>CM034534.1:475625-692631 GCA_020002185.1 Paraescarpia echinospica | reverse complement strand
ACACCTTCCTGACCCACCCATTACAACTAGAAGAGTAGACCTACACCTTCCTGACCCACTCATTACAACAAGAAGAGTAGACCTACACCTTCCTGACCCACCCATTATAACTAGAAGAGTAGACCTACACCTTCCTGACCCACTCATTACAACAAGAAGAGTAGACCTACACCTTCCTGACCCACTCATTACAACTAGAAGAGTAGACCTACACCTTCCTGACCCACTCATTACAACAAGAAGAGTAGACCTACACCTTCTTGACTCACCCATTACAACTATACGAGTAGACCTACACCTCACTGACCCACCCATTACAACTAGAAGAGTAGACCTACACCTTCTTGATCCACCCATTACAACTAGAAGAGTAGACCTACACCTTCCTGACCCACCCGTTACAACTAGAAGAGTAGACCTACACCTTCCTGACCCACCCGTTACAACTAGAAGAGTAGACCTACACCTTCTTGACCCACCCATTACAACTAGAAGAGTAGACCTACACCTTCCTGACCCACCCATTACAACTAGAAGAGTAGACCTACACCTTCTTGATCCACCCATTACAACTAGAAGAGTAGACCTACACCTTCTTGATCCACCCATTACAACTAGAAGAGTAGACCTACACCTTCTTGATCCACCCATTACAACTAGAAGAGTAGACCTACATCTTCCTGACCCACCCATTACAACTAGAAGAGTAGACCTACACCTTCTTGATCCACCCATTACAACTAGAAGAGTAGACCTACACCTTCTTGATCCACCCATTACAACTAGAAGAGTAGACCTACACCTTCTTGATCCACCCATTACAACTAGAAGAGTAGACCTACACCTTCTTGATCCACCCATTACAACTAGAAGAGTAGACCTACACCTTCTTGATCCACCCATTACAACTAGAAGAGTAGACCTACACCTTCTTGATCCACCCATTACAACTAGAAGAGTAGACCTACATCTTCCTGACCCACCCATTACAACTAGAAGAGTAGACCTACCCGGGGTACACCTTCCTGACCCACCCATTACAACTAGAAGAGTAGACCTACATCTTCCTGACCCACCCATTACAACTAGAAGAGTAGACCTACCCGGGGTACACCTTCCTGACCCACCCATTACAACTAGAAGAGTAGACCTACACCTTCCTGACCCACCCATTACAACTAGAAGAGTAGACCTACAGCTCCCTGACCCATCCATTATTTGTGCATATGTAGAAGGTACTTACCAAAGACCCATGGGAAAGGATTGCTTGCGTTTCCCACATCCAACTTGTAGGATTGATGGCGGAGGTCGATTCACTACACACACCCTGTAAATAGCCCGTTAAGAGAGGTAATAAAACAGTTTATGGGATCCATAACATTGCTAGTAACTTATTCTTTAAGGAGTCACATCCTCATGAAATTACAAATTTTAATTAACTATCATACTGGTATATTAAATAGGATCGGGCAACCATTTTGTTATAAAAATGTCATTTTTGACCCAATACAACTTTTTAATTAATATCTAGTCTCATAATATTACACTTTCCCAAGGTGAACAACACATACAATTAGTTCGCAAAATATGAGATGGATGTGAAAGATAGTTTTTGAGATATCATGTTTTCAAAATGAGGAAATCTGTCGTTAGCACCTGGCAGGAGACAAGCACACAATTGAAAATATAACTCAGGCAAATAAAAATATGAACACCTGGAAGATAAATTTGATATGTGAACAATAAAACAAGTTTCATGTTGTTTGGTTTTTATCTGACTTTTTGTGAATGGGTTTCCTTTCCCTGATCATCTCGAGTGAGGGAAAATTGTCAAAACTAAAACTGTTCTGGACCTGAAACCAGAACAACCATTACAACTTAATAAAGTAATTACATGAAGAAATAACGGGATATTTCTAATGTACTTTAGTTAGAGATTTAAATTATGTAAGAAATGTAGCTTACATGTATAAGTATAACTGTTTTATTTATAAAATAATATTAAATTAAAACTATCTCCAATCGCATATTTAACACCAACACTGTTTCTTTGTAATTTAAAAAATGTGGATATTCGTTTTAAAATATATTAATGTACATTTCAAAATTATTTGGTCACACAGCAAAAGGAACAACCAACATACGTTCTTATCAAAGTTATTGTCGTCGATCTCCACCATCGACACTACTTTATTATATGATACTATCTTTGCTTTAATTTGACAGTAGAGTAAATAGGTATTATATAATAAATACGATTTCCCATGCATATCCGTAGATCATAAACGCAATTTGAAAGTCGGCCTAAATAGCAACGACACGCCAACTTGTTCTGGCCGGTCGGACATGGGCGTAGCAGCGCCTTTTGCCCTAGGGTGTCCCAGACCATCGAATCGATGAACACGATACAGGGGACTATCGGGACTTATCCGATCCTCGACTCTATAGGGGATGGCCACCCACCGATCCTGTATTTTGTTTCGCCCTAGAACTCCTCTGTTCCTAAGGAAAACTCGATCTCCAGGCTTCAGTGGCGCATCGGATCCCTTCAGATCATGCCTATCCTTCCTGATTCCAGCAGCTTTGGCTAATCTCTGACCAGCTAATTCAAAAGCTGCTTCCAGTCGGTGCTGATGCTCCAGTACCCAGTCATCAGTCCCTTTACCTAGGTGTGAAATTGGGCCCTCTCCATCCACCAATTCGTCCACCGGAAGTCTGGGTTCTTGCCCGAACATCAAGAAATAAGGCGAGAAACCTGTGGCCGCTTATGGCGTTGAATTATACGCGAAGACCAGTTCCTGCAAATGGCGTGGCCATTGTCGTTTCTTCTCTGGCGGTAATGAACGCAGTAAGTCGTGCATCGTACGATTAAAGCGTTCACACTGACCGTTTCCCTCCGGGTGATATGGAGTGGTACGTGACTTCTTTATTCCATATACCGTACACAAAATTTCTTCCCTGGTCGCTGTGTATGCGTCTAGGTACTCCATATCGATAGAACCATTCCTGTGTCAATACCTTCGCAACTGTAGTCGCCTTCTGATCTTTTGTGGGTATTGCTACAGTGAATTTGCTAAATGCATCCGTCATGATTAAGACATGTTCGCGTCCATCTGAAGCTTTCTCTAGCATAGTGAAATCAATTGCTAGTAGTGCGAGTGGTTTGTTCGCCAAAAGGTGTCCCAATCTCGGGTTCACAGTAAGTCTTAATGCCTTAGCAGTACTGCATCGTGAACAACTGGCACAATACGAACCTACATCCTGGCTCATTCCAGGCCAAAATGCTCTCTTTCTTACCAGAGCTAGAGTCCTGTCTCTTCCCTGATGGCCACTTGCATCATGAAGAGCATCGAGTACTGGCTGTTTCAAACTGGTTGGCAATGCAAGCTGTAGAGTTCCTTCTCCATTCTCAAAGGACTCAATATACAGAACATTCTCTATTTCCACAAATTGGTCCCATTTGCTATACCAGCGACGAGCAACTATCGGCATCTTATGGAGTTCTGTACTGTCTGGCTTTGTACCTTTCTTCCATACAGCCACAACTTTACTCAAGATACGATCTTGGTGTTGTAACTCAGCCAGTTGCTGCTTTGTGTACCCTGGAAGAGGTGATACTGTCTGTTTGATCTTTTCACTCATTGCAGTGGTTGTCATGATTTCTTCTACCCTTTCCACCATTGCTTGGTGTCGCTCCGGAATCTCATTCGGTACTGCAGTTGAAGACAAAATCTTCACTACCGTTCGATCGACGGCTAACTCGGTCATTTCTACTCTGACAGAAGTCGTGTCCACTTCCGCTGCAACGTGTTCTCCATGCCATGTCTTTCGACTGAGTGCGTCAGCATTGGCATTGGCACGACCACTACGGTATTTGATATCATAATCAAATTGAGCAAGCTGAGCAACCCAGCGCAACTCTGTAGCTCCCAACTTCTCCGCTGGCCTCAAACCGCGGCTTGCATAGGCAATAACCCCATGCTCTTGGGAGAGTACTGCACCCAGTCCTTGGAAGCTAGCATCGGTCTCCACGATGAACGGCTTCGTAAAGTCTGGGTAGACTAGCACTGGAGCACTTGTCAGCTGCTCCTTTAACCTCTGGAAGGCCAGACTGCAGTCTCTATTCCATTTTTCATGGAATAGTTGTCCATCTTGGAACATCTTTCTCTTTGAACCCTTCTTTGTATTCGTGGCTTTGCCAACACACTGGTATCTGGGCAAAGGAAGGTACATACCTTCGATAATATCCAGCCAATCCAAGGAAGGAACGTAGCTCGCTCTCACTCTTTGGTTCTTCCCATTCTTGTACAGCCTTGATTTTCTCCGGGTCTGTTGCCACTCCTTCTGCTGACACAATATGCCCAAGGAATTTAACATCCCGTCTGAACAGGCTATATTTCTGTGGCTTGATCTTGAGTCCAAAGGCCCGTAGTTTCCCGAATACGGTGTCCAGCCTTTGTATCATCTCATCCACTGATTTCCCAAATATTAGGACATCATCCAAGTAAATGAGAAGGGAATGGAAATTCTCATTTCCTAGCATATGATTCATCAAGCGTGAGAAAGTAGCTGGGGCATTGCAAAGTCCCATTGGCATCCTTGTGAACTCATACAGTCCACTAGTTCCAACCCTGAACGCAGTCTTTGGTACATCTCTGGCGTCGATGGCACATTGATAGTAGCCATGGGCCAGATCCAAAGTACTGAAATATCTTGCTCCAGTGAGTGCTTCCAGGCATTCATCTACACGTGGTAGAGGGAAGGCATCCTTGATGGTCTTAAGGTTTAGTTGACGATAGTCGATGCACAATCGCAATGAGTTATCCTTCTTCCTCACGAGAACTGCTGGTGATGCATAGCAGCTGGTAGATTCTTGAAGGACTCCAAGTTTCAGCCATTTCTGGAGGTGTGCCTTAACCTCCTCCCACTGGTTAGGGTGCACCCGTCGGTGGGGAACTCTAACTGGCCTATCATCAGTGGTGAGTATTTGATGTGGGACAGCATCGCAGTAACCGATGTCATCTTGGTCTTTACTGAACACCTCCTTGTGTTTCACCAGCAACAACTTCACTCTCTGACGATCCTCCTCAGAAAGGTCCAACCCTCCCAAGTCCACTGACGTAAGTCATAAATGTCAGATCCTCCTGATCCTGTCCCGCCAGACGATCCCTTGTTGTTTATTGGCTCAACCGTGCTGGAAATCTCAGCACCTATCGACTGTACGGTAACCTCATTGACATCTATATCTGTGTCGGTATCCTGTGGCTCCTCGATATCCACTGTCTGGATAGATCCCAACACACTCCTTGGTTGAAGCCCTCATTTGGTGACTGCTGGGGAAACTGACACCGCCTGGGAAGAGAACCTAATGGCTTTCTCAGGCAGCGTCTACAGATTTAACATATTAAAAGTAATGAGAACAAAAGGAGTACTTGGAGTTTTGGAATAATAATATAGATTAAAATTAATAATAATAATAATTTACTTTTTGCTCAGTAACCCTGCCGGTTACATACGCATCAAATAAAATATTAGGCATGAGTAGTGGGCGGGTCTACCGAAGCCACGCTAACCGTTGATACTCGGATAAAATTTGCAATCTTTCACCTTTTAAGTGTCGGCGTGGCAACAAATGAAATGTAATTTTCACAAAACAACATTTATTTTATTCCTAATTTAATGTCGAATCGATTGGTGATAAGCACTAGTTGATCTGATGTAAAATAGTGAAGTTATTAACAATAGATGACAGAGACGCATAGGCTTATGTTACATTCGCATGTGGCTGGCACATTTTTCTTCGTTTGGATGAGGGCTTATCACTGGTCGGTCATTCCTCATCAATATAAACTTTATTCTGACTAAATATGATTAAAATTGACGCGGCGAGAGGTCTGTGAAGAAACATGATTTACCCTTTATTTTTTGACCTGACTAGAGCGCAGTGTTACACTCAAAGCCAGTGTTATAACACAGCGTCTTAGCACAGGTAGCATGTTGCCACAGCAACAACACAGCCTTAGCACAGGCAGCATGTTGCCACGGCAACAACACAGCGTCTTAGCACAGGCAGCATGTTGCCACCGCCTGCAGATCATTGATTCATGGGTTGTTTTGGAAGCCTACTGAACTCGTAGTTTTTGAGTTATCATGAATTGACAACATATTGACGTTTTCAGTGGTGCAAATTTTATATCAATACATATAATTGCAAAGGCTTGAATTGAAATAGGTCATTTTCACTGAAAAAATCCTTGCCCAAGTCTATATTAAAAAACCCTTGTCCTCTCGTGGCCAAATTTTCATCAATATATCATACAGACCTACATTAGAAAAGGTCAAACATGATATAATAATCAAGTTGCGTAATGGTAATATACTAATAATAATATGTAATATTTATAGAGTGTAATACCCATAAAATGCTCAAAGTGCTGTACAATCTAAATTCAATCAAACTATTCAATGTACAATTATCATTAAAAACACGTAAATTACACGTAAAATGTAGAACAAATTAAATTAGTTATATTAAAACTATTAATCAGACTAAAAATAAATAAAATTAGATAAATTATAAATTAGACTAATTATTACACACACACGCACGCATACACACATGCACGCACATACACACGCCCACACGCATACATAAATAAATACTGATACATGCACTCAAAATAATATATATATGTGTATAAAAAGATATCCAGTAAAATGTCCTCAAATTAAATGAAATGGTAAAAATGTCAGCAGTACTGAGCTTTAAATATGTGCATCTTTAGTGTCTTTCTGAATGCTAACAGACATAGGAACATTGAATTTATATAATTATTTCCATTTTTGTTATTTATTCTAACAAATGGACTCAGTCACTCATCATCCCATTACCTAAGAAAGGAAATCTCCGGAAGTGCCAAAACTACCGAACCATTAGCCTCATTAGCCACCCAAGCAACATTCTGCTACTCATCATTTGGAACCGGTTGAAAACGCAATCAGAAGAACTACTAGCAGAAGAACAGGCCAGATTCAGACCCGGAAGAAGTACCACAGAACAAATCTGCAACTGCAGAATCCTGATCGAAAATCACCTGCAACACCAGAAAAGCCTGCTCCATAACCTTAAAGACTTCAAGAAGGCATTTGACAGGGTATGACATGAAGGTCTGTGGCAAGTGCTAAGGCGCTTCAACATTGAAGAAGGCATCACTCAAGTCATCAGCGCACTGATTAACAACGCCAGCAGTGAGGTCTTTCTCAACAGCCAAATAGGGGAGTACTTCAGGACCACAGTCGGAGTCCATCAAGGTTGCTTGCTGTCGCCAGTTCTCTTCAACATATACCTCGAGAACATCATGAGAGAAGTCCTCCACAACTTCAACACCACCATCTCTGTGGGAGGCAGATCTGTCAGCAACCTGCGATTTGTAGACAGTATAGATCTTCTTGGAGGAAGCAACAACAAACTCCAAGATCTCACCAATAGACTAGTGGATAGAGCAGGCGTTTACGCAAGGTGATGGCCTGCAGCACTGAAAAAATCACTGTTGACATCACAATGAACGGCCAGAAGCTGGAGGAAGTGGATGAGTTCACATATCTTGGGTCCACACTCACCAAAGATGGACGGTCGGACAAAGAGATCCAGATACTAATAGCCCTAGCGACAGCAGCAATGACCAAACTCAGTAAGATATGGAGAAGCATTAACATCAGCTTCCCAACTAAGACTGCACAGAGCCCTTGTTGTCTCCATCCTGCTATACGGCTGCGAAAGTTGGACACTGACGGCTGCAATGACGAAGAAGATACAGACGTTTGAGACCAAGTGCTTCAGACGCCTGCTGCACATATCTTGGGCCGAGCACAAGACCAATGACTTTGTCCGAAACCGGATCACTGCCCTGGCAGGTCCACAGGAGCCACTCCTCGCAACAGTGAAGAGGAGAAAGTTGGCATGGTATGGCCATGTCACACGCCACGACTCCCTTGCCAAGACAATCATGCAGGGCACTCCAGAAGGCAGCAGACGGAGAGGCAGGCAAAGGAAGACCTGGAGGAACAACATACGGGAATGGACTGACCTTGACATCCAAATGCTACTGAGACTTGCGCTAGACCGCCCCGGCTGGAGAACATTCGCAGCGACTGCATCCCTCATGTCTCCCCTACGACCTTGTAGGTCTCGGGAAGAACTGAACTGAGCTAACAAATTATATATTACATTGTGCAAAGAAGTATTTTGGCTTCAGAAACAGTAATATTTGTCAGAAAAATGAATCTGTAACATTAAGTTGTTTTTTAAAATTATAAATAAATATTATAAATCATATTTATGCCAAAAGTATTACTCTTTATTCACACAAACTACTTCATTGCATAGTATAATGTATTGTTTGTTAGATAAAATAAAAAAATTAAATACATTAATTCATTTTCTATGAGACATTCCACAAAACTACCCCATCAGAATTTCCAAGAATTATCTGGTTACCACGGTTACCATTATACAAATTGATTATTATTATTATTATTTAATATCTGACTTTCTTTCATATAGACTTAATACACTGCAAACTTGGTCGATATAGGATAAGTAGTCCTCAAGATAAGACAGTTAATTAAAATACAACATTTCACAAAGATCCCGGTAGAATGGAGCAAAGGCTTCCGAGAGACAACAGGTGGAGTAAACAAGATTGCCCCCGTTTTGAAATGGTGGTCAATAGAGGGGTCAACCCGTGTTTACCTTGACCGACAGTCCACCTCTGTACTGATTAACCACCAGAGATCAGAACAATAAGCATTTTTGTTCTACAATAGACCATTCTTTCACAAACCAATTTCAAACACAACAATGTCACAGTGTATTGAGAGTTTGCCAAGAGGTCACAGTGTGTTGAGAGTTTGCCAAGAGGTCGCAGTGTATTGGGAGCTTGTCATGAGGTCACAGTGTGTTGGGAGTTTGTCATGAGGTCACAGTGTGTTGGGAGTTTGTCATGAGGTCACAGTGTGTTGGGAGTTTGTCATGAGGTCACAGTGTGTTGGGAGTTTGTCATGAGGTCAATGTGTTGGGAGTTTGTCATGAGATCACAAAGTGTTGGGAGTTTGTCATGAGGTCACAGTGTGTTGGGAGTTTGTCATGAGATCACAAAGTGTTGGGAGTTTGTCACGAGGTTACGGTGTGTTGGGAGTTTATCATGAGGTCATAGTGCGTTGGGAGTTTGTCATGAGGTCACAGTGTGTTGGGAGTTTGTCAAGAGGGCACAGTGTGTTGAGAGTTTACCAAGAGCTCACAGTGTGTTGAGTGTTTGTCAAGAGGTCACAGTGTGTTGAATGTTTGTCAAGAGGTCACAGTGTGTTGAGTGTTTGTCATGAGGTCACAGTGTGTTGGAAGTTTGTCATGAGGTTACGGTGTGTTGGGAGTTTGTCATGAGGTCACAGTGTGTTGGGAGTTTGTCATGAGGTTACGGTGTGTTGGGAGTTTGTCATGAGGTCACAGTGTGTTGGGAGTTTGTCATGAGGTCACAGTGTGTTGGGAGTTTGTCATGAGGTCAATGTGTTGGGAGTTTGTCATGAGATCACAAAGTGTTGGGAGTTTGTCATGAGGTTACGGTGTGTTGGGAGTTTATCATGAGGTCATAGTGCGTTGGGAGTTTGTCATGAGGTCACAGTGTGTTGGGAGTTTGTCATGAGGTCACAGTGTGTTGGGAGTTTGTCATGAGGTCACAGTGCTGAGAGTTTGTCAAGAGCTCACAGTGTGTTGAGTGTTTGTCAAGAGGTCACAGTGTGTTGAATGTTTGTCAAGAGCTCACAGTGTGTTGAGAGTTTGTCATGAGGTCACAGTGTGTTGAGAGTTTGTCAAGAGGTCACAGTGTGTTGAGAGTTTGTCAAGAGGGCACAGTGTGTTGAGAGTTTACCAAGAGCTCACAGTGTGTTGAGTGTTTGTCAAGAGGTCACAGTGTGTTGAATGTTTGTCAAGAGGTCACAGTGTGTTGAGTGTTTGTCATGAGGTCACAGTGTGTTGGAAGTTTGTCATGAGGTCACAGTGTGTTGGGAGTTTGTCATGAGGTCACAGTGTTGAGAGTTTGTCAAGAGCTCACAGTGTGTTGAGAGTTTGTCAAGAGGTCACAGTGTGTTGAGAGTTTGTCAAGAGGTCACAGTGTGTTGAGAGTTTACCAAGAGCTCACAGTGTGTTGAGTGTTTGTCAAGAGGTCACAGTGTGTTGAATGTTTGTCAAGAGGTCACAGTGTGTTGAATGTTTGTCATGAGGTCACAGTGTGTTGAGAGTTTGTCAAGAGGTCACAGTGTGTTGAGAGTTTACCAAGAGCTCACAGTGTGTTGACTGTTTGTCAAGAGGTCACAGTGTGTTGAATGTTTGTCAAGAGGTCACAGTGTGTTGAATGTTTGTCATGAGGTCACAGTGTGTTGAGAGTTTGTCAAGAGGTCACAGTGTGTTGAGAGTTTACCAAGAGCTCACAGTGTGTTGAGTGTTTGTCAAGAGGTCACAGTGTGTTGAATGTTTGTCATGAGGTCACAGTGTGTTGAGAGTTTGTCAAGAGGTCACAGTGTGTTGAGAGTTTACCAAGAGCTCACAGTGTGTTGAGTGTTTGTCAAGAGGTCACAGTGTGTTGAATGTTTGTCAAGAGGTCACAGTGTGTTGAGTGTTTGTCAAGAGGTCACAGTGTGTTGAGAGTTTGTCAAGAGGTCACAGTGTGTTGAGTGTTTGTCATGAGGTCACAGTGTGTTGAGTTTGTCAAAAGGTCACATCATGCAGTAAGTTTAGTTTTCATACCTGTTAATGTGTTTCTTCAGCATCTGTCGAAGTTCTTCTTTTTTTTTAGTAACTTTGTGTGCGATGTCCTCCTCGTTCACACCATATAGTTGATGCATCTGCTGTGTGAGGTTGATCGCGTCAAAGATCAACTTGCCGGCTGCACCACATCTGCAGCCAAAGTGACCCATCAAAACACACTGACCTGGGGTGGACAAAGACTTGACCAATGTAGGAGCACTCATCCATTTAAGGAATTTCAGGCTCACCAGAAACCTCTAGTTGCACCCCCTTGAGACTCCCCAAAACCCTCCGACCGCAACCCCTTGAAAGAAAAACGGGAGTCATGTTAACTCTACATAAATCAACAAAATACCTCCAAAGAAACACCCCACTGGGGTTTGTTCAAGAAAAACAGGGAGGGCATGTGCCCCTCATGCTCCCTTGGAGCCTGGATCAGACCATTAGAGGGTTAAGTTATAAAAAAGCAATGTAGGAAATAAGGGCTGCATCAACATGCTTGGTGACATCACATCAGTGTATCACTTGCCTGGATGTTAAAGTTCTAGAGTAAGGCTTCTTAGCCTTGTAAGCTGTGTACTACCCACATTTATTGATATACAGAAACAGATCAAATATGAGATCTAGCTGCATATATTTTGTAAATAACACAAGAAACTCACATTTCTGAAAGATCATCCCTGGGTGGTAGCTCTGATAGGTCATTCAAGTGGAGGTGTAGTGTCCTAGTCCACTCATCCACACAGGCCCAAATTTGAGGAAACAAACTGACCATTTGGACGACCATTTCTTCAAACTGGCTCGTTGTCTCCTGAAATGTTTCAAGGACATCACGCCAGCGTCATCAATGGCATCTGAAGGTCATCAAGATGTTACAGAGTCAGGACTTATGTAGAAGATGCCTGAGTCCATTTTTATACCTTGCTTCCAAATATACCGTATTGACTGATGTATTGGGCCACCACATGTTTTGGGACACCATAAAAATGTAGAAATTTTTTTTCTTTTTCTGTACTGTATATTTTGGGACAGCTTTGTAAATGTAATTATTTTTGTCCCTACGTATTCAGACTTGAGTTATTCATATTTCTGATGAGCAAGTACCAACTTTTTTCCAGATGCACCAGCAACGATGTGTTGCCCTTCTCTCAGCTACCAGATGACATTGAGCATCTACATTTACTACACAGTTCGAGCGGGAAACATTTAACCAGCTGATCTTGGGGCGGTACATACGTTATCATAAATCATATAAAAAAGAAAGTCATCTGATTATTTGTTTGTTTTCTGTAGTAGCTTACTACATTTGTCTCACTGGATATCATATTTATGGACATTCAGCCACCAAGAAATTAGTTACTAACAGTGTAATGTATGACACCCTGTTAATATCTGAGGTAGTTCTGTGGGAATTACATCATGTTTTGTTGCATTTGCGCAAATTTATATGCCATATATTGATAACAGATGTGTTTCTGCATGTGGCCGAGATGGTCAGAGAAGTGGGTATGGGCGGTGCTGCGGTCAAACACGGTACAACCTGTCACTCAATAAATAGTCTCTGAATAAGTGTGGGAAACTGGTACTAGACAGACTAAACATTTCACATGGCTGAGGATGTAGTCCCTACATATAACATTTGGTTCATGGGGCATAGGGTCATTCAGCCACTAAGAGAATAGTTAGTAGAAGGGTAATAAAAAGGTAACCATGGTGAAGTTACAAAGTTAGTAGAAGGGTAATAGATAAGGTAACCATGGTGAAGTTACAAAGTTAGTAGAAGGGTAACAGATAAGGTAACCATGGTGAAGTTACAAAGTTAGTAGAAGGGTAATAGATAAGGTAACCATGGTGAAGTTACAAGGTTAGTAGAAGGGTAATAGATAAGGTAACTATGGTGAAGTTACAAAGTTAGTAGAAAGGTAACAGATAAGGTAACCATGGTGAAGTTAAAAAGTTAGTAGAAGGGTAATAGATAAGGTAACCATGGTGAAGTTACAAAGTTAGTAGAAGGGTAACAGATAAGGAAACCATGGTGAAGTTACAAAGTTAGTAGAAGGGTAATAGATAAGGTAACTATGGTGAAATTACAAAGTTAGTAGAAAGGTAATAGATAAGGTAACCATGTTGAAGTTACAAAGTTAGTGGAAAGGTAATAGATAAGGTAACCATGGTGAAGTTACAAAGTTAGTAGAAGGGTAATAGATATGGTAACCATGGCGAAGTTACAAAGTTAGTAGAAGGGTAATAGATAAGGTAACCATGGTGAAGTTACAAAGTTAGTAGAAGTGTAATAGTTAAGGTAATCATGGTGAAGTTACAAAGTTAGTAGAAGGGTAACAGATAAGGTAACCATGGTGAAGTTACAAAGTTAGTAGAAGGGTAATAGATAAGGTAACTATGGTGAAGTTACAAAGTTAGTGGAAAGGTAATAGGTAAGGGAACCATGTTGAAGTTACAAAGTTAGTAGAAAGGTAATAGATAAGGTAACTATGGTGAAGTTACAAAGTTAGTAGAAGGGTAACAGATAAGGTAACCATGGTGAAGTTACAAAGTTAGTAGAAGGGTAATTGATAAGGTAACCACGGTGACGTTACAAAGTTAGTAGAAGGGTAATAGATAAGGTAACCATGGTGAAGTTACAAAGTTAGTAGAAGGGTAACATATAAGGTAACCATGGTGAAGTTACAAAGTTAGTAGAAAGGTAATAGATAAGGTAACCATGGCGAAGTTACAAAGTTAGTAGAAAGGTAATAGATAAGGTAACCATGGTGAAGTTACAGTTAGTAGAAGAGTAATTGATAAGGTAACCATGGTGAAGTTACAAAGTTAGTAGAAAGGTAATAGATAAGGTAACTATGGTGAAGTTACAAAGTTAGTAGAAGGGTAATAGATAAGGTAACCATGGTGAAGTTACAAAGTTAGTAGAAAGGTAACAGATAAGGTAACCATGGTGAAGTTACAACGTTAGTAGAAGGGTGATAGATAAGGTAACCATGGTGAAGTTACAACGTTAGTAGAAGGGTGATAGATAAGGCAACCATGGTGAAGTTACAAAGTTAGTAGAAGGGTAATAGATAAGGTAACCATGGTGAAGTTACAAAGTTAGTAGAAAGGTAACAGATAAGGTAACCATGGTGAAGTTACAAAGTTAGTAGAAGGGTAATAGATAAGGCAACCATGGTGAAGTTACAAAGTTAGTAGAAGGGTAACATATAAGGTAACCATGGTGAAGTTACAAAGTTAGTAGAAGGGTAATTGATAAGGTAACCATGGTGAAGTTACAAAGTTAGTAGAAAGGTAATAGATAAGGTAACCATGGCGAAGTTACAAAGTTAGTAGAAAGGTAACAGATAAGGTAACCATGGTGAAGTTACAAAGTTAGTAGAAGAGTAATTGATAAGGTAACCATGGTGAAGTTACAAAGTTAGTAGAAGGGTAACAGATAAGGTAACCATGATGAAGTTACAAAGTTAGTAGAAGGGTAATTGATAAGGTAACCATGGTGAAGTTACACAGTTAGTAGAAGGGTAATAGATAAGGTAACCATGGTGAAGTTACAAAGTTAGTAGAATGGTAATTGATAAGGTAACCATGGTGAAGTTACAAAGCGAGGTTAACACCAGGGTAATAAAACGGGGACGACATGACGTCAGGATTCGTTCTCATCCCTAATATTGGGACAGTGAATCTGAGAGTTATTTTTGTGCACCGTATGTTTTGGGACAGCTGATAATTTAATTATCTTTAAGTGTCCCAATGCATACAGTCATTATGGTATTCTCGTCATTCAAAAACATCAAGTCCTTTCCCAAGATGGCAAAAACTTGTGTATCTTTGGTTATTATGTAGTCTAGGCCACCAAGTCTAGGCCACCAAGTCTCCGCTGGATAGCCAATGTTAAAATAGGATAAATGAAAGGCTTAGCAGCACAGAGTTTACCAGGTGGTTGCAGTCAAATTTTAATTCAGAAATACAAATGTCAACTAAAACAATTATGTCTGATCTGGATTAACAACAAATATACCGTAAATGAATAACATGTTCAGTGTTTCAGTTTACTTGGGAAAACCATATTATGTTTACCACATGGAATTATATACCCCGATATTGCATAAGATTCCTAGGAGTAGAAATGTATAGTAATCTAGCAAACTCTAACTTCTAGAGGCTTTGACCCCAAGAAACAAGGGTAGTGAATGGGACCAAGAACCTATATGTAACCAGTGGTGTATGTACTTCTTTATATTTCTTCCAAGTTCCAACCATTTATTTTCAACACCTAAAAATACAAGATATCTGATAGTTGCCTTTCTGTGCATTATAAACAAATTTAATCGACCGTGACAAATCACAAGGCAAACAACTTATATGACATATACTGATCTTTCAAACTGTCTATTGTTTCTTCAAGTAGAGCAATAGCTGTCTGTCTGTATAACATTTGATCAAAACATGTATTCCTTTGCTCACTTGCCTGTTTAAGGACAAACAGCTCCAGATTTTGATCAATCTGCATTGTGCAATCACCGTCTTGTTCTAACACAAGAGCTGCAAATACAAGCAGATTCCCAGAGTTAGACATAACAGTTATGTCAACATAACAGTTGTGTCAACATAACAGTTGTGTCAACATAACAGCTGTGTCAATATAACATTTGTATCAACATAACATTTGTACGAACATATCAGTTGTGTCAACATAACAGTTCTGTTATCATAACATTCGTGTCAACATAACAGTTGTGTTAACATAATAGTTGTGTCAACATAACAGTTGTGTCAATATAACATTTGTATCAACATAACAGTTGTACCAACATATCAGTTGTGTCAACATAACAATTGCGTCAACATAACATTTGTGTCAACATAACAGTTGTGTCAACATAACAGATGTGTCAACATAACAGTTGTGTCAACATAACAGTTGTGTCAACATAACAGTTGCGTAAACATAACAGTTGTGTCAACATAACAGTTGTGTCAATATAACATTTGTATCAACATAACAGTTGTATCAACATAACAGTTGTATCAACATAACAGTTGTACCAACATATCAGTTGTGTCAACATAATAATTGTGTCAACATAACAGCTGTGTCAACATAACAGTTGTGTTAACATAACAGGTGTGTCAACATAACAGTTGTGTCAACATAACAGTTGTGTCAACATAACAGTTGTGTCAATATAACATTTGCATCAACATAACATTTGTACGAACATATCAGTTGTGTCAACATAACAGTTCTGTTATCATAAAATTCGTGTCAACATAACAGTTGTGTTAACATAACAGTTGTGTCAACATAACAGATGCGTCAACATAACAGTTGCGTCAACATAACAGTTGCATCAACATAACAGTTGTGTCAACATAACAGTTGTGTCAACATAACAGTTGTGTCAGCATAACAGTTGTGTCAACATAACAGTTGTGTCAACATAACAGTTGCGTCAACATAACAGTTGCGTAAACATAACAGTTGTGTCAACATAACAGTTGTGTCAATATAACATTTGTATCAACATAACAGTTGTATCAACATAACAGTTGTACCAACATATCAGTTGTGTCAACTTAATAATTGTGTCAACATAACAGCTGTGTCAACATAACAGTTGTGTTAACATAACAGCTGTGTCAACATAACAGTTGTGTCAACATAACAGTTGTGTCAACATAACAGTTGTGTCAATATAACATTTGTATCAACATAACATTTGTACGAACATATCAGTTGTGTCAACATAACAGTTCTGTTATCATAACATTCGTGTCAACATAACAGTTGTGTTACCATAACAGTTGTGTCAACATAACAGATGCGTCAACATAACAGTTGTGTCAACATAACAGTTGCATCAACATAACAGTTGTGTCAACATAACAGTTGTGTCAACATAACAGCTGTGTCAACATAACAGTTGTGTTAACATAACAGGTGTGTCAACATAACAGTTGTGTCAACATAACAGTTGTGTCAACATAACAGTTGTGTCAATATAACATTTGTATCAACATAACATTTGTACGAACATATCAGTTGTGTCAACATAACAGTTCTGTTATCATAACATTCGTGTCAACATAACAGTTGTGTTAACATAACAGTTGTGTCAACATAACAGATGCGTCAACATAACAGTTGCGTCAACATAACAGTTGCGTCAACATAACAGTTGTGTCAACATAACAGTTGTGTCAACATAACAGTTGTGTCAGCATAACAGTTGTGTCAACATAACAGTTGTGTCAACATAACAGTTGTGTCAACATAACAGTTGCGTCAACATAACAGTTGCGTAAACATAACAGTTGTGTCAACATAACAGTTGTGTCAATATAACATTTGTATCAACATAACAGTTGTATCAACATAACAGTTGTACCAACATATCAGTTGTGTCAACTTAATAATTGTGTCAACATAACAGCTGTGTCAACATAACAGTTGTGTTAACATAACAGCTGTGTCAACATAACAGTTGTGTCAACATAACAGTTGTGTCAACATAACAGTTGTGTCAATATAACATTTGTATCAACATAACATTTGTACGAACATATCAGTTGTGTCAACATAACAGTTCTGTTATCATAACATTCGTGTCAACATAACAGTTGTGTTACCATAACAGTTGTGTCAACATAACAGATGCGTCAACATAACAGTTGCGTCAACATAACAGTTGCATCAACATAACAGTTGTGTCAACATAACAGTTGTGTCAACATAACAGTTGTGTCAGCATAACAGTTGTGTCAATATAACATTTGTATCAACATAACAGTTGTGTCAACATAACATTTGCGTCAACATAACAGTTGCGTTAACATAACAGTTGTGTCAACATAACAGTTGTGTTAACATAACAGGTGTGTCAACATAACAGTTGTATCAACATAACAGTTGTGTCAACATAACATTTATGTTAACATAACACATGTGTCAACATAACAGTTGTGTTAACATAATATTTGTGTCAACATAACAGTCGTGTTAACATAACAGGTATGTTAACATAACAGGTGTGTCAACATAAAACAGTTGTGTCAACATGACAGGTGCGTCAACATAACAGGTGTGTTAACATAACAGGTGTGTCAAAATAACAGGTGTGGTAACGTAACATGTGCATCAACATAAAAGGTGCATCAACATTACAGGTGTATTAACATAACAATTTAACATATGTATCTATGTGTTTGTTTATAGTGCAAGTAATTATGTCAGACTTAAGTATGTAAATCTTCGGGTTTATGACGTTAATTTAATAATCATCATATTATATTTGAACCGAGTGTGTCACCAGAATACAAGCACTTGTGTGGACTGGATTATAAAATCAATACTTTAATAAAATACAGAAATATCCAATGACTGCAATAAAATTAAATAACACATTAAATGTGCTATTTAGTTTGTGTACGAAAGAAACATGACGTCACAGTGGATATTGTTAGGTTAGCTGCTAATTTAGAAGCATTTGGGGGAACAACAAAATGTTTACTACAAACATGATACCTTTATCTAGCCAATTATCCTGCATCTCCAAATTAACGGTCTCTTGATGCTTCACAAGTTCAGCAGCTGTTCTTGCAAGATCCTGAAATTGAAGACACAGTAAGTGACTTGTCTCTAATTAGAAATGAACACAAATATAGGAATATTGACCAGTATGTATAGAGATATTAGTGGTATTAGAGTTCTTGTTTGTATGATAATTTCTATAAATAAGCCATTGTTACTAACAAAGGTTGTATGGCTTGTATCAAAGTTGTAAATATAGTCATTTAAAGAAGATGTTAAACTGTAATACTTTTATCATTAAAACACTGCACTCTTTTTGTGATAAGTACAAACAATGAGAGAGAGAGAGAGAGAGAGAGAGAGAGAGAGAGAGAGAGAGAGAGAGAGAGAGAGAGAGAGAGAGAGCATATAAAGGATTGAGACTCAGAAGAGAGTATTCAAAGGATTGAGACTCAGAAGAGAGTATTCAAAGGATTGAGACAAGCCTCTCTGAAAATTCAAAGGAATAAGACAAGTCTCTCTCAACATGAGAATATTCAAACGATTAAGACAAGTCACACTCAAAATGTGAGTATTCAAAGGATTGAGACAAATCACCCTCAAAACAAGAGTATTCAAAGGATTAAGATAAGCCTCTCTCAAGGTGATAGTATTAAAAGGAATAAGACAAGTCACACTCAAAAAGAGAGTATTCAAAGGATTGAGACAAGTCTCTCTCAACACGATAGTATTCAAAGGATTAAGACAAGTCACACTCAAAACGAGAGTATTCAAAGGATTAAGACAAGTCACACTCAAAATGAGAGAGCTTCTCTCAAGATGATAGTATTCAAAGGATTAAGACAAGTCACACTCAAAATGAGAGAGCTTCTCTCAAGATGATAGTATTCAAAGGATTAAGACAAGTCACACTCAAAATGAGAGAGCTTCTCTCAAGATGATAGTATTCAAAGGATTAAGACAAGTCACACTCAAAATGAGAGTATTCAAAGGATTAAGACAAGTCACACTCAAAATGAGAGAGCTTCTGTCAAGATGATAATATTCAAAGGATTAAGACAAGTCACACTAAAAACAAGAGTATTCAAAATATTGATACAAGCCTCTCTAAAGATTATAGTATTCAATGGATTGAGACAAGCCTCTCTCGTGAGATAATATTCAATGGATTGAAACAAGCGTCTCTCATGAGTAAGGATTCAACAGATCGAGACAAGCCTCTCTTATGAGAGAGGATTCAATGGATTGAGACAAGTCTATCTCATCAGAGAGTATTCAATGGATTGAGACAAGTTTCTCTCATGAGAGAGAGTGTTCAATATATTGAGACAAGCCTCTCTTATGAGAACGTATTCAATGGATCGCGACAAGCCTCTTTCATGAGTGTGGATTCAATGGATTGAGACAAGCCTCTCTCATGAGAAAGTATTCAACTGATTGAAACAAGCATCTAAGAGAGGATTTAATTAGTCAGGTTGCTTAGCGACATATGTTTGGGGTATCAGGACAGACCGGATAAAAGCACAACATTTTTTTCACAGCTTCTTTGAGTTATTTGCTTTCACTTTTTGATAGGAGTCCACAAATTTGGTTTGGTGGGTCCATTATTTTTCACCCCCGAAACAACCAAAATCTGTTGTTTTACTACATTTCCTAATTGGCAGTGGATACTGACTGGATAACTTCATATACCATTTTGTTCTGCTTCCATATGTTAGTAGCTTTTATTTTTTGATCAGAGCCACCAATTATTTTGGGTGGATCCATTATTTTTCACCTCCAATTAACAGAGATCTGAAGTGTTACCATATTTATCCATTGGATATTGAAATAGATCTAACAGAAACAGATTCATTTGGTAGACCATATCAATTTGTTTAATTTGTCATGTAAGGCTGCTTTGTATCATACGTGTTTGTGAAGTAATGGCTTTTACAGCAAATACAGCAGAATCCAATCCGAAGTGTTATTTTACACAGTTCCATACCATTACTATCTTTGAACGATGTCAACTCAATATGTCACACAATAAGCTGCAACGCACATTCGTTATAGCAATCATATTTGATATAACTGAATGTACACACATTGCATTATCCAAGGCACATAAGTCTCCTTTTATAACGTCGTCTATGGAAGTGCTTGACTGTCTCTTGGCAGATTGTGGCTCCCAGCTAGCATCCTTTGCCATGCTTCTCTCTTGTAGAATGTTTGATACTGCTGGTAGGGTATGTATCCCAGATGATGTCGACTCTTTTGGAGTTCGCTAAGTGACTGACGATGTGAAGAACAAAGACAACGTCAGCGTACTCATCAAACGTGGTGACGTTGGTTGTGGGAAGCAGATGAACCAGAGCAGCTCTGTCAAGAACTTTTGCACCAAAGGATGTAGGGGGTGCTTTCTGACCTTTTCCATCAGGATATAGTAGACCACATTTCTTTCCGATGTGTAGTTGTCCGCAGTCACACAAGGAGGGAGGGTATGGATGGTTTTCATGTTTCAAAAAAGTACTCATGTTGAAGTCTCTGTGCTGCATGACGATGTATAACCGAGAGAAGAGGGTCACGTCATTCTTCAGCATTGACATCTTTCCAGCCTGCATGACGATGTATAACCGAGAGAAGAGGGTCACGTCATTCTTCAGCATTGACATCTTTCCAGCCTGCATGACGATGTATAACCGAGAGAAGAGGGTCACGTCATTCTTCAGCATTGACATCTTTCCAGCCTGCTTGGAATGTGGTGCCAGACATCTGAAAAGAGCCAGTGAGTTCTTCTTTATTGGAACATGGATGGAGCGTGTGTGATCAACGAGCACTGACTTGTGGTAGTTGTTGTACTGATCTTTGCCCAGCGTTTCGATAGTACGGACGGTCTTCACCACAGATCCAGCCATAACATTGTGGCTGTCCAAAGTGAGCAGTTCAGGTGTGTCTTCCCTGAATGGGTTTCCACATTTCCCATATCATTGATGGTTTGAACTAGATTCAGTAGTTGCTCTTTAACCCTTTTCTGGGCAGCAAAGAACCCTTCCTCGTGGTGCTGGCTCTCATCAACCCCGGGAAGGTATTTTTTCTCAAACTCTCTGATAACTCGGGCTTGCTCAGGTTCTGCGATCATCCATTTCTTGAAAGCTGATGGATTTTGAGTGAGCCCTACTGCGCCACATGAACCCTTGATAAGGTCGATGTTTTGTTCATTTGCTTGGTCTATTGGATTGTCGAAAATCTTTTCTTCCATGTCAAGGATATGAACAGGGATCCAATGGGCATAGTTCTTGTGATCGAGGGCAAAGAACCACGGGGCCAAGGCCTTCAGACTCGACGCAGAGGGTAAAATCCTGCTGTCTGTGGGCTCTGATGAAGATAAGGGCCATGATCACCATGTTGAGGATGGTGTCCCAATACTGGAATGTTTTGTAAACATTGCGTGCTGCCATGTGTCTTTTGCTTCCTCATCGCGGGACTCCTCGGTATCCAGGAAGGCATCCTCTCGGAGTTTAGCCAATGCCAACGCACTGACCTGAGGAGCGTGTCTTGTTCGGGTTAGATGGAGGACTTGAGGCATGAGTCAGCTGTGCCAGAGGAAGTGATATCTGCCTGGGTCAGAGCATTTGTCCACTCGGAACCCTCCAAGTAGTCACCATATGTATTCCAGATCGTCATCTCAATATGGAGACCACTAAACATAGCAACGTATTTGTCTTCACCGTGTGTTTCAGGGAAACTCCACTGCACAAATTTTGTTAGTACAAAAAGCGGTGCATCAAAAGCACACACCAAAATCTGTCCAGGATTGAAGTGTTTTGTTGCATTGCACAAGACATCCATCCCATGCTTGATCATGGCTGTTGTAGCTACTTTCTCGTAGAAAAGGGACAACATTTGGATGAGCGCCACTTCAAAGTCATCCGGGAGTTTCTGCTGAGAGGCGTGATAGGATGCCCATGCTACAGTATCACCCTTTTCCAGTTCCTGTTTCTCAATTAGTTTGAGAGCCTTGTCTAGCCAACATTTCTCTTGTCGCTTTGCTCCGTCCACATGTCCCTCCGTAGACTTGCTAGAGTGGGGTGGTTTAGGGACAGATGCATGTGCCGTATTGCGTGTTATAGCTGGCACAGTGGTGACATCTTCTGGCAGCAGGTGATTAGTTTTAGATTCTGGTCATGGCAGGCTGATGGCATCCTGGCATTGACCCAAATTGCCTTTTGTGCGGAGTTGGAAAAGACTGATACCAGTCCCACGGAAAGAACCCTTTGCCGTTGTGCTTGAGGGATTGTGGTCAATATTATCTAATGCCCCCACAGTGAAAAGTCCTCTCCGTAATTGAGTCGGGCACACCACACCTTCCTTTGCGACGTGTTCGCATACAGCAGTTGCCAGCTGGTTCTCCAGTTGAATAATTCATTCATAGCTTATGCTGAAGCCCAGACTGTACAGCTGTGTTATCAATTTTCTTGATATAGTTTGCGTGTGAACATTCTGACCAATGTACATGGGCAATGGTCGTTCATTTTCCAGAGAATGCCTGGATTTAGCAGTAGATGACGATCTTTTTGTACAGTTGAATAAGATGGTCTGCAAAATGATGAGGCAAGTCTGGGAATCTGTTGAATCGTGATCCTTCAGGTTGGTGCCATTGAGCAGCATCGAGACCGGTGACTTGAGAGTTGTTGGTACCAACTCCTGCTGGCAGTCAGGATGGAAGAGATCCATTGAGCAGCATCGAGACCAGTGACTTGAGAGTTGTTGGTACTGACTCCTGCTGGCAGTCAGGATGGAAGGGATCCATTGAGCAGCATCGAGACCAGTGACTTGAGAGTTGTTGGTACTGACTCCTGCTGGCAGTCAGGATGGAAGGGATCCATTGAGCAGCATCGAGACCAGTGACTTGAGAGTTGTTGGTACTGACTCCTGCTGGCAGTCAGGATGGAAGGGATCCATTGAGCAGCATCGAGACCAGTGACTTGAGAGTTGTTGGTACTGACTCCTGCTGGCAGTCAGGATGGAAGGGATCCATTGAGCAGCATCGAGACCGGTGACTTGAGAGTTGTTGGTACTGACTCCTGCTGGCAGTCAGGATGGAAGGGATCCATTGAGCAGCATCGAGACCAGTGACTTGAGAGTTGTTGGTACTGACTCCTGCTGGCAGTCAGGATGGAAGGGATCCATTGAGCAGCATCGAGACCAGTGACTTGAGAGTTGTTGGTACTGACTCCTGCTGGCAGTCAGGATGGAAGGGATCCATTGAGCAGCATCGAGACCAGTGACTTGAGAGTTGTTGGTACTGACTCCTGCTGGCAGTCAGGATGGAAGGGATCCATTGAGCAGCATCGAGACCAGTGACTTGAGAGTTGTTGGTACTGACTCCTGCTGGCAGTCAGGATGGAAGGGATCCATTGAGCAGCATCGAGACCAGTGACTTGAGAGTTGTTGGTACTGACTCCTGCTGGCAGTCAGGATGGAAGGGATCCATTGAGCAGCATCGAGACCAGTGACTTGAGAGTTGTTGGTACTGACTCCTGCTGGCAGTCAGGATGGAAGGGATCCATTGAGCAGCATCGAGACCAGTGACTTGAGAGTTGTTGGCATTGAGCAGCATCGAGAGTGACTTGAGAGTTGTTGGTACTGACTCCTGCTGGCAGTCAGGATGGAAGGGATCCATTGAGCAGCATCGAGACCAGTGACTTGAGAGTTGTTGGTACTGACTCCTGCTGGCAGTCAGGATGGAAGGGATCCATTGAGCAGCATCGAGACCAGTGACTTGAGAGTTGTTGGTACTGACTCCTGCTGGCAGTCAGGATGGAAGGGATCCATTGAGCAGCATCGAGACCAGTGACTTGAGAGTTGTTGGTACTGACTCCTGCTGGCAGTCAGGATGGAAGGGATCCATTGAGCAGCATCGAGACCGGTGACTTGAGAGTTGTTGGTACTGACTCCTGCTGGCAGTCAGGATGGAAGGGATCCATTGAGCAGCATCGAGACCAGTGACTTGAGAGTTGTTGGTACTGACTCCTGCTGGCAGTCAGGATGGAAGGGATCCATTGAGCAGCATCGAGACCAGTGACTTGAGAGTTGTTGGTACCAACTCCTGCTGGCAGTCAGGATGGAAGGGATCCATTGAGCAGCATCGAGACCAGTGACTTGAGAGTTGTTGGTACCGACTCCTGCTGGCAGTCAGGATGGAAGGGATCCATTGAGCAGCATCGAGACCAGTGACTTGAGAGTTGTTGGTACTGACTCCTGCTGGCAGTCAGGATGGAAGGGATCCATTGAGCAGCATCGAGACCAGTGACTTGAGAGTTGTTGGTACCGACTCCTGCTGGCAGTCAGGAGGGATGGATCCATTGAATTGAAAGCCATCAGAGTTGAACATGTCTCTTCGTACGATCTTGGCAGCATTGGCAAGAACTAGGGCATTACCATCGTAGTCAATGCTTAAGGCCTGATTCAGCATCTGCTGCATTCCCTGCTGGGAAACCAGAATAACATGTTTTCCATCATTCTGCTCTTGGGCTTGTGGAAAGTATTGCAAAAGTTGTTCCTTGAACCAAACCTTTTATGCCACGATCGCACAACCGATGTTCATATATTTACCACTATTCTGAAACCTTGAAGTAGAAACTGCCCTCTTCTACAAAGTTTTCTACAAACGTGACAAGCTCAACAAAAGCTCTCGTTTGATTCTTCTTGCCTTCTGTACAGCTAGTACAAGACTGGTGGACATGCTTCGAAAGGGCCCAGGGTCAAGCTGAGAGTGGAAAAGCATGATAAGTGATTTTTGGTATCCAGTGCAATAAGGTCCCCCCCTTCCATCCTGGCCAGCAGTGATGTGTCTTGTGAGTCTAGGGCCATCATTCTAACAGTTTCGTCTGCACAAAGCGTCCTGAAATCATGCAGCTGACCATCCTTTTGGCAGAATATGCAAATGTTCTTATCTAGGGGTTGGCGTTGTCAAAACCTTTTCTTGTTTGCAGAGCTATTCTCTTCTGTATCTTCTCTTTCACTCTTCCTCGTAGCTCTTTCCAAGCGGAATGTGCTGAACTTCCCGCGGCAACATTTGTGCCACTGTGCTCGGTTCTCAATTAAATCATTCACAGTTATGTCATCAATAAAATGTACTGTCGCTGGCATTCCTTCCAGTTTTCTTAATGCATTAACATTGTTCAGGAAGGATCTGTATGGTTCTGATTTATCGCCAGATCCATGCCCATTCATAGGGCATCGTAGAGTTTCACTGGTGACTTCCTGGTATATCACACATAATTTCCACTCTATGCTGTCCATTCAATTCTGAGGCAGACAAAACACACTGGACATTACAAAATAACGGAAAAGCTAAATTCTTATAAGGTGCAGTATCCAGTCATGAGAACCTCTCAAAAGGCTTTGCACATCATCCCATTGCGTACCTTTCCCTCAAATATCAATCAGACTTCTCCTAAGCCAAGGCGGGTAATAATTTAACCACCACTAGTTGCTATATAAGAACAGAGGCAAAGTGATAACTTGAAGCATGTACTTGAAGCATGTGCTTGAAGCATGTACTTGAAGCATGTACTTGAAGCATGTACTTGAAGCATGTACTTGCGTTACGAGGTCTTTTGCCATGTTTATTTCTACTCAAATTGTTGGAAATGTGGCTGCTAGTTTGGGATCCCCACTTAGTATAATTTTCCTTGGGGTGCGTATATCAAAAACATTATGTTTTGGCCCAACAACTTACACTTGAACATGGAGGACGACCGGAAGAACTCTTTCAGCTACCTCCAGTCTAGTCCTAGTCTTGGTTAGTGTAGATGCGGTTACGCAGACTATACACACACACACACACACTCACACACACACACACACACATTCACACACATTCACACACACACTCACACATACACACTCACACACACACACACACTCACACACTCACACACACTCACACACACACTCACACACACACTCACACACACACACACACACACACACTCACACACACTCACACACACACACACACACACTCACACACACACTCACATACACACACTCACACACATATACAGTATATATATATATATATACAAACCTATACATATATTCAAGGGGGAATGCTTATGGACCGCCATATAGGCATATAGTGGTTCAATGGGGGGATGAAAAATAATGGACTCGCCCAAAAAATGCTTGACTCCGATCAAAAAATGAAATGGTATTGATCAAGGATGCAGTAAAAACAAATTGGTGCATTTATTTCAAAATTCAAAGATAAGCTTTACTTACCCTTTGTGCTTTGCCAATTTTCTCTAGTTCAGATTTGATACTTTCAGTTGTCGGGCCATCATGCACTGGCTGCCTCCGATCATCCTAAAATACAGACAATTTGAAATGTATAATAATATAAATAAACATAAAATGGTATATTTGCATGGGCTGTCATATTTCACCCTACATGACTGGAGGATTAACACAATCAATTGGACGTTGTTTTCAATATTTTTATTGGCTACAATGAAAATACCATTTATCTGTATAACAAATGTCAATAATAAGTGTAACATTGGAGATGTTTGTGTAAATGACAGAACCTGTTGTTGAACAGCCTGTATGAGTTCTTTCTCCATCTCCAGACACCGCCTCATGTCTGCAACCAACGCCTTGGCACAGTCTCCGTACTCCTGTGGAACAAACACCTCACAGCATACGGACTAACACACACACTGTTCCCAGCATAAACTGGTGGGAGTAAGTTCAACCTTACTTAATATACAGTGCTGTTTAAAATAATAAACCTCAACAAATACGCAACAGAACCATATTCTGAATCTCTAAAACTTAAAACATATATATTAGAGCAGTGGGTTTTTTTAATATGCTGATGTGTATATTACATACAATGCACTTATTTACATGTTTATTAATTAATTTATTAATTGTATTGTTTTTAATAATACTATAATATATAGTTTTTAAAGACTAAGATAAAATTAAATTTTTTTTAAACTTTGTCTACATAAACTTAATGCTCTTGTCAAGTAATGTGCCAAATATGATGTTGATTGATTGCGAACTCATGTCACTAAGCCTGCTCAAACATTTATTATTTGTGTGTCTCAAAACAATCAGCTTGTCAGATGTTGGTGACGTCAAAGGAATAAAGGCCGTGGAGCATGCCCCATTCTTTAGCATGGTGTGACACTGCGGGTTGGTGTTTCAGGCTGTACCTGAAACTGCAGTAATAGAATGTAATATTTTGTGATATCACCATGATCTTATCTACAAGTTTGTCACTGGGCATACCCAGGAATTGTGTTAACGTTTTGAGTTCTGGGTACTATGTACGGAGGCGTATCATGATGGCTTTGTGATAAGGGATGTGATACCTTCACAAATGTTGTCATGTCTTGTATTTCCAGCTGATGTGCAAGATCTCCTTCACTTTCCAACTTGCCAAGACAGCTGAGAAGTTGAGCCATCCAGCATTGGGCTGTGACCTCACAGTTGCACCTATCACAGCACGATTAACACAACTCATCAACTTCAGGCGAACCTATCACAACACGATTAACACAACTCATCAACTACAGGCGAACCTATCACAACAGGATTAACACAACTCATCAACTACAGGCGAACCTATCACAACACGATTAACACAACTCATCAACTACAGGCGAACCTATCACAGCACGATTAACACAACTCATCAACTACAGGCGAACCTATCACAACACGATTAACACAACTCATCACTACAGGCGAACCTATCACAACAGGATTAACACAACTCATCAACTACAGGCGAACCTATCACAACACGATTAACACAACTCATCAACTACAGGCGAACCTATCACAACACGATTAACACAACTCATCAACTACAGGCGAACCTATCACAACACGATTAACACAACTCATCACTACAGGCGAACCTATCACAACAGGATTAACACAACTCATCAACTACAGGCGAACCTATCACAACACGATTAACACAACTCATCAACTACAGGCGAACCTATCACAGCACGATTAACACAACTCATCAACTACAGGCGAACCTATCACAACACGATTAACACAACTCATCACTACAGGCGAACCTATCACAACAGGATTAACACAACTCATCAACTACAGGCGAACCTATCACAACACGATTAACACAACTCATCAACTACAGGCGAACCTATCACAACACGATTAACACAACTCATCAACTACAGGCGAACCTATCACAACACGATTAACACAACTCATCAACTACAGGCGAACCTATCACAACACGATTAACACAACTCATCAACTACAGGCGAACCTATCACAACACGATTAACACAACTCATCAACTACAGGCGAACCTATCACAACACGATTAACACAACTCATCAACTACAGGCGAACCTATCACAACACGATTAACACAACTCATCAACTACAGGCAAACCTATCACAACACGATTAACACAACTCATCAACTACAGGCGAACCTATCACAACACGATTAACACAACTCATCAACTACAGGCGAACCTATCACAACACCACTAACACAACTCATCAACTACAGGCGAACTTATCACAACACCACTAACACAACTCATCAACTACAGGTGAACTTAACACAACACGATTAACACAACTCATCAACTACAATCGCACCTATCACAACACCACTAACACAACTCATCAACTACAGGCGAACCTAACACAACACGATTAACACAACTCATCAACTACTGGCGAACCTATCACAACACAGTGACCACAACTCATCAATTACGGATGAACCTATCACAACACAGTGACCACAACTCATCAACTACAGGCGAACCTATCACAACACAGTGACCACAACTCATCAACTACAGGCGAACCTATCACAACACAGTGACCACAACTCATCAACTACAGGCGAACCTATCACAACACAGTGACCACAACTCAACTACAGGCGAACCTATCACAACACAGTGACCACAACTCATCAACTACAGGCGATTAACACAACTCATCAACTACAGGCGAACCTATCACAACACAGTGACCACAACTCATCAACTACAGGCGAACCTATCACAACACAGTGACCACAACTCATCAACTACAGGCGAACCTATCACAACACAGTGACCACAACTCATCAACTACAGGCGAACCTATCACAACACAGTGACCACAACTCATCAACTACAGGCGAACCTATCACAACACAGTGACCACAACTCATCAACTACAGGCGAACCTATCACAACACAGTGACCACAACTCATCAACTACAGGCGAACCTATCACAACACAGTGACCACAACTCATCAACTACAGGCGAACCTATCACAACACAGTGACCACAACTCATCAACTACAGGCGAACCTATCACAACACAGTGACCACAACTCAACTACGGGTGAACCTATCACAACACATTGACCACAACTCATCAACTACAACAATCAACCTTTCATATTTTGAAATGGCATAGCATGTGTTTGTGTGTGTGTGTGCGTGCGTGCGTGTGCATGAGTGTGTGTGTGTGTGCGTGCTTTAATTGACTAATTACCAGAATCAGCTCACTAATGCTTTTCTGAGATATTGGGGGGGGTCATTTTTATGCTTTCATGAGAAACTACGATAAGAAAAATTTCAAAATCACTATAATTTTTAAGATTTTATTTTTAAACATGTCACATTTTATTCTTTAGCCATGAATATAAACTTTGTTCTCCAATAATATTTCAGATCAAACTTTACAGCTCCATCTGTTTGTTAATGATTGTAAACACATGATAGTAATAACTAGCACTGGCTAAAGTAAACCATACATATTAAACAACATTTCTGGACATGTTTCTTTACAGTTACCATACATTTGACAAGAGAATGGCCCATTTACATTAAATATGTAGATAAACTATTATTCTTCTAAATCACATCTTCAGCAATGTTCAGTTTAAACCTCACATGTTAGTGTCTTCCATAAAGTCTGGGCATAAAGTGCGAATCTTGTAGAGAACTCCAGCATTTCTGTTGATTGAGCGAAGTCCCTCAAGCACTTGAGCGTTCGACTTTTGCAGTTTCTCCAGGTAGCGCCACTGGGCCATCGCATGTCAGAATCAACTGAACAACTGCATTTGAAAGATTAATTATCACTCAATATGATTTATCAATGTGTTGAGGTGTGTGCGCGTGTGTGTAATGTGTGTGTGTGTGTGTGCGTGCATGTATTGTGTGTGTGTGTGTGTGTGTATATGTGCGTGTTTTGTGAGTGTGTGTGTGTGTGGTGTGTGTGTATGTGTGTGGTGTGTATGTGTGTGGTGTGTGTGTGTGTGTGTGTGTGTGGTGTGTGTGGTATGTGTGTGTGTGTGTCTGTGTGTGTGTGTGTGTGTGTGGTATGTGTAATATATATATGTATGTATGTAATATATATATATATAGTAATAATGTATGTAGTATATGTATATGGTATGTAATAATAACAATAATAGCAAGTATGTGTATATGTATGTATGTATATATATATGTATATATATGTATGTATGTATGTAATATGTATGTATGTGTATGTGTATGTATATATGTATAATATATATATGTGTATGTATAGTATGTATATATATGTAGTATATATGTAGTATGTATATATGAATGTGTATGTATATGTATATGTGTGCTTATATATGTAGTAATATTATTATTGTGTATGTGTGGTATTATTATTGTGGTGTGTATTGTGTATGTGTGATGTGTGTTATTATTATTAATAGTGTATTATTGTAGTGAGTGTGTGTGTGTGTGGTATGTGTGGTGTGTGTGGTGTGTGTATGTGGTGTGTGTATTGTGTTGTGTGTGTGTGTGTGTGGTGTGTGTGTGTATATGGTATTATTATTGTGTCTTATGTGTGTGAAGTGTGTGGTGTGTAATAATGTATGTGTGTGTGTGTGTGTGTAATATGTGTGTGTGTGGTATTGTGTGTGTATGTGGTAGGTGTGTGATATTGTGTATGGTATTGATGACTGTGTATGTAATATTATTGGGTATGGCATTATTAATGTATGTGTTATTAGTGTGTGTGTGTGTGTGGTGTGTGTATGTGTTGTGTGTGTGTGTGTGGTGTGTGTGTGTATGTGTGTGTGTGTGTGTGTGTGTGTGTGTGGTGTGTGTGTGTATGTGTGTGTGTGTGTGTGTGGTATGTGTGTGTGTGTGGTGTGTGTGTGTATGTGTGGTGGGTGTGTGATGTGTGTATGTGGTGTGTGTGTGTATATGTGTGTGTGGGTGTGAGCGTGTGTGTAATGTGTGTGGTGTGTGTGGTGTGTGTGTGGTGTGTGTATGTGGTGTGTGTGTGTGTTGTGTGTGTGTGTGTGGTGTGTATGTGTGGTGGGTGTGTGATGTGTGTATGTGGTGTGTGTGTGTGTGTGTGTGTATGTGTGTGCGTGTGTGTGATGTGGTCACTGTGTGTGTGCGTGCATGCGTGCATGCGTGTGTAGTGTGTAGATATCTTATCTTGTTATATTTAAGAGGTCACAAGCCATTGAGATGTGTTGATGTATCCAGTTTGCTTATTAAGCCAAGAATACATACGTTATATTTAGCAGACAGTCCATGTGTACAAAAATAAACGAACTACAAATGCTAATGGATACCATTTCTAGTAACAATCGCTATAACTATCTGCAATTACAACATTCTACCTCAGCATGTCATGGACACAATGCAGTTTAAATAACACAAAGAACAATATCTGTCAACCCATCAATGAACAGTGTATGACAAATTCGTCAATTCTCACATACGAGAACATACATAATATTATTATGCTTTTGTGTGCACAGTTTCTTATTGTGGCTAGTATATTATGCTGCCATGCAAAATAACGCATACATTCCTTTACTGCTGGTGTCACATGGAATATAGACCCCATGGAAAATGGAAGGGCTCTCAGCTGCCTCAAAATCCAGTCTTACAATGTTATGGATTACATATTTGTTGATCAACCATATTGAGGGGGGGCAATATATCAACCATATTGAGGGGGGGCAATATATAAACCATATTGAGGGGGGGCAATATATCAACCATATTGAGGGGGGCAATATATCAACCTTATTGAGGGGGGGCAATATATCAACCTTATTGAGGGGGGGCAATACATCAACCATATTGACGGGGGTAATATATCAACCATATTGAGGGGGGCAATATATCAACCATACTGACGGGGCAATATATCAACCATATTGAGGGGGGCAATATATCAACCATATTGAGGGGGGTTATATATCAACCATATTGAGGAGGCAATATATCAACCATATTGAGGGGGGGGCAATTTATCAACCATATTGAGAGGTGGCAATATATCAACCTTACTGAGGGGGGCAATACATCAACCATATTGAGGGGGGGCAATATATCAACCTTATTGAGGGGGGCAATACATCAACCATATTGAGGGGGCAATATATCAACCATACTGAGGGGGGTAATATATCAACCATATTGAGGGGGGCAATATATCAACCATATTGAGGGGGGTAATATATCAACCATATTGACGGAGCAATATATCAACCATATTGAGGGGGGTAATATATCAACCATATTGAGGGGGACAATATATCAACCATATTGAGGGGGCAATCTATCAACCATATTGAGGGGGGCAATATATCAACCATATTGAGGGGGGCAATATATCGACCATTTTGAGGGGGGCAATATATCAACAATATTGAGGGGGGCAATATATCAACAATATTGAGGGGGCAATATATCAACCATATTGAGGGGAGCAATATATCAACCATATTGAGGGGAGCAATATATCAACCATATTGAGGGGGGCAATATCCAAGTAATAATATCCCAACTATGTATGTGCCTGTGGCAATGGACTAGTCTTGCAATTGGTAATCTTTTACTTAGATGGCCGAAATTCCTACTGACCTCATCTACGTCCTACTGACCCCATCTACATCCTACTGACCCCATCTACGTCCTAATGACCCCATCTACGTCTCTCTGATCCTCTCCCAGCCAAGCATTCATAGGCTAACCAAACACTCAAAGCCTGATCCTCTCCCAGCCAAGCGTACGTAGGCTAACCAAACACTCAAAGCCTGATCCTCTCCCAACCAAGCGTACGTAGGCTAACCAAACACTCAAAGCCTGATCCTCCCCCAACCTAGCGTACGTAGGCTAACCAAACACTCAAAGCCTGATCCTCTCCCAGCCAAGTGTATGTAGGCTAAGCCAAACACTCAAAGCCTGATCCTCTCCCAACCAAGCGTATGTAGGCTAACCAAACACTCAAAGCCTGATCCTCTCCCAACCAAGCATATGTAGGCTAAGCCAAACACTCAAAGCCTGATCCTCTCCCAACCAAGCGTACGTAGGCTAACCAAACACTCAAAGCCTGATCCTCTCCCAACCAAGCGTACGTAGGCTAACCAAACACTCAAAGCCTGATCCTCTCCCAACCAAGCGTACGTAGGCTAACCAAACACTCAACGCCTGGTCCTCTCCCAACCAAGCGTACGTAGGCTAACCAAACACTCAAAGCCTGATCCTTTACCGCTGCTACTGGCAGATGTGTCACCGGAGGCCGGCACTCTTCACAAATGAGAGCAGGTTCTCTGTGTCAACTAATGATAGGCGTGTTAGGGTGTGGAGATGCCAGGGAGAGCGCTATGCTGACTCTAATTAACGTGACTGGTACGGTGGAGGCTCAGTCATGGTTTGGGCCGGAGTGTCTTTGGATGGTCGTAACGACCTGTACGTGTTTGCCAGAGGTGGTATAACAGCTGTAAGATATCGCAATGACATCCTGGAGCCTATCTTAAGACTGTATGCAGGAGCTGTTGGGGATGATTTCATCTTAGTGCAAGATAATGCACGACCCCACACAGCTCGGGTGACCATGACCTTCCTTGAGGACGAAGGTATCACCGTGATGGACTGACCGGTTAGGTTTCCTCACCTGAACTCAACAGAACATCTGTGGGATGTGCATTGTCGTAACGCTTGACTTCATTCAAAAATGTGCTGTCTATGTAAGACACTCTCCTAATCACCCACAGGGTGCACAAAGTGTAACTTGTGTGGTAGACCCGGTGTGGTAGACAGGTGTGGTAGACCAGGTGTGGTAGACCAGACGTGGTAGACCAGACGTGGTAGACCAGGTGTGGTAGACCAGGCGTGGTAGACCAGGCGTGGTAGACCAGGCGTGGTAGACCAGGCATGGGAGACCAGGCGTGGTAGACCAGGAGTGGGAGACCAGGTGTGGTAGACCAGGTGTGGTAGACCAGATGTGGTAGACCAGGTGTGGTAGACCAGATGTGGTAGACCAGGTGTGGGAGACTAGGCGTGGTAGACCAGGCATGGGAGACCAGGCGTGGTAGACCAGGCGTGGTAGACCAGGCATGGGAGACCAGGCGTGGTAGACCAGGCGTGGGAGACCAGGCGTGGTAGACCAGGCGTGGTAGACCAGGCATGGGAGACCAGGCGTGGTAGACCAGGCTTGATAGACCAGGTGTGGGAGACCAGGTGTGGTAGACCAGGCGTGGTAGACCAGGCGTGATAGACCAGGCATGGTAGACCAGGCATGGTAGACCAGGTGTGGGAGACCAGGTGTGGTAGACCAGGCATGGTAGACCAGGCGTGGTAGACCAGGCGTGGTAGACCAGGCGTGGTAGACCAGGCGTGGGAGACCAGGCGTGGGAGACCAGGCGTGGTAGACCAGGCTTGATAGACCAGGCGCGGTAGACCAGGCATGGTAGACTAGGCATGATAGACCAGGCATGGTAGACCAGGCATGGTAGACCAGGCGTGGGAGACCAGGCGTGGGAGACCAGGCGAGGTAGACCAGGCGTGGTAGACCAGGCGTGGTAGACCAGGCATGGTAGACCAGGCGTGGGAGACCAGGCGTGGTAGACCAGGCTTGGTAGACCAGGGGTGGTAGACCAGGTGTGGTAGACCAGGTGTGGTAGACCAAGCATGGAAGACCAGGCGTGGTAGACCAGGCGTGGGAGACCAGAAGTGGTAGACCCGGCATGGTAGACCAGGCGTGGTAGACCAGGCATGGTAGATCAGGCGTGGGAGACCAGGTGTGGTAGACCAGGTGTGGGAGATCAGGTGTGGTAGACCAGGTGTGGGAGACCAGGTGTGGTAGACCAAGCATGGAAGACCAGGCGTGGTAGACCAGGCGTGGGAGACCAGACGTGGGAGACCAGACGTGGTAGACCAGGCGTGGTAGACCAGGCATGGTAGACCAGACGTGGTAGACCAGACGTGGTAGACCAGGCGTGGTAGACCAGGCGTGGGAGACCAGGCGTGGTAGACCAGGCTTGGTAGACCAGGTGTGGGAGACCAGGCGTGGTAGACCAGGCTTGGTAGACCAGGTGTGGTAGACCAGGCATGGTAGACCAGGTGTGGTAGACCAGGTGTGGTAGACCAAGCATGGAAGAACCAGGCGTGGTAGACCAGATGTGATAGATCAGGTGTGGGAGACCAGGCGTGGTAGACCAGGCTTGGTAGACCAGGCGAGGTAGACCAGGCGTGGTAGACCAGACGTGGTAGACCAGACGTGGTAGACCAGGCGTGGTAGACCAGGCTTGGTAGACCAGGTGTGGTAGACCAGGCGAGGTAGACCAGGCGTGGTAGACCAGGCATGGTAGACCAGGCGTGATAGACCGGGCTTGGTAGACCAGGCTTGGTAGACCAGGCGAGGTAGACCAGGCGTGGTAGACCAGGCGTGGTAGACCAGGCGTGGTAGACCAGGCGTGGTAGACCAGGCATGGTAGACCAGGCGTGGGAGACCAGGCGATGTAGACCAGGCTTGGTAGACCAGGTGTGGGAGACCAGGTGTGGTAGACCAGGCATGGAAGACCAGGCGTGGGAGACCAGACGTGGTAGACCAGGCGTGGTAGACCAGGCGTGGTAGACCAGGCATGGTAGACCAGGCGTGGGAGACCAGGCGTGGGAGCCCAGGCTTGGTAGACCAGGTGTGGGAGACCAGGTGTGGTAGACCAGACATGGTAGACCAGGTGTGGTAGACCAGGTGTGGTAGACCAAGCATGGAAGACCAGGCGTGGTAGACCAGGCATGGCAGACCAGGTGAGCCATCCCCAATATTTGTTCCTTCGTTTATTTTAAGTAGTGTAAAGAATCTATACCGGCATATGAAGTACGACTGAAAAGTGAAGCAGATTACAAGGAAGCTATTTGGTGCAACATAGTTACCAGAAAGTCAACATTAACATTAGGACTAGTTTATCGTAGTCCTAGCATACAACAAGAGGATGTAAAACTGCACAATGCTATAAAAGAGATTAATAAAGGGGAATGTGTTATAATGGGTGATTTTAATCATGAACATATTCAGTGGAAATCACTGGAGTGCTGGAGGTGATGACCAACAGTTTCTGCTTGTAATACAGGACTGTTTCCTTACCCAACATGTTTTGGAACCTAGCAGAGGTGGGAAATTGGGAATGTGTTGGATTAAGTGTTCTCTTCTCAGAAGGAATTAGTTGATAATATAAAATAATATATACCTCTGGGATCCAGTGATCATAACCAGATCCATTTTTATATAAAACTACAATTAGGGAATAATGATAAAAAGCAACGGAGGAGAAACTTCAACTAAGGCAAATATAAACAGATAAAATATTTAGCACACATAGATTGAACTACCTTAATGAAGAACAAGACATCAACATAATGTTGGACCGTTTTGAAAGATGAGATTGAGGGCATTATTGAAAGATTAGTTCCCCTGAAAAAGCAAGGGAAACGATCCAGGAAGAAACACGTTTCAAAGGAAGTTATACGTAAGATTACTTACAAACAAATTATGACACTGGAAATATAGAAGACTACAACAACTACAACGAGGCCCCGAACATAGCTACAGCCAAAATTAGAAAATCTAAACGAAAGTTTGACCAAAATTGACGAATTATATAAACAAAATAACAGCAAGAGTTTCTACACTTACATAAGGTGTAAACAGAACGTTCGACATAAAGTGTGACCACTTGAAAAAAGCTCAGAAAATGTACTATCTGATGGGTTTCAGAGAGGCCCTGAATGAGTATTTCAGCTCAGTGTTTACCACAGAAGATATAAGTTCATTGCCAGTACCAGCTACAGTTGTTTGTTACTCCTGAAATGATATCATGGAAAATTAAGAAGATGAAAGAAAACAAATCACTTAGAGTTGTCAGGATACCACCGAAACTGCTTCAGGAAATTGTAGAGTAAGTCAGTACACCATCTGCTACATTCTTTAACTTGTCACTTAAAGACAGAATTGTTCCATTAGAATGGAAAGAAGCAAACAGTATGCCATTATTTAAAAAGGGATCGAGGAGCAAGACAGAGAATTACAGACCAGTTAGTTTAACATCGGTTTTATGCAAATTACTAGAAATGCTAACAACAGACCACATGGTGGAATTCCTTGTAAAACACATTAATAAATGAATCTCTACTCAGGTTCCTAAAAGCTAGGTCTTGTCTAACCATCTGTTATGTTTTTTGGAAGAAATTACGAAGTGGGCAGACGATGGGTCACCAGTGGATGTTACAATTGTTGTCTCCTTAGATTTTCAGAAAGCATTTGATAAAGTGCCACATAAAAGATTGTTGCTTAAACTTAAAGTACATGTATAGGGAATGGTGTGATCAGCTGGAAAGAAACATGATTGACAGACAGAAGACAGAGAGTAATAGTAGAGGGGGAGATTTCAAACTGGAAACCAGTTTTGAGTGGAGTGCCACTGGGGTGAGTGCTGGGACCTATATTATTCTTGATATATATATATATAAAATTGATTTGGATGATGCTATATCAAGCAAAGTATTGAAATTTGCAGATGATACAAAAGTGTTCAGAAGAGTTAAAACAGATGTAGATAAACACACTTTACAAGATGATCTAGCCACATTAGTCAAATGGTCTGAAAAGTGGCAAATGTTATTCAATTTTGGGAAATGTAAATACATTCACATAAGACATGAAAATGTGGACAAAGAATACATAATGGGGGATACCATTAGGTAAAAACAGTAAAGGAAAAGGATTTAGGAGTGACAGTTTGTGCTGGCATGAACGTTTCAGAGCAATGTGGAATTGCTGCTTCAAAGGGCCTTGTCGACCTGCACACCCCTCCTGGCCTACTCAAGGCAGCCTCCCGGAAAACCCGTGGTCAGCAGAACAAACTCCTACTGCCCCACTCAAGGACACACACGTATCTCCATTCCTTCTTCCCATCTGCCATCAGAATGTGGAACTCACTTCCCTCAGATTCCTCCAAAGCCCAATCCCTCCCAGTCTTCAGCCTCAGGTCCTTCATCAAGGCTCCATGAAGAACTGGTTGACTGCTCAGCAATACCCACTACCATTATAATGCACAATCTTAACCTTCTAGAACCTATATATATATAATATATTATAACGTTTTAATCTTTTAACTTTTTTAACCTTCTAACTTATTTTTAAATTATATTTTAAACCATTTAACATGTTTTTTGTTAAACCCATGCGCACCCCGACAACTGTGGAGTTATCTGAGGAAAATAAATGACTGGAACAAATTATCTGATGATTATGTTAATGCTAGCAGTGTGAATGTGTTCCGCCAAAAAAACTGACAGCTATCGACTAATTTAGGGAGGCCAGACTATACGAAATTGGACAATTGTTGGACTCTCGTTTCGTCTCGCCACGATCGATAAGCCCAAACACCCAATTTCCAAAGCAAAGACAAACTCAAAGTGGCAAACGCTTCCTTGTCCGTATGCCACCTGGAGCTTGTAGCTCTGGACGGCAATCTTGTTAAATGTTCAACTTCTGTCGACATCACAGCATGTCAGTTAGGACGGCGAGCATAAACCCCTTACCTGTCTCGTTACACAAGGTAGTCGTAGAGTTGTCACTCAGTAAACTGCTTGAAGTCGAGTACAACAAAACACCAAACTACCGCAGCGCCATCTAGCACTTTTTAGGAACATCTAGGTTTCTTGGAAAATAGGCCAATATAGTTTCTGCAGGATTCGCTAGATGGCGAACTGTTATGACTTATTTATACTCCGCGAGGTAGAGCCACCATTCAGCGTACAAACTGCTGGCTTATTAATGGAATGTTAACTTGCGTTGAATTGACTTTTGAATTGAATTTATTCAACATAAGTACAAAGTTTAATTTCAAATAAGGTGTAAACATGCAAGAATACCTTAGCCAGGACTAGATTCTAACTATTATTTACACATTTATAAAAATGGTCATTATGTATAAACGATGGCACGTACGCGCGCATACACACGCTGATACTTTTCTCAGAGTTAGTGATGTCCGGGTGTGAAGCATACATTGTCACCCGACATGTGCATGTGTTCACATCTGGATATCTATGTTGTTCAACGTGGTTGAAAGTTATTGACGGAGGCATGTCAAACCCCTCAGCTGGAACTCGATCTGCCCCAGTGATCCTGCGCATGACTTCAGCAATTGACAACTTGCGTCCACTGCAGGCTACATGCAGCACCATCTGAAATGCAAAAAATCATCTAGAAGTCATGTAAATTCTTTACTACTTGTATTATATTATATGAACATTTCCACATTTACTATGTTGAAGATTGTGTGTATTAAAGGGAATAAAAACACATATTGCTTGAATTCATGTTATATTACATCCGGCTATCTATTTCCATGTCCACCAAGCCAAAAAAAATTCAATGAATTAGAAATTCCACATTTTATGCTGTGCATCCGGACATTTTCGAATATGCATATTTTTGGCGCGCTTTTCGGGATGCCGAGATGTGACGTCATTTATGAATCAAACTGCATCAGGCCGACCCTTTCCATGCATTCAGAGCATGTTTATAAGTATAGCTTTTGGGTCAAAACGAGCGTCAGAATGAGTTCTTGTGCAATATTCCGATGTAATGCAAACACTAGTCATCATAGAGGAACAAGCAGTTATCTTACAGTTCCACATGAATCGAATTTTATTCAAAACAACGAATGCGAATGGGCCTACAAGTCGACTAGGTTTCGCCGAGCTTGGGCTCGTTTTCAGAATAATTAAGAGAATACTGCTGCCCCCTTTCCACTTAGATGGAGGCCATCTCTCATGTACATATCTTCTCTCCCAACAAAGTACCCCCATAAATCTATGAATCCCACGCCCTCTTCCTCACACATCTGCTCAACTAGTGCGTTGATCGCCATCCTCTTACAGTTTCTGTATCTTGCCCCCCTTCCTCTCATTACTGGCAAAATTCCTGAGAGAATAACCTGTTCCACTCTTGTCTTCTTTAGCTTCCTCACTAGATGTCTGTACTTCTGAACTATCCCAGTTGTTCCCTCCTTGTCTGCATTGTTTGTCCCAACGTGTACTAGTATAGACCCTCCCTTGCCATGCCCCAATACCTTCTCTACCCTTTCGGTCACATGCTCTATCCTAGCCCCCGGTAGACATACAACAACATCCTTCCCCTCGCATATAGTCTTGTCTGTTTTTCTCAGAATTGAATCGCCCATAAACACTCTCTCTTTTCTCCTTGCCCCCTCAATCACTGCCTCGGAGTAGCTCCTCCGGTTTGCATATGTCTGGTTGTTGTCTTTTCCTCTTGTCGTCTTCTCTCCTGTCACATTCTCTTCCATTCCCTTCTTTCCTGCCGTGTTTTCTCTTGTCCCCTTTCCTCCTGTCATCTTCTCTTCTAGCACATTTACTCTCACTTCCTTTCGTCCCTTCTTCTTTCCTCCGATCACATTGTCTTCTCTCCTCTCCTGTCCCTTTTCCCCGGCTACCTCCTTCATTACGGTCACTTTCTCCCCTGTCACCTTCACACCTGTCATGTATTCTGTTTTTTGCTGAACACTCCGTCTTCTTCCATCAGTCTTCTGTCTCACAGTCTTACCAACTGCCTCTGTGGTATCTACCTCTTCACCACCTGTATCGCTGTCGTGTCTCTCCTCGTTCTCTACAGTCTGACTACCTGCTGATCTATCCCCACTGGCCCGTTTTCTCTTCCTCTGCCGAACACTTTTTCCTCCGTCCCTCTGTTTTCTCAATGTCTTGTTCCTTCACACCGGTCACCTTCCTTCCTCTCAGTCTCCTTTCTTCAGTCTCCGTGTCACAACTCTGCTCCTTCTGTGTTGTAGAATTCTCAACTCTCCGCGTCATCCCTCTCTGCTCCATCTATTTCTATGTTGAGTCTCGCCTCCATCTCCTTCACTATATCCGTCAACTTACACACCTCCTTCATCAGACATTCCACCCTCAAACACCCCATACACCGAAAGGTGAATCCGTCATCTTTGGTCTCTGCCCATGATTTTGGACAGCCAGACAACGCAAAATCCACCCAGCTCTGGCAGTCGTTGCAAACTAGGTGTCGTTTTGCCCTGAGTTGCCGCTTGCAAGGGGCCATATCAGAATTTATTTATGTTCAAAGTAGTTTTTATGTAGTCTTTGAAAAGACTTTTCTGTGTACAATTTACACCAGATTGTTTATAGTTAGTTATATTTGTTAACACACAGTGACACACCGTGCCTTACCTAGTTACGATGTCGATGACAATGTATTCAAGTTAGGCCTAGATACAAGGTAATCTTTACAAAGACTGTTTCCTGTGTACTATTATACACTTTAAAAGATTGTTATTTCAGGTTTTAATTACTCATCTAACTACACCGATTATCTCAAATAACGCTATTCTATTGTCGTTCACGGTACGCTAACTTCGCCAGTGACCTACTTTGTAAACAACGTTCCGATTACATTAACGTCCCCAATTATCGCTCGCAAATCGCCTATTTTTAATCTACCCTAGATTACTCCCTCTAGCTAACTTTAAAAAAAAAATATTGCTTAATATATATCTATAATTACGTTATGTATGCTATACGCTCAATAATATCACTTATCTTGATCAAATATCCTTATATTTTCGCAAGTTTGCTGCACCAAATTCAAATCAATTCACCACCGGAAGTCCCCCAACCGATCTTGATAGGTTGATCAAATGGTCTGAAAAGTGGCAAATGCTGTTCAATTTTGGGAAATGTAAATGCCTCCACACAGGTCATGGGAATGAAGAGGTAAAATATAAAATGGGGGGTACTGTTCTAAGTACTACTGTAAAAGAAAAGGACTTGGGGTTAACCATTAGTGCTGATATGAAGGTTTCAGAGCAGTGCGGAATTGCAGCGTCAAAGGGAAATCAAATCCTTGGATTAATTAGGCGAAATATAGCGTATAAGAAAAAAGAATTAATAGTACCGCTGTACAAAACAATAGTGAGGCCTCATTTAGAATATTGTATACAAGCATGGAGGCCATATCGCAAGAAGGACATAGATATGCTAGAAATAGTACAGAGGAGAGCGACTAAAATGATACCAAATCTGAGGGATCTTAGTTACGAAATACGCCTAAAAGAATGTGGTTTAACAACATTAGAGACCAGGAGATTGAGAGGAGATCACATAGAAGTGTTTAAAATGTTGAATGGTTATGAAAATATTGATAGAAACATATTTTTCTCAGTTAAGAAAAATAGAAGGACCAGAGGACATGAAGCTACATTAGTAAAGGAGCAGTGTAGATTAGATATAAGAAAGTTCTCATTCTCACAAAGGACTGTAAATGAATGGAACAGATTATCTCCTGATTGTGTTGGTGCTAGTAGCGTGAATATGTTTAAAAATAAAATCGACACACACCTTAAAAAGGCGGGATACATGTAGATAAAAAGTATTGGACTCTCGATAAGCCAAAAGGCTTCCTTGTCCACCTGCCATCCAGAGTAATTTTCTGGATGGCAATCTTGTTAAATCTTGTTAAATGATTATTGGAATGCAACCAACGGGAGATAATCTACACATATAAACATACATAGCAAACATATATTGTATCCAGCTACAGAAAGTAATGTGTATTATCTTATAATATCACTAGAATATCGATAAATGAAGGAATTGTACAATTTATCATAACAACTTAAATCAGTCAATGCTGGTGCCGCTAGCTCAGTTGGTAGGCGCGTTGGTTTCTTGTTATTTGTTTTACAATCGGGCGACGCCGGTTCAATCCTGACACCATGCAAACCATTGATTTTCTTTGCACTCTTTTGCTTATGTTTTCACGAAGTAATATAAACCTAATCATTTTATATTATAATGCACTGTTTGTAAATATTTTTTTATTTTTTTAGTAATTATTCGCCACAAAAATGTAAATATGGCCATTATATAACGATGTTTCTAAATTTTATTTATTTAAACAAATATAATGTACTGGATATATAATTTATTAATTGACCAAATATTGTACGGTAATATAATATTGTAATTATATATGTGAAAACAAATTGTGAACTGTCTGGATAAATACAATTTAGAAACATCGTTATATATAAGTACCATATTTTCATTTTTTTTTTGAATAAATAATTACTACAAAAATAAAAAATATTTATAAACAGTGCATCATAGTATACAAAATGATTTCGTTTATATTACTTCGTGAAAACATAAACAGAAAAAGTGTAAAGAAAATCAATAGTTTGCATGGTGTCAAGATTGAACCGGCGTCGCTCGATTGTAAAATAAATGACAAGAAACCATCATCGCGCCTACCATCTGAGCTAGCGGCACCAGCGGAATTTCGCTGACTGATTTATGTTGTTATGATAAATTGTACAACTCCTTCATATATTGTTATTCTTAAATAAGAACAGAGTTCCATTTGTTCAGTCACTTTACTAAAGAGAAAGCGTGAAATGACAATAACTAAACAAGTATTGAACAGGTTGAAATGCGAGTGTGTAATGGTTCCGTTTCTAGTAGCGCATGCGGACTGGTATAAGGGACCGGTTATTATGCGGGAGCAAGGGACCGGTTATAATGTTCTCTATCTCCCTCCGAGTCTTTATGCTACTGGATAAAGGCTGATAAATGTTTATTGACTATCCCATGGAGTAGTCCTTGTGCCAGGTAGGCACGCTGGTCGCTCTGGTGGATCGTCGTTGACCAATTGCTGGTGCTGATGGTTCCACGTCAGGCTCCGATGGGGGTGGAGATCTCGGGGTCTCTGGGGCTGGTGGTGGCGTCTGGAGGATCGCGCGCCTCGGTGTGTCTCGTCCTGGGGTTGGGTGTTCTCGCTGACGTCAGTGTCGGTGGCGGTGTATGCCCCGTCTGCGTCGCAGGTGTCGCAGGGTCGTTATCGAGGTCAGGTAGTTGCGGTGTCACGACGGGTGTTGGTACGGTGACGCGGGTTGCTAGGTCGTCATAGATCGATCGGGTTGGCGGCCGGTCGTAGTGAACTGGGCTGAACTTGCGCAGGAATTTCCTGTTCCGAAGTGTGACTCTGCCCGATCCGTCAATCTTGATCGCGTATTGGTCGTGCTGACGTACCTCAACGATACTGCCCGTCTTGTCCCATTTGTTGGGGTGAGGTACTGTCTGGTTCTGTACGCGGACTAAGTCCCCTACCGCGAGTGGTGGAAGGCGCTTAGTGTGCTCCGCCCAGGTTTCAGCTGTGCGGATGTGGCGTTTACGGGGGGCTTCCTCCCTTGCTTTGAGTGTCTCACGCCAAGTCTCATGTGGTCTGTATTTCCCGGGGATAATCGGGATGAAATCGCGTGTCGGGCGGCCGAAGACACACATTGCCGGGGAGATCTTTGTGTCAGGGTCGGGTGTGTTGCGATATTGTAGTATCGCTATCTGCACAGCGTCAGTGTCCAGTTCTCCCTTCGGACCGGTGTTGTCGGTGATGAGTCGTTTCATCGTCTTCACCCCAATCTCTGCACGACAGTTGCTGTGGGGGAAGGCCACCGATGATAGGCGGTGGTGTACGCCCCATCTGTGCAGGAAAGACCTGGTCTCGGTAGAGGTGAACTCCGGACCCCCGTCCGATGCGAGCTCTTCTGGCGTCCCGTACGTCACGAAGGCGCGACGTAAGTGGTTGATGAGGCCGGTGGCGCCACCTGTCGACTGCGATATGATTGGCCAGTTTGAGTATCTGTCCACCGTCACGAGGTAGTGTACGCCCCTGTGTACGAAGAAGTCCGAGCACACTGCCTGGAAGGGGTAAACGACCGGAATCGGTGGGATGGGCGGCGCTCCAGGTTGTGAGGGTGCCATCCGGTGGTAGTGTTCGCAATTTTTCCGAGTGGTGTTGATGTCGGCCGATATGCCTTGCCAGAACACAGAGGATTCTGCACGGGCGGTCATCATCGATACGCCCTGGTGGGCAGCGTGTAGGGTGCTCAGTACCTCACCGCGGAGTGAGGGCGGTATGATAACCCTGTCCTTGCATAGGATCACTCCGTCTGTCGATGTGATGTTTTCGCGGTACTGGTGATAATCGCGAATCGTATCTGGCATCTCGATCTTCGAGTCGGGGATGCCGTCGGTTGCCATTTCCTCCAGTGTGTGCATATCGACGTCGCTGCTGGTAGCCTCCCTGACACGGTCCCATGTCACTGATCGCAATGATTCGAGGCCCGCGGCGCACCATGTCAGGTTGTCCTCCTCGACGTCGTCGTCGTCGTCGTCATCCGGTTCGACTCGGCGTAGGAGAGATAAGACGTTGGTGTGCATACTGGATGGTAGGTGGTTCACTATGGCAGCATTGTCGTCTTGTAGGTTCATGAGTGATGGTAGCGCGGTGCCGACCGGCCTACGTGACATGGCATCTGCCGCCTTGTTCTTCATGCCTGGGACATGTGTGATGCGGAAGCGATAACGCAGGGTCTTCTCCTTGAGGTTCCTGAGGCGGGGGTTAGGTATGTCGTCAAGGGCTCTGTCCGCAAGGAGTTTCAGCAGCGGCTTATGGTCTACCGCTACAATCAAGTTCTCGCAACCCAGCACGAAGTAGCGCGCCTTGTCCAAGGCGTCCGCGACTGCGAGGGCCTCGCCCTCTATGGGCGCGTATCTGGATTCTGCTGCGTGTGTAAACCTGCTGCCGACCAGGGTTATTTTCCACCCGTCGTTGCAGCAGAAGGGTCTGATTGGTGAGCATCGGCAGTGCTTTTGAAATAGCCAGAATCCAATGCCCTCCTTCGACCAGTCTGTGGCGATGCATGTAGGCTTGGTCTTGTCAAAGATGCGGACGCCGCGCTCGATTTCTTGAACGATCACGTCCTTCGACTCGCGGAATATGTCCTCTAACTCCGGGGACCACTTGAAGCGTTCTCCATTTTTCAGGAGCTTCCGGAACGGATGCATTCGTTCGGCCATGCTGAACGCGTAGGCCACTTGATTGACCAGCCCGAACCACGATCTGACGTCGGTGATGTTACGCGGTTGTGGGAAATCGCGGATCGCCTCCAGGTAGCGGCTGCATGGTCGCACGTCAGTCATGGTGATCGTGAAGCCTGCAAAGTCCGCTGTGGGTGCGCTGAAGACGAACTTCTCCGGGTTGAGGATGATTCCATTACGGCCACATATATCCAGCCATTGGACCGCCTGGAAGTAGCTCTCCTCGATCGTATCTGACCATAGTAGCGTGTCGTCCACGCACTTGGTCTTGTCACCAATGTCCGCGACGATCTCGTCGTATCGCCGTGTATAACCATCTCCTGACGCTATATACCCTTGTGGAGCCGATAGGTACCGGTAGCGTCCCCATGGAGTGATGAAGGTCGTCCTGTGGCGGTCGTCCTCGTGTAGAAGGACACTGTGGTAGCCGTTCCATGCGTCGAACACGGTCTTGCGTTTCCCGTTAGGTATGCGTCTCGCCTGGTGGAACGGGGATTGGGTGTGGTGGGTTTCGCGGAACGCATGTTTGTTCAAGGCCTGGAAGTCGATGGTGCGTCGCGGCTTGCCGTTCTTTTTCGCGCAGATTACCATGCGGTGACACCATGTCACCGGCGTACCGATGGGTACTTCCTCTAACACGCCGAGACGAACGTCCTGGTCAAGGCCTGTTTTTACCTCGTCTTGCCAGTGTATGGCCACGGGGATGGGAGTGTGATGGGCAACCGGCGTCGCATCCTCATCGAGTATAAGACGTAGCGGCGGGCCAGTCATTCTCGGTAAGGGTTGGTGCGGGCACGTATTGAAAGTGCCCTGAGCGTATATTCTGAGTAAGTGTTTCTGTAAGGTTTCTCTGTTAGCCTCGGTCGCCGGCATGGGGAGTGTGGTCGGCTTGGTCGGCGGCTCTGCACGTCGCGGGCAGTCACACAATTCAGAGGTCGCCAGGTTGACCTCCCCGAGTGTTGGGAACTTGTCCGAGATCATGCCCAGGTCCACGCAAGCTGCGCTTGAGAGGAATATGCGGTCCGAGGTGTCTGTCACGTACGCGATTTGGCGCGTCTCCAATCTCCGAGTGCCACTGTTACCGGCGAATCTGACCACCACAGCTCCGAGAATACGAATTCCCTTGTTGTTCGCAGCCTTCATAGTCATGGATACGGGTATGAAGTCCTTGGTACTCAGGCCCATTTGTTGGGTGACTCCAATGCCGATCAGGCAGCTCTGACAGCCCGTGTCGGCCATGACAGGCAGGGATACTGCGCGGGTGCGTTTCAGGAGGTCAAAACCCAGCGCTTTGTAATCTTCGCGCTCGTTGGTAAGAGTGAGGTTGATGTACGGCTGCGGGTTGGACGCGCGTTTCGTCCATTTATCGCACATATCATCGTACAGATGGTGAGCGAGGGGGAGTGTGCGTAACCCGTCGCCCGCGCTGTCCATGGTGACCGTGCATAGCTCGACGAAGGCTGCCGTTTGCTCGTCATACAGCTCGTCTGTCTCCTCAGATGGGGGCTTAGTCGGTCGTCCGCTCAGGCACGCCTTGTCGAGGTGATTCTGGCGGCCACACTTCTGGCACTTTTTACCATACGCGGGGCACTCGGTGCGTCTGGTGTGCCACAGGGGCGTCTTGCCGTGACCCACCTCGCCGCAGTAGATGCACACCCCTTTGGGCTTGGCTTTCGGTTTCTCCGGCCTGGCTCCTCCCCTGTTGCGGACGTTCTGCTGTTTCCCCCGCCGATACGAGCTGCTGATCGCATCCGTGTTCTGAGGGTCGAGTAGACGCGATGCCGAGCGTTTTCCAGACTCCTTGGCCTCGATATACTCAATCATGTCCTTTAATGGCATGTCCTGGTTCTTTTCACCGAGCAGATCAAGTTGTAGCTCTTGGTCTGCGATGCCGCGGGCAATCACATTGCGTATAATCTCTTCTGTGAAGTCGTTGACTTGATCGCACTCCGTCTTAGTGCACTTCATCTCGTACTTGCATGTGTGTGTCCGCCTGCCCCTTGATACGGGCGTAGAACGACCGGATGGGCTCCTCGTGTCCCTGCCGCATATTAGACAGGGCTACCCGAGCTACCATAGTGTTCTCCGCTCGGACGGCGAGTGCCTTCATGGCGGTGAGGACGTCTTTTTCGTCACTGCTCATTAGGCTCTTGCCCGCTGCACGAGTGAGGTCTTTTCTCAACTCCTCCTCGCAGCATTCCAGTAGTTGTGCGACTATGCCGGGTTCAACAAGTTTAGTACCCGTCTTGTACTCACCCCAGCGGGATATGAAGTATGACCAGGCCTCGCCCGTCCCGGCCAGTGCTACGGAAGGACGCTTGAGTTTCTCCATCTTCGCATTCGCGCCCAGCGCCCGGGGGACTGCGACGTGCACAGTGGCGTGTACACTCAGCATAGCAGCCACCACTGCCGCCTCTGCGTGCGTAGCCGTATAGTCACAATCCTCGATCGGACACTCAACGTTCACAGGCGCCATCAAGTTGTTTAGTTATAAATAAGAACAGAGTTCCATTTGTTCTGTCACTTTACTAAAGAGAAAGCGTGAAATGACAATAACTAAACAAGTATTGAACAGGTTGAAATGCGAGTGTGTAATGGTTCCGTTTCTAGTTGCGCATGCGCACTGGTATAAGGGACCGGTTATTATGCGGGAGCAAGGGACCGGTTATAATGTTCTCTAATTCTGGTGATATGAGATTATACACGTTACTTTCTGTAGCTGGATACACTATCTGTTTGCTATGTATGTTTATTGGTGTAGATTATCTCCCGTTGGTTGCATTCGATGTGATAAAACTTGGAGAAGTAACGGTATTTTCTTCGATAAGTGCATCCGTGCATCTTGGATCAAATCGACACTCTGCGCCGTTACCTGCGAGCATCAGTTGACCTAATGGCACGCCCTCTTGCTACTGGGCGACGCGTTGCGGTCATTAACCGAAACAACCGCATTAGTTGACGGGGGTCTACCAGTGGCGTAGGCAGTATTTTGTATTGGAGGGGGCCATCAGGCATTCAAGCAAGCAATGAGTAGCGGGATATGACACACACACACACACACACACGCACGCACGCACGCACGCACGCACACACACACACACACACACACACGTATGTATATATATATATATATATATACAATGTGTGTGTGTGTGTGTGTGTGTGTGTGTGTGTGTGTGTGTGTGTGTGTGTGTGTGTGTGTGTGTGCGGGCGTGTGTGTGTGTGATGAGGCGCTGGCGTTTAACCAATAACTTCACAACAAATCCGTACCGCGGCGGCGGCGGCGGCGACGGCGGCGGCGGCGTCGAATGAGCTTCACAAATGTCCGTGTCATGTGTAACGTTATCGCTTATTAAAAATTATTAATTCACGATACGAAGTTCTGACTACCCAGTGGAAAATCGAGTAACTAAATTGCTTTGGCCATAACGTGCAACTTGATATTAGTCCAGCAACTAATCATCTTGCTGGGAAACTATCATTTTGCATCCTTGTGTTGATATATTAATAGGCATTAGCCATCAAGCACATTGTGGATGCTGACATTTTCGTTGCCCTGTCACCTCTTGGATGCTTATCGCCTACGGCAGAAGTGGCGGATTCCTCCACTTTGGGTAACTCAATCCCATTTGAATGATTAAAAAAATTATTTGCCAAAGACTTGGAAGTCCTACACAGACACCCCTATAACCTCTGTACCTTGTCACTCTATAAATCAGGCAACCAGTTATATGTCTTCAGTCCCCTACCCTCCTAATTTTCCGGGATTGGGGGAGCATGGCCCCCCTCTGGCTACGCCTCTAGGGTCTACTTCGGTTGAAGATGTTGCAGTGTGAACGCAACGGGATGTTTGAACCAGTTTAGTTAATGCGGATTAACTAACCCGGCTCGAAGACTGTCTGTAGTGTGAATGGGGCCGGGTACAAGATCAAACAGACTTTTCATTGTAGCATCCATGTTGTCCTTCCATCTTTCGTTCGATCCACCTCGCTTTCATAACTCGAGATCTCGAGATAAAAAGTCGAGATCACGAGACAAAAAATTAAATCGAATTTCAAATAAAAAAATTCAATGTTGCGATATCCTTTCCCGTAAAAAAATAAAAAGTCGAGATCACGAGATAAAAAGTCGAGATCTCGATACAAAAATGTGCTATGTCCTCTCCCAGCCACCGTATAAACCAACTGAAAAAGAATTGCCGAGAATATAATATCCCGTTCTGCATCGCTTTTGTCAACTACGGTGCAAACTCAAATAATACTGACCTCCCTTCAAGAACAGGGGATAGGTGACGTGCACACCGAACTCCGGAAAAACATCTACACCAACAGCTCGGTGACAGTCCACGTACACAAAAAGTGCAACACGATCAACATCAAGAGAGGAGTACGACAGGTGATACCATATCGCCCACGCTGTTTACGGCAACACTCGAAAGCATATTCCGAAGACTGACCTGAAAAAATCAGAGGCTTGAGTATAGACGGAGCATATCTCCGAGTCATCTTCGCTTCGCCGACGACATACTCATATGCGCTACTACACCGCAAGAACTACAAAACATGCTGCAGGAGCTGGCTGATGAAAGTGAAAAACAAGGTCTGAAGATGAACATTTCGAAAACAAAAGTGATGCTAGAAAATGACACACCAATATATATTAACACCACGCAGATAGAGAACGTTGAAAGCTACGCCTATCTGGGACACCGATAAAGTATCAGTGACAAAAACCAAGACAAGGAGATTCAAAGAAGAATCACCGGCGGCTGGACAGCATTCACCAAACACCGCGACATCTTCCAGGGTAATGTTGGAACCTGCTTGAAGAGACAAGTTTACTTCTCATGCGTACTTCCAGTAATGACATGCGGCGCGGAAACATGGGCACTCACCATCCAGGCAAAGAACAAGCTAGCAGCCGCACAAACAAAGATTGAAAGAAATATGTTAAACATCACATATCGGGAGAGAAAAACTAACATTTGGGTAAGAGAGAAAACAAAGGTCACAGACAAGATAGAACAAATCAGAAGACAGAAGTGGACCTGGACAGGGCACATCTGCAGACTACGAGATAACCGATGGACATCGCATGTCACAACCTGGATACCTTACGATGGGAAACGATCTAGAGGAAGACCGGCGAGACGGTGGAGAGACGAACTAGACGAGTACTGGAAGGGCACCATCTGGCAGAGGGTAGCGCAAGACAGGCAGATTTGGAAACGACAAGCTGAGGCCTTCACCCAACCACTGGCCACTACGGCTGCACAATGGTGATGATGATTATAATAATATAATATGTAGCATATTGACGCTATACAAAATATATTAGTAATATTATTGTTTTGCTTATTAATATTATTGTATAGCTATATATTGTATACCCTATATATGTAAAATAATATAATATCATAATACATTACAAATGCAGGTGTACATATTGTACCAACAGCGTATCGACGATAGATTTTAACAAGATTTAACAAGATTGCCATCCAGAAAATTACTCTGGATGGCAGGTGGACAAGGAAGCCTTTTGGCTTATCGAGAGTCCAATACTTTTTATCTACATGTATCCCGCCTTTTTTAGGTGTGTGTCGATTTTATTTTTAAACATATTCACGCTACTAGCACCAACACAATCAGGAGATAATCTGTTCCATTCATTTACAGTCCTTTGTGAGAATGAGAACTTTCTTATATCTAATCTACACTGCTCCTTTACTAATGTAGCTTCATGTCCTCTGGTCCTTCTATCTTTCTTAACTGAGAAAAAAATGTTTCTATCAATATTTTCATAACCATTCAATATTTTAAACACTTCTATGTGATCTCCTCTCAATCTCCTGGTCTCTAATGTTGTTAAACCACATTCTTTTAGGCGTATTTCGTAACTAAGATCCCTCAGATTTGGTATCATTTTAGTCGCTCTCCTCTGTACTCTTTCTAGCATATCTATGTCCTTCTTGCGATATGGCCTCCATGCTTGTATACAATATTCTAAATGAGGCCTCACTATTGTTTTGTACAGCGGTACTATTAATTCTTTTTTCTTATACGCTATATTTCGCCTAATTAATCCAAGGATTTGATTTCCCTTTGACGCTGCAATTCCGCACTGCTCTGAAACCTTCATATCAGCACTAATGGTTAACCCCAAGTCCTTTTCTTTTACAGTAGTACTTAGAACAGTACCCCCCATTTTATATTTTACCTCTTCATTCCCATGACCTGTGTGGAGGCATTTACATTTCCCAAAATTGAACAGCATTTGCCACTTTTCAGACCATTTGATCAACCTATCAAGATCATCTTGTAAATGCTGTCTGTCTCCATCACTTTTAATCCTTCTAAACACTTTTGTATCATCCGCAAATTTTAACACCTTGCTTGTTATATCATCGTCCAAATCGTTGATATATATTAAGAATAATATAGGTCCTAGTACTGATCCCTGTGGTACCCCACTCAATACCGATTTCCAGTTTGAAGCCTCCCCATCAACTACTACACGTTGTCTTCTGTCATTCAGCCATTTTTCTATCCAGTTTATTATACCATTTCCTATGCCATGGGCCTTTAGCTTAAGGAGTAATCTTTGATGTGGTACTTTGTCGAAAGCTTTTTGAAAATCTAAATAGATGATATCTACTGGTGATCCCTCATCTACCCACCTAGTGATGTCTTCCAAAAAACATAACATATTTGTTAAGCATGACCTCGCTTTTAAAAACCCATGTTGAGATGGGTTTATCAAGTTATGTTTAACAAGAAAATCCACCATGTGATCTTTAATTAGTCTTTCTAATAATTTGCAAATCACTGATGTTAAACTCACTGGTCTATAGTTCTCTGACTTGTTTCTCGAACCTTTTTTAAATAACGGTATAATGTTTGCCTCTTTCCATTCTAAAGGAACCACTCCCTCTTCTAATGACAAATTGAAAACTGTTGCAAGCGGTACGCTAATTTGTTCTACAATTTCCAATAGTAGTTTGGGCGGAATCCCGTCCACTCCAGGTGATTTATTATCCTTCATAGCCCTTATTTTCTTAGTTACCATTTCCGAGGTTACAACTAACTGTCCTAAATAGTCTGAATCTGCCCCCTTGAACTTAGCCTCTGGTACTGGCAGTGAACTAATATCTTCCCTGGTAAACACTGAACTAAAATACTCATTCAGGTCTTCTGCCATTAAGAATCCCTCTGATATTGTATTTCCAGCACTATCTTCTAGAGGACCGACCTTATCCTGAACTTTCTGTTTGCTTCGAATATACACATAAAAACTCTTACTGTCATGTTTTATATTACTAGCTAATTTTTTTTCATAGCTTCTCTTTGAATTTCTAATTTCAGCTGTAGCTTGATTAAGTGCTTCTTTATAAATGTTGTAGTCTTCATCATTTCCAGTACATCTATATGACTTCCACATCATTTGTTTATACTTAATTTTTCTAATGGCTTCTTTCGATAAGTGTTTCTTTTTAGACCGTTTCCCTTGTTTTTTGAAAGGTACAAATTTATCGACTATGCACTTAATTTCACTATTTAAGATATTCCAGCATTCGGTTGCTGTCTTATTCTTCAGTGTGTTATTCCAGTCTATCTTTGCTAAATATTTCCTCATGTCCTTATACCTTCCTTTGTGGAAATTTCTCCTATACTGCTTTTTACTATTCCTTTCTGATTTTACTTTGATGGTAAAATGTATCTGGTTGTGATCACTACTCCCCAGTGGCTCACATATCTTGACATTGTCAACTAATTCTTTCTGTGAGGACAAAACTAAGTCTAACACATTCTCTCCCCTGGTTGGTTCTAGCACATGTTGAGAAAGGAAACTATCTTGTACTAAAACTAAAAACTTGTGGTCCTCACTCCCCATACTCTGTAGAGATTTCCATTGTATATGCCCATGGTTAAAGTCCCCCATAATAATACAGTTCCGTTTGCTTACTTCCTTTATAGCGTTTTGTATTTTTTCATTCTCTTCTATGCTTATGTTTGGACTTCGATAAACTAACCCAACTGTTAACGTTGAGTTTCCTGTAACTATGTTACACCAAACAGCTTCTTCGGATAGCGGACCCTTGTAAGCATAACTGGCCACTCAGGGGCCGGTTTTGGGCGCACTTCACGGCATCGGGTTAATCATCAATTTTGAATGCAAGCCCTGATGGTTTTTAAATCTAATGCACACATATCAGAGCAGGCACATTTGGCTTATGCACACCATAGTTTCCGTTGTTTTCGATGCGCACAAACAGAAATGTGATAGGTATTTGGAAAATAGTGCTAACATCTTAAGAAAAGTGTGAAAAACAGTTTTTTGAGCTCACCTGTTTGAACGTGTGTTTCGCGCTTCCAACCAATGTTCAGAACGCCCATTTGCGAGTTACTTAACAATGCCACCACAGAGTTGTTTATAATACAATAACGCCAAACGTCTGGGGCCCGTTTTGGGCAGGGAGCCCGTTTTGCACGCCGTTTCCCCATGTTAGAGTAGAATATTTATTAACTATTGTATAAACATTTTACAAATCCTTGTTTGATAAACATAATGATTCCAAATAGGTCAGTTGTATTCGTTTTCACGTATCTCCTAATGTTAGTGGTTGTGTAATTTTAGTGCATTGATTGTCTTGTTCCATCTATTGTCTTTGGTATATTTTGCTGGGGTGGTTTATTTCCATAATCATTCCCGTAACTAATTATACAATTTTTGGACGGCTGATGTAGAAATGCAAGATCTGTACAAAAAAAATTATTTGAAAAAACAATAAAGCTATAATTTCCCGACGTCCTTGTACAAATCTTGAGTCTGGTTGTTACTAAATAAATCTGAAAAGTTATGCTACTTTTAGTTCGTTTACTTTGCCAAATATGTTTCGTTCCAATGCTTGCCGCCGCATATTCCTGACGACGTAGCCGTCTGTCACTCACGACTAAGGCGTTGACTGGTTATGCATTTTGATACACAAAGCTATCAGACGCACACATCCATTTGAAACTCGAAATGAGGTACAACTTCCCAGTAGATGTCGCATAGAACAACAGAATGGGGCAGAACAAAGTCAGACATCGTCTTGTGTCAGGTGACCCATTGTTCAATTAATGGCACTGTTAAGTAGAGCTCTTCAATTTCCTCTTTCCATCAGCTCAGCTATTTCCAATGTTGGACAGCTGCCCCCCCCCCGTTCCCGCGCTTATGACCACTAAGATGTTTCAATAAGTGAACGTAGTTTAGTATATTATACGTATTTACAGTAAGGTGGCATTATCATATACACACAGGACTAGAATTATGACATTTGGTTGAATACCTAAACAAATGCATTGTAAAATGGAATATTTTCACAACATACACACGCGCGCGCGCACACATATACACAACTTCAATTGCACTCCTTTAGAGATTGACCAAAACTCTCCAACTGCACAAACCCCACATTGAGGCCTCTCCAAAAACTCGAATTGCACGCGCTTGAGGCTTGCTAAAACCCACTTTGAGGCTGTTCGAAAACCTCCAATTACACCCAAAATACATCCTCTTTCCTAAATATTGGGGGGCTAATCCTATCTCCAGCTCCCACCAAAAATATGTGGGGCTGGGATCCCCAACTCCCCCGTTTCCGGCGACTATAGATATATATAGTCAAGATTAAATATGTAATAATGTATATATATATATATTATATATATATATATATGGTGTAGCTTTTTAAAATCTATATAATTGTTGGCTTGCACAGAGTCATAAAATATACTTGTTTGTTTGATCATAAAGTAGTCTTAGCCATAACGTATTATTCGTTATGGCCATTAAAGACGTTATGGCTCAGACAATTTTTTTACAATTTGTTCTCTGGAATCTATAACTCGTTTGAAATCTGTTCCATTGACATGTTGGTAGTCCGTCGTATCCGACGATGACGATGCTGTGCTAGTCATCTGTGGTGTGTGTCCTCAAGTGGCTATATAGGCCAATTTTGGACGCACATCGTATCTTGCAAGTCGGGCAAGGGATGCCCGTTGTGGCTGGTGCTGACGATGCTGCTGCCCGGTGTCGTCTGTCCCTGGCATCTTGCAGGCGTTGGCAGCTTTTTCCTCAAAGGCTTGGCAGGCAGTCCTATGAGGACATACCAACAATTTAGTTGACAGCCAGGTGTAGTGGTGACTCAACACCTTTGTGCGCAAGCGACCAGGTGCCTGACTGGCCTTGCATATCCTTGCGTCGATCTCTTTATTCAAGGACCCGTCACTTGATATGGTGCTGCCAAGGTACTCGAAGCTCTCTACTGCCTTTAGCTGTGTGCCATCGATGGAGACTGCGGTGTCAGGGGCAGGCTGATGGAGGACCTGCGTCTGACCAAGACTGATAGTTAGGCCAAACAGTTTAGACGCCTCTGCAAACTTGTTGAGTATGAGCTGCAGATGACTCTCCTTGTGTGCCATGAGAACAGGGTCGTCAGCAAAGAGTGCCTCGAGAATGAGTCGTTGCACTGTCTTGGTCGTAGCAGCAAGGCGGCGGAGGTCGACCAGTGAACCGTCTAGCCAATACTTCAGGTAGACCCACATGTCCACATCTCTTACGGCGTAGTTCAAGACGCAGGTAAAGAACAGGTTGAAGAGAACTGGCGCAAGTACACAACTTCGGTTGACTCAGTTTGAAATGTCAAATAGGGCTGAGGCTGCGCCGTCTGAGAGCATTTCACCTGTCATGTTGTCATGAAATAGCCGGATGATGTGAACAAACTTCCTTGGGCAACCAAGTTTTGTCAGGATTGTCCACAGCGATGTCCTGTTGACCGTGTCAAAGGCCTTGGTAAGGTCTATAAATACTGCAAACATGTTCATGTTCTGCTTAATGCTCTTTTCCTGTACTTGTCTGACTGCAAAGACCATACCCACTGTGCTCCGGCCAGGTCGAAATCCGCACTGTGCTTCTGGAAGGTTTGCCTCAGAGACTCTGGCTATGAGTCGGTTCAGAACGATGCGGGGAATAATCTTCCCAGCAATGGACAGGAGCGATATTCCTATGTAGTTGCCACAGACTGCTTTGTTGCCCTTGTTCTTATAGTGGGAAACTATAGTGGCATCACGAAGGTCCTGTGGCATGTCTTCATCTTCCCATATGCTAGTTATGATGTCATGAAAGGCCTCAAGTGTTGCTGGACCGTCTGCCTTGAAAGTTTCAGCTGGGATCCCGTCCTTTCCTGGAGCCTTTCCTGCACTCATCTGGTTGATGGCTTTTTTAATTTCATTCAGAACGGGAGGAAGAACAAGGTCTTCTTTGATGGGTTGCTGGGGTATTGAGTCAAGGGCTTCTTCACTCACTGTTGGAGGTCGGTTGAGGAGGTTTCTGAAGTGTTCTCTCCACCTCTCGTTGATACCAGCCCTGTCTTTGATTAGGGTGGTGCCATCTGCTGAAAGAAGTGGAGTGGTGCTGGGCTTTAATGGTCCGTACACAGACTTGATGGCACTGAAGAACATCTTTGCGTTGTGAATTTCAGCGTAATGTTCCACTTCCTCTGCTGTCTTCTGCCACCAGTCATCCTGGATCTGACGAAGGTCTCTTTGCGTTCTGCGTTTTGTCTTTCTTGGAAACTAAGGAAGGGTCATTTTGCCATTCTAGATACACTTTGTTCTTTTCATCCAGCGCCTTGCAGATATATTCGTTGTTTTCATCGAACCAGTCCTGGTGTGCCTTCTTCGTCGGTCCGGGAGTTGACTTTGCTGAGTCCGTCACCATCTGCTTGAACTGGGTCCACTTCTCTGTAGTGTTGCCAGTAAGTTGTCCGCGGGACACCAGTCTGTCATCAAGGTCAACCTGGAACTGCTCGCGGTAACGCTGGTGTTTCAGCCAGGCTGTGTTGAAGGCATTTCTGGTCGACTTTTGGACGCTTGCGCTAAAGTAGGGAAATGTGCAGCTGAAGGACTGTCCTGGCCAGTCGGTGATCCGTCCAGCACTCTGCTCCCCGCATAGCCCTTGTGGTCTTCACATCCTGGATGTCCCGACTTCTTACGATGACATAGTCTATCATGTAGTGCCATTGCTTGGACCTGGGGTGCATCCAGGTTGTTTTGTACTTATCGGCCTGCCTGAACAGAGTGTTTGTGACAGTTAAGTAGTTCTCCGCACACATACTCAAAAGGAGGAGGCCGTTGCTGTTTAGTCTGCCTACGTCATGCTGTCCGATAACTCTCGTCCAGTTCCTGCTATCAGTTTCGACCCTTGCATTGAAAACCCCCAACATGATGAGCTTGTCGTCAGCAGGTGTGGAAATGACAAAACTGTCGAGATCTTCATAGAATCTTTCTTTGGTCCCGTCGGAGCTTGTAAGGGTGGGTGGATTCCTGCGTCATTCTCCGCCTTACCTTTCCAAAAGAAGATGTACAGCCGCTATATCAATGTTATAACGTTGTAGCTCTCTTGCAATAAGGGCAGTCCTTCTTTCCGGTCTTGCAGTGTCAGCTTTACCCATAAGTGTACGGACATTCCATGCTCCGAGAAGGAATTTTCTTGTGTTGCTTTGTTTTCGACCGCTAGAATGGGTTGAACTGCCAGCCGGCCAGTTGTGGTAGGGCAGGCAATCTTTAGGCCACCTTTTCTAGGCCCCTCCCTTACAAAGGGTGAGCAGTGCTGTCCTAAAAATGGCTGTTCGGTCGCATGGAATGCTGCCGGACTCCTCCGCTGCCCTGGATACAGAGTCAAACGATCTCTTGCACACAGGCCGCCCATGTGCAGGTTTGGGACTACCGAATCCCAGTGATCACCTCCACCTGTCGCTTTACCCCTCCCCCATCGCCGCAGGGCTTGATAAAGAAATGATGATAGATGAGATGATGTCGAATGATGAGTAGCACATACCTGTGCAGGAATGCTTTTAAAGTGGGAAGGCCGTTGCACATGGGCGGTCCCACTCTCTCGGCCGCAGAAGCCGGGTTTCAGTGGCCCAGAAGGTTGGCACGACTGAAGACTTCCGTGACTGCAGTGGATGGCCATGACATCTTCCGTGCTCTACCATGCCCTACGCACTCCACAGTGCACTGCTGTCCCGCCTTCTTTGCCGTTGAATCTAGACTTGATTTCCTCCGCCCAATCCGCCGCAACAGTCTTTGCATACTGGGTGAGCAAGTCCCTAACTCACCGAGGGTTTGAAATCCGTTGGTTACCCTCACCTGGTTTTGCCTGCCTGTCGAAGCAGTTTGCCGGGGTGTGGCCGCTGCGCATGTCACAGCTATTTGGAGGCACAGGTGAGAGTTGGGTGCCAGGTGGGAACCAAAGTGGACGAGCTACTCCGAAGAGCACAACATGCTCCCCCATCAGAGGTATATACGCAATGTAACATAACTTGTATATTATATATGGCAGATTATTAAATAGTTACATGCCATTTAACACGTTATGGCTTAGACAGGTATAAAAAATACGCGGCGAATTTCAGCCAGATAAACACTATTTTGAGAAAGAAATCATAAGCCATGCTAGCGAACATGATTTGCAAAAAGAGGGCAAAATATGCTACTGCTACAACAATTGTGGTTTGGAACCGTTTCAACGATTTCACGCAGCGGCACTGTTCGTGGGATGTTATGGCTAAAACAAAATATCCAGGGGACAAACTTTCAGCATGTATTTTTTAAATACTGACATTTTCTTAAACAAGTTAGGTAAACTATGATTGCTAAATAAATGAATTTAGTGTGCATTAATACATCGAGTATGCGGCTGTTATACAAATATGTTGTATCGGTGGTAAAATTCAAAATATATTAGGACACATTATGGTCGAGACATTCCACCATATCAGTTTCAAAATAATACGTTAAATGATTTCTTTACTGCAGTACGTGGTAGTGACTGCCAAACATTGAGGGGGTACGTAGCTAACATATAAAGGCATTCGTTTTATTGTGTAGAGTTTTTCTTTGAAATTTAAAGCTGGGGACAAGAAAATACAAGTTACTGTAAAATGACTCAAACACACACACACACACACACACACACACACACACACACACACACACACACACACACACACACACACACACACACACACACACACACACACACACACACACACACACTTATATATCAGTATTTCCTTTCATGTGTTTGCGCCTTTCACCAGGACTCACCTTTCATTACCCCACGTAACGGTCATTTTGATGAAGTCATTTTGAGTCGCAACTGAATAACTTGAAACAACTCTTTGTGAAGACCTGTTGTTATGTGAGTTATTATCACAAGAGGTGGCTCACGGGTCCCACCTCCCCCTGATATGTACAATCTGCTTAGAAAACGAACTGCTCACACTAAAATTTATGTTGTTCCTAAGGTTTATGATATTAGAGTCTGAACCGCAAATTCTTTACCTAAAACTTAATGACACCATGCAGTGCTTAACAGCAATGACGCACAATTGTTGTTTTTAAAGGAAATAAAAATAAGGCATTAGCTAAAATCCTTTTTCCACACAAAGTTTAACATTGTAGGTAACATTTGACAACATTAAACAAATACAGAAAAATACATTTGTAGCATAAATTCGATTTTAAGCCCGTCTGTGAAGCGATTCCCGCAGAAAATTAAATTTTAATGAGCTAAGCGATCACGTGGTATCATGACGTCACTTATGACACACACTCGCATCAGGCCGACCCTTTCCATGCATTCAGAGCATGTTTACAAGGATAGCTTTTGGGTCGAAACGAGCGTCAGAATGAGTTATTGTGCAATATTCCGACGTAATACAAACACTAGTCATCATAGAGGAACAAGCAGTTATTTTACGATTCCACATGAATCGAATTTTATTCAAAACAACGAATGCGAATGGGCGTACATCAGTACATGGCTACAACTACAAGTCGACTAGGTTTCGCCGAGCTTGGGCTCGTTTTCAGTATAATTATATCGAATGCAACCAACGGGAGATAATCTACACCAGTAAACATACATAGCAAACAGATAGTGTATCGAGCTACAGAAAGTAACGTGTATAATCTCATATCACTAGAATAACGATATATGAAGGAGTTGTACAATTTATCATAACAACTTAAATCAGTCGGTGAATTTCTATTGGTGTCGCTAGCTCACTTGGTAGACGCGTTGGTTTCTTGCCATTTGTTTTACAATCGGGCGACGCCGGTTCAATCCTGACAGCATGCATTGATTTTTTTACACTTTTTTGTTTATGTTTTCACGAAGTAATATAAACCAAATCATTTAGTATACTATGATGCACTGTTTGTAATTTTTGTTGTAGTAATTATTTATTCGCCACAAAAATGAAAATATGGTCATTATTTATAACGATGTTTCTAAATTTTATTTATCCAGACAGATCACAATCTGTTTTCACATATATAATTACAATATATTACCGTACAATATATTTACAATTAATAAATTATATATCCATTACATTTGTTTGGATAAATACAATTTATAAACATCGTTATATAATTACCATATTTTCATTTTTGTGGCGAATAAATAATTCCTACAAAAATAAAAATTATTTACAAACAGTGCATGAGAGTATAACATGATTTGGTTTATATTACTTCGTGAAAACATAAACCAAAAAAGTGTAAAGAAAATCAATGGTTTGCATGCTATCAGGATTGAACCGGCGTCGCCCGATTGTAAAATAAATGATAAGAAACCAACGCGCCTACCCACTAAGCTAGCGGAAACTCGTTGACTGATTTAAGTTGTTATGATAAATTGTACAACTCCTTCATATATCGATATTCTAGTGATATTATGATATTATACACGTTACTTTCTTTAGCTGGATACAATATATGTTTGCTATGTATGTTTATTGGTGTAGATTATCTCCCGTTGGTTGCATTCGATATAATTATTCTGAAAACGAGCCCAAGCTCGGCGAAACCTAGTCGACTTGTAGGCCCATTCGCATTCGTTGTTTTGAATAAAATTCGATTCATGTGGAACCGTAAGATAACTGCTTGTTCCTCTATGATGACTAGTGTTTGTATTACGTCGGAAAATTGCACAATAACTCATTCTGACGCTCGTTTCGACCCAAAATCTATACTTGTAAACATGCTCTGAATGCATGGAAAGGGTCGGCCTGATGCGAGTTTGAGTCATAAGTGACGTCACATCTCGGCATCCCGAAAAGCGCGCCCAAAATATGCATATTCGAAAATGTCAGGATGCACAGCATAAAATGTGGAATTTCTAATTCATTGAATTGTTTGGCTTGGTGGACGTGGAAGTAGATAGCAGGATGTAATATAACATGAATTCAAGCAATAGGTGTTTTTATTCCCTTTAAGCATTTGATATGTAGGCTCTTAGCTGCAAGAGCCTCTCCAGGGCGTAGGAACACGAGCTATTATCAAAGTATATTAAATATAGACATTGATGTAACATCAGATCAATGAAACCATGCAGGATTAGCAGACAGCGAAGCAAACTCCACTACAGGTGTGTTTGGTCTACGATTCAGCGGCGAAAATGAGACGGAAGCCCGGAATTAAAAAAAGTGTGTATCAGGACCTGTTGTTTAACACGAGATTTAACAAGATTGTCACCCAGAGAATTAACTCTAGATGGCAGGTGGACAAGGAAGCCCTTTGACATATCGTTTGCACCTGCCCATTCACACCTACCCATCACGGTAAATAAACGAGCATGGCTTCCCTTTCACAACCACCTACACCATTAAGAAACGTTAAGAGGGCTAGCCCATTCATTACCAGCTATGATGTTCATGACTGGTTTTATTAATATTACAAACGAAAAACTGAGCTCACCTTGCTTGACACTTCACTGCTGGTCAAATTTGTGAATTTAAGTAGGACATTTGTTATATTATACAAAAATATTTCTATTAATATAACTTGGATTCAAATGCAACTGCTAAAATCAAATCAAATACATTAAAATTATATATATAATACAGTTTACAATTCTGTAAGTTGGCTAATCGTGTAATTAATATATTCAGTAACTGTCCCTGGAAATTGACCATACGTATACCTTTTATAAATATATCATCATAGACATAGTCAAAACGTGAAAGTCAGCCTTCAGAAAACTGCCAAATTTCTTAGTATGTTGTTTCAGTTATTTCTGCTAAACATGTAATTAAAAAGTAGTATGACACGGAAATTTGTGTATAATTTATTTATTGGAGTTGAAACAACGGTGCCGAATCGACCTAAAAATTCACCAGTTCTGGTCGCGTCGGCAACGTTACCATTTTAGCAGCGATATCATTTTGGCGAAATTTCTTTCCAAAAACGCTGCCGACGTGACTGAATAGATTTGGTCGCCTTGGCTAGCCAAGGTGATAACGCTGCTGAAGTGACCACCATTTCGGCACTGATACCACTTCGGCGAAATTTCTTTCGGAAAACGCCACTGACGCGACCAAAGTTTCCCGCCGACGCAACTAAATAAATTTGGTCGCCTCAGCTAGCCGAGGTGGTAACGCTATCTAGGCGACCAGTTACCATACTGGCCAGTAGTTTACCAAAGGTAACTGGGTTGTGGGTTTTCCCTACTCCAGCTTTATTATACGTATGTACCTTTTTTATAATATGTGTACATGTAAAAGTAAAAACATTTGTCTTGTATATTTATATACATACTCATTAGTGTACACAGTGACACACTTATACATAAACATACTACAGATGTATCACACATGGATACATTGAAACACTTGTACACTCCGAGTTCATGATATCGCAACAACTGCAATCAAACGGGGGAAACAGTCCAGTATTTTTTGAGTTGCACATCTTTGGCTGGTCACCTGAAGAACTTATACGTTATTGTTAGGATTTAGAGGTGACATTGGCTATTGAAATACTGTGGCATCGTTTGGGTCCCATGGTAGACAATGCACAGCATTTTGTTGTGTATAACCAGGATGTCTGATCACCTTGATGAACGAGAAAAAAATAAGGGCAATGACGTACAACTAATGTTCCCAATTTAAAGCAGCAGCTGGCCGAATTCTTCTAGCAGGCAGTATGCCAATCTGAAATGTCGTCATGTACATTAATTTCCTCACAGCATATATAGAGATCACCTATGAAGTATGTCATGTTTAAGGACGAGGCCTGTGGGAAAATCGAGGCTATATTTGGCGGAGATAGATCGTAGAAATTGGTGGTGCAGAAAAATCGATAAACAAGTGGAATTACTGATTGATAAGTATTATTCTTGCCTTAATATCATTCATAAAGTTGCAATAAACATATATTGAATAGCAGTTGTGCTTAAAGTTAGTTAGTTAAAGTATTTTAGAACACCTTAGTGTAGTGAGTGATAATAGGGTAACTCACTTATGCTTAGCCTTCGGTAAGTTGTAAACAAGATTTAACAAACCTGATTATGTGGTAGAATATATAGGAGATAAAGTAACAACCATAAAACTACTTACATAAGATAATATCTGTGTAAGCCAGTACTTGCTAGATATTTTGATTAGGTAGCATTGTTGTTAAAATTAAGCAAGGGCGATAGTCGGGCGGCGTAACCTAAATAAATAAAGCAGCCTAACGTAACTGATTGTATTTAAATTAGGTCACTACCGGTAATGTTGGCGTTCGTGTCAGGATAAATAGTCGGCTGTGTAATTGAAATTTGTAACCTAAAGTGTGCTGTAGTACACAGGAAACAGTCTTTATAAAGACTTAAGTTAAGTTATTAAATAAATTCTGATCGGGATATGGCGACTTGCAAGCGGCAAGTCAAGGCAAAGCGACATTTGGTGTGCGATCACTGCCACAGCTGGGTAGATTTTGCATTGTCCGGCTATGGGAAGTCATGGGCAGAAACCATGGAGGAAGGATTCACCTTTCAGTGCATTGGGTGTTGGAAGGTGGAGTGTCTGCAGAAGGAGATAGTTAGGTTGACAGATATTGTGAAGGGAATGGAGATGGGAAATAGCAAGGAGGCAGGTCGAATGGAGAGAGACGACAGGGAGAGAGTTGAGAATACTGCAAGACTGAAGGAGAATAGCAGTGGCAAGAAAACTGAGGAAAGGAGATTGAGAGGAGGGAAGGTGATTGGAGGGGAAGAAATTGGAAAATCGACAACAGAAAACGTGACAAGTGTGAAGGTGACAGGGAAGAAAGTGACCGTAGAGAAGGAGGGAGGGAAGATGGGACGGGAGAGGAGAGAAGAAAAGGAGATGGGACGAAAGAAGAAGGGACGAAAGGAAGTGAGAGCAAATGTGATAGAAGAGAAGTCGATAAAAGGGACGCTGACAGAAGGAAAGGTGACAAGAGAAAAAGCGACAGGAAAGAATGGATCAGGAGAGAAGACGACAGGGGGAAAAGACAACAACCAGACAGATGCAAACCGAAGAAGGAGCTATTCTAAGGCAGTGATTAAGGGGGCAATGAGGAAAGAGAGGGTGTTTATGGGCAACTCCATTATGAGAAAGACGGACAAGACACTGAGCAAGGGAAAGGACGTCGTTGTTTGTTTACCGGGGGCTAGGATTGAACATGTAACTGACAGGGTAGAGAAGGTATTGGGACATGGCAAGGGGGGGGTCTATACTGGTACATGTAGGAACAAATAATGTAGACCGGGAGGGGACAACTGCGATAGTACAGAAGTATAGACAGTTAGTGAGGAAGCTAAAGAAGACGAGAGTTGAACAGGTTATTCTGTCAGGAATTTTGCCAGTAATGGGAGGAAGGGGGGCAACGTATAGAAACTGCAAGAGGATGGCGATCAATGCACTAGTTGAGCAGATGTGTGAAGAAGAGGGGGTGGGATTCACAGATTTATGGGGATACTTTGTTGGGAGGGAAGATATGTACATGAGAGATGGCCTCCATCTTAGTGGAAAGGGGGCAGCAGTTTTCTCAGAGAAACTGCTGCGATCTGTAGACAGTGGGACAAGTTGCATCTATTTAAACTAGATTCGCAGGGGGGACTCACAGAAATGCCTGAAAATGGAGGCATAGATAAAGACAAATGAATCAGCAAATAACAGTCTGGAAAACTCTTCTGAAGCTGGATATAAATGTCTTTGTTTAAATGCAAGGAGTATAGTAAACAAAAGAAATGAACTAAACATTATGGTAGAAGATATTGACCCTCATATAATAGGTATAACCGAATCCTGGACCACCACCGATATAACAGATGCTGAATTGGCACTGACAGGATATGTAATGTTTAGAAAAGATAGAATAGGAAGAAAGGGAGGTGGAGTTATTTTATATATTAAAGAATCTATTCAGGCTTATGAAATAAAATTAGAAAAAGAAGCAGATTGCGAAGAAGCTGTTTGGTGTAACATAGTAACAGGAAACTCAACGTTAACAGTTGGGTTAGTTTATCGAAGTCCAAACATAAGCATAGAAGAGAATGAAAAAATATAAAACGCTATAAGGGAAGTAAGCAAACGGGACTGTATTATTGTGGGGGATTTTAACCACGGGCATATACAATGGAAATCTCTACAGAGTATGGGGAGTGAGGACCACAAGTTTTTAGTTTTAGTTCAATTCCTTTCTCAACATGTGCTAGAACCAACCAGGGGTGAGAATGTGTTAGACATAGTTTTGTCCTCACAGAATGAATTAGTTGACAATGTCAAGATATGTGAGCCACTGGGGAGTAGCGATCACAACCAGATACACTTTACCATCAAGTAAAATCAGAAAGGAATAGTAAAAAGCAGTATAGGAGAAATTTCCACAAAGGAAGGTATAAGGACATGAGGAAATATTTAGCAAAGATAGACTGGAATAACACACTGAAAAATAAGACGGTAACAGAATGCTGGAATATATTAAAGAGTGAAATTAAGTGCATAGTCGATAAATTTGTACCCTTCAAAAAACAAGGAAAACGGTCCAAAAAGAAACATTTATCGAAAGAAGCCATTAAAAAAATTAAGTATAAACAAAATATGTGGAAGTCATATAGATGTACTGGAAATGATGAAGACTACAACAGTTATAAAGAAGCATTTAACCAAGCTACAGCTGAAATTAGAAATTCAAAGAGAAGCTATGAACAACAATTAGCTAGTAATATAAAACATGACAGCAAGAGTTTTTATGCATATGTTCGAAGCAAACAGAAAGTTCAAGATAAGGTCGGTCCTCTAGAAGATAGTGCTGGAAATATAATATCAGAGGGATTCTTAATGGCAGAAGACCTAAATGAGTACTTTAGTTCAGTGTTTACCAGGGAAGATATTAGTTCACTGCCAGTACCAGAGGCTTAGTTCAAGGGGGCAGATTCAGACTATTTAGGACAATTAATTGTAACCCCGGAAATGGTAGCTAAGAAAATAAAGGCTATGAAGGATAATAAATCACCTGGAGTGGATGGTATTCCACCCAAACTACTATTGGAAATTGTAGAACAAATTAGCATACCGCTTGCAACAGTTTTCAACTTGTCATTAGAAGAGGGAGTGGTTCCTTTAGAATGGAAAGAAGCAAACAGTATACCGTTATTCAAAAAAGGTTCGAGAAACAAGTCAGAGAACTATAGACCAGTGAGTTTAACATCAGTGATTTGTAAATTATTAGAAAGACTAATTAAAGATCACATGGTGGATTTTCTTGTTAAACAAAACTTGATAAACCCATCTCAACATGTTTTTTTTAAAAGCGAGGTCATGCTTAACAAATATGTTATGTTTTTTGGAAGACATCACTAAGTGGGTAGATGAGGGATCACCCGTAGATATCGTCTACTTAGAATTTCAAAAAGCTTTCGACAAAATACCACATCAAAGATTACGGCTTAAACTAAAGGCCCATGGCATAGGAAATGGTATAATAAACTTGATAGAACAATGGCTGATTGACAGGAGACAACGTGTAGTAGTTGATGGGGTGGCTTCAAACTGGAAATCGGTATTGAGTGGGGTACCACAGGGATCAGTATTAGAACCTATATTATTCTTAATATATATCAACGATTTGGATGATGAAATAACAAGCAAGGTGTTGAAATTTGCGGATGATAGATACAAAAGTGTTTAGAAGGATTAAAAGTGATGGAGATAGACAGCATTTACAAGATGATCTTGACAGGTTGATCAAAATTAATGGTCTGAAAAGTGGCAAATGCTATTCAATTTTGGGAAATGTAAATGCCTCCACACAGGACATGGGAACGAAGAGGTAGAATATACAATGGGGGGTACTGTACTAAGTACTACTGAAAAAGAAAAGGACTTAGGGTTAACCATTAGTGCTGATATGAAGGTTTCAGAGCAGTGCGGAATTGCAGCTTCAAAGGGAAATCAAATCCTTGGATTAATTAGGCGAAACATAACGTATAAGGAAAAAGAGCTAATAATACCGCTGTACAAAACAGTAGTTAGGCCTCATTTAGAATATTGTATTCAAGCGTGGAGGCCGTATCGCAGGAAGGACATAGATATGCTAGAAAGAGTGCAGAGGAGAGCAACTAAAATGATACCAAAACTGAGGGATCTTAGTTACGAAATACGCCTAAAAAAATGCGGTTTAACAACACTAGAGACCAGGAGGTTGAGAGGAGATCAGATAGAAGTGTTTAAAATATTGAAGGGTTATGAAAATATTGATAGAAATATTTTTTTCTCAGTTAAGAAAGATAGAAGGACTAGAGGACATGAACTTACATTAGCAAAGGAGCAGTGTAGATTAGATATAAGAAAGTTCACATTCTTACAAAGGACTGTAAATGAATGGAACAGATTATCTGCTGATTGTGTGGGTGCTAGTAGCGTGAATATGTTTAAAAATAAAATCGACACATACCTCAGACGGGCTGGATACACATAGATAAAAGGGTCGGACTCTCGATAAGCCAAAGGGCTTCCTTGTCCACCTGCCACCTAGAGTTAATTCTCTGTGTGGCAATCTTGTTAAAGAAATGTGACAAAGTGTTACATATATAGAGATCACCTATGAAGTATGTCATGTTTAAGGGACGGGGCCTATGGGGAAGTGTGGCAAAGTGTTACATATGGGGGTAAGCGATACATAAACATTTTCATATGTTAGCTTGCTGAGCTGTCAGACTGATAGAGCATTACTTGTTCACCTAGTTCTGGGTACCTTGATTTCAACGGTATTTCAACAACAAAACCAGCAATGTACTATACATAAACTCTACGAATAAAATACTTATTACGTACACATTTGCATCATGGGGGTCTGTCAAAGTAAACACAATTTTAGGGGGGTATCATGACAGAACATGATGGGGGGTCTCAAAATGTCTACAATTAGTGTAACATACATGTTACAAGAAAAAACATAATTATCTAATTAAAATGCATGCTAATGTTTCTTTAACTGCCAACAGTCATCACATCTGGAGACCGTCTAGCACGGACCCTCTCTGATCCAAACATTATATTGCATGAAGACATCTTCAGCAGTTTGAATGATCTGAAGGATGTCCTAAGAGTCCATAGCAGTGACACTGTCCAGTTGGAAGTCAGGCGACAACATAACGTCCCCGTTCTGATCATACTGCAGAAACGCGTCCCTGAAGAACACAACACACTGTTATCATGACACATCACATGCATGATATGTTGGGTGTGGAACTGGAAACATGTTTAACCCCACAATATTTCGGCAAGGGGTGCAGTTGGGCTTTGGGTGAGGCAGGGTATGTGTACTGTTGGAGGGTTTTGGTTATCCTATTTGGGGTGCACGTAGACGCAGCTTACAAGTTGTAACTTTGTGGTGTGTGCATGGTGTGTGTGTGCATGGTGTGTGTGTGCGTGGTGTGTGTGTGCGTGGTATGTGTGCATGGTGTGTGTGTGCGTGGTATGTGTGCGTGGTGTGTGTGTGCGTGGTGTGTGTATGTGGTGTGTGTGCGCGTGGTGTGTGTGTGTGTGTGCATGGTGTGTGTTATATGTGTGTGGTGTGTGTAGTGAGTGTGTGTGTATGTGTGGTGTGTGTGTGTAGTGAGTGTGTGTGTATGTGTGGTGTGTGTGTGTAGTGAGTGTGTGTGTATGAGTGTGTGATGTGTGTGCGTGTGTGTGTGTGCGTGTGTCAACTTACATGTTGAAGGTGTTGAGGTCTGGTAGTTGCGCTTGTAGCCGGTCGGGAACAAACACATGGGCACTGAAACAAAGAAACATCCAGTTTCTGAGAATTTCTTTGAAAAATACCATTCGGAAAACGAACATGGCAAGTGGACAACATATCAACATCTATTATGGGTTTAATTTGGGAGAAACTGCTACAGTGAATTCCACTTTTAAAAGAGAGTTTTGTGAGAAAATACATCACAGTACAATGCTAAATGAAATGGCTGTTAACTGACAACAGAACCATTGTCGTATGTACACATCTGTTACACGTGAATGTCTTCAGACCATTCCACACTGTCCACTCTCCAGATGGCGCTATGCACATATAGATGCGAAAGGTGGTTTCCCAAAGAATTTGTGTCTGTCATTGTTAAAAAATAAAATTGTGCAGTTTTACAAAGTTATGTTAAACATTACCAACTGATCGGGGGACAGTTTACATAAAACATCACCAACTGATCGGGGGACAGTTTACATAAAACACCACCAACTGATCGGGGGACAGTTTACATAAAACATCACCAACTGATCGGTGGACAGTTTACATAAAACATCACCAACTGATTGGGGGACAGTTTACATAAAACATCACCAACTGATCGGGGGACAGTTTACATAAAACATCACCAACTGATCGGTGGACAGTTTACATAAAACATCACCAACTGATTGGGGGACAGTTTACATAAAACATCACCAACTGATCGGTGGACAGTTTACATAAAACATCACCAACTGATTGGGGGACAGTTTACATAAAACATCACCAACTGATCGGTGGACAGTTTACGTAAAACATCACCATCTGGTCGGTGGACAGGTTACGTAAAACATCACCAACTGATCGGTGGACAGTTTACGTAAAACATCACCATCTGGTCGGTGGACAGGTTACGTAAAACATCACCATCTGGTCGGTGGACAGTTTACGTAAAACATCACCATCTGGTCGGTGGACAGGTTACGTAGCTCTGAAAAATCACAGAAAGCATGCATAGTATTGCAAACATTCAATTAACATCCGTCTAACATCCTGTATGAATCCTAAAACTAGTAAAAACCGTTATTCTTCAGAGAATACTGAAAAAATAAGTGTTACTTTTCACTCCAAGTGAATCCCTGGATGTTTTTGCACCAGAAATACCAACTGCCCAGGAAGGTTAACATACATACTGACATACGTAAGTTCAATTATAGTTAGACGAGATACGAACTGCACAGGAAGGTTAACATACATACCCACATACGCCAGTTCAATTATAGTTAGACGAGATACCAACTGCCCAGGAAGGTTAACATACATACCCACATACGCCAGTTCAATTATAGTTAGACGAGATACCAACTGCCCAGGAAGGTTAACATACATACCCACATACGCCAGTTCAATTATAGTTGGACAACATACCAACTGCTCAGGAAGGTTAACATACATACCCACATACGCCAGTTCAATTATAGTTAGACGAGATACCAACTGCCCAGGAAGGTTAACATACATACCCACATACGCCAGTTCAATTATAATTAGACGAGATACCAACTGCCCAGGAAGGTTAACATACATACCCACATACGCCAGTTCAATTATAGTTAGACAACATACCAACTGCTCAGGAAGGTTAACATACATACCCACATACGCCAGTTCAATTATAGTTAGACGAGATACCAACTGCCCAGGAAGGTTAACATACATACCCACATACGCCAGTTCAATTATAGTTAGACGAGATACCAACTGCCCAGGAAGGTTAACATACATACCCACATACGACGGTTCAATTATAGTTAGAGGAGAGACCAACTGCCAAGGAAGGTTAACATACATACCCACATACGCCAGTTCAATTATAGTTAGAGGAGAGACCAACTGCCAAGGAAGGTTAACATACATACCCACATACACCAGTTCAATTATAGTTAGAGGAGAGACCAACTGCACAGGAAGGTTAACATACATACCCACATACGCCAGTTCAATTATAGTTAGAGGAGAGACCAACTGCACAGGAAGGTTAACATACATACCCACATACGCCAGTTCAATTGTAGTTAGAGGAGTTGTTATCAGTTTATAACACTGGCAAGTTGGTGCCTGGAATGATCACGAGACAATGGAAGATCTAGCATCTAACTCCTGTGTGGTCTTGTTGGTGTCTCAACCGACACGTTGTACGTCATTTCCAGAACATACCAGACACACGTTGATTAAGTTCAAGAAACTCATATAAACCTTTTAAAGTTTGTTTACTTCTACTGAGGAATTCTGAATTAGGATATTTTATGAAGTTGTATTTCTATTTATTTATTATATACTTTTATTTACTGAGGAAGTGTGATTTTGACAGTTTTACAAACTTGTATTTTATTTTAGAATATATCTTATTTATTTACTGATGAATTGTGAATGATGTCACCTTTTCATAAACTTCTATTTTATTCCTTTATGTATGTGTATTAACTGTGCATTAATCTAAATATAATACTATATTTATTTGAATATTGTCTAAATATGTTGTATCATTGCATGTATGTTTTGTACTGTGTGTAAGTATAATTGTCCCAGATATACAGTGCACTAGGAATTTAACTATAATTGAGTTAGTGTAGGCACGTGCAGATATGTGTGTTTGTAAGTGGCTGCTCTTCCTAGACATGGTGCATCTCGGGTGTCACATTTTCAGAGGTTCATCTATGGAAGAATGTGGCTTTTATTTTTGTTTCCAATCGGTTTACTACTGCTTTCTGGTTAAGGATTTACACTGGATGTTTGACGATAGAGACGATAGTCTGCAAGGCAACACATGTTTCTTATGGTTCGTAATTATGTAAACCATCCCCTGGTCACGTATTACATAACTGGCAACAATCAAACAAACCACGCGCAGCAAGTTTTCAATGTTACATCATCTCCATTACACATCATCTCCTTTACACATCATCTCCATTACACATCATCTCCATTACACATCATCTCCTTTACACATCCCCATTACACATCATCTCCATTACACATCATCTCCTTTACACATCATCCATTACACATCATCTCCTTTACACATCATCTCCATTACACATCATCTCCTTTACACATCATCTCCATTACACATCATCTCCTTTATACATCAGGTTTGAATACTTTGTGAAACTGTTTGCATTTGTTTGTATGAAGCACCATCTGGCAACTAAGGGATCATCTCACAATGGTGATGTCCGATATCAGACAAAATTATTTTCATCTGACTTCAGCCCCCAACTCCCCACCTGAGATGAACGTATTGTCAACATTGTTATGATGATACCAATATATTAACAGTATTGGTCCAAAATGTAAAATATTGATGTCCGACGCTAGATGAAACTGCCTCTGAACCCCTCCCCCAAATGAAAGTAATTACGTTTGATATCGGCCATCGACATTCTGATATGAACCATAACTAAAGACTTGGCTGGATGGTTTCTGGCCTTCTAAACAACCAAATCATTCCATCTAGATTGGCTATTTTTGTTCATAATAATAATACAGAGAGAGATGGCTTACTTTGTGCCGACAGCTGGTACAATGTTTTGGAACATGTTGAGATCAGAGATGGTGACAACATTGCTTGGTGTCGGCACAGCAACACCCGGCGACTGCACTGATATCACACTGCCTGGTGACGCAATAGTTGACATGTCATCAAGATCTGACACAACACTACGTGGTGACATTGCCTGGCTGCCACGTCGCAGACGGCTGGAAAAAGTAAACGTTGGCTGAATGGATATTTTCTGGGCACTTTCTAATATGCGTGTACTCACATGAAACCAAGAAACACAAAACATTAGAAAGGATACATACACATGTGTACAGCATGAATATACAAACATGTACAAACACACATATTCACAAACACACATATTCACAAACACACAAGCACAAACACATTCGCAAGATACATGCAAACACACAGACACACGCACGCACGCACACACACAGACATGCTCAAACACATATACGTGCATGCACAGACACACATCATAATAAATGAACACACACATGCAAACCACACGTACATCGATGCACACAAATTCCATTATTAGCTAAAGCTATACTTAAGTCTAATTCATTTGTTACCTGCAGCTGCAATCTCAGACATTTTAATTCCAGATCACTTAGGAAAAGATGAAATGATCACTTCTCTGAGTAGTGTTTCAAGTCGCAGTTTACCTTTCGTCACTGCACAGCAGAATAGTGATGGTGACGCGGCCTTGCTTGTATGGGTCGTCTTTGTTCTCTGTAACACAATCAAATGTGTAATATTTAATAAGTGGCAAATTGATGCAATGATATTTTTGGAGTTGTAAAGGTAAGGTCTTATATAGCGCAGTATCCAGTCCTCGGGACTGTTCAAAGCGCTTTACACTTTACTCCCTGGCAGATCTGTTCAATCGAACGCCATCTCGAGAAGTCTGGGAAGCATCGAGCCACGTTGTAATTAATACGCGAAGACTATTCATACACAAATATCCACCACTGTCTATAGCTAGGTACTCATTCATACAGCTGAGTGAACTGAAGCAATGTAGAATAAATGAACTTGCCCAAGGTTCGACACCACCGCACAGGATTCGAACCCGGGTTCTCTGAGTCGAGAGTCCGAAGCTCTTACCACTGCGCTACTGCGCTCCATAAATTGTACAAATGACATGATATATTGTTCATGGTATGATAAATATATATAAAAATAGATCTATTACATGCATTAATCAGGAGGTGGCGCCACCACAATTTGGTTTTACGGGAACCTACTAGTTATTGAAAGATGTGGAATGTCATTTGATCGACTGACAACACGGAGGTATACATTGGACTGTTGAATTCTTGTCTCTGACAACAGGGAGATCTTGGTAAACATTGGACTGTTGAATTCTATGGTTGTCTCTGACAACACAGAGATCTTGGTAAACATTGGACTGTTGAATTCTATGGTTGTCTCTGACAACACAGAGATCTTGGTAAACATTGGACTGTTGAATTCTAAGGTTGTCTCTGACAACATGAAGATCTTGGTAAACACTGGACTGTTAAGTTTTAAGGTTGTCTCTGCATCGCTAAAACATATTTATGTGGTCAGTATGTTATAATAGATACAGTCACTGCATGACATGATTTTATAATAAAAACAAACAGAACATGTATGGCCCTTTAGCAACATGTGGCCACTCACCACGTTGAGGCAGATAAGCCTTGAAGACCTCCTCCAATAGTCGGTTGGGCCAGAGGTAGTGCAGCAGACGTTGTTTGCGACCCATGGCGTCGTCAAACTCAAACGAGTCTAAGATCTGAGCAAGGCTCGAGTTGACGATGTCCTTGGTGGCCAAGTGGTCCTTGACGTGGAACACATCCGGCTCTCCTGAAAACACATGAACACATCCAGCTCTCCTGAAAACACATGAACATGACAGGTTCTCTTGAAAACACATGAACACATCCGACTGTCTTGAACACACATGAACATGACAGGGTCTCTTGAAAACACACGAACACATCCGACTCTCTTGAACACACATGAACATGACAGGGTTTCTTGAAAACACATGAACACATCCAACTCTCTTGAACACACATGAACATGACAGGGTCTCTTGAAAACACATGAACACATCATGTTCCCCTGAAAACGTTTGAAATGTGGGTGGTGACATGACTCATCTGTCTGTGGATGGTGATATGAGGAAATATTTAGCGAGAGAAGCTATGAACAACAATTAGCTAGTAATATAAAACATGACAGCAAGAGTTTTTATGCGTATGTTCGAAGCAAACAGGCAGTTCAGGATAAGGTCGGTCCTCTAGAAGATAGTGCTGGAAATATAATATCACAGGGATTCTTAATGGCAGAAGACCTGAATGAGTATCTTAGTTCAGTGTTTACCAGGGAAGGTATTAGTTCGCTGCCAGTAACAGAGGCTAAGTTCAAGAGGGTAGATTCAGACTATTTAGGACAATTAATTGTAACCCCAGAATTGGTAGCTAAGAAATAAGGGCTATGAAGGATAATAAATCACCTGGAGTGGATGGGATTCTGCCCAAACTACTATTGGAAATTGTAGAACAAATTAGCATACCGCTTGCAACAGTTTTCAATGTGTCATTAGAAGAGGGAGTGGTTCCTTTAGAATGGAAAGAGGCAAACATTATACCGTTATTTAAAAAAGGTTCGAGAAACAAGTAAAAAAACAATAGACCAGTGAGTTTACCATCAGTGATTTGCAAATTATTAGAAAGACTAATTAAAGATCATATGGTGGATTTTCTTGTTAAACATAACTTGATAAACCCATCTCAACATGGGTTTTTAAAAGTGAGGTCATGCTTAACAAATATGTTATGTTTTTTGGAAGACATCACTAAGTGGGTAGATGAGGGATCACCAGTAGATATTGTCTACATAGATTTTCAAAAAGCTTTCAACAAAGTACCACATCAAAGATTACTGCTTAAACAAAAGGCCCATGGCATAGGAAATGGTATAATAAACTGGATAGAAAAATGGCTGATTGACAGAAGACAACGGGTAGTTGTTGATGGGGAGGCTTCAAACTGGAAATCGGTATTGTGTGGTGTACCACAGGGATCAGTATTAGAACCTATATTATTCTTAATATATATCAACGATTTGGATGATGAAATAACAAGCAAGGTGTTGAAATTTGCGGATGATACAAAAGTGTTTAGAAGGATTAAAAGTGATGGAGATAGACAGCATTTACAAGATGATCTTGACAGGTTGATCAAATGGTCTGAAAAGTGGCAAATGCTGTTCAATTTTGGGAAATATAAATGCCTCCACACAGGACATGGGAATGAAGAGATAGAATATACAATGGGGGTATTGTACTAAGTACTACTGTAAAAGAAAAGGACTTAGGGTTAACCATTAGTGCTGATATGAAGGTTTCAGAGCAGTGCGGAATTGCAGCTTCAAAGGGAAATCAAATCCTTGGATTAATTAGGCAAAATATAGCGTATAAGGAAAAAGAACTAATAATACAGCTGTATGAAACAATAGTTAGGCCTCATTTAGAATATTGTATACAAGCGTTGAGGCCTTATCGCAGGAAGGACATAAATATGCTAGAAAGAGTACAGAGGAGAGCGACTAAAATGATACCAAAACTGAGGGACCTTAGTTATGAAATTCGCCTAAAAGAACGTGGTTTAACAACACTAGAGACCAGGACATTGAGAGGAGATCAGATAGAAGTGTTTAAAATAATAAACGGTTACGAAAATATTGATAGAAATATTTTTTCTCAATTAAGAAAGATAGAAGGACTAGAGGACATGAAGTTACATTAGTAAAGGAGCAGTGTAGATTAGATCTAAGAAAGTTCTAATTTTCACAAAGGACTGCAAATGAACGGAACAGATTATCTGCTGATTGTGTGGGTGCTAGTAACGTGAATGTTTAAAAAAAAAAAAATCGACACACACTTCAGAAGGGCAGGATACACATAGATAAAAGGGTCGGACTCTCGATAAGCCAAAGGCTTTTGTCCACCTGCCACCTAGAGTTCATTCTCTGGGTGGCAATCTTGTTAAATCTTGATATGACTCACCTGTCTGTGGGTTGCGGGTGGTGGCATGACTCACCTGTTTGTGGGTGGTGACATGGCTCACCTGTCTGTGGGTGGTGATATAACTCACCTGTTTGTGGGTGGTGACATGGCTCACCTGTCTGTGGGTGGTGACATAACTCACCTGTATGTGGGTGGTGACATGGTTCACCTGTCTGTGGGTGGTGACATGACTCACCTGTCTGTGGGTAGTGACATAACGCACCTGTATGTGGGTGATGACATGACTCACTTATCTGTGGGTGGTGACATAACTCACCTGTTTGTGGGTGGTGACATGACTCACCTGTCTGTTGATGGTGACATAACTCACCTGTGTGTGGGTGGTGACATGACTCACCTGTCTGTGGGTGGTGACATGACTCACCTGTCTGTGGGTGGTGACATGACTCACCTGTCTGTGGGTTGGGAGTGGTGACAGCGACTGTGATGCAGCCACAGATGTCGGCCTTCATGCTCGCCTCGATGCTGCTCTCACTGAACCGAAGCAGAAACGTTCCGTCAGGCTGGTCTGTCAGCAGCCTTGTCGCATTGGCCTTGCTCACAAACCCGTAGATTATTCTGCAACGCAACCAATCACAACGTAAGTTATCAAAGGTGCCTCCTGAATTCGTTTTTCTTCCTATGATTAGTTCATCACTGTGTTGGCCACTGGTATGTGGCTAGAGTATTGTTGAGCTCATGTGGAGCGACTCAGAGAGTGGGCAGTGTAGCTGGTCTATTGCCTTGTCAAATTATGGCAGGTTGGTGTAACCTAACCCTAACCAAAGTTTGTTTTGCAAAAACAAACCTGCAAACTCTCCACTGACTTAGCCCTAACCATACCCCTAACCATAACCATAACCTAACCCTAACTCCCTGCTGACCAGCCAGCTTGTTTGTGCAACTTTTATGTTGTTCTGGTGAAATCATCAAACTATTAATTAATTTTTATTTAATGTCGGATCCAACACGAGTTGCTTCTCAACATAGGAGTCTTCATGTGGGTGTGTCATTCGATAATGCACATTTCTGTTTTCACACAAACTTTCCCTCCCACCCACCCAGTAAGTGCAAGACCAATGCCCAGTGCAACCACTCTTTTAGTATTTTATTAATTTGGGATTATTTGTTGAGGGAAATAAACATTGAAAGTCGGGACTACAAGGTATGCATTTTGGCACAAATCACAACATTGATGGAACACGCCTTAGAACAGCTGTGTTGGGGGTCTTATATGGTCGGGTGCTGTATAGGCCTGTGTTGGGGTCGGGTGCTGAATAGGCCTGTGTTGGGGTCAGGTGTCGTATAGGCCTGTGTTGGGGTCGGGTGTCGTATAGGCCTGTGTTGGGGTCGGGTGCTGTATAGGCCTGTGTTGGGGTCGGGTGCTGTATAGGCCTGTGTTGGGGTCGGGTGTCGTATAGGCCTGTGTTGGGGTCGGGTGTCGTATAGGCCTGTGTTGGGGTCGGGTGCTAATTAGGCCTGTGTTGGGGTCGGGTGTCATATAGGCCTGTGTTGGGGTCGGGTGCTGTATAGGCCTGTGTTGGGGTCAGGTGTCGTATAGGTCTGTGTTGGGGTCGGGTGCTGTATAGGCCTGTGTTGGGGGTCGGGTGCTGTATAGGCCTGTGTTGGGGTCGGGTGTCGTATAGTCGTATAGGCCTCTGTTGGGGTCGGGTGCTGTATAGGCCTGTGTTGGGGTCGGGTGTCGTATAGGCCTGTGTTGGGGTCGGGTGTCGTATAGGCCTGTGTTGGGGTCGGGTGTCGTATAGGCCTGTGTTGGGGTCGGGTGTCGTATAGACCTGTGTTGGGGTCGGGTGCTGTATAGGCCTGTGTTTGGGTCGGGTGTCGTATAGGCCTGTGTTGGGGTCGGGTGTCATATAGGCCTGTGTTGGGGTCGGGTGCTGTATAGGCCTGTGTTGGGGGTCGGGTGCTGTATAGGCCTGTGTTGGGGTCGGGTGTCGTATAGTCGTATAGGCCTGTGTTGGGGTCGGGTGCTGTATAGGCCTGTGTTGGGGTCAGGTGTCGTATAGGCCTGTTTTGGGGTCGGGTGTCGTATAGGCCTGTGTTGGGGTCGGGTGTCGTATAGACCTGTGTTGGGGTCGGGTGTCGTATAGACCTGTGTTGGGGTCGGGTGCTGTATAGGCCTGTGTTGGGGTCGGGTGTCGTATAGGCCTGTGTTGGGGTCGGGTGCTGTATAGGCCTGTGTTGGGGTCAGGTGCTGTATAGGCCTGTGTTGGGGTCGGGTGTCGTATAGGCCTGTGTTGGGGTCGGGTGCTGTATAGGCCTGTGTTGGGGTCGGGTGCTGTATAGGCCTGTGTTGGGGTCGGGTGTCGTATAGGCCTGTGTTGGGGGTCGGGTGCTGTATAGGCCTGTGTTGGGGTTGGGTGCTGTATAGGCCTGTGTTGGGGTCGGGTGCTATATAGGCCTGTGTTGGGGTTGGGTGCCGTATAGGCCTCTGTTGGGGTCGGGTGCCGTATAGGCCTGTGTTGTGGTCGGGCGCCGTGTAGGCCTGTATTGGGGGCAGTGCCCTGAAGGCCTGTGTTGGGGGTTGGCGCTGTATAGGCCTGTGTTGGGATTGGCGCCATGTAGGCCTGTGTTGGGGTCGGGTGCCATATAGGCCTGTGTTGGGGTCGGCGCCATGTAGGCCTGTATTGGGTCGGTGCCATGAAGGCCGGTGTTGGGGTCGGCGCTGTGTTGGGATTGGCACCGTGTAGGCCTCTGTTGGGGTCGGGTGCTATATAGGCCTGTGTTGGGGTTGGGTGCCATATAGGCATGTGTTGGGGTTGAGTGCCGTCTAGGCTTGTTTTGGGGTTGGGTGCCGTATAGGCCTGTTTTGGGGTTGGGTGCCGTATAGGCCTGTTTTGGGGTTGGGTGCCATGTAGGCCTGTGTTGGGGTCGCTGCTGTGTAGGCCTATGTTGGGGTTGGTGCTGTATGGGCCTGTGCAAACTTAATAACTGTTGCTGGTCACATTTGTGCAAGACAACCAGACTGAGTATTCCATCGTTGACAGGCCCAGTCTTGAGCGCGACTCACCCGTCCTTCCATTCTCGTTTGAGGCGTTCCTTCAGCAGGTTCATGTTGGCATAGAACCATTTCCAGAAGGGGAAATTCCGAGACGGGTTCTCTTTCTTGTTATTGGCCTTGTGCAGGTGATCCTACAAATAGGATTACAACATCACTTTGTGTGATTGATCCTAAGTAAAGTATCACAACATCACTTTGTGTAAGTGATCTTACAGGATCAGAACATATCTTTGTGCAATCTTAGAGATTGTGTAGGTGATCCTAGAGTTAGTCTTAAGATGCTCTAGTGGTAAAGTCATGCTTGTTTTGAATTAATCATTTTTAATACAAGTTTTGAAGAAAGACTAACAATTTTGTCAAGACTGCGTAAGACATCAAGCAACACTCTAGTCCAAAAAGAATTAAGTTTCTAGGTTGCTTAGTGACAGTTCCATGCTTTTGAAACAATTTTAAAATATGTCAAAAATCACCTCAACATGCCATTTTATTTCATTTTGAGATATATGTAAAATTTACAAACATATTATTGACATTCATGCGATTTCGTTTTGTGAACAAATGCATATTAGGCGTGCTACAGCTTCATAAAAATGTTACAGCAATGTTGAAAGACAGCCAAAACTTTAAGTGTATTTTTGGCACAACCCCTTCACCGATCGTAAATCAATCCAGTGCAATTTGGTACACAAGCAAGCCAGCTTGCATGCCAAGTTATAGCTTCGTAACTATTGGAGTTTTTTTTTTAATTGCCTTACATAATGCTTCCTGGTTGTCATTGATAACAGACATGTCACCAGATAGGCAGGTTTTGCATAAAATGTTACGTTGTTTCATTGGCAAGCAGTTTATTTTAATACAAACTGACATTTGTTTTTGAGATATCCCCATGTTTTCCTGCCAACTAGGCCCTGCAATCTGTATTTGTAATAACTAAATGTTGAACGACTTCATGTTTATGACTGGCCTACAGCCCCACGTGCTAGTCTGTGTTTTAGTGGCACCTTATTGGTCAGGGGTCAATCCCTGGTTATTGATAAATGGCGGCATTGTCGAGAGTGGAATGGCATTCAGTCGCAAAACAAGAAGACTACCGCCAGCACTGATTATTTAACATCGCGATGTAATTATGTAATCTGCACAAAACACGAAACTGGTATCAGAATAACCAGACTATATGATATGCGTTCACAGCGAGCGAATTTACATTTGCGGACATCTGCGATGGCTTGAAACTGAAGTAATCATTTGTATGGAAATGTTGTTATATTTTCAAACGTGTAAACAGAACAGAATAGTAGAATGCATTTGATATCAATAAAGTGTAGGATATTTCACTCTATAGTTGTCCAGAATATTAATTTACTATGTTTGTCACCTACAGGTGACAATACATCTTTAATCAATAGACACCACAGTCACACCATTTTATAATAATTAAATGAACATCAAAATAAACACAACTTGCAATTATAGAAAATCAATAGTTTTGGAAAGTCCCTTTTCAGATTCTTGGAAACTGACGATGTTTCCACAGTGACGATCACGTGAGTCAGCCCATTTCAAACATAAATTCGTTCACCATGAATGCAGATCATACAGTCTGGTTATTCTCATGCCACTATGTTGTTGTATTATAATTACCTAAATGCATCATACTGTCAAATCATCAAATACTGGCAGTAGTTTTGTTTATTCTCTGATAATGCCCGACCTCAGCCGCCAATTGCAATAACACGTGACTGACCTCAGCAGGTGTCAATCAATCTTGTCTACCACAACAAGTTCAACACATGGCCCTTCATAACACAATATCATGAGACAACTTGGCAGGGAAAACCTTGGGGGGAAATCTCAGTAATAGAAGTGTCTGTCAAATCGTGTTGAAATAAGCCATATGCCAGTAAAAAAGTCACATTTCTAAGCAACAAACAAGCAACTGGTGACACTTGTACTATCGGTAACAACCAGGAAGTATTACTTAACCATTTCAGTACTACAGCCCTGAACAGCTGTGACCACTGAGTACTGTATTCCCAGTGAATATGCAAGATAATGGACTACTAAGATTTGAGCAACAAAACTGCATTTTATGAGTAAGAATGTTATATATTTTAGGAAAGTATGATAATCAGCGAATAAAATGAGCCATATCATTTTAGATTCCATCGTCATGGTAACCAACAATCCAAGATGGCCACCAAGATTTCAACATTTTTACAGTTGCCGAACTCAGTTGTATACTAAGTTCGCCAACATCGTTATTATGTCGATCGTCAACATCCGACAAAGATTCTTCACTAAAACTATCAAATAATCTGTCCAAAACATATGGTGGTAAATCGCTAGTTGAAGTAATGCCGTCCGCCATTATGGCAACCGCAGATTTTGATAATAAATAAATAAAAATGGGCCAAGTGGCCTTGAAGTCCTTTGAACTAATACGTCCATATGTGACCCCGGCTGACCAAATGAGTGATAAGTCAGACAAATTGTAACATTGTTTTCTTACATCCTTATAAAGGTTTGGTAGGGTGCTTTACACGGTTTCAAAAAATATGACTGCTACAAAAATTGGCAAAGTTATGGAGCATTGAACATGGTAGGGATCAAAAAGTGAAAATGAAGAAAATGGCTGTTGAAGTTTTACATTATATATGCAAATGGATTGCATGGAAATATTACATGCACAACATTCAAATGTGGCACACAGTATGTAATATGTATGTTATGTTGCAATGATACACGGGAAGTACAAATGTGCTGCTACAAAGACTTATCAAGTTATGCCAGATTATGTCTTTATGTGTAAAACTAAGAGGACAGATTATCTGAGAGCAAAAGGTAGACTCACTGTTTGACACAGTTTAAAACCTACAGGCAACTGTCCAGTTTAACAGGGGTCTAGTGGCTTAATGCTGTCTGTTGACACAAGCTACTGCCAGTGACCAATTACACATTAGTCACAGTTTCCATCAAACAACAGCAGGCAGAGAATCTTAGCTCCACAGCTGGGTGTAATACACAACCAGAGCCACCACTGATTCATGGTCAAGTAGATTAGCTCAATGCACCAACTAAGACAATACACAACACTGTGAGTGACAGTGTCCAGAGTGAGGCCTAAGCAATGTCCTCATTGCTGAACAGATCAATTAAACCTGCCAAGTGGGTGACATTCTGCACAAGTGTTCATTAATCCTTAGTGATTGTTCAGAACACCAGACTGACCACATACCTAAACAAAGCAAATGTAACAGGTGAAGAACAGGCAGTGTTCAAATAGGGGTATTGGTTGAATTGTATTTGTCTTGATGCAAAAGGCTTTATTGTGCCTTCATTGATTATAAGAAAGCATTTGATTTAGTAGACCGGTCCTCCCTGTGGTCTAAGATAATTTCATGCGGTATTAATGGTATTGTGTTGAAAGTTGTATACAACATGTACAAAAATGCTAAATCATGTATAAATGAGGGCCAGGCTGTGTCAGCCTTCTTCTCATGTGTAGAGGTATGGCAAGGAGAAAACTTGTGTCCTTTGTTATTTGCTATTTACCTGAATAATTTTGAACACTGTTAGTCACAATTATAACGGACTTGACATGGCACCTGGTTAAATTTACAACAACCTTGATGATGATGTAGAAAATGTATATTCTACTATATGCTGATGACACTAGAATGATTCAATCAAATACAGATTTCTTGCTTGTGTATAGCAGAACTATGTCAACTCTTCTAATGGTTGACATTTGGTTGTTTCAGGTGTCAACTATATTGTGAATCTGTAATTATTAGTCTATATTGATACAATTGATTTACACAGTACCATGTCTACACAAGACATGGCAAGCGTAAACAGAACAGTAGAATGCATTTGATATCAATAAAGTGTAAGATATTTCACTCTATAGTTGTCCAGAATATTAATTTTCTATGTTTATCACCTACAGGTGACAGAATATTAATTTTCTATGTTTTTCACCTACAGGTTTCTACAGACAATACATCTTTAACCAATAGACACCACAGTCACACCATTTTATAATAATTAAATGAACATCAAAATAAACACAACTTGCAATTATAGAAAGTCAATAGTTTTGAAGATACAGTTTAAAAGTGTTAGGCAACTGTTAAGTCTAACAGGGGTTAAGTGTGTCTACTCTGCCTGGGCCCTGTGACCAATTAAAGATTAGTCAAGGTCTCAATGGACTGGGCTGTAGAGATTAGTCACAGCTGTTGATTTTGTGGCACAATACACAACATCTAATGTTGGGGGTGGTCTCAAGGGCCCTTCTCAAAACCACATCACTAGATAATGTAAACCTTTTGCACTTTGGGGGCCCCTTAGAATGATTCAATCAAATACAGATTTCTTGTATATAGTGGCAGCACCCTAAGATACATCTATGCAAAATTAGAAAAAAAGTTGCTGAACAGTTTTTGAAAAAATAGGCCAAATGTTACATTTTTATCAGTTTTGGGGTCTTTGGAGGCCCTAAGGGAGCCCTTAAAATGATTCAATCAAATACGGATTTGCCGTGCATAGTGGCAGTGCCCCAAGATATGTCTATGCAAAATTAGAGAAAAAGTTGCTGAACGGTTTCTGAGATACGGCAGCTAACGGCGGACGGCAGACGGCGGACGCAGAGTGATGGCAATAGTCCCTTGGACCTTCGGCCAAAGGACTAAAAACCGCGAAAATCAGCGTAAACTATTATTGAACAATAATAAATGATTACCACTGCTGAATAACTAATTTATTTGCCTTGACAACCGTACACAGCAAGTGTACGAAGTGGATTATTATGAATAAAAACAATCTGAATAGCAGACATCGTTAATGCGGATAACCGGCCTGTCGTACTGAAGCGTCACAGAGTGTGCAGCCAGAAAACCGGCCTATCGTACTGAAATGGTTAATGTAACTTTTTATAAAAACTACAATACATACAAAGTTATAACTTGGCATATGAACTCAACTTCTGTTTACCCAAACTTGCACGGGATGGTTTTATGTTTGGTGAAGGGGTCGTGCCAAAAATGCAGTATGGATTTTTGCTATCTTTCAACATTGTAGCAAAATGTTTATGAAGCTGTATCAAACTTAACATGCATTTGTTTACAATAAAACCCATTTGAATGTCAATAACATGTTTGTACTTACAACCATGCAAATGTTTCTTTTGGGGAGTTTCTCAAAATGAAATAATGCCATTTTAGGGTGATTTTTGACATATTTTGTTGTTGTCTTTAAAGACATTTAAATATCTCTAAACAACATAAAAAAATCAATTCTTTTTGGTCTGGAGAATTGTTTAGTGTCTTGGGCAAACTCTGAGAAAAAATGGTTAGCTTATCTTCAAAATTTATATTAGAAATGATTAATTCAAAAGAAGCATATAATAGTTGATCCAGCCACCTTAAGATGGTGAATGGAACAGAAAAGGTTCCTTCAAAGTCTGTATAAAAACATCAAATAAAGAACAAATAACATCATCAGTTCAACCATTTTAGAACATACTTTGTCATCCATGCATGGTAGAAGACCATACAAGATAATACAAGACAATACAAGATAACACAAGACAATGCAAGATAACACAAAACAATACTTAACTTTATAACTTCACTAGGCACGTACCTTCAACAGTTTCGCTCTACTGATCATCATTTCAGAGAAGTTGGTGTTCTCATCACGCTTTCCTGAAACAGATCAAACCAACACTAACTGTAGTTTCAAATGACCACCTGTATTATTATTATCACTACTGATCAAGAGAAGAGGAATGATGTTGAGGTATAAGAGTCTAGTGCTACCGCCACTTACTGAAGGCAATGGTGGCCAGGAGTCTAGTGTCACTTACTGAAGGCAATGGTGGCCAGGAGTCTAGTGTCACTTACTGAAGGCAGTGGTGGCCAGGAGTCTAGTGTCACTTCCAGAAGGCAATGGTGGCCAGGAGTCTAGTGTCACTTACTGAAGGCAATGGTGGCCAGGAGTCTAGTGTCACTTACTGAAGGCAGTGGTGGCCAGGAGTCTAGTGTCACTTCCTGAAGGCAATGGTGGCCAGGAGTCTAGTGTCACTTACTGAAGGCAATGGTGGCCAGGAGTCTAGTGTTAATTACTGAAGGTAACGGTGGTCAGGAGTCTAGTGTCACTTACTGAAGGCAACGGTGGCCAGGAATCTAGTGTCACTTACTGAAGGCAACGGTGGCCAGGAGTCTAGTGTCACTTACTGAAGGCAACGGTGGCCAGGAGTCTAGTGTCACTTACTGAAGGCAATGGTGGCCAGGAGTCAAGTGTCACTTACTGAAGGCAACGGTGGCCAGGAGTCTAGTGTCACTTACTGAAGGCAACAGTGGCCAGGAGTCTAGTGTCACTTACTGAAGGCAATGGTGGCCAGGAGTCTAGTGTTAGTTACTGAAGACAATGCTGGCCAGGAGTCTAATGACACTGAAGGCAATGCTGGTCAGGATTCTAGTGTCACTTACTGAAGGCAATGCTGGCCAGGAGTCTATGGTCACTTACTGAAGGCAATGTTTGCCAGGAGTCTAGTGTCACTTACTGAAGGCAATGCTGACCAGGAGTCTAGTGACACTGAAGGCAATGCTAGTCAGGAGCATAATGTCACTTACTGAAGGCAATGGTGGCCAGGAGTCTAGTGACATTGAAGGCAAAGCTGGCCAAGAGTCAAGTGACACTGAAGGCAATGCTGGTCAGGAGCATAATGTCACTTACTGAAGGCAATGGTGGCCAGGAGTCTAGTGTCACTTACAGAAGGCAATGCTGGCCAAGAGTCTGTGTCACTTATGTAAGGCAATGCTGGTCAGGTGACTACTGTCACTGACAGAAGGCAATGCTGGCCAGGAGTCTAGTGTCACTTATGTAAGGCAATGCTGGTCAGGTGTCTACTGTCACTTACTGAAGGCAATGGTGGCCAGGAGTCTAGTGTCACTTATTGAAGGCAATGGTGGCCAGGAGTCGAGTCTCAATTACTGAAGGCAATGCTGGCCATGAGTTTAGTGTCATTTACTGAAGACAATGCTGGCCAGGAGTCTAATGACACTGAAGGCAATGCTGGTCAGGATTCTAGTGTCACTTACTGAAGGCAATGCTGGCCAGGAGTCTATTGTCACTTACTGAAGACAATGCTTCCCAGGAGTCTAGTGTCACTTACTGAAGGCAATGCTGGCCAGGAGTCTAGTGACATTGAAGGCAATGCTGGCCGGGAGTCAAGTGACACTGAACGCAATGCTGGTCAGGAGAGTAATGTCACTTACTGAAGGCAATGCTGGCCAGGAGTCTAGTGTCACTTACTGAAGGCAGGGAACATTTTGTTTTGAAAATTTTGATTTTGATTAGCAACAATTGCTAATCACTTTGGAAATTGATTAGCAATTGCTCATTTTGTGTAGCAATTTTTTTTAAGGCAAGTAAGACATGAATACATTTTTTGCAAAACGTTATTGTGTTTTATTTTATAAACATATCTAATCTATAAGTATTACAGCAAAACTTGGCATCTGACTACAGTTTTTATTCGACAGGACAACTAAATCAAAAGTCAGGTACATATTCGATTTATGTACACATAATACTGAACTGTGTCACACAAAAGTCATGTGTGGTGACTATCACTATCAACTGTTACTGAGCAACCATCACTGTAATCTCGGTGCTCTAATTTGTGTCACTCGCATGCAGTGTTTTGCCTCTTGGAGACAACATCCACTGAGGCTGTGTCCTCGGGCTGGGAACGTTTCCCATAGGGTTGAACGTTCGGGTGGCGCCTAGATGTGAAGAAGAGATCTGTTGTCACCTTGGGATCGAAGTGCTCCAAGTCGCAACCTTCCATGGAGATCCGCATCAATCGCTCCAGTGTCTTCTCTACCAGACGAATGCGGTGATCTGTCTTCACTCGACCCATGGTGGAGAAACCTCGTTCCACAACTGCATTCGAGACTGAAACATATGAGTGATACAATGTTATATGACTTTGTTATCCCAAATACTTTATCAATACAATTTTGCCTTGGGTTGTTTGTAAGTGCTGTATGATTCTTGCCATTTTTGGCATGGTTAATACATATTAGATTAGAAGAATTTTTTAATTTACAAATAGTATTAAATGTATTATTATTAAAATAACAATTCTGTTAGTGAACATATTTTGTTGTAAATAATACTTCCCTCATCATTACATTTCCTTTTCATGGTTAGTAATAAGTAGTAGACCACATCAGATATAATGATCTTGCAATTTCAGTTTTTAATTGTCTAGTTTTTAGTAAATTCATTTAGTAATTTTAAATAACATTCCTTTGAGTGAAAATATCTTCTTATATTAAATAAAAATGTACTGTTCTGAACATTATATTTTATTTTTTTACATACCTGGAAAAACCATCAGCACATTGATGACATGGATGAAGTTGGGGTAGGTGTCGCTGTAGTGCTTGATCACCGTCTCCCACAGATCACTTCTTGACAAGTGCGCCAGATTTCTTAGCCAGAACATCTTGAAGCTTGCCCACTCTCGGTGCAGTTCATCGATCTCAACGCTGTTCGCTTCAAGGAGTGACCGGAATTCATCAATGAAAGAAGTGAGAATATCGACTCCAAATTCAGCCAGATCTTCTCGTTGCCTAGGCCAGGTGGTGCTGTTGAGAATCTTCAGGCATCCAATCTTGTCATCTGAAGCGTTTCACCATGCAGTCCTTCAGTTTGTCTGCAAGGATGGTCATCTGCGCTTTAAACGCGTTCACCACTGCAACTCCACCGTGGCACAGGTGTACACCCTTGAAGATGACGTCAGTTGGGTTGTCTCCAGCCTCTCGCAGTACACCAGCAAGCGGTCCAAGTATGGCATCAGTTGGCGCTGCTGCAGCTTCACTGATGATGTCCAGAGAATTATTCAGCTGCTCCAAGCATGACGACACGTACAACAAGTCGATGCTTGCCTTCTGGAGATTCGTGCAGATCTCTGCAAGTGGCACAAGAATCACCTTCATGTACAGCAAGTACAGTACAAACTTGAGGCTCTTCAGTGTCTTCACGTACCCTTTCAGTCGCATCTTATCAGCTGCAGGGACGTTTGAATCGTCAGCTGCCTGAGCTTCCAGGTGGGCAACTATCACTGCATAGTTCTGGAGGAGGACTGTGCAAGCTTGGCTCTTGTGCTGCACCCACCTTGTGCCGTTTGCCTTGCATGGTTTGTGGACGTGCTCTTGCATGATCTCGCCAAGCATGTTAAGTTCACGAAGACGCTTGTTGCTCTTCTCATACAGGAAGTGCATGGCGATCATCATGTCGATCACAGCATCAGCACCGGTGCCCTTGAAGGTTTCCTTCATCGCCAGCTCAAATCGATGGCTGACACAGTGAATCACCACTAACCATGCTGCCGGTATTTCCCGTGCCAAACGTACTGCCACTCCACCTGCTCTTCCTAGATTCACGTTGGCGCCATCTGCACAAAACCCCACAAGCTTCTTCTTGACATCAATGTCAGCCCACTCAAACACAGCCAACAGAAGTTCTGTCAGACCTGCAGCATCTGCATGCCGAACATCACGAATGGCCAGTAACTTTGTCGTCACCAGAGAATTGGCTACAAACGTGATGTAGATCAATTCTTTTTCCACATTGGTTACATCTGTTGACCCATCAGAAAGCACTGATATGTACTGCGCTTTCTTCACGGAAGACAGAAAATCCGTCTCCAGCACAGTTCCTATCAGTTCAGTGAGTTCCTTGCATTTCAGCTCGGTAAGGTATGTCTGGCCGAGAGCAACCTTGTGGCGTATTTCCAATCTGGCAATGCTGGGGAACTTGCTGAAGGGAATTTCCTCTCTGGCCATCATGTAGCATATGTCAACCAGCTTGTTGACGCGCTCGCGTTCTTCGCTTTTGGCATTTACAAGGGACTTGCCAATGGTTGTCTGTACAACTCCGCGCGAGTGAACGGGTTCGTGTGCATACTCATAGCTCGCAAGTGTTGTTCTGACTTGCGGTGCTTGGATGCATGGTCCCGTTTCAATGCCCCTGGTTCGGTAATGCCATCGACGAATGTGCGGCTGAAATTCCGTGAGTCGTTGATTCGACTTTCGTACGTCTTGCACGCCGAACACCACATTTTCGACAGATATCCTTCGTTCGCTTCTAACTGAAGCCATGGCTTGAAATCTGCCTCCTTCTGCCATTTCTCCGCTGTCGTAAAGCGAACTGCTTGTGCAGTTCGTTTACTACTATGACTACTACTAGACACGAGGTTGTTAGGGGCCGCCATTTTCACTTTCCATAAACAAACCACAACCTTGAACTTGACATCATTTTGTGTGCGATTGTGGCGACACTACGTAGATAAAGATGACAACTGCTATTAAACTGACCGGAAACTTGACGTAACTTTGCATGCCGTAATAACGAAACGAAGGTTCCGTTTGGTAGTAAATACCTATATATAATTAGGTACAAACAAGCACACGGACATTTTATTACTGCCAAATATGGTTCGCGATTTTACGCGATGCGTTTTAGTATTGCTTAGCGATCTGCGTAACTTGTATCGCGATTCGCGACGCGATACTAAACAAAATGTTCCCTGGAAGGCAATGGTGGTCAGGAGACTAGTGTCACTTACTGAAGGCAATGCTGGTCAGGAGTCTAGTGACACTGAAAACAATGCTGGTCAGGAGTCTAATGTCACTTACTGAAGGCAATGAGGGCCAGGAGTCTAGTGTCACTTACTGAAGGCAATGGTGGCCAGGTAGGTGAGTTGCTCTGGGGTGAGATGTCTCTCTGTGTTCACATAGAACAGTGCGTCAAGGACCTCCGCCACTCTCGCCCAACATACCTCCTTTTCTTCCTCAAACGGACGCCCATTCTGCAGCACCAACAGGCAACAACATGCACCGACCAAACAACAACACGGTTATCAACAAAATAGTAACAGTTACAAGTAAAACAACACCAGTCACCAACAAAACAACACCAGTCACCAACAAAACAACACCAGTCACCAACAAAACAACACCAGTCACCAATAAAACAACAAGTCACCAACAAAACAACACCAGTCACCAACAAAACAACACCAGTCACCAACAAAACAACAACAGTCACCAACAAAACAACAACAGTCACCAACAAAACAACAAGAGTCACCAATAAAACAACAAGTCACCAACAAAACAACAACAAGTCACCAACAAAACAACACCAGTCACCAACAAAACAACAAGTCACCAAAAAAAACAAAACAGTCACCAACAAATCAACAACAGTCACCAAAAAACAACAACAGTCACCAACAAAACAACAACACTCATCAACAAAACAACAACAGCCACCAACAAAACAACAAGTCACCAACAAAACAACAAGTCACCGACAAAACAACAAGTCACCAACAAAACAACAACAGTCACCAACAAAACAACAAGAGTCACCAATAAAACAACAAGTCACCAACAAAACAACACCAGTCACCAACAAAACAACAAGTCACCAAAAAAACAACAACAGTCACCAACAAATCAACAACAGTCAGTAACAAAACAACAAGTCACCAACAAAACAACAAGTCACCAAAAAAACAACAACAGTCACCAACAAAACAACAACAGTCACCAACAAAACAACAAGTCACCAACAAAACAACAACAGTCACCAACAAAACAACAACAGTCACCAATAAAACAACAAGTCACCAACAAAACAACAACAGTCACCAACAAAACAACAACAGTCACCAACAAATCAACAACAGTCACTAACAAAACAACAACAGACACCAACAAAGCAACAAGTCACCAACAAAACAACAAAAGTCACCAACAAAACAACAATTCACCAACAAAACAACAATTCACCAACAAAAGAACAACAGTCACCAACAAAAGAACAACAGTCACCAACAAAACAACAACAGTCACCAACAAAAGAACAACAGCCACCAACAAAACAACAACAGTCACCAACAAAACAACAACAGTCACCAACAAAACAACAACAGTCACCAACAAAACAACAACACAGTCACCAACAAAACATCAAGTCACCAACAAAACAACAACAGTCACCAACAAAACAACAACATCCAACACAGCCACATGACAGTGACATAGAGTGATGTGAGAGACTAAGTAGAGACTGGTCTCACCTCGAGGGGGAAGGCGGTGTTCCAGACGAGAGTGGCGCGGGCTGTGCAGTCCTGGAGCACGTGACTGATGAGAATGATGGGAAGGGAGTGCGTCTGCAACAAACACATCTAACTAGAGTTGAGCTAGCACATGTGTGTATGTTAATGTGTGTATGATAATGTGTGTATGTTAATGTGTGTATGTTAATGTGTGTATGTTAATGTCTGTATGTTAATGTGTGTATGTTAATGTGTGTATGTTAATGTGTCTATATTAATGTGTGTATGTTAATGTGTGTATGTTAATGTGTGTATGTTAATGTGTGTATGGTAATGTGTGTATGTTATTGTTTTCCTCCTAAACGATGCACTTCGGGCTTCAAACTTTCAGGGATTCGTCAACGGCCCATTGCAAGAAAAGTAACACCATGATTTTATTGAAACTCCCCGCTTTTTAAGGTTTTATAAAAATGTCAGGGTTCACACTGGATGTAAACTGATTGACCAGTTGATGACGTTTCATGTAACCTGTGTTGACACAAAACACTTTTTTCAAATTTACATCGTAACATGTGTCATTTAGAAATACAGGAGGAACCATCTTCTGTGTCTGTTTGGTCGTAGGGCCACCAGAAGGATGAAAGGAGGAACCATCTTCTGTGTCTGTTTGGTCGTAGGGCCACCAGAAGGATGAAAGGAGGAACCATCTTCTGTGTCTGTTTGGTCGTAGGGCCACCAGAAGGATGAAAGGAGGAACCATCTTCTGTGTCTGTTTGGTCGTAGGGCCACCAGAAGGATGAAAGGAGGAACCATCTTCTGTGTCTGTTTGGTCGTAGGGCCACCAGAAGGATGAAAGGAGGAACCATCTTCTGTGTCTGTTTGGTCGTAGGGCCACCAGAAGGATGAAAGGAGGAACCATCTTCTGTGTCTGTTTGGTCGTAGGGCCACCAGAAGGATGAAAGGAGGAACCATCTTCTGTGTCTGTTTGGTCGTAGGGCCACCAGAAGGATGAAAGGAGGAACCATCTTCTGTGTCTGTTTGGTCGCAGGGCCACCAGAAGGATGAAAGGAGGAACCATCTTCTGTGTCTGTTTGGTCGTAGGGCCACCAGAAGGATGAAAGGAGGAACCATCTTCTGTGTCTGTTTGGTCGTAGGGCCACCAGAAGGATGAAAGGAGGAACCATCTTCTGTGTCTGTTTGGTCGCAGGGCCACCAGAAGGATGAAAGGAGGAACCATCTTCTGTGTCTGTTTGGTCGTAGGGCCACCAGAAGGATGAAAGGAGGAACCATCTTCTGTGTCTGTTTGGTCGTAGGGCCACCAGAAGGATGAAAGGAGGAACCATCTTCTGTGTCTGTTTGGTCGTAGGGCCACCAGAAGGATGAAAGGAGGAACCATCTTCTGTGTCTGTTTGGTCGTAGGGCCACCAGAAGGATGAAAGGAGGAACCATCTTCTGTGTCTGTTTGGTCGTAGGGCCACCAGAAGGATGAAAGGAGGAACCATCTTCTGTGTCTGTTTGGTCATAGGGCCACCAGAAGGATGAAAGGTGGAACCATCTTCTGTGTCTGTTTGGTCGTAGGGCCACCAGAAGGATGAAAGGAGGAACCATCTTCTGTGTCTGTTTGGTCATAGGGCCACCAGAAGGATGAAAGGAGGAACCACCTTCTGTGTCTGTTTGGTCGTAGGGCCACCAGAAGGATGAAAGGAGGAACCATCTTCTGTGTCTGTTTGGTCATAGGGCCACCAGAAGGATGAAAGGTGGAACCATCTTCTGTGTCTGTTTGGTCGTAGGGCCACCAGAAGGATGAAAGGAGGAACCATCTTCTGTGTCTGTTTGGTCGTAGGGCCACCAGAAGTTTGAAAGGAGGAACCATCTTCTGTGTCTGTTTGGTCGTAGGGCCACCAGAAGGATGAAAGGAGGAACCATCTTCTGTGTCTGTTTGGTCGTAGGGCCACCAGAAGGATGAAAGGAGGAACCATCTTCTGTGTCTGTTTGGTCATAGGGCCACCAGAAGGATGAAAGGAGGAACCATCTTCTGTGTCTGTTTGGTCGTAGGGCCACCAGAAGGATGAAAGGAGGAACCATCTTCTGTGTCTGTTTGGTCATAGGGCCACCAGAAGGATGAAAGGTGGAACCATCTTCTGTGTCTGTTTGGTCGTAGGGCCACCAGAAGGATGAAAGGTGGAACCAACTTCTGTGTCTGTTTGGTCATAGGGCCACCAGAAGGATGAAAGGAGGAACCATCTTCTGTGTCTGTTTGGTCATAGGGCCACCAGAAGGATGAAAGGAGGAACCATCTTCTGTGTCTGTTTGGTCGTAGGGCCACCAGAAGGATGAAAGGTGGAACAACTTCTGTGTCTGTTTGGTCATAGGGCCACCAGAAGGATGAAAGGTGGAACCAACTTCTGTGTCTGTTTGGTCATAGGGCCACCAGAAGGATGAAAGGTGGAACCATCTTCTGTGTCTGTTTGGTCATAGGGCCACCAGAAGGATGAAAGGTGGAACCATCTTCTGTGTCTGTTTGGTCATAGGGCCACCAGAAGGATGAAAGGAGGAACCATCTTCTGTGTCTGTTTAGTCATAGGGCCACCAGAAGTTTGAAAGGAGGAACCATTTCTGTGTCTGTTTGGTCGTAGGGCCACCAGAAAGATGGGCATCTTTGCTGGTAATAACTATCTTTATCTACACACACATAGCAAAGTAAAACTCTCTTCAGGGATGTTTACAATTAGAGTTAAATGCCAAGACTTAATGATTAATGTTAATTAGTCAACTGGTACATCTTTGAGCAATGGTAGGAGAAAGTGAACAAAAATGTACACTGAAGCGAACAGACACTGATCCAAAGTCAGGGTGTCAATAAATAGACAGCTACAACAAGCTGTAAGCAGCGTATTCACTGTCAGTATTAATGTATCTCAGTGCAACACGTACAAAGACATGAGAGGTGGACTCAACTGACGCCAGCACCAATCAGTTATGGAACTAATAATATGCAGAGCAAAAATCAGCTGAAACTGTCAATTATTACCCGTTACCCTGGCAAACTGTGACTACTGCGGCTGAAAGTGCGACCTACCACAAGTTGCATTGGTTTGTTGTGAAGCACGACTTGTGTGTAGAAGACCATTAAGTACTTGTTGTCTGTCACCAAATCGTCCCTACTTCTTTCTGTCCGCTGGGCCTAAAACACAGCAACATTTCACTTAGAGCCTGGAACACATCAACAATTCACTTAGAGCCAGGAACACAACAACAGTTCATTAGAGCTTGGAACACAACAGTTCACTTAGAGCCAGGAACACAACAGTTCACTTAGAGCCAGGAACACAGCAACAGCTCACTTAGAGCCTGGAACACAACAACAGTTTACTTAGAGTCTGGAACACATCAACAGTTTACTTAGAGCCTAGAACACCTCAGCAGTTCACTTAGAGCCAGGAACACAACAAGTTCATTTAGAGCCTGGAGCACAGCAACATTTCACTTAAAGTCTGGAACACAACAACAGTTCACTTAGAGCCAGGAACACAACAACAGTTCACTTAGAGCATGGAACACAACAACAGTTCACTTAAAGTCTGGAACACAACAACAGTTCACTCAGAGCCTGGAACACAGGAACATTTAACTTAAAGCCTGGAACACAACAACAGTTCATTTAGAGCCTGAAACACAACAACAGTTCACTTAAAGTCTGGAACACAACAACAGTTCACTCAGAGCCTGGAACACAGGAACATTTAACTTAAAGCCTGGAACACAACAACAGTTCATTTAGAGCCTGGAACACAACAACAGTTCACTTAAAGTCTGGAACACAACAACCGTTCACTCAGAGCCTGGAACACAGGAACATTTCACTTAAAGTCTGGAACACAACAACAGTTCACTTAGAGCCAGGAACACAACAACCGTTCACTTAAAGTCTGGAACACAACAACAGTTCACTCAGAGCCTGGAACACAGGAACATTTAACTTAAAGCCTGGAACACAACAACAGTTCATTTAGAGCCTGGAACACAACAACAGTTCACGTAAAGTCTGGAACACAACAACAGTTCACTCAGAACCTGTAACACAACAGTTCACTTACAGCCAGGAACACAGCAACATTTCACTTAAAGTCTGGAACACAACAACAGTTCACTTATAGCCAGGAACACAACAACAGTTCACTCAGAACCTGGAACAGAACAGTTCACTTAGAGCCAGGAACACAGCAACATTTCACTTAAAGTCTGGAACACAACAACAGTTCACTTATAGCCAGGAACACAACAACAGTTCACTCAGAACCTGGAACACAACAGTTCGCTTAAAGCCAGGAACACAGCAACAGTTCAATTAGAGCTTGGAACACATCATCAGTTCACATAGAGCCTGGAACACATCAACAGTTCACTTAGAGTCTGGAACACAACAACAGTTCACTTAGAGCCAGGAACACAACAACAGTTCATTTAGAGTCTGGAACACAGCAACAGTTCACTTAGAGCCAGTAACACAGCAACATTTCAATTAAAGCCTGGAACACAACAACAGTTCACTTGTAGCCAGGAACACAACAACAGTTATCTTAGAGCCTGGTACACATCAACAGTTCATTTAGAGCCTGGAATACAACAACATTTCACTTAGAGCCTGGATTACAACAGTTCACTTAGAGCCAGGAACACAACAGTTCACTTAGAGCCAGGAACACAGCAACAGTTCATTCAGAGCCTGGAACAGATCAACAGTTCACTTAGAGCCTGGAATACAACATTTCACTTAGAGCAACGAACACAAAAACAGTTCACTTAGAGCTTGTAACACAACAAGAGTTCACTTAGAGTGTGGAACACAGTAACAGTTCAAGTAGAGTCAGGAACAGAACAACAGTTCAAGTAGAGCCTGAAACACAACAACAGTTCATTAAGATCCTGGAACACAACAGTTCACTTAGAGCCAGGAACACAACATTTCACTTAGAGTCTGGAACACACCAAAAGTTCACTTAGAGCCAGGAACACAACAACGGTTTACTTAGAGCCTGGAACACAACAACAGTTCACTTAGAGCCTGGAACACAGCAACAGTTCACTTACAGCCTGGAAAAAAAATTAAAATACAATATTGCATTTAAAAGATGAATCCCCCGTACACAGAAACATCTAGAAATTCATTTATATCACCTTTTCCAGGCAAACTTTAGTAAAGTTTGCCACGAGCGTGCCAGTCTTCGTAGAGCACCCCGACATGGGGGTTTTATTGATCTCCATTATCTTGTCCTTTCCGTTGACCACCTGACACATGCCTGCCACTTGGTCGCCCGCCATTGCCGTCTCAACGTCTTTCTCACGGAACAGTTCAGCGGTGACTTTGATTGTGCCAGGAAGACCAAGACTTGCTGCGCCCAACAGACTGTGGGAGAAAGAGAGTGAGAAAGGGTTTAGTTTGCTCTCAAAGCTGACTAGCACAGGTGAAGATAGAGTACAGTAATCCCTGCCTTAAGCGCATACGTCTGTGTCCTAGTGTCCCGACATGGCTGGGATGGGCATTTTGGTGCGGGAGTTCAGATTTCAGTTCAAGCAGCACATGGTAGAAATATGAACGGACATGTGCGCATTATTTGAAAGTAATTAAACTCTGTACATGTTTATTATCACTATATCTAGGTAGTGTATTAAAAATAAACAGTTGGTTGTGGAGTCATATTGTCCGCCCGACTTCTATTTGAAATCTGTGTTTTCTGGAAGCGCGTTCTACCACTAGTCTATGTAACTGTACCAGTCCGACAAAACATCTCAGTTATCACATTTTGTAAATTGGTAATCTCGAACGATTTAGATTTCCTTAGCTAAAATATTTTGTAACTAATTCATGAGTTGATGATTTTGACTGCTGGCTAATGCAGTTGGGACATAATAACGTAATCTGTAATACTGTATAATATGTGTGCGACACTATCTTATCTAAATGTAATATATTTTATAATGTTACAGGCTTACAGCATTGCTGATGTATGATATTGGAAATATACATTTTATTTGATTTAAATTAAATATGACATTATACCACATGTATAAATGTTTTTTTTTAAAGATTTTATTTGATAAATTCTTATTTAATCCTTCAAATCAAATCAAATTTTATTTTGCAACACCAAGAAACAGCGACATAAACAATTACACAAAACAATTGTTTAAAAATGTAATGTTGTGTTGCATGGTCACATGACATGTTAGATGCCATCTTCCTGTGACCACACAAGCATACATTTAAACTACGACATACACATGTTTACGATAACTATATTACAACGGTGACCGTGTAACAGTGGACTGGGGGTATGATGGAATGAATAATAATAATAAAAAACATTATAGAAAATAATTGTATGGTATTTATTCGGATCCAATGTAGATATAAAACACCTCTAACTGCACTCCACACATCTGGGATTTAAGCAATGTACATAGTTGAGATAGCTGTCAATATATTATTTGCATTATGAAACTTTTTTTGGGCTATATTTAATGTTTTGTATCTTATAATCAAGACTATTCAATATTTTTATGAAATTACGTTTAGGTAACCTAGATGAAAAATACGTTCTGGGTTTCTCTGTATGTAAGAGGTTATATTGTCTGGTAAGTCTGATATTAGTGGCTAAGTTCTCTTTGTGGTATATAATCTTTAAAGGATTTAGGCAGTGCATTATGGTGATAGTCATACATAAATAGTAAGACGTGCAAATTGTGTAATATATCAACCAATATAAGTATATTTTCAGATTAAAAAATTGGGTCGGTGGGACTTCTGAGCATGTTTTTGTAAAATTTCTAATTTCCTTACAGTATTTCTACTTGTACACTGTCAGTTAAATGACTTTGAATTAAAATAAAATAGAGGGTTTTTAAAGCATTATGTGGCAGAACATTTTTCATTCTATTAATTGCATAAATTGCCCTAGATATTTTAGAATTTATTTACATTAATATGTTTATTCCATATTAAGTGTTTATCAATATGTATTCCCAAAAACTTCACTGTTTTTTCTTTGTTATTTTACCAACATGATTAATAAGTTCCCTGTTTATTTTAATACAATTACTTACCTGGTATTTTATATCTGGTGGACTAAATATACAAAAATGTGTCTTTTTAATATTTAAAGACAATTTATTGGCACAAAGCCAATCGTACAAATATATCAATTCTTGGTTTATACTGTTTATTAAAATGTCAACATGAGGACCTGATTGGTACAGTTGTGTCATCTGCAAGAGACAATAAATTCAAAGACGTAGAGTTAGTTATATCATTGATATAAATTAGGAATAAGACTGGTCCAAGTATGGAACCTTGGGGTACTCCACTTATGTTTTTTTGTGGTGATTGACATTTATATATATATCAGTATATTGTTTTCGATTTTATAAATAACAGGCAAACCATTTATTATTTATTCCCCGAATTCCATAAAAAAATTATTTGTACAGCAAATATCATGGTTAATTGCATCATATGCCTTTGAAAGATCCAGAAACACAGCCAATGTAGGGTCTTTTGTTTTTTTATCGTTTGCATCTGCAATATCCTTGCGCATATGCAGTATTGGGTGAATAGTAGAATGTTTTGCACGAAATCCATACTGGTGTTTATATAGAATGTCATGTTTTCTAAAAACATGATTAATCTATTGCAAACAATTTTTTCCATTATTTTAGAAATCGCAGGTAGAATGCTTATAGGTCTATAATTATTAAACTTTTGTTGATACCTGATTTGAAAACAGGAATTACTTTTGCGGTTTATAAGTTTTCAGGAACAAGATGTTTATAAGTTTTCAGGAACAAGACCGTAACAAAAGATTGATTTTTGTTTTGCACGAAATCCATACTGGTGTTTATATAGAATGTCATGTTTTCTAAAAACATGATTAATCTATTGCATAACATTTTTTCCATTATTTTAGAAATCGCAGGTAGAATGCTTATAGGTCTATAATTATTAAACTTTTTGTTGTTACCTGATTTGAAAACAGGAATTACTTTTGCAGTTTATAAGTTTTCAGGAACAAGACCGTAACAAAAGATTGATTTTTAGTTTTAAGCTTTTATACAATTGTTTCAATTTCAGTTGTCAGTGTGGGTTGCATGAACAAATTTACCGGAAAATTCCCTCGGAGGTCTGTGTCAAATTGCTTAACAGGAAGGGCTACCAAGTCGCTTAATGATTTACCTATTCCAACAACAAAATTATTAAATTCTTCTGCAATTTTGTTTAAATTAGAATTTTCTTGTCAGTTTATGATGAAGGTTTCAGGCAGCTTGGAGAATTCTTGTTGTTTATGTATTGCCTGTCGTAGCACAGCCCATGTTTCTTTGATATTGTGCTTACATTCCTCCAGCATGTCTGTGTAATAAGTACTTTTTGCTGCTTGTTTAAACTTATTAAAAACTCTACAATATTCTCTATATTTATTGATAATTTCTGGATTAGGGCTGTTTAATTTCTTTCGGAATAACTTTGTTTTATTTAGTGATGAAGTCAATATGCCTGATATCATCTAAGGTTCACGTTTAATGTATTTTTTCTTAACTTTAATAGATTTAATTGGACATGATATTTCAAAAAGTGATTTGTATATATTATCGTAAAATTATCGGAAGCTTCATTCACATTGGCAGAGGATAATACAATTGAGTAATCAGCCTTAGTTAATAGATTTCTAAATGATAAAATATTGTTTTGGGTCAACTGATCTTTGTGGTTGAGGTGTACCATATATTATATGAAATATTCCAAAGTAATCAGCTAAATCAGTTATAATAATCTGATTCATAACTAGGATGGGTATGATTTGACTATTTAACAAGATTGGCACCCAGAGAATTAACTCTAGATGTAGATGGCCAAGAAAGCCCTTTGGCTTATTGAGAGTCCAACCCTTTTATCTACGTGTATCCTTCTGAGGTATGTGTCAATTTTATACATATTCATGCTACTCAATCAGCAGATAATCTGTTCCATTCATTTACAGTCCTTTGTGAAAATTAGAACTTTCTTATAACTAATATAAGTAGTCTATAAGTGTGGCCAAATGTGATGTTATTCTTGTTGTTTGGTTATATGCGGAATAAATCCTTGGGATATTACGTTATCTATGAAGTCGTTGGTTTTTTGGCTTCGACAGAACGCTAGTCTGGCTCTGAATGGCCCTTTTGAATGTTATGCCATGAGAGCTGCCACCTAGTGAATATGCATGTGATTAAAAGGCATTAAACTATGAGTCAGTTTATTTTGTGTGTGACATGTTTCAATATAAGTTTTGAATAGTTGTTATAGTATAGTATTATCTGATAAAAGTGTATCCTTATTTAATTTGTTATTTCATAGTTGGCCTGAGAGCCAATCATTGTCTCTACCCGAATCTGGGGTAAAGCCCCCTACTGGTAACAATGGCTGGAGCTTAATAATCCAGGCCGTTGTGATGGGCCAATGCTGCCACCTCACGGCACCTGGATAATCGAGGCTAAGCAAATTAATGTTATAATCGCCCATTAAATTTAATTTTTTTTTTTTTATTTGAAATTTTCTCCTGGATATCTATAATTTTGCTAATAAATAGATCGATATCTGCACAGGTAGGAATGTTAGGTCAATAAATTACACCTATTATAATAGGTTTGTTATGATTACCTTGAACTTCTAAAAATATATACTCAAATACAGGAGGACTAAATATGGAAAGATCATCACGTTTAAAGTAGCTGAAGCTTTCGTTACTATATATTCCAACTCCACCGTGACCATCATCATTCTGTAGTCTGGTATTAAAAAGTAAACTGTGGTACCCACTTATGTTGTATTGTTGGGAATCATGAATTTTAAATATTTCTGTTACACCAATTATATCAAGTCTGTGGCCATTTGAAGATAAATTAAAAAGTAATTCTTGCATAGAATCCCAATATGCCTCTAACCTGTTGCAATTTATACAGAACATTAATAGATATAAAATTCAATTGGGGTGATTTGCAATCACTTGTATTTAAAGAAAAAGGAGAGTCATTGTTTCGATCCAATCAATACTAATATCATCGTATATTTACAAATCTAATTGAGTATAGCATATTAATGCAATCTCCCCAGTCGGACATCTTTACACTACTAGTGGAGGTAACAGAAACAATGGGTCAAGAGGCCCTGAAGTCCTTTGGACTAATACGTCTATATGTGACCCCGGCTGACCGAATGATTGATAAGTCGGAAAAATTGTAACATTGTTTTCTTACAGCCTTGTAAAGGTTTGGTAGGGTGCTTTACACAGTTTCAAAAATTATGACTGCTACAAAAATTGGAGAAGTTATTGAATATTGAACTTGGTAGGGGTCAAAAAGTTAAAATGAAGAAAACGGCTGTTGAAGTTTTACATTATATATGCAAATGGATTGCGTGGAAATATTACATGTATGACATTCAAATGTGGCACACAGTATGTATGTTATGTTGCACTGATACTGTAGAAGTACAAATGTGCTGCTACAAAAACTTATCAAGTTATGCCAGATTATGTCTTTATGTGTAAAACTAAGAGGACAGATTATTTAAGAGCAAAAGGTAGCATCAGACACTGGGGCAGTGTGACTGCTGCCTGGCTAAATGGATGCAATGGTGCTTTGAAGTCAGCTCTTCTGACAACTCTCCTTTCACACAAGCCTATAGGTTTAGTGGTTGCCAGTACACTACTGAGCCTAAGCTACCATGCAGGTGTGAAAACCGTCCTGATGTATTTGAACTTGAGCCACTAATTAACTGTCCACCAAGCAGTAGCAGAGCAGTTTTATAATACTAATCCACAAGTTAAGTGGCAGTGATCTTCTTTTTATCATTCATGTGATGTTTATTGTGAGCAGGGCAGACAAATGGTTATCATACGTAGACAAGGTACAGAAAGAAACTGACGTTTTCTATAAAAAGAACACGTTTGCCTATCAATGGCATGTATTTCCTATTGTTGCCGTTTCTGCCAGGCAGAAATCAAACAACCCTATAGGTAATTATTAATCAAATGTTTTTTGGTGAATCATAGTTACAGACCATAAAGGGTTATGATGGAAGTAAAATATTGACATGTTTACTGTTCACTTATTGCACCATGTCTTGCATTTAGAGGAATAATTATAGTAGAAAATAAAATGTTGTTTTTAAATAAATGCATTGATGAGATACTGGGAATTACTTTTCTGTAAAAGAAATAACTAATTTCACAAACTTCCTGCTTATATAAAACAAATGCATAAAAATAGATATCCATGCAAGACACAGACTCGGCATGTGACAGATGTTTTGGGAAGGGGAATAGCCAGGTGGGCTTATATTTTAAGGGGTCATCCTGATACAACCAAATGTCAACCATTAGAAGAGTTGATATACTTCCGCTATACACAAGAAATCGGTATTTGATTGAATCATTCCAGTGTCATCAGCATATAGTAGAACATACATTTTCAAGAAAATGTCTACATCATCATCACTAAGGTTGTTGTAAATTTCAGCAGCTGCCATGTCAAGTCCCTTATAATTATGACTAACACTCCATTCAAAATCATTCAGGTGAATAGCAAATAACAAAGGAGACAAGTTTTCTGCTTGTGGTAACTCTACAGCACATGAGAAGAAGGCTGACACAGCCCCCTCAAATGCAAAATGTGTACACTATCTAGTACTGTGGTTTTGAGAAGGGCCCTTGAGACTATCCCCTAGCAGTAAATTTTTAGTGTTGTGCAGAAAAAGAACCTGGAAGCCTCTGCCAGTGACCAATTACAGATTAGTCACAGTTTCCATTAGGCAGACCCTGTGAGGTGTGACAAATGTTGTAGGAAAAGGGATTAGCCAGATAAAGCTGCTCCTGCAGTAGACAATTTATTTAGCAAATTTAGCATTTTAGGGGACCTTTGAATGATTTAATCAAATACATATTTCTTATGTATAGTGGCACTACCACATGAAATGTCTATGCAAAATTAGAGAAAACGTTACAGATGAGTTTTTGGAAAAATAGGCAAAATGTAAAAATTTACCAGTTTGGGGGTCTTTTCTGTGAGGTGTGACAAATGTTGTAGGAAAAGGGATTAGCCAGATAGAGCTGCTCCTGCAGTAGACAATTTAGTTAACAAATTTAGCATTTTAGGGGACCTTAGAATGATTCAATCAAATACAGATTTCTTGTGTACAGTGACACTACCACATGATATGTATAAGCAAATTTAGAGAAAAAGTTGCTGAACAGTTTTTGAAAAAATTGTTGCTGAAGTTGCTGAACAGTTTTTGAATGTTTTTTTACCAGTTTTGGGGTCCTTGGAGGTCCTATGGAGCCCTTAGAATGATTCAATCAAATACAGATTTCTCGTGCATAGTGGCAGTGCCCTAAGATGTCTATGCAAAAATAGAGAAAAAGTTGCTGAACGGTTTCTGAGATACGGCAGCTAACGGCGGACGCAGAGTGATGGCAATAGTCCGTTGGACCTTCGGCCCAAAGGACTAAAAACCAGTAATAGAATAAAACATAATACCACGGTTTTCAAAGTGTACTTTACTTTTTAATTATTAACAATACTCAAGGTTATTGTGCACACACATATGAATGAACGTTTATTCAACAACATAATACATGCACAATATTCAACAACAACATAATACATGCACAATATACAATACACAAAAATGCCAAGTACCGGGAGGTACACAATTGTAAATCACAGTTTTGAAGTCGAAAAGGGCAAGAAGAAGTGTGTCACTTATGACACTTGCCCAAATTACAATTGATAGAATTACAATCAAAACTATATTACAATATGCAACATGCGTGATTACAACATACAATTTATATTTTTAAAAGAATTAAATATATATATCACCAATACCACTTGTGTTAAAGAATAACAATTTGTGAAGTCCAATATAGACAATACATTTTTAGCAAGTAAGCAAAATATTATCAGTGTATTTTTTTGAAGCAATGGACGTTTCTAGAACATAATATTATTAAAGAATTGTCTAGAGAATTCCATAGTGTTACACCTTTAAACGAAAGACACATTCTCTTTAAATTGGTGCGAGCAAAATTTAAAAGTTGGTTGTCTTGTTGCATATACAGGACTGTACATAGTAAACAACTTTTGTATGTTCACTGGTAGTAAATTGCTATTTGCCTTGTACATAATAAGTGCAGTTCGTAATTCAACAATATCTGATACTTTCAAGATACGTAATTCAGAGAATAGAGAAGAAGTGTGATCCAACCTTTTAGCTCTACAAATTAAGCGCACCACTCTCTTTTGTAACAATTTAAGGTAGTAGCCTACATATTGCCCCATACTTCAATGCAATACATAATGTATGGAAGAAAAAGGGAATGGTATAAAGTAAGCATTCCACGTTTGTTAATGACAAAGCTGGCTCTATACATTATGGCACAACTCTTTGAGAGTAGATTTTATCACAGAAATGTGTTTTTTCCATGTTAATTTATTATCTATCAAAACTCCTAAAAATGTGGTGAATTCAACCTTATTTATTTCTTCCTTACTTATATGTATAGAGACACGTGTCTTTATAATATGATTACCAGATAATATATAATTTGTCTTTGATATATTGAGAGAGAGCCTGTTTACTGCAAACCATACATGTAACTTTTCCAATTCAATATTTGTCAACCTGACAAGTTCACCTATATCACTATTACTGTAGAACATGTTGGTATCATCAGCAAATAAGATGAACTTAAAGATGCTTGAAACATTACAGATATCGTTTATGTACAAAATAAACAACTTTGGTCCTAAAACAGATCCTTGTGGGACACCACAAGATATTTTGAGTATTGAGTCTGAATCACAATTATCATAGTGAACAAACTGACTTCTGTTTTTCAATTAACTCATAATCCATTGATGTGCTACACCACGAATACCATAAAAATATAATTTGTTTGGTTAACCATATAAAATGCTTTCGTAAGGTCAATAAATATGCCAATGGCATATTTATTATTATCAAGAGAATTAGTAATTTCTTTGACCAATTCTATTAAGGCATGAGGTGTTGACATGCTTGATCTAAATCCATACTGACTAGAACTGAGTATATTATACTTATTTAGAAAACTATCTAACCTCTCACTGTATAATTTCTCCAGTATTTTTGAGAACTGGGGCAACAAAGAAATAGGTCTGTTTGTTTTACAATATATTTTAAAATAAAAAATTGACTAATAAATAGTAGTGTTGACTAAACAATAAATAGTAGTGTTGACTAAACAATGCTAAACAACGTCGTAAGAAAATGTACTCACCGAACTGCCATGGAGAAGACTCCACTCTTTGTATTGACAACTTTGATGATCTGTGGAGGTGGTCTGTCTACTACGAATATCCTGAAACAAACACAAGGGAAATAACAACAAGAGTTGAAGCAAGCATGTGTCCACAATTCTCTAGACTACAATTTGCATTAGAAGAAATCATATCATATTCAAAAGAAACCGAAAGTCCATCTAAGGATACTTTTAATTATTAAAAGATTCTTTTCATCTGTATCAAACTAGTCGGGGCTGGGTGTTGATGTTGTTCTCACCCTTAACCATTTCAGTATGACAGGCCATTACACCAGCTGCATGGAGTGTGACGCTTCAGTACGACAGGCCGCTACACCAGCTGCATGGAGTGTGACGCTTCAGTACGACAGGCCGCTACACCAGCTGCATGGAGTGTGACGCTTCAGTACGACAGGCCATTACACCAGCTGCATGGAGTGTGACGCTTCAGTACGACAGGCCGCTACACCAGCTGCATGGAGTGTGACGCTTCAGTACGACAGGCCGCTACACCAGCTGCATGGAGTGTGACGCTTCAGTACGACAGGCCGCTACACCAGCTGCATGGAGTGTGACGCTTCAGTACGACAGGCCATTACACCAGCTGCATGGAGTGTGACGCTTCAGTACGACACGCCGCTACACCAGCTGCATGGAGTGTGACGCTTCAGTGCGACAGGCCGCTACACCAGCTGCATGGAGTGTGACGCTTCAGTACGACAGGCCGCTACACCAGCTGCATGGAGTGTGACGCTTCAGTACGACAGGCTGCTACACCAGCTGCATGGAGTGTGACGCTTCAGTACGACAGGCCATTACACCAGCTGCATGGAGTGTGACGCTTCAGTACGACAGGCCGCTACTCCAGCTGCATGGAGTGTGACGCTTCAGTACGACAGGCCGCTACACCAGCTGCATGGAGTGTGACGCTTCAGTACGACAGGCCGCTACACCAGCTGCATGGAGTGTGACGCTTCAGTACGACAGGCCGCTACACCAGCTGCATGGAGTGTGACGCTTCAGTACGACAGGCCGCACACCAGCTGCATGGAGTGTGACGCTTCAGTACGACAGGCCGCTACACCAGCTGCATGGAGTGTGACGCTTCAGTACGACAGGCCGCTACACCAGCTGCATGGAGTGTGACGCTTCAGTACGACAGGCCGCTACACCAGCTGCATGGAGTGTGACGCTTCAGTACGACAGGCCGCTACACCAGCTGCATGGAGTGTGACGCTTCAGTACGACAGGCCGCTACACCAGCTGCATGGAGTGTGACGCTTCAGTACGACAGGCCATTACACCAGCTGCATGGAGTGTGACGCTTCAGTACGACAGGCCGCTACACCAGCTGCATGGAGTGTGACGCTTCAGTACGACAGGCCGCTACACCAGCTGCATGGAGTGTGACGCTTCAGTACGACAGACCATTACACCAGCTGCATGGAGTGTGACGCTTCAGTACGACAGGCCGCTACACCAGCTGCATGGAGTGTGACGCTTCAGTACGACAGGCCGCTACACCAGCTGCATGGAGTGTGACGCTTCAGTACGACAGACCATTACACCAGCTGCATGGAGTGTGACGCTTCAGTACGACAGGCCGCTACACCAGCTGCATGGAGTGTGACGCTTCAGTACGACAGGCCGCTACACCAGCTGCATGGAGTGAGACGCTTCAGTACGACAGGCCGCAACACCAGCCACACGGAGTGTGACGCTTCAGTACGACAGGCCGCTACACCGGCCGCACGGAGTATGACGCTTCAGTACGACAGGCCATTACACCAGCTGCATGGAGTGTGACGCTTCAGTACGACAGGCCGCTACACCAGCTGCATGGAGTGTGACGCTTCAGTACGACAGGCCGCTACACCGGCCGCACGGAGTGTGATGCTTCAGTACAACAGGCCGCTACACCGGCCACACGGAGTGTGACGCTTCAGTACGACAGGCCGCTACACCGGCCGCACGGAGTATGACGCTTCAGTATGACAGGCCACTACACCGGCCGCACGGAGTGTGACGCTTCAGTACAACAGGCTGCTACACCGGCCGCACGGAATGTGACGCTTCAGTACGACAGGCCGCTACACCGGCCACACGGAGTGTGACACTTCAGTACAACAGGCCGCTACACCGACCGCACGGAGTATGACGCTTCAGTATGACAGGCCGCTACACCGGCCGCACGGAGTGTGACGCTTCAGCACGACAGGCTGCTACACCGGCCGCACGGAATGTGACGCTTCAGTACGACAGGCCGCTACACCGGCCGCACGGAGTATGACGCTTCAGTATGACAGGCCGCTACACCGGCCGCACGGAGTGTGACGTTTCAGTACAACAGGCTGCTACACCGGCCGCACGGAATGTGACGCTTCAGTATGACAGGCCGCTACACCGGCCACACGGAGTGTGACACTTCAGTATGACAGGCTGCTACACCGGCCGCACGGAGTGTGACGCTTCAGTATGACAGGCCGCTACACAGGCCGCACGGAGTGTGACGCTTCAGTATGACAGGCTGCTACACCGGCCGCACGGAATGTGACGCTTCAGTACGACAGGCCGCTACACCGGCCGCACGGAGTGTGATGCTTCAGTACAACAGGCCGCTACACCGGCCACATGGAGTGTGACGCTTCAGTACGACAGGCCGCTACACCGGCCGCACTGAGTGTGACGCTTCAGTACGACAGGCCGCTACACCGGCCGCACGGAGTGTGACGCTTCAGTACGACAGGCCGCTACACTGGCCGCACGGAGTGTGATGCTTCAGTACGACAGGCCGGTGTGGCGGCATTGACGATGTCCGCTATTCAAATCGTTTTTACTCATAATTATCCACTATGTGGAGCCACTTGTTGTGTACGGTTGTCATGGCGAATAAATTACCTATCCAGCAGTGGTTATTGTGGATTATAGCTCAATAATAGTTTACAGAGATTTTCGTGGTTTTAATGACGGATTATCAAAATCTGCGGTGGCCACAATGGCGGATTGCGATTTATCACTGTATGTTTTGGACAGATTATTTGATGGTTTTAGCGAAGAATCTTTGTCGGATGTTGATGATCAACACCATGACGATGTCGGGGCGAACTTAGCGACAGAGTCGGAGACGAAAGTGATGGTGACAGCATAAATGTTGAAATCTTGGTGGCCATCTCAGATTGCTGGTTACCATGACGACGGTATGTAAAATGATATGGCTCATTTTACTCGCTGATTATCATACTTTTCGAAAATGTATAACATTCTTATTCATAAAATGCATTTTTGTTGCTCAAATCTTGACTTGAAGTGAGGTAGTCCGTTGTCTTGCATATTCACTGGGAATGCAGTATTCAGTGGTCACAGCTGATCAGGGCTGCAGTACTGAAATGGTTAACTCTACAAAGTTTCCCGTGTGCTAATGCAAAAACATTTCTCATTGAAGACTTCACTGCCAATCTGAACACTGTATTTGCAAAACAAATCTCATAGGATAATTCACACAACAGTAGTTACCACAACATTTAAACATTTCTTAGTGTACATACAAACTTTTATTATAAAACATTACAATTTCATACAGTGATGCACCTAAATGCCATGATTTTTTTGTAAATGTTTCATTTGGACCCCCGAGTCGAATCATGTGATACATACTTTACGACATGTTTCTGCAGACGGGCGTCGAGACGGTTGGCGACCTCTGTGACCTTGGCCACCAAGGTGTCGTTCTGGAAAAGCAGGTTCTTGTAGATGTTGAGAACATGTTCCGCCAGTCTCTGGGCTGTGCACAGCAACTCTCCCACTCGCTCACACCTAGAACACATGTGAGGTGACACTTCATATCCTCCCTAGAACACAGGTGAGTTGACACTTCAAACTTTCCTCTAGAACACAGGTGAGTTGACACTTCAAACTCTCCTCTAGAACACAGGTGAGTTGACACTTCAATCTCTCCTCTAGAACACAGGTGAGTTGACACTTCAAACTCTCCTCTAGAACACAGGTGAGTTGACACTTCAAACTCTTCTCTAGAACACAGGTGAGTTGACACTTCAAACTCTCCTCTAGAACAAAGGTGAGTTGACACTTCAAACTGTCCCCTAGAAAACAGATGAGTTGAAAGATATAAAAGAACATTCTTACATAATGTTATTTCTGTGTACAACAGTCAATGAGCCGATAATCTTGCCTTTTTCGAATCTTGCCTTTTCCGATCACTCGTTCATTCGTCACTCATACCCCTCATATCCCTTCCATTCATCCATCACTTGTTCATTCGTCACTCACACCCCTCATATCCCTTCCATCCACCCATCACTCGTTCATTCGTCACTCACACCCCTCATATCCCTTCCATCCATCCATCACTCGTTCATTCGTCACTCACACCCCTCATATCCCTTCCATCCACCTATCACTCGTTCATTCGTCACTCACACCGCTCATATCCCTTCCATCCATCCATCACTCGTTCATTCGTCACTCACACTCCCTCATATCCCTTCCATCCACCCATCACTCGTTCATTCGTCACTCACACCCCTCATATCCCTTCCATCCACCCATCACTCGTTCATTCGTCACTCACACCCCTCATATCCCTTCCATCCACCCAACACTCGTTCATTCGTCACTCACACCCCTCATATCCCTTCCATCCACCCATCACTCATTCATTTATCACTCACACCCCTCATATCCCTTCCATCCACCCATCACTCATTCATTTATCACTCACACCCCTCATATCCCTTCCATCCACCCATCACTCGTTCATTCGTCACTCACACCCCTCATATCCCTTCCATCCACCCATCACTCGTTCATTCGTCACTCACACCCCTCATATCCCTTCCATCCACCCATCACTCGTTCATTCGTCACTCACACCCCTCATATCCCTTCCATCCACCCATCACATGTTCATTCGTCACTCACACCCCTCATATCCCTTCCATCCACCCATCACTTGTCACTCACACCCCTCATATCCCTTCCATCCACCCATCACTCGTCACTCACACCCCTCATATCCCTTCCATCCACCCATTACTCGTTCATTCATCACTCACACCCCTCATATCCCTTCCATCCACCCATCACTCGTTCATTCGTCACTCACACCCCTCATATCCCTTCCATCCACCCATCTCTTGCCCGCCTACATCATCATTCTGTGAAATCTATGAGAGCATGTTGTAGAACGAATTGTTCACTAGAAGCAATGAAGATTGTGTTATTATCTTATTCCACCCCATCGCTGTCGTCTAAACCCAACACGTACATTTGGCCATGTTATCTTATTCCACCCCATCACTGTCGTCTAAACCCAACACGTACATTTGGCCATGTTATCTTATTCCACCCCATCACTGTCGTCTAAACCCAACACGTACATTTGGCCATGTTATCTTATTCCACCCCATCACTGTCGTCTAAACCCAACATGTACATTTGGCCATGTTATCTTATTCCACCCCATCACTGTCGTCTAAACCCAACACGTACATTTGGCCAAGAACGTCCATGATTCTGTCAGGTGGCTTTGCCAGGCCTGTGATCTGCAGCAACTGTTGTTTCTTCCAGGCATCAATGTCGGCCCAGACATTGTCAAGGAGAAGGCCGAGTGGCCCGTCTAGTTCCTCCAGCCGTTCCGCAACGATCTGACACAAACATTGTGTTATAATCATAAAACAGGATGTATGTCTCTTTAACGGCAAGTTCTTATGTAGTGCAGCATCCAGTCAATGGGCAGAGCTGTTTGATCAAACATCATCTCGACTACACTAGGCATTATGTCATGCTGAAATTATTGCAGGAAAATTATTTGTGTACAAATGTCCACCACCATTAAGTAATAATGAATTTGCATAACGGTAACAATGGTAAAAATGGTAACAACAATAACAATGGTAAAAATGGTAACAACAGTAACAATGGTAAAAATGGTAACAAAAGTAACAACGGTAACAATGGTAAAAATTGTAAAAATGGTAACACCAGTAACAATGGTAAAAATGGTAAAAACGGTAACAACGGTAACAATGGTAACAATGGTAACAACGGTAACAATGGTAACAATGGTAACAGCGGTAACAGCGGTAACAATGGTAACAACGGTAACAACGGTAATAACGGTAACAACGGTAACAACGGTAACAATGGTAACAGCGGTAACAACGGTAACAATGGTAACAACGGTAACAATGGTAACAACGGTAACAACGGTAACAACGGTAACAACGGTAACAATGGTAACAACGGTAACAATGGTAACAACGGTAACAATGGTAACAACGGTAATAACGGTAACAACGGTAACAACGGTAACAATGGTAACAACGGTAACAATGGTAACAATGGTAACAACGGTAACAATGGTAACAATGGTAACAATGGTAACAACGGTAACAATGGTAACAACGGTAACAACGGTAATAACGGTAACAACGGTAACAACGGTAACAACGGTAACAATGGTAACAACGGTAACAATGGTAACAACGGTAACAATGGTAACAACGGTAACAACGGTAACCAGATAATTAATGTAAATTCTGATACAGTGGTTTTGAGGAAAGTTCCGCAGTAAACAAAATTCATATATATCCTTTTTATTCATTCTAAGAAATAGTATATTAAAATGTGCAATGAAGTAGTCTGGCAGAAAAGAATAATATTTTCGACAAAAGATAAAACTTCATTGCTAATATTATCTTAGTTATAAACAACTATTAGAGTTCATTTTTTACCAAATGTTTTACTCTATATTCAGCCAAACTACTTCATTGCATAACTTAATATAGCATTTGTTAAAATAAATAATAACAAACATGGAAGAATTCAATTGTCCATGGGACTTTCCACAATTTAACCACCTCACCAGAATTTCCAAGAATTATCTAGTCACCTTGGTTACCGGTGTGCAAATTGACTATTATTTAATACCCGACCTTCTATTCATACAGACTTAATACATGAAATTTTTGCAAAGGTCTGACAAGTAGTTTCAAAGATATGACAGTAAATTAAAATATGACATTTCAATGTATTCTAAGATGTCAGTGGTGCGAGACAAACCTGGCATGTGTATTCTAAGTTGTGACACAGACCAAGCGTATGTATTCTAAGGTATGAGAGAGACCTGGCGTATGTATTCTAAGGTGTGAGACAGACCTGGCGTATGTATTGTAAGGTGTGAGACAGACCTGGCGTATGTATTCTAAGGTGTGACACAGACCTGGCGTATGTATTCTAAGGTGTGAGACAGACCTGGCGTATGTATTATAAGGTATGAGACAGACCTGGCGTATGTATTCTAAGGTGTGACACAGACCTGGCGTATGTATTCTAAGGTGTGAGACAGACCTGGCGTATGTATTCTAAGGTGTGAGACAGACCTGGTGTATATATTCTAAGGTGTGACACAGACCTGACGTATGTATTCTAAGATGCGAGACAGACCTGGCGTATGTATTCTAAGGTGTGAGTCAGACCTGGCGTATGTATTGTAAGGTGTGAGACAGACCTGGCGTATGTATTATAAAGGTGTGAGACAGACCTGGCGTATGTATTCTAAGGTGTGAGACAGACATGGCGTATGTATTCTAATGTGTGAGACAGACCTGGCGTATATATTCTAAGGTGTGAGACAGACCTGGCGTATGTATTCTAAGGTGTGAGACATACCTGGCGTATGTATTATAAGGTATGAGACAGACCTGGCGTATGTATTCTAAGGTGCGAAACAGACCTGGCATATGTATTATAAGGTATGAGACAGACCTGGCGTATGTATTATAAGTTATGAGACAGACCTGGCGTATGTATTCTAAGGTGTGAGACAGACCTGGCGTATGTATTCTAAGTTGTGAGACAGACCTGGCGTATGTATTCTAAGGTGTGAGACAGACCTGGCGTATGTATTCTAAGGTGTGAGACAGACCTGCCGTATGTATTCTAAGGTGTGAGACAGACCTGGCATATGTATTCTAAGGTGTGACACAGACATGGCATATGTTTTCTAATGTGTGAGACAGACCTGGCGTATGTATTCTAAGGTGTGAGACAGACCTGGCGTATGTATTCTAAGGTGTGAGACATACCATGCGTATGTATTATAAGGTATGAGACAGACCTGGCATATGTATTCTAAGGTGTGAGACAGACCTGGCGTATGTATTCTAAGGTGTGAGACATACCTGGCGTATGTATTATAAGGTATGAGACAGACCTGTCATATGTATTCTAAGGTGTGAGACAGACCTGGCGTATGTATTCTAAGGTGTGAGACATACCTGGCGTATATGTACTATAAGGTATGAGACAGACCTGGCGTATGTATTCTAAGGTGTGAGACAGACCTGGTGTATATATTCTAAAGTGTGACACAGACCTGGCGTATGTATTCTAAGATGCGAGACAGACCTGGCGTATGTATTCAAAGTGTGATACAGACCTGGTGTATATATTCTAAGGTGTGACACAGACCTGGCGTATGTATTCTAAAGTATGTGAGACAGACCTGGCGTATGTATTCTACGGTGTGAGACAGACGTGGCATGTGTATTCTAAGGTGTGAGACAGACCTGGCGTATGTATTCTAAGGTGTGAGACAGACCTGGCGTATGTATTCTAAGGTGTGAGTCAGACCTGGCGTATGTATTGTAAGGTGTGAGACAGACCTGGTGTATGTATTGTAAGGTGTGAGACAGACCTGGCGTATGTATTATAAGGTAGGAGACAGACCTGGCGTATGTATTCTAAGGTGTGAGACAGACCTGCCATATGTATTCTAAGGTGTGAGACAGACCTGACGTATGTATTCTAAGGTGTGAGACAGACCTGGCGTATGTAATCTAAGGTGTGAGACAGACCTGGCGTATGTATTGTAAGGTGTGAGACAGACCTGGCGTATGTATTCTAAGGTGTGAGACAGACCTGGCGTACGTATTCTAAGGTGTGAGACAGACCTGGCGTATGTATTCCAAGATGTGACACAGACCTGGCGTATGTATTCTAATGTGTGAGACAGACCTGGCGTATGTATTCTAAGGTGTGAGACAGACCTGGCGTATGTATTCTAAGGTGTGAGACATACCTGGCGTATGTATTATAAGGTATGAGACAGACCTGGCATATGTATTCTAAGATGTGAGACAGACCTGGCGTATGTATTCTAAGGTGTGAGACATACCTGGCGTATGTATCATAAGGTATGAGACAGACCTGGCATATGTATTCTAAGGTGTGAGACAGACCTGGCGTATGTATTCTAAGGTGTGAGACATACCTGGCGTATGTATTATAAGGTATGAGACAGACCTGGCGTATGTATTCTAAGGTGCGAAACAGACCTGGCGTATGTATTATAAGGTATGAGACAGACCTGGCGTATGTATTCTAAGGTGTGAGACAGACCTGGCGTATGTATTATAAGTTATGAGACAGACCTGGCGTACGTATTCTAAGGTGTGAGACAGACCTGGCATATGTATTCTAAGGTGTGAGACAGACCTGGCGTATGTATTCTAAGGTGCGAGACAGACCTGGCGTATGTTTTGTAAGGTGTGAGACAGACCTGGCGTATGTATTCTAAGGTGTGAGACAGACCTGGCGTATGTATTCTAAGGTGTGAGACAGACCTGCCGTATGTATTCTAAGGTGTGAGACAGACCTGGCGTATGTATTCTAAGGTGTGAGACAGAACTGGCGTATGTATTCTAAGGTGTGAGACAGACCTGGCGTATGTATTCTAAAGTGTAAGACAGACCTGGCGGTGGTTCTGATAAAGGTTCAGTATGAGAGCTGTCTTCTCTTCCTCCAACTGCCTCAGTTCTAGGACTGCCGCACTCGTTGTTTGTCCACGCAACTCCTCAATCTTAGCTGCAACATCAATACATATACAGTACAGTTGGCAGCTGTGATTCACAATGCCGACTGGGTTTTTGTGAGGGACATAATCTCTAACCCTAACCCTAACCGTAATTCTAATCTCATTAGTGATCATCAGGGAACTATTATACCAGTCAGATGCTTCCACTTGGTCTATCAGGAGACTAGAATATTTGAAACTCTACCACTTGCATTTTGTTATTCGAAGGGAGCATATGTTACCATTATCTGCCATGGCATTTACAGCCACACCCACTCAGAGAAGTGACACTCACTATTGAGAATTGTATATTAATGATACTATGATTACCATCAATCATATTGCCCTGGATGATTAGAATACCTGTTGATGTGTCAATTAATCAAGCAAGGCCTCACTGTTTTTCTATGCCGCCTCGCCCAAAATATGCCAAAATTGCGACACATTCAGTGTTGGCGAGCGGCACGAAATGACACCACAAAGTCACTTATATTCCTGCAAAATTGCAGATTTGTAGCAACATGTGTAGTTGTCTTAACGTCGCTTAGGGCTGGTTAGGATTTATCTCTTCGAATTAACACCTAAATGGCAGTCTCCCGACTTATTTTAATATTTGTTTAACATTCATGATTTATACGTATTTCTTTTGTTACTGTTTAATTATTTAGGCCAAATAAGACATATATCTGTCTGTCTGTGTGCTGAGGGCACCACTGTTTACTTTCGCTTGATCAGACTTATGTACCATCATTGGCAGCAGTATTATTTTCTCTGCCCATCGATCCATTTTCACGGAACATTACAATGTAAAATATTGACCAACATATTGTCTTCTTTGTTTGTGGATCCACAAGCTGTGAATTCAACATGCAGATGGAAAATGGAACAAGTGCATATTTGGCCCAGCCCAGAAGCTTGGCTTAGTTTAAATGAGAGGGTCTGGTGTGCATTGTATAGGTACTGTCTGCTGGGCTTATTACGCATTTAGAAACATTGCACGAAGTCTCTTGAGTTGTATATTCAGTTTTATTTCCTGCAATTTATACACAGGCTTTATACTCAAGGACAAAGCTTTCGATGAAAGATGTAACAATCTTAGACCTCTAGGAGAACTGGCATACGAGAAAGATCAAGGAGGGCCACACACCCCAGGTGAAATGGTGTTTTAAAAAAAAATACTGAAAATGGTTTTCTGCCAGATTATTATACCTTTGTATGCATACTATCAATAAAGTTCACTTCTATGACAATTACGCACCTCAAAGTGATCTTTGACAGCCATTTTCTCAAAAACTTTTTTCTTCAAATTTCTGCATTTGGAAACGGGATATCTCTGGGAATAATTATGCTATATACACCATGTTTTCAGTGTTGCATTTAGCATATTCTACTGTGTCCAATGATCATACACTTTTTTCTAAATCATGAATAGTTTGAAAGATATAGCCATATTTGTTGCCAAAAAACATTGTTTTTGTACTTAAAAAAAAAATTATTTTAAAAATAAAAACACATTTCAAAAATGCTCTGATCATTCCACAATAGATTCTATAGAAAACATGGATTTGCAAGAATTATAACTATATATGGGTTCAATAAAAAATGGCAGTGTTTCCATATTTGCCAATATTTGCTCAAAATGGCAGTAATTTTGTTTGTTACCATGGAAATGGGAGTCTGGATAAAAAAGTTCAAAATATATTTTACTCAGTAAGACCCATTTCATGCATTGGGCAGAAAAATTTAACTGTTTGCACAAATTAAAAAATAATCATATCTACCTGCTGTGTCTGGCCTTAACAGCTACAGGGGGAAGCCTTCACTGAACAGAGACGTCGGCCAGGAGCTCCCACCAGTCATGCTCCAGCTTGTGTCACATGACATAAGTCATGTGACACGACCATAAATTCAGTCTGCTGAAGGCCGCAAGATGCAGTAAAACTTATAAAAAGAAAAAACAAAAAAATTCTTGAAATGTAAATATACCCAGGAGGTATAATAATAGTTTTCATAAATTAATTGGGTAGATGTCCATGTGAGATAACACTAGTAAAAAAAGGGCCAAGAGGCCCTGAAGTCCTTTGGACTAATACGTCTATATGTGACCCCAGCTGACCAAATGAGTGATAAGTCGGAAAAATTGTAACATTGTTTTCTTTCATCCTTGTAAAGGGTGGGTAGAATGCTTTACACGGTTTCAAAAATTATGACTGCTTCAAAATTTGGTGAAGTTATGGAGCATTGAACATGGTAGGGGTCAAAAAGTGAAAATGAAGAAAACGGTGTTGAAGTTTTACATTATATATGCAAATGGGTTGCGTGGAAATATTACATGTATGACATTCAAATGTGGCACACAGTATGTATGTTATGTTGCACTGATACTGTAGAAGTACAAACGTGCTGCTACAAAAACTTATCAAGTTATGCCAAATTATGTCTTTATGTGTAAAACTAAGAGAACAGATTATTTGAGAGCAAAAGGTAGCATCAGACACTGGGACCGTGTAACTATTGCCTGGCTAAATGGATGCAATGGTGCTTTGAAGTTAGTTCTTCTGTCAACTATCCTTTTCACACAAGCCTATAGGTTTAGTAGCTGCCAGCACACTACTGAGCCTAGACTACCATGCAGGTGTGAAAAACGTCCTGATGTATTTGAACTTGATCCACAAATTAACTGTCCACCAAGCAGTAGCAGAGCAGTTTTATAATAATAATCCACAAGTTAAGCGGCAGTGATCTTCTTTTTATCATTCATGTGATGTTTATTGTGAGCAGGGCAGGTTATCATACGTAGACAGGTACAGAAAGAAACTGACGTTTTCTATAAAAAGAACACGTTTGCCTATCTATCAATGGCATGTATTTCCTATTGTTGCCATTTCTTCAGGGCAGAAATCAAACAACCCTGTAGGTAATTATTAATCAAATGTTTTTGGTAAATCATAGTTACAGACCATAACAGGTTATGATGGAAATCAAATGTTGACATGTTTACTGTTAACTTATTGCACTATATCTTGCATTTAGAGGACCAATTATAATAGAAAAAAAATATTGTTTTTAAATACATGTGTCGATCAGAAACTGGGAAATACAGCTTTCTTGTGTGTAGCGGAACTATGTCAACTCTTCTAATGGTTGACATTTGGTTGTTTCAGATGTCAACTATATTGTGAATTTGTAATTATTAGTCTATATTGATACAGTTGATTTACATAGTACTATGTCTACACAAGGCATGGCAAGCGTAAACAGAACAGTAGAATGCATTTGATATGAATAAAGTGTAGGATATTTCACTCTATAGTTGTCCAGAATATTAATTTTCTATGTTTGTCACCTACAGGTGACAATACATCTTTAACCAATAGACACCAGTCACAATTTTATAATAATTAAATGAACATCAAAATAAACACAACTTGCAATTATAGAAAATCAGTAGTTTTGAAGATACAGTTTAACAGCTGCAGGCAACTGAGTTTAACAGGGGTCAAATGTGTCTGCTCTGCCTGTGACCAATTAAAGACTACCTGGTAGTCAAGGTCTCAATGGAACAATGCAGAGTGGAGTGACGCTGGGGCACAGTTTCTTGCACAATACACATCTACTGTTGGGGGTGGTCTCAAGGGCCCTTCTCAAAACCACATCACTAGATAATGTAAAAGTGCACTTTGGGGGCCCCTGAGGTGCCCTAAGAATGATTCAATCAAATACAAATGTCTTGTGTATAGTGGCAGTACGCTAAGATACATCTATGCAAAATTTGAAAAAAAGTTACTGAACAGTTTCCGAGATACGGCAGCTAACGGAGTGATGGCAATAGTCCCTTGTCACTGTTGCACCATGCAGTGTGTTATGTCTATGTCACTGTTGCACCATGCAGTGTGTTACGTCTATGTCACTGTTGCACCATGCTGTGTGTTATGTCTATGTCACTGTTGCGCCATGCAGTGTGTTATGTCTATGTCACTGTTGCACCATGCAGTGTGTTATGTCTATGTCACTGTTGCACCATGCAGTGTGTTATGTCTATGTCACTGTTGCACCATGCAGTGTGTTATGTCTATGTCACTGTTGCACCATGCAGTGTGTTATGTCTATGTCACTGTTGCACCATGCAGTGTGTTATGTCTATGTCACTGTTGCACCATGCAGTGTGTTATGTCTATGTCACTGTTGCACCATGCAGTGTGTTATGTCTATGTCACTGTTGCACCATGCAATGTGTTATGTCTATGTCACTGTTGCACCATGCAGTGTGTTATGTCTATGTCACTGTTGCACCATGCAGTGTGTTATGTCTATGTCACTGTTGCACCATGCAGTGTGTTATGTCTATGTCACTGTTGCACCATGCAGTGTGTTATGTCTATGTCACTGTTGCACCATGCAGTGTGTTATGTCTATGTCACTGTTGCGCCATGCAGTGTGTTATGTCTATGTCACTGTTGCGCCATGCAGTGTGTTATGTCTATGTCACTGTTGCGCCATGCAGTGTGTTATGTCTATGTCACTGTTGCACCATGCAGTGTGTTATGTCTATGTCACTGTTGCACCATGCAGTGTGTTATGTCTATGTCACTGTTGCACCATGCAATGTGTTATGTCTATGTCACTGTTGCGCCATGCAGTGTGTTATGTCTATGTCACTGTTGCACCATGCAGTGTGTTATGTCTATGTCACTGTTGCACCATGCAATGTGTTATGTCTATGTCACTGTTGCACCATGCAGTGTGTTATGTCTATGTCACTGTTGCACCATGCAGTGTGTTATGTCTATGTCACTGTTGCACCATGCAGTGTGTTATGTCTATGTCACTGTTGCACCATGCAGTGTGTTATGTCTATGTCACTGTTGCACCATGCAGTGTGTTATGTCTATGTCACTGTTGCGCCATGCAGTGTGTTATGTCTATGTCACTGTTGCACCATGCAGTGTGTTATGTCTATGTCACTGTTGCACCATGCAATGTGTTATGTCTATGTCACTGTTGCACCATGCAGTGTGTTATGTCTATGTCACTGTTGCGCCATGCAGTGTGTTATGTCTATGTCACTGTTGCGCCATGCAGTGTGTTATGTCTATGTCACTGTTGCACCATGCAGTGTGTTATGTCTATGTCACTGTTGCACCATGCAGTGTGTTATGTCTATGTCACTGTTGCGCCATGCAGTGTGTTATGTCTATGTCACTGTTGCACCATGCAGTGTGTTATGTCTATGTCACTGTTGCGCCATGCAGTGTTATGTCTATGTCACTGTTGCACCATGCAGTGTGTTATGTCTATGTCACTGTTGCGCCATGCAGTGTGTTATGTCTATGTCACTGTTGCGCCATGCAGTGTGTTATGTCTATGTCACTGTTGCACCATGCAGTGTGTTATGTCTATGTCACTGTTGCACCATGCAGTGTGTTATGTCTATGTCACTGTTGCACCATGCAGTGTGTTATGTCTATGTCACTGTTGCGCCATGCAGTGTGTTATGTCTATGTCACTGTTGCACCATGCAGTGTGTTATGTCTATGTCACTGTTGCACCATGCAGTGTGTTATGTCTATGTCACTGTTGCACCATGCAATGTGTTATGTCTATGTCACTGTTGCACCATGCAGTGTGTTATGTCTATGTCACTGTTGCGCCATGCAGTGTGTTATGTCTATGTCACTGTTGCGCCATGCTGTGTGTTATGTCTATGTCACTGTTGCGCCATGCAGTGTGTTATGTCTATGTCATTGTTGTTACACAGATTCCCTGTTTTTTACACTCTTTCATATTTTGCATATTTGCATCAGTGATGACAATGTTTAGGAAAGATTCAAAATGTGTTTTCAATGTTTTATGTATGTTAAGTCTACTTTCACTTACCTGTTAAATGTACTTTCACCTATATCGTAAATCTACTTACACTTACCTGTTAAATATACTTTCACCTACCTGTTAAATCTACTTTCACCTATATCTTAAATCTACTTTCACCTACCTGTTAAATCTACTATTTCCTACCTGTTAAGTCTACTTTCATTTACCTATTAAATATACTTTCTCCTACCTGTTAAATCTACTTTCACCTATATCTTAAATCTACTTTCACCTACCTGTTAAATCTACTTTCTCCTACCTGTTAAACCTGTTTTCTCCTACCTGTTAAGTATACTTTCACTTACCAGTTAAATCTACTTTCACCAGCTTATTAAATCTACTTTCACCTATCTGTCAGATCTACTTTCACCTACCTGTTAAATCTACTTTCACCTATATCTTAAATGTACTTTCACCTACCTGTTAAATTTCATTTCACCTATCTATTAAATCTACTTTCACCTATAACTTAAATCTACTTTCACCTACCTATTAAATCTACTTTCACCTCTCTGTTAAATCTACTTTCACCTACCTGTTAAATCTACTTTCACCAACATATTAAATCTACCTGTTAAATCTAATGTTACAATTCACACACCTGTTGATTCCGCGAGGAACACATTGAAGTTTTCTTGTTCTTTTACCAGCGCATTGACCTTTTGCTCTAGACTCTGCTCAACAACAAATCAACAAACATACATACAATTGTGTACTCCATGGAAATAAACTACAAATGTTGGCAGTTTATAAATGTAAATATGACTTTTCCATAACTCTATTTATTTAATGTATAAGTTGTGTTTATTTGTAGTCTCTGTGCATATGACTATTTTCTTCCAAAACAAGTTAACAAACTCTGCTTCAAAATCTTCCTTTCTTGTTGTGTTTAGAATACTTCACGGAGTTTAATTTTAACCAACAATTAAGTTTTTAAACAGTTCATACTAGATGAAATGTTCCATTCCATATAATCAGCTAGTACTTACCTACGGGCTAAACATGCAGATACTTTAATGTTATATAAAATATCGAGTCAAGTCAAGTTCAGTGACAACAACAGCAGACAGTGTCAAGTTCAGTGACAACAACAGCAGACAGTGTCAAGTTCAGTGACAACAACAGCAGACAGTGTCAAGTTTAGTGACAACAACAGCAGACAGTGTCAAGTTTAGTGACAACAACAGCAGACAGTGTCAAGTTCAGTAACAACAACAGCAGACAGTGTCAAGTTCAGTGACAACAACAGCAGACAGTGTCAAGTTTAGTGACAACAACAGCAGACGGTGTCAAGTTTAGTGACAACAACAGCAGACAGTGTCAAGTTCAGTAACAACAACAGCAGACAGTGTCAAGTTTAGTGACAACAACAGCAGACAGTGTCAAGTTTAGTGACAACAACAGCAGACAGTGTCAAGTTTAGTGACAACAACAGCAGACAGTGTCAAGTTCAGTAACAACAACAGCAGACAGTGTCAAGTTTAGTGACAACAACAGCAGACAGTGTCAAGTTTAGTGACAACAACAGCAGACAGTGTCAAGTTTAGTGACAACAACAGCAGACAGTGTCAAGTTCAGTAACAACAACAGCAGACAGTGTCAAGTTTAGTGACAACAACAGCAGACAGTGTCAAGTTCAGTAACAACAACACAGACAGTGTCAAGTTCAGTTCAAAGTTTCCCACGCTGACCCACCAAGTAAACTGTATCTAACACACTGACCTGTCAAATAAACTGTATCTAACACACTGACCAGCCAAATAAACTGTATCTAACACACTGACCTGTCAAATAAACTGTATCTAACACACTGACCAGCCAAATAAACTGTATCTAACATACTGACCAGCCAAGTAAGTTGCAACAAAACTCAAACAACTTTTGAATTCAACACTTCAAGGTATACAAAAATCTCTACACTGTCACTAATATCCTCACATAGGGAGCTTGTATAATTCCGAGGAATTATACAAGCTAAACCTGACAGGGGCGGAGCTTCTAATGTCTGTCACCATGGCTTCAAATCTGACAGGGGTGGAGCTTCTACTGTTATGTGCTGTCATCATGGTGCACCGCCATTGAAAGTTGTGCACTGCCATTGAAAGTGGTGCACTGCCATTGAAAGTGGTGCACCGCCACTGAAAGTGGTGCACCGCCACTGAAAGTGGTGCACCGCCATTGAAAGTGGTGCACCGCCATTGAAAGTGGTGGACCACCATTGAAAGTGGTGCACTGCCACGGAAAGTGGTGTACTGCCACTGAAAGTGGTGCACTGTCACTGAAAGTGGTGCACCACCATTGAAAGAGGTGCACTGACATTGAAAGTGGTGCACTGCCATTGAAAGTAGTGCACTGCCATTGAAAGTGGTGGACCACCATTGAAAGTGGTGTACTGCCACTGAAAGTGGTGCACTGTCACTGAAAGTGGTGCACCATCATTGAAAGTGGTGCACTGTCACTGAAAGTGGTGCACCGCCATTGAAAGTGGTACACTGACATTGAAAGTGGTGTATTGTCACTGAAAGTGGTGAACTGTCACTGAAAGTGGTGCCCCGCCATTGAAAGTGGTGCACTGCCATTAAAAGTGGTGCACTGTCATTGAAAGTGGTGCACTGCCATTGAAAGTGGTGCACTACCATGTAAACATGAGTTATGTAAACAAAATGTTTCCTCCCAAAACACTTAAATTCCAACAATAACAAATTGTTCATAAACTCATTTGGGCAGTCAGTATGGTATAATGGATAAAACACATTTGGGCCGTCAGTATGCTATAATGGATAAAACTCATTTGACCGGTCAGTATGGTATAATGGATAAAACACATTTGGGCAGTCAGTATGCTATAATGGATAAAACACATCTGGGCAGTCAGTATGGTATAATGGATAACACATATTTGGGCAGTCAGTATGCTATAATGGATAAAACACATCTGGGCAGTCAGTATGGTATAATGGATAAAACATATTTGGGCAGTCAGTATGCTATGGTGGATAAAACACATCTGGGCAGTCAGTATGGTATAATGGATAAAACATATTTGGGCAGTCAGTATGCTATAATGGATAAAACACATCTGGGCAGTCAGTATGGTATAATGGATAAAACATATTTGGGCAGTCAGTATGCTATGATGGATAAAACACATCTGGGCAGTCAGTATGGTATAATGGATAAAACATATTTGGGCAGTCAGTATGCTATGATGGATAAAACACATCTGGGCAGTCAGTATGGTATAATGGATAAAACATATTTGGGCAGTCAGTATGCTATGATGGATAAAACACATCTGGGCAGTCAGTATGGTATAATGGATAAAACATATTTGGGCAGTCAGTATGCTATAATGGATAAAACACATCTGGGCAGTCAGTATGGTATAATGGATAAAACACATTTGGGCGGTCAGTATGCTATGATGGATAAAACACATCTGGGCAGTCAGTATGGTATAATGGATAAAACATATTTGGGCAGTCAGTATGCTATAATGGATAAAACACATCTGGGCAGTCAGTATGGTATAATGGATAAAACACATTTGGGCGGTCAGTATGGTATAATGGATAAAACACATCTGGGCAGTCAGTATGGTATAATGGATAAACATATTTGGGCAGTCAGTATGCTATAATGGATAAAACACATCTGGGCAGTCAGTATGGTATAATGGATAAAACACATTTGGGCGGTCAGTATGCTATGATGGATAAAACACATCTGGGCAGTCAGTATGGTATAATGGATAAAACACATCTGGGCAGTCAGTATGGTATAATGGATAAAACACATCTGGGCAGTCAGTATGCTATAATGGATAAAACATATTTGGGCAGTCAGTATGCTATGATGGATAAAACACATCTGGGCAGTCAGTATGGTATAATGGATAAAATACATCTGGGCAGTCAGTATGGTATAATGGATAAAACACATCTGGGCAGTCAGTATGGTATAATGGATAAAACATATTTGGGCAGTCAGTATGCTATAATGGATAAAACACATCTGGGCAGTCAGTGTGGTATAATGGATAAAACATATTTGGGCAGTCAGTATGCTATAATGGATAAAACACATCTGGGCAGTCAGTATGGTATAATGGATAAAACATATTTGGGCAGTCAGTATGCTATAATGGATAAAACACATCTGGGCAGTCAGTATGGTATAATGGATAAAACATATTTGGGCAGTCAGTATGCTATGATGGATAAAACACATCTGGGCAGTCAGTATGGTATAATGGATAAAACATATTTGGGCAGTCAGTATGCTATAATGGATAAAACACATCTGGGCAGTCAGTATGGTATAATGGATAAAACATATTTGGGCAGTCAGTATGCTATGATGGATAAAACACATCTGGGCAGTCAGTATGGTATAATGGATAAAACATATTTGGGCAGTCAGTATGCTATGATGGATAAAACACATCTGGGCAGTCAGTATGGTATAATGGATAAAACATATTTGGGCAGTCAGTATGCTATGATGGATAAAACACATCTGGGCAGTCAGTATGGTATAATGGATAAAACATATTTGGGCAGTCAGTATGCTATAATGGATAAAACACATCTGGGCAGTCAGTATGGTATAATGGATAAAACACATTTGGGCGGTCAGTATGGTATAATGGATAAAACACATCTGGGCAGTCAGTATGGTATAATGGATAAACATATTTGGGCAGTCAGTATGCTATAATGGATAAAACACATCTGGGCAGTCAGTATGGTATAATGGATAAAACACATTTGGGCGGTCAGTATGCTATGATGGATAAAACACATCTGGGCAGTCAGTATGGTATAATGGATAAAACACATCTGGGCAGTCAGTATGGTATAATGGATAAAACACATCTGGGCAGTCAGTATGCTATAATGGATAAAACATATTTGGGCAGTCAGTATGCTATGATGGATAAAACACATCTGGGCAGTCAGTATGGTATAATGGATAAAATACATCTGGGCAGTCAGTATGGTATAATGGATAAAACACATCTGGGCAGTCAGTATGGTATAATGGATAAAACATATTTGGGCAGTCAGTATGCTATAATGGATAAAACACATCTGGGCAGTCAGTGTGGTATAATGGATAAAACATATTTGGGCAGTCAGTATGCTATAATGGATAAAACACATCTGGGCAGTCAGTATGGTATAATGGATAAAACATATTTGGGCAGTCAGTATGCTATAATGGATAAAACACATCTGGGCAGTCAGTATGGTATAATGGATAAAACATATTTGGGCAGTCAGTATGCTATGATGGATAAAACACATCTGGGCAGTCAGTATGGTATAATGGATAAAACATATTTGGGCAGTCAGTATGCTATAATGGATAAAACACATCTGGGCAGTCAGTATGGTATAATGGATAAAACATATTTGGGCAATCAGTATGCTATAATGGATAAAACACATCTGGGCAGTCAGTATGGTATAATGGATAAAACATATTTGGGCAGTCAGTATGCTATAATGGATAAAACACATCTGGGCAGTCAGTATGGTATAATGGATAAAACATATTTGGGCAGTCAGTATGCTATAATGGATAAAACACATCTGGGCAGTCAGTATGGTATAATGGATAAAACATATTTGGGCAATCAGTATGCTATAATGAATAAACTTTATATTGTATAATTTTATGTTGAGATAAAACAAATTGAAAAACTCTGTTGAAGTTTATTCACATAATAGGTCGTTGTTATTACCATGAGAGCTTGAGCACTCTGGTCCATTTCTGCTGTGATCTTCACATTCTCTGTCGCGACGTTCTGAGTGGAAGCGCGGCGGTCATCGGGCTACAAGCAGTCACGTGAAACGTATGTACAATACTTGCTGTTGACTGAAACAATGGCTTGTCTGTTGCAATGCATGATGGGGGGCGTTTGCAATTATGCAATTGTCATAATACAGCGTTCTTGATGATCTTGGTATATACGGATGAATTTGGCACAATACTGTTTGACCTCGGCCAATGCGGATTCTGACTAGACGTCACGCAGCTACGAGAGGGAAAGCAACAACATCATTAATTGGTCAATTACATCATATTTGTGACATGCCACAGTCAATTAAGAATGCACAATACAATCATACCTGGCAGAGAAATGACTGTATGAGCTGTTGCTCTTGTTTGATGCAATGTTTCATCATCTGAACAAATGAATACGCCTCGTCTTCTGACATGGCCTACAAGTACACAGTGGCACATTCACATCGTTCTAAGGAAACTACAACTGACAAAGCTGACTAGGAGCTCCTTACTACAAAGAAAGAAAGCCAAGGACCTCCTTATTATGAAAACGATATTTATTACAAAGGAGCTCCTTTCTGCCAATAAGCTCTTTACTGACATAGTGCCCCTTACTGTCAATGAGCTCCTTCCTGCCACAGAGCTCCTTTCTGGACACAACCTAGTGACAGTGTCAATTTAGTGACATTGTGACAGTGACAATCTAGTGACATTGACACAATCTAGTGACATTGACACAATCTAGTGACACTGACACAATCTAGTGACACTGACACAACCTAGTGACAGTGACAATTTAGTAACAGTGATAATCAGGTGACAATGACAAAATCTAGTGACAGTGACAATCTGGTGACAGTTGCACAATCTAGTAACAGTGACAATCTGGTGACAGTTACACAATCTAGTGACAGTGACAATCTAGTGACACTGTAACAGTGACAAGCTGATGACAATGACATAATCTAGTGACAGTAACTCAATCTAGTGACAGTGACACAATATCGTGACAGTAACACATTCTAGTGACAGTGACAATCTAGTGATATTGACACAATTTAGTGACAATGACAATCTAGTGACAGTGACACAACCTAGTGACAATCTTGTGGCAGCGTACCTTCAAGGCTTGAGTGTCGTGTTTGACTGACATCTTGTGTTTGAGATCTCCGCACTGCCCCATGTCTTCAAGTGACTCCAGAAGTCCTCCGAACCAGTCCTGTTGGATGCTTCCATCACTGGAGTTCGAGTCGACCCTACAACAGCACAGTGGTACTAATGGTACAGTGGCAACTGTCATAATTCAACTAATTCACCAGAATCGTCTGATGAAAAGTATTATGGTAGTGTCATTTTGGGATATTGGATATAGCGATAAGGACATATATTGCACAATCAAAAAGTGCCACTTTTAATTAACATTGAACAAATTTACATTGCATTGCGACACCAACCACAATCATACCTATTCAGCAATATCATATTTGTCCAATAATTGTTAAATATGGTAACATTTTATTTTGCAACACCTACTATATTAGACAGTGTTCTGCCTAGGTCGAATTTGCAGGGCGTTGCACCCTGCCCTTCTTCAGTGACGCCCTGGTACCCAGAAAAGGCAAAAAGTATGCCTTGCCTTTTTACACGACGCCCTGCTATATTTGCATCGTAACCCTATTGTGGCTACAGAGAGTTACACGATGAATATTAATTTGAGAGTCTCTGTAAGCGCGCCAATATTGAAACACATCCCTATCCCAATTGCGCCACGTGTGCGGTTAAATTTTTCAACAATCCAACAGAACGCGTCCTGCGATTGGGAATGGGATACAAAGTCGAAATCGGGGTGCTTGCAGACATCATGCTATGTGCTCAGTTCGATTGTTCAGGCACCCATATATCGACACCTATCCCGATCGCCGTTAAATTCTTAATCGTTTGTGCCAATAAATATTAAAATATGTTGATTTGAGGAAGCGCCGACCTTCAAAAATGAACAGATCAGAGTGACGGACTTTTGCGCAGCGCCTCGACTATACATATCGTCAAGCGGTCCTTATTTTATTCGTATCTTCAAAAGTTACAGACTTCTACCGTTAAATTTGCCGTTAAATTCTTTCTCATGTGATGTGTGCAAAATTATTAAGCCGGCATGTGTGATTAGAAAAATGTTTTATTCATACACTCGTTATGTGTTAAAGTACCGATGTATAATGATACCTAACGACGTTTAGTATAACATAGTTGAACAATAGTAGGCCCTATTGAATAACTGCGTAATGCGTGCGTTAAAACAACCGACTCCCCCTCAATATGAAATGACCCCCCAGCACACGAATGTGTTTATGCTCATGCAATATTATTATTCAGAGAGGTACCATTAAACAGTGGCTTCAAACTAGTGATAGTTACTTTTTTCTGTTTGTTGACTGATTGTTAACACTGAGATTGTGTGTTGGTGTTTTTTTTTCTAAATAAAACAAAATTAGCTATGCATTATTTTAATGTATGACCTCACACCTTTTCAGTTACACCTTTTGCTATTTGCAGTGCAATGTATCTAAATTTCTGTTCAGCCTAGGCCAACAATATTTTGCATACCTTTTGCTTATATAATAGTCTCTGGGAATATTAAATATGTGAATTTATACATAAAATGTTATGTCATGCTGAATATTGTGTTTTGCTAAAACTTAAATAAAGTTAAGACATGCCAATTTAACTAAATTAAACATGTTGTATTGTCTATATATACTATAATGTTCAATTTGTCAACATTTATATTTATCTAAATGTAATTTTTTTAAATTACTATGTTGCTTGTACATTTAAAATTTTCAAAATCGAACATACCATTATATCTCAATTATGTTAAACCTCGCCCAAAGGAATTTGGCACAAATATTACCTTTATAATATTCTCTGTGTATGTTGAATATTATGCAGATTGACACAAATTAAAAAGTTATGTAAAGCTGAATATTATGTTTTGTTCTACAATGCCCGGGCCTATATTATAGTACATAAATATATGTATACACTCTGTACATAATATACTATAATTATGTAAGTAGTATGATATTAAACTAGCTGTACACTGCTACTACATCTCATGTATTTAATTTAGTCGCATGTCGCAAGTGCCCTTTTAACCACTGCTCACCGCGATCTATGTGCCCTTTTACTAAAAGGGCACCCTGCCCTTTTGAAACCTGGGCAGAACACAGTACTATAGCTCTCACCAGTTATCCTTCTCAATGAAGTCAGCGCACAAGGTTCGGATCTTGAAGACAAAACTTTCATTATTGTAGATTAAATCAATACGTTCCGACACAGCTTTGTTGGTTCTGCTGAGCTCCTCTAGGTTGCGCCACTGAGCCATCGTTGTATCGAGGAAGCAGCTGAAGTAGAGAGAGGGTCGTTAAGTTCACTGTACATCATGCTCAGTGAGACTGTAATGGCGATTTATATAGCCTAGAATTTTTAAGTAACTTTATCGTTTTTATATAAATTTCATTATTTATATTAATAATCTATAAGTTGTACTTAGCAGTACATAGGATAGAGTGCTCGTCTGGGTGCTGCTAGTGCTTAGCGTTTATTTTATATTTCTGTTAAATATTTACACTTAAAAGTTAACGAGAATGAAAATTTTCCCCAGTGGACATGTCGGGAAGTTGCAATATTGTAACAGACCTGCAGTGGCTAATTTAGTTAATTACTATTACTATTAGTTATCAGAGAAAGACTAGACAGAAAAACCAGAGTCATGTTAGATAAAAGCATTATATAAAAGAATGCTGCACAAGGCAAGCATATGGTCGCCGTCATTGTGGACGCGTTTCTAAAGCAACAAGGTTTGAACGATTTGTTTATTTTCGCGTCTGTAGGCGTAGTTCTTGGTGTCTACCGGAACAGAATGTAGTTGACAGTTAAGAGTCATGACTGGAATTTGGTGCAGACATTGGCCTGACCTTAGATTCACTTCGTGACCATGTCCTGGTTTTAAGATCGAACCGGAAAGATTAAATTATGCAAATAAATGCAGACCCCCGCAGAACCCCTCACGTGAGTGAGCACCCTCATCCCCATAGTATGACAGCATTAAAAACACGCATGCGTAGAGCCATAATTCTACAAATGTCATACTATGCGTTTCGATACCTTACGGTTTAAAGACAATTCCCGGATTTGGCTTGAGGCCAAGCCAGTATGTTTAAAAAGGGAACTATTTTTGGAATTAGGGAGGGCGGCAATGAACACACACGAAGAGACACGTTGACGCTCTCTACGGGAAACTAGGAAAATGTTCCCACATTTTAGACTTATCAAAATTTCGGCAAATATAAACCACGGTGGTTTATATATTGCTTTATCGTTCGATCTTCAAAAATCACGGACACTTTAAATATAAAATAGAATTGTACTGTCGGCGCACAACAATGTTGTCTGAAGTTTCTACTGATGAATAAAGCATATATATTCGTGACGAACCTGGAACGCTTGTTTGTTCAATTCCATTGACAAGCGAATACACCCTTAGTCGTGAGGGGACAATGCATCACTACAGCATGATGTTGTACACGGCTTGGCGAGCGACATACCCGAGGTAAGGCTCCGGTCTTCTGAAGCCATTGCGTACCGCCCAATTGAAGGAAGGAAGGAAGGAAGACGGAGGGGACAGGACAACTTTACAATATGACCATTATGGACTGATGGTAGGGAGGTCGGAAGAAATCACGCAAACGCGTTTGCATTGGGACGCAATGTTAAATCGCCTATGTTTAAAAAATTGTAAGTCCCTTGATTTATAAAGACTGATCATATATTTTATATCAAAAGAAACATAAATATGTCTTCTTTGTGATAAAAATACCTGCTTTTGTGAATTCGTAATGCTTCATACAGATACTCGTGATGAAACAACGACCCCCACCGAAATTTTGTTTCGTTGCGGACGCAGCCATATTTAATTTCGCGGAAGGGAGATGTTTCTCATAAAATCACGTACTCGCGTTATTACCCGCCATGCTATGTTTGGCGGTATGGTTGAAATCGCAAAATGATGCTCTTTCTTTTGACGTGTTTCTTGTATGAATTGATATAAAATTAAGAAAAATATGATATGTTGAACATTGGTCATATTTAGAGAGGATTTAAGGTATGAACAGCTTGCGGAAACTCTGGCAAACTACACATGTGCTATTTAGTAATGTATAAACGTAATATTAATGCAAATTTGGCGGAGATACACCTTTGCCCATTTTTGCCCCAAGCTCAAACGTAGCGGTACCCCATGTCCGGCAACGAATTTCTCCTATTATCGCTCACATACCCGGCGTACACATTGTTGCAATCTTATATTCTGAAGTTGTGGTTTAGCCATGCATTTGTTATTCGTGTTTACACATGCACAGACATGCTATCAGGTATTATATGGTGGACGTTATATGAATATTTTAAGTTTGTTTTCATGTTATAATCATGCAAAATAAATAACAAATGACAACAAATAAATGACAACCCCCTCCATAAATTAGACATCTAATATACTTCTAATTACACTGCATTGATCTTGATGTAACTAACTGCATGTATAAACATTGGCTTGGTGGTGTTTTTGGGGGTTGTTTTTTTACTGTATCTTCATAGAAGTATTTAATTTGTAGATGAATATATAACATGATTTAACATTTCCTGGTGTTGGTACAGTGCAACATTTTGCTTCAGCGGTGATTGATATGCATGCTTTTTCAACATTTTATTTTTGAATGCTGCAAGGACATTCTTCTTAAGCAATGAAATGTGGTGCTTTCTAAAAAAGACAAGGTGCGTCAAACAGGTTGTTGAAATCTGTTCTAAACGTCTTAGAAACGCCACAGTTTCTGCAAACGGATCTTTGCAGACATAACATTACATCAGATAATTCAAAGTTGCATAGCAATATATATTATATATATATTATGTATATATATATGTATGTATATATATATATAATGTTGTACATGCATGCTGTGTAGCGGAATGCTTATTGTTGCTTGCAGTAGTTGGCTATCCTTCTCACTTTACTAATTTTACGCACACGCACACATGAGGACACACACACAAACCTACATATAAATTATGTTTACATAATTATATGGTGCAAGGCCAAAGCAGAATGTTTACATCAATGCATGCAATATTTCGCTATGTTTATACTCTCACACACACTTTACTAACTTTGCATACATGACATGCATGCACGTACTAACTAACGTCCAAATGATTTTGCTGGTATACCTACACCTTCTAAAACATGTCAGATTTTTTTGATATCCACATAATGGAAACCATTAAAGCATATCCTCCAACCTGTGGGTAGCAGGCTTCCCAAGCTGGTTCAATGTGGTATTTGACAACGAGCCAGATATATTGTGTAGACGTATATATATTATGGATGACGATTTGAGAGTGGGGGACCTGGAGATACTTTTGTAAGCTTTTCCAAAAGGTTAGTAGCCTAGTTAATTAACTTAATTTATGTAAAATTCCTTTCTTAAATGATATTTAAAGGAAATACATAAAATATCAAGTTTTAGCTAAGTTTTTTGTATTGTACAAGATTATTTTTTCACATTTCCTTCAGATCAAAAAAACTGTCACACAAATTTATTCAATGGCCTTTACATAATTGTCTATAACTTCGCCAGTTTTCATCACAGAGATTTAAAACTGGTATGGCTGTTTATCTCTTAAATAGACCTTTCCAATGGTGTTTTGCATTTGCCAATCTGATGAATTATTGCATTTTCACCGACCTCCCTACTGATGGTGGACAATGCAAACTATACAGTCATTCGGGATTAAAAAACAAAAACAATTGACAGGGTTTCATTAATTTATGGGCAGATGTCAACTAAGCCTAGGCTAAGGCAGGTTTAATTCTTGTATTTATACTAGTCTTTACATAATAATACATGCTGTACTTATTTGTGTGGTGATCTACTTGGGCCTAATAAAAACATCTGTCCTGATGCAGTCCTGTACGACAGTACGTAGTCACCAAGTCAGTACATACATATTACATACATTTCGTAGAAGGTATCTGCAGTTCTAAACGTGCTGCACTATCCGTTTCGTCTGCAAATCATCATTCGATGAGGTTGAGTATGGGAATGAAGAAAACCCTCGGTCCCAGACCAGAGACACTCAACTCACAGAGTTAATTAATCGCCTGACACTTGGTCTTGGTCTTGGTCACGCCTGTTCAGACTTCAGTCTGACTCCGAGTACTACTCACGTCACAACGCACGGCACCGACCAATTAATTGTACTAGACTGTGTCAGAGGACAATACAATTTTAGTACGTAAAACTGTTACTTTGTTCCTATAATTCTGCCCGCAGAACAACGCATTTACCTTGTGTGCTCACACTGTGCGACTGCCCGATACGTTGTTGTTTTTCCAGGAAATGAGGTCAAACCTTGTCACATGGTTATATTTGACATAGTTTGGAAATGGGAGGAAGTCGGTCACAGACACAGTGGTCAAACTCAAAGTTGACGTCCCTATATTTGTCTGAGCCAGGAAGCAGAGAACAATCCATGCGTAGTGTGTTTGCTTTGCTTTTCAGAGTGTACATCAGTACTTATCAAAACCCTCTCCTGCAAGACCAGTATTTAATAATATTGAAATACGGAAAGCGCACAGCCACAGCAAATGTATTTGATTGGGTATTGGCATTATACTGTTCGATGTTACAAAAGGTGGCGCCACTTTATAGCAAATATATAAACTGCTGTTGATACAATTTTGCACATCGTAGAAGATTAACAGTATAATTAATATTATTTTGTGGTACTAATGTTATCATTATAATTGTAATAAAACTTAAATTACGAATACATGTGTTGATGTACAATGGATAGGATTGTTAACCGCCAGCTTTCGTGTTGGTCCCGTGGTGTAATGGTTAGCACTTTGGACTTTGAATCCAGCGATCCGAGTTCAAATCTCGGCGGGACCTCTTACAATTTTGTATTTTTCAATTTTATTAATATATACATTTATTATCACTGTTTTTACTTTCAAGTGTCAATATCTATATAAAAAATTTTGATAAAAAAAAACAGTTCATAGTGATTGACAGAAGCCTAATTTATCAAAATTATTACAGGCTACAAAATTATGACAGGCTATATCCATCTGCATTTCATTATCACATACACCAGTATACATTATAGACGTATATGTGGGAAATGTTGCACCGCGGCCATTGTTAAAATTATGACACAATTCTAAAGTCAATAATGGAGGAAATTTGTTTTCGTTTTGTTCGATTGTTTATTAAATTACATAAAATCCTAGCTATTTGAAATGCAACTATCTCGGAATTCACACAGTATTGAAGTAATTATTTCCGCGTGATCAACGTACCTGGTAAAAGCATGATACTGTTTTTATTACAAATTCATCACAGTAGGCCTATCGTCTGTAACTAGAAACAACAGAAGCATGATTTGTAATATAGGGTCTACGTGGAGTTGTAAATAGGCCTACATGACAGTATTTAAAACGCACGCACTCACTCACGCACACGCACACACACGCGCGCGCGCGCACACACACACACACACACACACACAAACGAAATGCTTATGCATACATAAATATAAGCAGATACATGCATGCATAAATACATACATTCATAATTTTTTTTAAATATATGTATGCACATTCATATATGCATGCGCGCGTATATAATTATATATGCGCGCGCACACACACACGCACACATACGCACGTATGGTCATGCATTTCCTCATGTTCCCCCTCCTTCTCCCTGCGGTGTGGCGGTCTTGGTCTTCCAGAGTCTTCCTGTCCATTTATGTATGGCCATGCCAAATTAAAGAGGGTGGCCCTCTTTAATTTTGTTCGACGCTGGGTCGGCCAGCACAGTATAGGCCTCTACAGTTTTGTTATTGGCCAACAAGATTACGTCATTATTACTGAGACGACCGATGTAGAAAAGAGACAACTGTTCGAGAAGCACAAAAGCCGCTATTTGCTCAATGAACCACGTACTTGTCTTGACCACTCGGGGTCAGCGCTAGACGGAGGTGAGCGGCGCGAGTTGGCCGCAGTGAGTCATGCTTTATTGACGTCTGACTCAACCACGCACAAGCGATTGCAAACTGCTAATGCAGCCAAAAATGGTAATGTGTCACCTTTCTGACTCAACCACGCACAAGCGATTGCAAACTGCTAATGCAGCCAAAAATGGTAATGTGTCACCTTTCTAAAGCCTTATAAGGGCCCTTATAAGTCTCTGGCCATTCGCTCCGTCATACACGTTCAGCTCGTGGCGCTCCATTGCATAGGGTGCACCAGGGACCGGTAACACGAAGGGAACACTTGCGTGCGAACGCTGCACATAGTACATACGCCATGGCCGAGTCCGCCACCGAGCAAAGCAGTGGTGTTGCTCATACGACGCACTCTGGTGACGGCCCAGCATCGATGGGTGGAGGGAAGTCGTCTGAGGAACGGGTACTGGAGGACGAAGGGAAGGGAGAGGATCTGTCGCCTGTGTCGATGGAAGAAGGCCTCGACCGCTTGCTACATCGACACCGCAGGTAGGATTGCATTACACGACTATTACCCAGCTGGGAACCCAGGTAGTAAAATCCCCTCGCCTATACTGTAGCTGTAGATATACTATACCCTGGTAGACGTTGACCCACTGCAACCGACCCTGTCAATTCAGACCACGCCGATTTCGGTCGGATATTTCGACCAAGCGTTTCACGAATTCGGCCCATGTAAAACTATTGTTAACTATTATACAACTAATGAAGGCAGGCAAAATAGGCCCTATCAATTAAAATATGTCTGAATTGTCCGCTTGCTATCAGCAGCTTCTAATCACTTTGATGGAAATCATAATATTACACTATTCTATATCCGTGATATTTTAAACACGTCGATCACAGAAACACTAACAATTGTCCAATGCTATTTGGGAAGAAATGCTGTCGTATAACTTGTCTCATATGTGTCTGAACCGGGGTTGGAGTTGTATTTTGCTGCCCAATATTTCGGCAAGAAGTTGCAGTTTTTTTTTGGTGAGCTTCAACTTCAAGGAATGCAGTAGAAGCGGTTGGTAGGCCTCAGTCCCCCCAAGATTCATCTCGTTCCGACGTCTATGTGTCGCGTTAATCAGTTGTGTCATTAATTCTCAGCTATCTAGATTAGGACAAGGTAAACATTTGTCATTTTGGAAAACCAATAATGTAATATTTACCTATAACTATGCATGCCAAATTGTTATAAGTTTATTTTATTTCCAGTGAGATATTGTTTGAATTACGGCGACTACAGCTGGGCGACCGACCCGTCACTGGACAGGGTCACAGGTATGTCACGTCATGGTCAGGGTCACATGTATGTCACGTCATGGTCATTGGTATGTCACGTCATGGTCAGGACCACAGGTATGTCACGTCATGGACAGGATCACAGGTATATCACGTCACTGGACAGAGTCACAGGTATGTCACGTCATGGTCAGGGTCACAGGTATGTCACGTCAGGTTATGATCACAGGTATGTCACGTCATGGACAGGGTCACAGGTATATCACGTCACTGGACAGAGTCACAGGTATGTCACGTCATGGTCAGGGTCACAGGTATGTCACGTCAGGTTATGATCACAGGTATGTCACGTCATGGACAGGGTCACAGGTATATCACGTCACTGGACAGAGTCACAGGTATGTCACGTCATGGTCAGGGTCACAGGTATGTCACGTCAGGTTATGATCACAGGTATGTCACGTCATGGACAGGGTCACAGGTATGTCACGTCACTGGACAGGGTCACATGTATGTCACATCATGGTCAGGGTCACATGTATGTCACGCCATGGAGAGAGTCACATATATGTCACGTCATGGTCAGGGTCACAGGTATGTCACGTCACTGGACAGGGTCACAGGTATGTCACGTCACTGGACAGGGTCACAGGTATGTCACGTCACTGAACAGGGTCACAGGTATGTCACGTCATGGTCAGGGTCAGGTATTTCACGTCGTGGACAGGGTCACATATATATCATGTCATGGTCAGGGTCACAGGAATGTCACGTCATGGACAGGATCACAGGTATGTCACGTTATGGACAGGGTCACAGGTATGTCACGTCATGGACAGGGTCACAGGTATTTCATGTCAATGGATTCAGTCACAGGTATGTCACGTGGTCTCCTATTGCTAATTTCTGGCGTGAGTCATCGTAGAAGTTCCTTTAATCCGTCCGGTCGGCTATACTACAACTAACCCTGGTCAACATGCCGGGAACCGTTTGTTCGATTACGTGTTGGGACTACTATTGCACCACCGCCGACTGCGTTTACAACTGCATGCAATGTGCAGATGTTCCGTTTGATTTAAAAGGAGGTAATCTGTTCGTAGTTTTTAATTAATTAATTAATGTAACATTCGTAAGACTATAATAACTGTGTTGACGGTATATTGCCCGCCAAATGGTATTTAGTAAGCCGTAACAACGTTCCCAATTTGGAAGGTGCGACCGCATAGTAAACAAAACATCCAGTTTCAAAACAAGCTTTATTGGCAATACGGTCGAGGCGGGCTGAGTTAGCCGCAATACCCTTTGATGTTAAACAATTTCCCATTTTCCCACGTTCTACACCGCAGACTTCCTGTTATATATTGCTACACTAGCTAATTCTGGATAGAGCAACAGACTACCTCTCTTGAGTATCCGTGACGTTTAAATACACATATTACCTGTTTATATACACATGTTACCTGTTTATATACACATGCTCCCTGTCTATATACACATGCTACCTGTCTATATACACATGCTACCTGTCTATATACACATGCTACCTGTCTATACGCACATGCTACCTGTCTATATACACATGCTACCTGTCTATATACACATGCTACCTGTCTATATACACATGTTACCTGTCTATACGCACATGCTACCGGTATATATATATATATATATATATATATATACATGCTACCTCTATATGCACACGCTACCTGTCTATATACACACGCTACCTGTCTATATACACATGCTACCTGTCTATATACACATGCTACCTGTCTATATTCACATGTTACCTGTTTATATACAAATGTTCTGTTTATATACACATATGTTATCTGTTTATATACACATGTTACCTGTTTATATACACATGTTACCTGTTAATATACACATGTTACCTGTTTATATACACATGTTACCTGTTTATATACACGTGTTACATGTTATATTATTTCCGCGTGAACAACATAACTACTGACGACATGATACTGTTTTTTTAATTACAAATTCACATGACGTGCTACATGACATGCAACAAACATGGTAACTTTCAAATAACGACCTGTATTGCCCCTTAGAGAGGCCGTGGAAGACTTCTTCAACCAGACGGCGCCACCAGCAGACAGTTCGACTTCGGTGGCACCTAGAGATACGAACCAACACCGTCCCGAGTCGATCATTGTGGAGGTGAGGGCTGACAGTTGGTGGGCTTTTACTCTCTTCCTACGTCTGATTCCCTGTATTGTCGCAGCTCAATTAATGTCATCACTCATTTAAATAATTTTGTTTACAATTTATTTATAATTTATTTTCAAAGAATTTATGCATATGTATGCATATCAACTATTGTGTACTATGGTAAGTTTTGCTTAAGTCAGTTTGCCAAAAAGATAATTTTCGAGGCATCATCAGAACACCATCGATATCATGCATGGAGCCTGTATGTGTAATGTTTTCTAAAGTATTCTTCATCATACTGATAGGGACACAGGGACTACTCCTACGACTGATGTCATATTGGTAGGAATAAAGATACATACAGCATTGAGTCTTTCAAACTACAACTAGTAGATCACGCACGCACGCACACACACACGCACGCACGTGCACGTTTAACGACTGTGCAGTAACTCTTACACGGCCGTTGCTAGGTGAACGCGCTGGTCGAGCGCCGTCCTGTGTCGTCGATGCTCCAGAGCGACCTCTTCCGGCGCAACCTCGAGACGATGGTTCGCGGCACTCTCGGTCGACTCGGCCCTCTGGTGACGTATTACAGACCTACACAGACAGCTGCCAGACAACAAACGACGAACGCGACGACGACGCGGGAATTCGGTAAATATGAGACGTTGTCGTCGGAAAGTTGTGAATATTCGAGGGGGGGTGAGGCTCACCCCAAGCCTTCCGGATCTGATGACTTCGGAAGTACAAATCATTCTAATGACACACAATGCAAAGACATGTTCTACAGAAACTGAACAGAATCCTCGTGTGCTGCTACAACACCAACACATAGATCCGTCCTTAATTGTTTTATAAACAATTTTAAATAATTACATCAATGAGAAATATAAAAAACGAGGATTGATTAACTGTCATTATACACATACCTGCGCACGCACGCACGCATGCACACATACAGTTTAAGATACTGAAAAATATACATTCAGTTGATTTACGTGCGTGGTACGTGCACGTGCTGTAGCGAAAGGTTCTTTAGTTAATGAAGCCGTCTGTTCCCACCATGCAGCAGCCGACGTCCACGAGCCGGAGACGCATCAACAACCACCGGATGTGGCTGTCCAGCAGCAACGTGACCATTCGGACCGGCCTCAGCCACAGCAAGTAGAGTCGCCTTCGTCGCCGGAACAACAACACACGCACGCGCACCGAGAGACGATTCTCGATGCGGCGAGAGAGGCCCGCCTACCCGAGGCGACGACGACGTTCGCACAGGCCTGGCTGCAACAGTTTGATACTAGGTAAATTAAGTGAAGGCAGCTTCAATGCGTCTGAAGCATTAAATTCACTGTGGTGATGTGACACACAGAAAGGGCAATTGCATTAGAAACATAAAATAAATAATTAACGCAGAAATTATCCAGTTAAAAAAATTATCTGGCACATTTTGTTTCATTTAAATAAAATTGATAACAATATTTATATCTATCAATATAATATATATTCATAACAATTTGCACTAAAATTAATATAACACGTGTATCTGATCTCCTAAAGAATCTCCTGGTCTTAACTGTCGTCAAGGCGCATCCTTTTAGACGTACTTCGTAATTAAGGTATCTCTGTTTTGGAATAGTTTTTTTTATACGCGCTCGTCTAACATATTCATTGGCGTCGGAACCTGGGCAATTGTGCCTTAAATTTCTTGAGTGGTGGCTGGGACCGGGGTGTTTGAGATAAGTTTATCCCTCAATATTTCAGCCAGGGGTGCAGTTGGAGAGTTTTGGTGAGCCTCAATATCCCAAAATCACTACGTTCGATGCCTGTCATCTACCACCTTCTTACTATTGTCCCCACGCCTGTAGACACTGTTCCAAGTAAGGCCTAAATATCTACCACCGTCTTACTATTGTCCCCACGCCTGTACACACTGTTCCAAGTAAGGCCTAAATATCTACCACCTTCTTACTATTGTCCCCACGCCTGTACACACTGTTCCAAGTAAGGCCTAAATATCTACCACCTTCTTACTATTGTCCCCACGCCTGTACACACTGTTCCAAGTAAGGCCTAAATATCTACCACCTTCTTACTATTGTCCCCACGCCTGTACACACTGTTCCAAGTAAGGCCTAAATATCTACCACCTTCTTACTATTGTCCCCACGCCTGTACACACTGTTCCAAGTAAGGCCTAACTATCTACCACCTTCTTACTATTGTCCCCACGCCTCTACACATTGTTCTAAGTAAGGCCTAACTATTGCTTCCTACAAAGGTAAAGGGTGAGTGTGTTGTTCAGGGCGGACGGGACGTCGCTGTGGACGCGACTACAGGAGGCGGAGAGAGAGAGTCTCGTCGCGGAGATCAGCGATCTCGTCCAGCGACAACTCGTCACGTCGTCTCTCCACAGCGAGCGGCGGGACCGACTCGAGAGGAACCTCAGAGTAAGGCTCCGTCTACATCCGGTGTCTCGCCGCCATATTGTCTCATAAACTCAAATTATCACAGTAGACGCAATGCACAGATTCTGCTAAAAGACAGTTTCTGCTAAACATTTTGCTGGTCACACATTCTCCACAAGTAGGCCTACATGAGTTGGAGTATACGTAAATACGGGTATGACAACACCCATTAGTGAATACGCTACGTTAACTTTTAGACGTTATTTCACAAAATACTGAAGTCTTAAAGGGATATAATCTATATATATTGTAATTGACATTTAGTAACGAGTCAACTGCCACGCTAGCTGTTGGAAAATCAGTCAGGAATGTATATCTATGAAGTTTTACGGCCCATGAATGCACTGCGCTTATTGGGAAATCTCACTCCTTCAAACATACAGCTGAAACCGCAACTCCGTAGCTCAGCATGGTAAACATAAATTCATTATTTTTATTAGTAAATGTCTAGATCGGATTCGCCATGAAATAGGAGAAAATGCGTATTTGTTGACTGCAGCGCCAAGTAGCCGACTCTGGTATTGACGGACGCCGTGCCCAGGAGGCGCTGCGGTCACTGCCGTCTTCAGCGTCTCACCGCCGCAATGACTTCTCAAGTCTCGGCATCGGCGCCCATCTCTCGGCCGGGTCACTGTCGGACGAACTGGACACTATCTCAGTGGTCAGCGCCACGGCTGCCGTGTCCGTGCCCTACGACCAGGTTAGTGACGTCAATGTCCGTGTTTAATGATCAGTTGAGTGACGTCAGTGTCCGTGTTTAATGACCGGGTGATTAATGTCAATGTCCGTGTCTTACTGACAAGTGAGTGACGTCAATGTCCGTGTTTAATAACCATGTGAATGACGTTAGTGTCCGTGTTTAATAACCAGGTGAGTGATGTCAGTGTCCATGTCTTACTGACAGGTGTGATATATCGGTGTCCGCGTTTAACTACCAGATGAGTGTGTTAAATTCTATAATGTTCTTTGATATAGCGACCTGTGCCCATTTGCCCATGTTCGTATGTCTGAGTCCTGACAACTCGATGACATGACATAGCCCTGAATAAAGAAGCGGTACAAAACACACCCATAATGCACCGCGTGTTCGGTTGCAGAGCAATCGAGCATTGAGGCATGAGGTACAACAGCTGCGGAGTCAGATGCAATCGTTGCAGAGGTCGGTGCAACTGAGCTTCGACTTGCAGCTCGAGATACAGCGCTCCATCAGGCAAGAGGTGGCCGCCAGTCTGGTGCGCGGTTACGTGACAACAGGTACGTCACGGGTCACGTGGATGACAATTCAACCCAATGGTTCAACTTTTCTTAGTTGCTTAAACCACAAATGAAATCGAGCCAGTTGATGAATCATAATTTTGAAGTGTTATCTAATCTATTTTTATTTATAGTATTGCATAACACGTTTTGTGTTGATATAATGAGGTGTGTGTGTGCGTGAGAGAGAGAGAGAGAGAGAGAGAGAGAGAGAGAGAGAGAGAGAGAGAGAGAGAGAGAGAGAGAGAGAGAGAGAGAGAGCAAGCGAGAGTGCGTGTAGATCTATGCTTATTATTCCCGCCGATCCGTCTGTTTGTAGCCGTTGACGACACGATAAGTCGCCCTCACATTGATGAACAAGATACGTCCGACATCTCGCTGCCCTCACCACGCCCGGCCAGTGACGGACGCTGCCTGATATGTCTTGACCGCAGCGTGGACACAGTGTTCTACCAGTGTGGTCACATGTGCGTGTGTTACCCGTGTGGCATGGAACTGCGCGCACGCGGAGCCAACTGTCTGATGTGTCGCGCCCCCATACGGGACGCCATAAAAGTATACAGCGCCTCCATGGACTAGTCGTGCCACACACGAGAGGCCATCAAAGTATGTCTGGCTTCCACGGACTAGTGCTGCCCCCACACGGGACGCCATTAAAAATACATGGTCTCGGTGGATTATTTACGCGTGGCCGCACAGGACGTGGGACTATGAATATATAAAAATAATTATTATGTATGACCTAGCCGTAAAACTTTCTTTTATACATGGAAATATGTTTGTCAGTGGAAGATTTGCTTGAACTTAGTGTGTTTATGTGGACTGGTACACATTTATTTAATATTATTGTATAAAAAGAGCAACCGACAACGCCGATTCGGACGTGTTGTACTGTCGTTGCCCTTGGTAGCCAACTGTTACTAATCGATGGTCTAAAGTGGGCACGCAATAATTGTAACACGTTCTATGCCATTTAGCAGTTGAACGTATTGACTATTATCATGCAGTAAATATAGACCATACATTAGAAACACCACAAAATACATGAAATCCAAAATATGCAAAACTATCAGAAAACGTAACGTTGGCAGTCTGAGAGTCTTCTTATCAACAAATATCTGGACACAAGTGGAAATAAGCAACAGTAGTTTTTAAAGTTATCCAAGGTGGATACTATATGTATAATATATATATATATATATATGTATACTTATCATCAGACGTCCAGTTAAGCGTCGTTCTGAACTATCCTGTTTATATACTATGCGTTTCCATGTCTATACTATATTATATAAAAATGTGAATATACTGTAATGATGTCGTCAGCAGAATAAAATCACATAACATTCAAGTTGATTCCCTACATTCTTCTTCTTGTGACACGTTATTTAGTCTATGTCTATGTCTGTATAATAGTTGGAAAAAACATAAGGTCATTATGCCAATGTAGCGGGCGGGGGCATGTTCTAAAGCACTACAGGGAATTTTAGAGTCGTCTGCCCAGCCTAAATTTAAAAGTATCCACCGTGGCTGCAGACACAACAGTTTCGGTTAGTCCGTTCCAGTTATTTACTCTTCTGTTAAAAGACTGTTAGCATAAACCTGAGTCCTTGCAGGCACCTGAATAAATCGTTCACTGTGGCCACGAGTGTTGGTAATTGAGTGAACAAGGTGGCTCGGCAAAGGAAGGGCTGTTTATCCGTGTAGAGATTTATAGAACATTGCTAGGCGGCTGACCTCTGGGGCGTTCTAGGGATTACCACTTGAGGGTTTTCATCATTAATGTTACGGTGCTTTCCCGACGGTTGTTACCCATTACTAATCTCGCAGCTCGTCGCTGTATTTTCTCAAGTTCGTTAATATTTTTTGGCGTATGGGTCCCTAGCAGCGCTCGCGTATTCGAGGTTAGGACGAACTAGTGTAAAGTAAGCCGATTTTTTTGTCTTCTCTGAGCATTTATAAAGATTTCTCTTGATCTTGGTGATATGCATAAATGAGTATTTATTGATATTAAAATGCATCTGCCAGGATGCAGACTAGTCCAACAGCCTTTGCAGGTCGGACTAGAAGGCTTGTGTGTCATTACTGTTATTGATACACCTGCATCAAATACAATCGTCGGCAAAAAGCCGGATGTTATATATACATATAATACAAAAAGAAGTGGGTCCAGTACAGTGCCCTGTGGTACCCCAGACTCGACTATCACTTCTTCTGACGACTCGCCATCTATTACTACATTCTGCTTTCTGTCAATTTGAAATCTAGTTGTTGACTCCACCACTGACCCGTAATAGTGGAGTGTTCCCGTGAGGTGTGCATGGGGCACTGTGTCAAAGGCCTTAGAAAAATCCTGCATTAGGAGGTCAGTTTGGTGGCCGTTATTTATATTCTTTGCAATGTCTCCTGTGGCACCGATTAATTGTGTCTCACAGGAATGCTTATTCCTGAACCCATGTTGGTAATCTACGATGATGTTACAGTGTATTAGAGTCCAGATGGTCCATTATGTTGCAGTAGATAATATGCTTACGGCATGGAAGTAAGCAACGAAAAGATTAAGGTGATGGTCAGCAGCAGTGAAAACATCACTGTTGAACATCACGATGAACGGCCTGACGTTGGAGAAAGTGGATGCGTTTAAATATATCGGCTCCACACTCACCAAAGATGGACGGCTGAACAAAGAAATCCTAACTAAGATCAGACTGTACAGAACCCTTGTCTACATAATGCTCTATGGCTGCAAAAGTTGGACACTGACGGCTGCAACGACGAAGACGATACAGGCGTTTGAGACCAAGTGCTTCAGACGCCTGCTGCACATATCTTGGGCCGAGCACAAGACCAATGACTTTGTCCGAAGACGGATCACTGCCCTGGCATGCCCGCAGGAGCCACTCCTCGCAACAGTGAAGAGGATAAATCTCGCATGGTACGGCCATGTCGCACGCCACGACTCCCTTGCCAAGACAATCATACAGGGCACTCTGGAAGGCAGCAGACGGAGAGGCAGGCAAAGGAAGACTTGGATGGACAACATACGGGAGTGGACCGACCGTGACGTCCAAACGCTACTGAGACTTGCGTTAAACCGCCCCGGCTGGAAAGCATTCGCTGCGACTGCGTCCCTCATGTCTCCCCTACGACCTTACAGGTCTCGGGGTGAACTGAACTGAGGTAATATGTTCAACTAGTTTGCAGCATACTGATGTGAGGGATATTGGCCTATAGGTTGCCGCGGCTGATTTGTCACCCTTCTTGAACACTGCTGATATATTAACATGTTTCCAGTCAAGGGGTCCTCACCCGTGTCGATGGATTGTTGGAATATTCTAGCCAGGCAAGGTGCAATTTGATCAGCTGTCTCCGTTAGAGTTTTGTTTGGGATTGCGCCAGGGCCATGCGCTTTGCCGGGCTTCAGTCTGAGTAACAGCTTGTGTTCTCCACTTACTGAGACAGTGATTCCCGTCATTGCGGAATATGGTGACTGAGGCATGATTGGAATGTTGACAAGATCTTCCTTTGTGAAGAAAGTTTGGTACTGCTTTGACAGTATATCGGCTTTCCCCTTCCTAGGCGAGACTAGATGATTGTTGTGGTCTTTCAGTGATGGTATACCAACAAAATCCTTTCTTAGATTTTTGACGTATGGCTAAACTTTTTTGGGGATTGACCTGTCATCGTTGCCCTCGACGTCAAGCATGCTATCAATATAGTTGTGATACGCAGCGGTTAGCTCTGTTTTGATATGTGTCCGGAGCCCAGTCCTGGTTGTTTTGTATCTTCTTTGCTTTGTTATATATAGTGTCCGTTTCTTGCGAATTAGTCTGTAAATATCTCTTGACATCCATGGGAGATTAATCCTAGTTGATGGTTTCTTCGTAGGAATGAATCTGTTAAAGCTATCGAGCACAATTAATTTAAACATATGCCAATTCTCTTTAACTGATCGAAAATTGAAGTCCTCTCCCAACAAATTTATATTAAATTCCTCCAACTCTTTCTTGATGGCTCCCGTGTCTGCTCGTTTATATATATAAACGGTCCTGGTTTTTTCTTGTTTATAGGTATTTTGATGTCGAGATCGGTGTTGACAATGTCATGGTCACTAATTCCGTTGATAGTAGAAATATTTCTGAACATGTTAGGGTTTGTGGAAAGAATCAGGTCTAGTATATTATTGTTGAGACGTGTAGGTATTCCGACCACTTGGTCCAATGAAACGTCATTGCAGATATCAATCAGTTTCTGACTCATACCATTGCCATACTGGGTGTTTCAGTTCACCGATATGGTTTCCCAGTCGATGCCCGGCATGTTAAAATCACCCCCCAAAACAATGTTTGCCGCTGGTTATTTCGAGGTAATACGGCCCAGTGAGTCCTCCAGACGAGAGAGTGCACCGCTAATGGAGTTAGGCGGTCTATAATATGATCCCACTATCACGGTCCGGCACCCGAACACCTGTATTCTTGCCCATACAGTTTCGTTGTCCGAGTCTAACTCGGGCATCCCCGACGAAATAAAACAAATCTTTATGGCAGCAAATACTCCTCCACCATTCCTGTCTCGGTCTTTTCGGTAGACATCGTATCCTGGATGGACGATTTCTCCATCAGACACCGATGCATCTACGTGCGACTCTGTGCCAATCACTACATCGGAATCCTCGACCTCCACTGGGTGCGTTTCTCTGTGCTAAGTATGCTTAATTGGTTTTGATTTAGGCTTGTTGGTTGGTTTGTTCCGGTTTGTAGGTTCGGACTCAAGAGTCTACAACATTGTCACCGGTTTCAGACTCTGAGTCCGACAACAAGTCATATGGGTCAGGGTCACTTAGTATGGAGTTGTCATTAAAAAGAGTTTGAGAAATTTGGCAATGAAAATGAGTGCAGTACTAGCTGACATTAAAATGTTGTAAGTGGCGATACTGTTTGGGTGATACTCCGCAACAACCAGTGTGGATCCATGTATCGCATTCGTCACAACACATAGCACGGCGATTGTAGGCGACAGCCTTCTTACATACTTCACATGGATATTTAACTGGTCCGGGGTTCAACTGTATATCACCCGAGATCAGTAGTGCAAGTAACAGATAAGTGGACATTGTTCGCTGGTTCGCAGATGGATATCGTGAGTGTCTGTTCACAACACGCTTGATGTACATATCAGATGGATATCGTGAGTGTCTGTTCACAACACGCTTGATGTACATATCAGATGGATATCGTGAGTGTCTGTTCACAACACGCTTGATGTACATATCAGATGATATCGTGAGTGTATGTTCACAACACGCTTGATGTACATACCAGATGTATATCGTGAGTGTCTGTTCACGACACGCTTGATGTACATATCAGATGGATATCGTGAGTGTCTGTTCACAACACGCTTGATGTACATATCAGATGATATCGTGAGTGTATGTTCACAACACGCTTGATGTACATACCAGATGTATATCGTGAGTGTCTGTTCACGAGACGCTTGATGTGCATATCAGTTCCAAACAGCAAAGCTGTCTGGATCCTCCTCTCACCCACAAACTGGAATCCAGCATTTATACTATCGGGAAGTGTTGTTGATGTAAAACCATTACCATGTCTAAGTCCCGCCAATAATGCGACCATCAATATTAAAACTGTTGTTACCCGTAGGTCCATCTTATAGTGATACAAGTTTCGTGCCAATTTCCAGGTAGTTTAAATGTGTTTAAAAAAACTATGCAGCTGGACGACTGTCCAGAATCTCCCACATAGACAGTGAACACTTAAGAACAAAAAAACAAAAAAAATATGGTGTAAATTTTAAAATGTTTAAAAATAAAATGTATAGTAAAATGTTCAATGCAATTGTAGGATTTCATTAAAAAACAAATTGCAAGCCAAGTCTCTACCTCTCTCATGTATTAATTAGCCTACGTTATATTATGATCGATGCAATTAAATGATTTCGCACATGTATCAGGCTAAATTATCTAATTAAATTTAAAGTGCAGACAATACATTTTTATATAATGCAGCTAACAAGGGATTTTCACCCAGGGCGACTGCGGATTTTAAAAGACGTCCTTTGAGAAAAGCCTGTTAGTATAAAGGTTTATTTGTGCTCTTACTATATTTGGCTATCAATTAGTTAGCAGTCTTACTATATTTGGCTATCAATTAGTTAGCAGCCTGACCTGCGCGTTTCTATTTTTTAATGGAACTATTACGTAGCCTCTATTTACACGAAGTCAAGAGTAGAAATGAGTCGGGAAATCCGCGCTCAACGAGACTTAATAATACTAAATGCCGTAGACACAAGGCTCTAGTTGCGGGTAATTTAGTTTATTCTGAATGTAGCCTGAGTATACAAAATTATTTTGAGAAGCTGCACTATTATTTCAGTTGACTGGGGGAGGTTTGCGCGCGCTTTTTCAACTCAGTGTCTACAAATTACATCATCTTGTTATGTCAATCAATGTCGTGACTTGTTGCCAAAGAAGCCAATCTACTCAAGCAAACCGTATTAAAAAACTTTCGAACACAAATATCACCATGCGGCTATATCTGGATATTGTTATAAATGTATACAACCAAGTTAGGACAAATAAGAATATTTTGAGATTTATGCAAAAAGAAACGACCATACTTGACGCATGCGCAGATCCTTGTGTCCATGCGCAGATCCTTGTGTCTTATATACGAAGGTTTTCTGTTTCAAGCATCATAAAATATCCCAGTATACTCCAACATTGTAATTAAAATTATGAAAGAAACATGATACAGTTAAACGAAATAGTAATTAGCAGAAGTTCTTATTGTACTCCATTATCTGTTAATGCGTTTCCGGTTACTTGTGGTGGACAATGTGGGTGCCGGCAAGTTATCCATTAACATCTGCACTTTGCAAAATGAAAATCCAGTAACAATTACACTACGTGAAATGTAAATTACACTCGGATGAACTGACGTAAGAAGAGTTTCAAATTTAAAACACATTCTCTACAAAATAACAAGTGGGCGATAATACAAGCATTGCACAGTTCGACCGATCGTTTCTGATACAGCCATGGGTCCGAAACATATTGACGCGGACATTGTTGAATTCAAACAATCCATGAACCATATGTGTGCAAACTTCGATGAGATGAAGGAAACAAATAGGAAACGTGAAACCCAGCTCGACAACCTGCTTAAGCTCCTGAAAGCTAAAGACGACGTGATCAGCAAACTGAACACACGAGTAGAAACTCTCGAATCCAGTGTGGCGAACCTCGAGCAACACTCAAAGAAAAATAACGTGATTGTAACTGGATTAAGTCTTCACTCGTTTGCGAAAAGTGTCGCCGCTCGACCAACAACACGCACCTCTGGCTCCGGCTCAACATCGACCCCACCATCTGAACCGTCAACCAGTGAGGTAACCGTTATGAAACGTACATGAGATCACGGCAATCCATGACCTACCACAACGACGAGATGAAACAACCCCAGTCATCATACAATTCCACAGCAACGAGTCAACGACAAACGAGCAGAGGTGATGAAAAACCGCAAGTCACTGAAAGGCACGAACATATTTCTCAACGATCACCTCTCACGCCTCGACAACGAACTATTTCACCACGCCCACACACTCCACAAAGACAGAAAAATCCACAGCACCTGGACAAACTGTGTTGTCTAAATCAAGAAAAATGAACAATGGACACCCATCCAGATCAAAATGCACGCCCACTTCAACAAACTAAGCTAAAAGGGCTAGTGACAATGCAACAATGGACATAACATCATCACATGACAATGTAGATGACTGTGATCTTGAAATAGAACTATTTCACTACAAATATAATGATATATATGTGCCTGGTTTACAAATTGACTCAGATAATAATGTTTTTAATCATGACTTACCTTCTTCCAAATACTATTTACACCCGCCCAGCCATAAAGATATATTTGAATGTCTTAAAATAATACATTTCAATGCAAAAAGTCTAAATGCAAATTTCAAGCAAATTGAAACATATCTAGATAACTTAAAGATAGTGTTTGATGTAATTGCAATCTCAGAAACGTGTAATGAGCTTGCAGCATCCCAACAGTATAATCTACCAATGTATAATTCTTTCCAAGTCGATAGAGAAAATGTAAGAGGAGGTGGTGTTGCTATCTATGTGCATAAAGAAATCAGTTCTTTAAAAGTCCAAAACAAATCCTTGGCTGTAAACAATATATTTGAATGTGTTACAGTCGAACTGACAATAGAACACCAAAAAAACTGCAATCGTAAGCTGTATCTATCGCAAACCTGCATCTAACATTGACACTTTCTGTGAAAATATGGAACAAATCTTTGGCAATATACGAACAAAAATAAGACATTATTCTTATGTGGAGATTTTAATGTTGACATACTGAAACATGAAAACCACGTAGGCACAACACTGTTTCTTGACACTATGCATAGCCTAGGCTTATACCCTCTCAGTAAACCAACAAGAATAACCAAGGACACTCTGATTGATAATATATTTACAAATGGTATAAACAAGCGAACCACAAATGGTATCTTAATAAGTGATATAACCGACCATTTTCCAGTTTTCACTTTATGTAAATATGGTATGATTAACAAAAAATCACAATCCCATAAATATGTAAGAAATGTAAAGAATGAAAACATAAATTATCTAATAGCCGACTTAAGTTGTGAAACATGGGAACATGTTATTAATGCCAAAGATGTTAATCTGGCTTATGACACATTTCTAGAATTATTTAAAGGAAAGTATGATAAAAACTGTCCAGCCAATAAAATAAAAACAAGGCATGTGAACCGTCAAAAACCATGGATAACAAATGGGTTGAAAAATGCTTGTCACAAGAAAAACTATTTATATCGAAGATTTCTCAAAAGTAGATCTGATGAAACAGAACAGTGCTACAAAAAGTATAAGAACAAACTAACCACAATATTAAGAAATGCTGAAAAAAACCTATTACAAAGGGCTACTGGATGAACAGAAACAAAATATGAAGGAAACGTGGAAGATTTTAAATACTATTATTAATAAACGTCAAGATGAATCTTCTTATCCTGACTACTTTGTAAATGATGACATAAGAATTACAGATAAGAGTGACATAGCAGACGGTTTTAACACTTTCTATGCAAAAATTGGCCAGCAGCTAGCTGCTAAATAGATCCATCTATAAATGGTGCATCAGTTCATGACTATCTTAAAAACAGAACTAAAACAGTCTGTTCCTAAACCCGATCAGTGAAGTAGAGGTCATAAACACTGTTAACGCTTGCAAAAACAAAGCGTCCATGGCAAGTAATTATATAAACATGGTTATCATCAAAAAAGTTATACAACCCATCACCAGACCATTGACCACTGTATTTAACAAATCAATTGAAACTGGAATTTTTCCTTCCAGCATGAAAGTAGCAACAATTATTCCAATATTAAAAAATGGCTCAAGAGCATAATTCAATAATTATAGACCAATATCTCTGTTGTGCCAGTTCTCAACAATATTTGTACAATTGTATAATAAAAGACTTTAACAATTTATAAAAAATAACAATATCATATCAAAGAGCCAATATGGCTTTCGACCATCAATGTCCACTTCACATGCATTACTTGATTTAGTGGAAGAAATTAGTACATCAATAGTTAAAAAGAAACACTCTGGGTGTCATCATCGATTTAAAAAAGGTATTTGACACAGTAAATCATTCTATACTAATAGAAAAACTAAAATTCTATGGTTTCCGTGGTATAGCAGAAAAATGGATTGAAAGTTATTTACATGACAGAAAACAGTTTGTAAAGATAGGCGACCATTGTTCTGGCCTCTTAGGCATTTCATGTGGTGTACCACAGGGCTCTGTATTAGGCCTAAACTCTTTATCTTGTATATAAATGATATATGCAATGTGTCTCAATTACTGAAATTTGTGTTGTTTGCTGATGACACTAACATATTGTACTCTGATGAAAATATACTCAATCTTACAAGTGTTGTAAATCGTGAACTGGATAAACTGTATACATGGTTCACTGTAAATAAACTGTCACTCAATGTATCAAAAACAAATTACATAATCTTTGGTAACTGTAAATTAAATTTTGACCTAGATATAAGAATTCACAATAATCAAATTGCCAGGGTTATATTAATAAGATAAAATTCCTTGGAGTTTTGATTGACGAAAAGCTGGATTGGAAAAACCATATAAATTGTGTCAAGACTAACATTTCTAGAATAATTGGAGTTATGTACAGGGCAAGTCAAGTCCTGGAAACCAAAAGCCTATTTACACTATATTATTCACTGTGTTTACCAATACTTACTTATTGCTGTGCAATTTGGGGAACCACATATAGTACCACTGTATACTGTATACGGAAACTCAACGTTAACAGTTGGATAAGTTTATCGAAGTCCAAACATAAGCATAGAAGAGAATGAAAAAATACAAAACGCTATAAGGGAAGTGAGCAAACGGGACTGTGTTATTATGGGGGATTTTAACCATGGGCATATAAAATGGAAATCTCTACAGAGTATGGGTGGTGAAGACCACAAGTTTTTAGTTTTAGTACAAGATAGTTTCCTTTCTCAACATGTGCTAGAACCAACCAGGGGAGCGAATGTGTTAGACATAGTTTTGTCCTCACAGAATGAATTAGTTGACAATGTCAGGATATGTGAGCCACTGGGGAATAGTGATCACAACCAGATACATTTTATCATAAAAGTAAAATCAGAAAGGAATAGTAAAAAGCAGTACAGGAGAAATTTCCGCAAAGGAAAATATAAGGACATAAGGAAATATTTAGCAAAGATAGACTGGAATAACACACTGAAGAATAAGACTGGCCGTGATAATGTGCTCTGTCGGCGGTCTGACTTCACGTACGCTTTCTACAGCTCGCGTCATGTTACTCTTCGAGAGGGCATCGCCTTAAATTTTGGTATTGGTTTGATGAGATGTCGTTTCAGTTTCTGTAATGATGTTTCTCCCCTTGTGTGTCTGCCTTGTAAATAAGCTAGTTCAAACATTTTTACTCTATATATACCGGCATTAACGCAACACAGGAGGGGGCAGTTTTGCATGTTGATATATATTACTTATTTCTTCTATTCACAATATGGCGCTACAGACAACGACCTTTGCGACACCTAGATTAAAGTGTTGACGACGTCATAAACACGTTGATTCTGCGTCTGGTTGCCTTAGTGACAATATCAGCACAGATGCACCCGGCTCTGTGCATGAACGCCGCTCTGTGCGTCCAGCTCTCGGGAATCAATAGTTTGCCATAGTCCTGCATTGTCTGTGAAACAGTGGAACACTTTGGCGTCGTACCCCAAGTTGTACGGAGTGCGACAGACCAGTCTCATGTTGGAAGTGACATCGGTATCTAACTCTTCTTTGACGCCACGACGACGGCAAGAGACTCGCCGATAACGTATGGGACATAGGGTGTGTTGACAGTGTGACATCGTACCTCGCAGCCGTGATCCGACACGCGGGATAGCCATGCAGTTGCGGACGATCCAGGCGTTCATACTGACAACACTAATCAGCAGCTCAGCTCGTAAGAAACACTTTCTTGTCGCTTTGACATGAATGTATCTGCTGTGCTATAAGCGGACCACGGGGTCTTGTGGGCACGTGCCCCCTAGACCTCATAATCTATATACAAAAGTATTACTCCTGGTGTTTCGTTTAGTGCAGGCTGATTGTAGAATCTAAGGCGCCTGAACCGGGGTGAGGGTTCGAGGGCTGAGCCTCCCATATTTGAGGAGGGGCGGTTGGAGATAGAATTAGCCCCCCCAATATTTAGGGTTGTGCATTTGTTGGTGTAATTTACGTTGGTGTGGGGCTGAAGAGAAGATTAGCCCCCAATACTTGTACGTACAATCATAGGTTTTTGGAGAGATTCAACGGGGTGCAAATGGAGGTTTTCTGATAGCCTGGCGAGCTTTAAAAATTGTGAACGTCGCGGAGAAAATTTATCAACAGCCCCCTTCCCCCGTCTTCTGGTGTCATCAGTCGAACCGACAGCGGAGGAGAGCGGAGTGGTGCCCAAGGTCCGGTTCAGCCCCTCCAATATTAATTTCATTCCGGCGCCTAAAATAATTCTTACTTATCCTCTTCAATATTCATTGTTTGTTGGAGTATAGCACTGAATCACATTGACGTTTTCTTCCTTTTGACTTAAACGTTGCTGTAATAATTCGTGCATACACAGGATTCGACTCTATCAAAGCTTTTATGGCGTTTTGTATAGACATTATTGCCGCTCCGTGTGTATGTGTGCTTGATTTTCTTCTTCTTCTTGTACTGAATAGATTATGTGTTCTCTCGTAGTCAGGCCCGTAGCGAGCTTTTCACAATGGGGGGTTCACATTTTACCAAATCAGACTCCAGGGGCACAATGCAGAGGGCCCCACATGTTCACGTGGGGGCTCATAATGGAGAAGTTTACATTTCTAACTGGAAGAACAATGAAGTGAGTGTGAGATTGGTGGACCATGTGGTTTCGTTTTATATCCTTTCATCTTATATACAAACACCACATTAGCATCCCCAGCAGGCCCATAACGAGGTCGTTTTGGGGGTGCGTTTTCAGACAAAGTGGGACTCATATATGGTCTGTGGAGATTGGTCCTATTTTATTGCCTGATTAAGCCTAATTTACACCCAATTGTATTAATAAATACCAACACGCAGTGATAGTATATTGTTAATATAACTGAATTATTTACTCGAAACCCTTTGCCGTGTGTGCAATTGTTTTGATTATATTTATATTAATATAATAAACGAGGCAGCGAGGAGTGTGATGTGTCGAACTTATTTTTCAGAATAAATAGTTAAAGTGTGACATTTACAATCTGGTTTTCACTCAATTAATACATTATATGATCTGATGTGCAAAAGTTCCATATTTTATAATAAACATAATTAAGCTAGTAAATTAACAAACCTTTATAAAACATGTCCGGTAAACAGATGAGTAGAAAAATTATTGTCCTCTTGTGGAACTTGAATTAAATTCTAGGTGTCAAACAGTCAAGTATCATATCCTGTACACCACACAGACTCCAGGAAACACAAACTGTATTTTATAACTATACGAAACACAAAATGGACATAATAATTGATAAGAAAACCCTTCACACATTTTGCCCACCCATCAGAGACAAGGCTCCTCTTTCTGAGATCTACAAACATGCAACTAGCCACCACAGTATTTTGGCAACCATACAGCCACACATTTACACGATTTCTCATCAGCACGCGCATTTTAAAATATATAGAGCTAACCTTTATTGTGTATTGGTTAAATACGATTATTCGTCGAAATTCGCTTTCCAGCGCAATAGCTGAAAATTATGGTTTGTGTTAAGCCAGATGGGTTTGTCTACCGGGTTTGCAGCTTGTAAGAAATACACTCGCTACACATCTTAAGTTGTTGATTGTTGAGAATAGCCTCTTTGACAGTCGGTATTTACCTTAATCAGCACAATAAAAATCCGCAACTCTCGTTTACTTTTTAACAGAGTTCTGATGAGAAATCATGAATTATTTTATATGGCTTAATTTATGTGCTCATAATTGTTAAATCATCGTCACCCCTTTGATTCATCAGTATTTTGTCTGCACCTGTCACCCCTGAGTGACTACAACTAGGACTCATAATTTTATGTTTGGTGTAAAACTGGCTTATTGTGTATTTGTTACCCAATGCGTTTACATAACAGGAGACCCTGGGATAGTGTGAAGTCCTTCTGCGTGGCTAATCGGATGCAATGGTCCTTTGACATACACTCCTCTAGTGACTACCCTTCGGACACATCACATACAACACAGCCAGGCACAAAAGATCACATAATAAATAAGGGTTCACCCTTTAACATCTGTACAAATCAGGCTTTCTTGGCATTCCTTGTAATGCTTGAACACTATTCAGCAGGAGATTCACAAAAAGAGGGGTTCTCGTGAACCCCGTGAATCCCCCCTAGCAAGCGTTATATGTCCGGTTCCCTTTTATCAGTTACCCAGGAACAGTATGTTGTAGTTCTTCATTGCATGCGTCCCCCGGGTCGCTTTCCCATGGTCCGGGCATTCCAGATGCCTATTCTAATGTTTCTTCTGGCCGTGATAATGTGCTCTGTCGGCGGTCTGACTTCCCGTACGCTTTCTACAGCTCGCGTCATGTTACTCTTCGAGAGGGCATCGCCTTAAATTTTGGTATTGGTTTGATGAGATGTCGTTTCAGTTTCTGTAATGATGTTTCTCCCCTTGTGTGTCTGCCTTGTAAATAAGCTAGTTCAAACATTTTTACTCTATATATACCGGCATTAACGCAACACAGGAGGGGGCAGTTTTGCATGTTGATATATATTACTTATTTCTTTTATTCACAATATGGCGCTACAGACAACGACCTTTGCGACACCTAGATTAAAGTGTTGACGACGTCATAAACACGTTGATTCTGCGTCTGGTTGCCTTAGTGACAATATCAGTACAGATGCACCCGGCTCTGTGCATGAACGCCGCTCTGTGCGTCCAGCTCTCGGGAATCAATAGTTTGCCATAGTCCTGCACTGACAATGAAACAGTGGAACACTTTGGCGTCGTACCTCAATTTGCACGGAAGTCCCACGGAGAGCCATGCAGTGGCGGACGATCCAGGCGTTCATACTGACGACACTTTCTTGTCGCTTTGAAATGAATGTATCTGCTGTGCTATAAGCGGACCACGGGGTCCTGTGGGCACGTGCCCTTTGGAATGTGTCCCCGCTAGTCTACTCGCATTACACGCGTATGCAAATTGTTCACTGATGCAATCAAAATATATACTAGGTAGAATCTTGAATATGTACACTATTATAATATGTTAACATATAATTATATATATATATTATGTACATAATGTATTGTTTTATATATAATGTGCCCCTTAATATTTTAACATATAATTATATATAGGTTTTATATACTCGTGTGTGTATATTATATATATAATTATATATACATATATATAATATTATGAACATAATATTGTTTTGTATATAATGTGCCCCATAGACTTCCTTATTTGGATCGAATTGTTCACATTTTAATGATCAATTTCATAATGAATATGATCAAATCAAAAGAAAAGAATAAACACTGGCTGCCAATCAAATGCCGAATCATGAACATGGAGTTGGAGGGACGTTTTATTCAATATCGAATAGCACACCAAATGTCACAATGACATATAGTGTAGCAAGTATGATCAAATAAGTAAACATTGTTTACGTTGTATATAGGCCTACACTTTCCTATGCAAAAGTTAAAATGGTACTTTATTCAGTATGCAACTTTGACGCGGCCCGATCAATTGAAATACAAAGACATGCTGGATTAGGAAATGTTTTATTTGGTAAACATACATCGTGAATGATTCGGAATTATATAGAGCAGTTACACAGCACTGAATTTTGGTATGTTGATGATATATCATTTTGTAGATTGTGATGTATTGAATACATTCTTAAGAAGTAGGCCTATGTAGAAATATACCATTTCATGTATGTATTGATCAAGGACGGGAAGTGCGTTGGTGGTGAACGACGTTCACATATATAATTTACTGGGGTAGCGTAGATATAACGGAATAATAGGCCTATTATTAATACAGCTTGACGATTGATCCACAACGTTCCAATGACTCGCACACGACACGCTGCCACAGCGGCACAATCAATTGAAATAGGGCTTACGACCGAGGATAAGTAGATCCGTTTTTATTTTGTAAAAATACCACATCGTGATAGATCCGGATTTAATGATAATCAGATCAAATAAAAAATACTTTATTGTCTGTCCTAAAACAATACATTATAAAACAGAAAATTGTCTTTAGTCTCATCCGTTGACCATCCAATCAATCAATTAACTCTGTCAAAATAAATAAATTAATTAGCATACAAATTAAAGATATCAAAACAAACAACACTATTGCATGCACATGTAAAGTCCCCACACATATAAAGTTCCCACACATGTGAAGTCTCCACACATGTAAAGTCCCCACACATGTGAAGTCCCCACACATGTAAAGTCCCCTCACATGTGAAGTCCCCACACATGTGAAGTCCCCACACATGTAAAGTCCCCACACATGTGAAGTCCCCTCACATGTAAAGTCCCCTCACATGTAAAGTCCCCTCACATGTAAAGTCCCCACACATGTAAAGTCCCCTCACAGGTAAAGTCCCCACACATGTAAAGTCCCCACACATGTAACGTCCCCACACATGTAAAGTCCCCACATATGTAATGTCCCCACACATGTAACGTCCCCACACATGTAAAGTCCCCATACATGTAAAGTCCCCACACATGTAAAGTCCCCTCACATGTAAAGTCCCCACATATGTGAAGTCCCTACACATGTAAAGTCCCCACACATGTACAGTCCGCACACATGTAAAGTCCCCACACATGTAAAGTCTCCACACATGTGAAGTCCCCACACATGTGAAGTCCCCACACATGTGAAATCCCCTCACATGTAAAGTCCCCTCACGTGTAAAGTCCCCACACATGTAAAGTCCCCACACATGTAAAGTCCCCACACATGTGAAGTCCCCTCACATGTGAAGTCCCCTCACATGTAAAGTCCCCACACATGCGAAGTCCCCTCACATGTAAAGTCCCCTCACATGTAAAGTCCCCTCACATGTGAAATCCCCTCACATGTAAAGTCCCCACACATGTGGAGTCCCCTCACATGTAAAGTCCCCTCACATGTAAAGTCCCCTCACATGTAAAGTCCCCACACATGTGGAGTCCCCTCACATGTAAAGTCCCCTCACATGTAAAGTCCCCTCACATGTAAAGTCCCCACACATGTGAAGTCCCCTCACATGTAAAGTCTCCTCACATGTGAAGTCCCCTCACATGTAAAGTCCCCTCACATGTGAAGTCCCCTCACATGTAAAGTCCTCACACATGTGAAGTCCCCAAATATGTAAAGTCCCCACACATGTGAAGTCCCCACACATGTGAAGTCCCCGCACATGTGAAGTCCCCACACATGTGAAGTCTCCTCACATGTAAAGTCCCCACACATGTGAAGTCTCCACACATGTGAAGTCCCCACACATGTAAAGTCCCCTCACATGTGAAGTCCCCACACATGTGAAGTTTTACGAGTAAGATAACACATTAAAGTATCCTAAAACGAAAACTAAACAAAAACTAAACATACCACCTAAACAGACAATTGACTAAATGTAAAATGTTACCGAGCATACCCTGTGGCCTAAACATTATCAAACCCAAGCACCCCCAGAACATCAGAGAAAGCACTAGTACGACAATATATGCACCTTCAAAACATGCAGTGATAAGAAACTGTGTAATTAATACCTGATACATGCAGATTAAAGTGATATTCACATAATATAAATATGCATGTACACTCTCTCCTCCACCACCCACACCAAAAACTGCAGCTCTACTGATACATCATTTGAGTGCAGCCTTCAGGACAGCAACGGCTGAAGGTGCAAATCCCTTCTTATATACATTCTTTCGCGCAAGAGGAACTTTAATATGCCTGGCAGATGGAAGTTTCTGAAATCCTAAATTAAGTGGATGGGCATGGCCATTAAAAATGTGAAATGCATTCCTGGCAAGGGCAGAGTCGTAGGAAGGGAGACAACTGTCGTTGTAGCTGACCAGTGAGTTTACTAGCTATGTTAACAACCCGGCTCAGTGTTGTCTTTTGTTTAACAGTAAGATGCCCAAACCAAGTTATGATGTCGAATGATAAGATAATCTCAACAGGAATTCTGTACACTACTTCAATGACATGTGTGCTGACCCCAAAGCTTCTGTGTTTCCTATGTAAAACGAGATGTTGCTGTGATTTGATGTGCACCATGTCAGCATGTTCATTGAAAGTGAATTTCTTATCAATAGTAGTCCCCAAGTATTTGAAACTGTCAACCCTCTCCACCTTCCTCTGGTCTATCACTACTGACCTTCCTGCCTCTCTTCCCCTGCTGTTGCTAAGGACAACCTCCCCACACATATAAAGTTCCCACACATGTGAAGTTTCCACACATGTAAAGTCCCCACACATGTGAAGTCCCCACACATGTAAAGTCCCCTCACATGTGAAATCCCCACACATGTAAAGTCCCCACACATGTAAAGATCACACACATGTAAAGTCCCCTCACATGTGAAGTCCCCACACATGTGAAGTCCCCACACATGTAAAGTCCCCACACATGTAAAGTCCCCACACATGTGAAGTCCCCTCACATGTAAAGTCCCCTCACATGTAAAGTCCCCTCACATGTAAAGTCCCCACACATGTAAAGTCCCCACACATGTAACGTCCCCACACATGTAAAGTCCCCACACATGTAAAGTCCCCTCACATGTAAAGTCCCCACACATGTAAAGTCCCCACACATGTAACGTCCCCACACATGTAAAGTCCCCACACACGTAAAGTCCCCACACATGTAACGTCCCCACACATGTAAAGTCCCCACACATGTAAAGTCCCCACACATGTAAAGTCCCCTCACATGTAAAGTCCCCACACATGTGAAGTCCCTACCCATGTAAAGTCCCCACACATGTACAGTCCCCACACATGTGAAGTCCCCACACATGTGAAGTCCCCACACATGTGAAATCCCCTCACATGTAAAGTCCACTCACGTGTAAAGTCCTCACACATGTAAAGTCCCCTCACATGTAAAGTGCCCTCACATGTGAAGTCCCCTCACATGTAAAGTCCCCACACATGTGGAGTCCCCTCACATGTAAAGTCCCCTCACATGTAAAGTCCCCTCACATGTAAAGTCCCCACACATACGAAGTCCCCTCACATGTAAAGTCCCCTCACATGTAAAGTCTCCTCACATGTGAAGTCCCCTCACATGTAAAGTCCCCTCACATGTGAAGTTCCCTCACATGTAAAGTCCTCACACATGTGAAGTCCCCAAATATGTAAAGTCCCCACACATGTGAAGTCCCCACACATGTGAAGTCCCCGCACATGTGAAGTCCCCACACATGTGAAGTCTCCTCACATGTAAAGTCCCCACACATGTGAAGTCTCCACACATGTGAAGTCCCCACACATGTGAATTCCCCACACATGTGAAGTTTTACGAGTAAGATAACACATTAAAGTATCCTAAAACGAAAACTAATCAAAAACTAAACATACCACTTAAACAGACAATTGACTAAATGTAAAATGTTACCGAGCATACCCTGTGGCCTAAACATTATCAAACCCAAGCACCCCCAGAACATCAGAGAAAGCACTAGTACGACAATATATGCACCTTCAAAACATGCAGTGATAAGAAACTGTGTAATTAATACCTGATACATGCAGATTAAAGTGATATTCACATAATATAAATATGCATGTACACTCTCTCCTCCACCACCCACACCAAAAACTGCAGCACTACTGATACATCATTTGAGTGCAGCCTTCAGGACAGCAACGGCTGAAGGTGCAAATCACTTCTTATATACATTCTTTCGCGCAAGAGGAACTTTAATACGCCTGGCAGATGGAAGTTTCTGAAATCCTAAATTAAGTGGATGGGCATGGCCATTAAAAATGTGAAATGCATTCCTGGCAAGGGCAGAGTCGTAGGAAGGGAGACAACTGTCGTTGTAGCTGACCAGTGAGTTTACTAGCTATGTTAACAACCCGGCTCAGTGTTGTCTTTTGTTTAACAGTAAGATGCCCAAACCAAGTTATGATGTCGAATGATAAGATAATCTCAACAGGAATTCTGTACACTACTTCAATGACATGTGTGCTGACCCCAAAGCTTCTGTGTTTCCTATGTAAAACGAGATGTTGCTGTGATTTGTTGTGCACCATGTCAGCATGTTCATTGAAAGTGAATTTCTTATCAATAGTAGTCCCCAAGTATTTGAAACTGTCAACCCTCTCCACCTTCCTCTGGTCTATCACTACTGACCTTCCTGCCTCTCTTCCCCTGCTGTTGCTAAGGACAACCTCCCCACACATATAAAGTTCCCACACATGTGAAGTTTCCACACATGTAAAGTCCCCACACATGTGAAGTCCCCACACATGTAAAGTCCCCTCACATGTGAAATCCCCACACATGTAAAGTCCCCACACATGTAAAGATCACACACATGTAAAGTCCCCTCACATGTGAAGTCCCCACACATGTGAAGTCCCCACACATGTAAAGTCCCCACACATGTAAAGTCCCCACACATGTGAAGTCCCCTCACATGTAAAGTCCCCTCACATGTAAAGTCCCCTCACATGTAAAGTCCCCACACATGTAAAGTCCCCACACATGTAACGTCCCCACACATGTAAAGTCCCCACACATGTAAAGTCCCCTCACATGTAAAGTCCCCACACATGTAAAGTCCCCACACATGTAACGTCCCCACACATGTAAAGTCCCCACACACGTAAAGTCCCCACACATGTAACGTCCCCACACATGTAAAGTCCCCACACATGTAAAGTCCCCACACATGTAAAGTCCCCTCACATGTAAAGTCCCCACACATGTGAAGTCCCTACCCATGTAAAGTCCCCACACATGTACAGTCCCCACACATGTGAAGTCCCCACACATGTGAAGTCCCCACACATGTGAAATCCCCTCACATGTAAAGTCCACTCACGTGTAAAGTCCTCACACATGTAAAGTCCCCTCACATGTAAAGTGCCCTCACATGTGAAGTCCCCTCACATGTAAAGTCCCCACACATGTGGAGTCCCCTCACATGTAAAGTCCCCTCACATGTAAAGTCCCCTCACATGTAAAGTCCCCACACATACGAAGTCCCCTCACATGTAAAGTCTCCTCACATGTGAAGTCCCCTCACATGTAAAGTCCCCTCACATGTGAAGTCCCCTCACATGTAAAGTCCTCACACATGTGAAGTCCCCAAATATGTAAAGTCCCCACACATGTGAAGTCCCCACACATGTGAAGTCCCCGCACATGTGAAGTCCCCACACATGTGAAGTCTCCTCACATGTAAAGTCCCCACACATGTGAAGTCTCCACACATGTGAAGTCCCCACACATGTGAAGTCCCCACACATGTGAAGTTTTACGAGTAAGATAACACATTAAAGTATCCTAAAACGAAAACTAATCAAAAACTAAACATACCACCTAAACAGACAATTGACTAAATGTAAAATGTTACCGAGCATACCCTGTGGCCTAAACATTATCAAACCCAAGCACCCCCAGAACATCAGAGAAAGCACTAGTACGACAATATATGCACCTTCAAAACATGCAGTGATAAGAAACTGTGTAATTAATACCTGATACATGCAGATTAAAGTGATATTCACATAATATAAATATGCATGTACACTCTCTCCTCCACCACCCACACCCAAAACTGCAGCTCTACTGATACATCATTTGAGTGCAGCCTTCAGGACAGCAACGGCTGAAGGTGCAAATCACTTCTTATATACATTCTTTCGCGCAAGAGGAACTTTAATACGCCTGGCAGATGGAAGTTTCTGAAATCGTAAATTAAGTGGATGGGCATGGCCATTAAAAATGTGAAATGCATTCCTGGCAAGGGCAGAGTCGCAGGAAGGGAGACAACTGTCGTAGTAGCTGACCAGTGAGTTTACTAGCTATGTTAACAACCCGGCTCAGTGTTGTCTTTTGTTTAACAGTAAGATGCCCAAACCAAGTTATGATGTCGAATGATAAGATAATCTCAACAGGAATTCTGTACACTACTTCAATGACATGTGTGCTGACCCCAAAGCTTCTGTGTTTCCTAAGTAAAACGAGATGTTGCTGTGATTTGTTGTGCACCATGTCAGCATGTTCATTGAAAGTGAGTTTCTTATCAATAGTAGTCCCCAAGTATTTGAAACTGTCAACCCTCTCCACCTTCCTCTGGTCTATCACTACTGACCTTCCTGCCTCTCTTCCCCTGCTGTTGCTAAGGACAACCTCCCCACACATATAAAGTTCCCACACATGTGAAGTTTCCACACATGTAAAGTCCCCACACATGTGAAGTCCCCACACATGTAAAGTCCCCTCACATGTGAAATCCCCACACATGTAAAGTCCCCACACATGTAAAGATCACACACATGTAAAGTCCCCTCACATGTGAAGTCCCCACACATGTGAAGTCCCCACACATGTAAAGTCCCCACACATGTAAAGTCCCCACACATGTGAAGTCCCCTCACATGTAAAGTCCCCTCACATGTAAAGTCCCCTCACATGTAAAGTCCCCACACATGTAAAGTCCCCACACATGTAACGTCCCCACACATGTAAAGTCCCCACACATGTAAAGTCCCCTCACATGTAAAGTCCCCACACATGTAAAGTCCCCACACATGTAACGTCCCCACACATGTAAAGTCCCCACACACGTAAAGTCCCCACACATGTAACGTCCCCACACATGTAAAGTCCCCACACATGTAAAGTCCCCACACATGTAAAGTCCCCTCACATGTAAAGTCCCCACACATGTGAAGTCCCTACCCATGTAAAGTCCCCACACATGTACAGTCCCCACACATGTGAAGTCCCCACACATGTGAAGTCCCCACACATGTGAAATCCCCTCACATGTAAAGTCCACTCACGTGTAAAGTCCTCACACATGTAAAGTCCCCTCACATGTAAAGTGCCCTCACATGTGAAGTCCCCTCACATGTAAAGTCCCCACACATGTGGAGTCCCCTCACATGTAAAGTCCCCTCACATGTAAAGTCCCCTCACATGTAAAGTCCCCACACATACGAAGTCCCCTAACATGTAAAGTCCCCTCACATGTAAAGTCTCCTCACATGTGAAGTCCCCTCACATGTAAAGTCCGCTCACATGTGAAGTCCCCTCACATGTAAAGTCCTCACACATGTGAAGTCCCCACACATGTAAAGTCCCCACACATGTAAAGTCCCCTCACTTGTAAAGTCCCCTCACATGTGAAGTCCCCAAACATGTAAAGTCCCCACACATGTGAAGTCCCCACACATGTGAAGTCCCCGCACATGTGAAGTCCCCACACATGTGAAGTCTCCTCACATGTAAAGTCCCCACACATGTGAAGTCTCCACACATGTGAAGTCCCCACACATGTAAAGTCCCCTCACATGTGAAGTCCCCAAACATGTAAAGTCCCCACACATGTGAAGTCCCCACACATGTGAAGTCCCCGCACATGTGAAGTCCCCACACATGTGAAGTCTCCTCACATGTAAAGTCCCCACACATGTGAAGTCTCCACACATGTGAAGTCCCCACACATGTAAAGTCCCCTCACATGTGAAGTCCCCTCACATGTAAAGTCCCCTCACGTGTAAAATCCTCACACATGTAAAGTCCCCTCACATGTAAAGTGCCCTCACATGTGAAGTCCCCTCACATGTAAAGTCCCCACACATGTGGAGTCTCCTCACATGTAATGTCCCCTCACATGTAAAGTCCCCTCACATGTAAAGTCCCCACACATACGAAGTCCCCTCACATGTAAAGTCCCCTCACATGTAAAGACTCCTCACATGTGAAGTCCCCTCACATGTAAAGTCCCCTCACATGTGAAGTCCCCTCACATGTAAAGTCCTCACACATGTGAAGTCCCCAAATATGTAAAGTCCCCACACATGTGAAGTCCCCACACATGTGAAGTCCCCGCACATGTGAAGTCCCCACACATGTGACGTCTCCTCACATGTAAAGTCCCCACACATGTGAAGTCTCCACACATGTGAAGTCCCCACACATGTAAAGTCCCCTCACATGTGAAGTCCCCACACATGTGAAGTTTTACGAGTAAGATAACACATTAAAGTATCCTAAAACGAAAACTAAACAAAAACTAAACATACCACCTAAACAGACAATTGACTAAATGTAAAATGTTACCGAGCATACCCTGTGGCCTAAACATTATCAAACCCAAGCACCCCCAGAACATCAGAGAAAGCACTAGTACGACAATATATGCACCTTCAAAACATGCAGTGATAAGAAACTGTGTAATTAATACCTGATACATGCAGATTAAAGTGATATTCACATAATATAAATATGCATGTACACTCTCTCCTCCACCACCCACACCCAAAACTGCAGCTCTACTGATACATCATTTGAGTGCAGCCTTCAGGACAGCAACGGCTGAAGGCGCAAATCACTTCTTATATACATTCTTTCGCGCAAGAGGAACTTTAATACGCCTGGCAGATGGAAGTTTCTGAAATCGTAAATTAAGTGGATGGGCATGGCCATTAAAAATGTGAAATGCATTCCTGGCAAGGGCAGAGTCGCAGGAAGGGAGACAACTGTCGTTGTAGCTGACCAGTGAGTTTACTAGCTATGTTAACAACCCGGCTCAGTGTTGTCTTTTGTTTAACAGTAAGATGCCCAAACCAAGTTATGATGTCGAATGATAAGATAATCTCAACAGGAATTCTGTACACTACTTCAATAACATGTGTGCTGACCCCAAAGCTTCTGTGTTTCCTAAGTAAAACGAGATGTTGCTGTGATTTGTTGTGCACCATGTCAGCATGTTAATTGAAAGTGAGTTTCTTATCAATAGTAGTCCCCAAGTATTTGAAACTGTCAACCCTCTCCACCTTCCTCTGGTCTATCACTACTGACCTTCCTGCCTCTCTTCCCCTGCTGTTGCTAAGGACAACCTCCCCACACATATAAAGTTCCCACACATGTGAAGTTTCCACACATGTAAAGTCCCCACACATGTGAAGTCCCCATACATGTAAAGTCCCCTCACATGTGAAATCCCCACACATGTAAAGTCCCCACACATGTAAAGATCACACACATGTAAAGTCCCCTCACATGTGAAGTCCCCACACATGTGAAGTCCCCACACATGTAAAGTCCCCACACATGTAAAGTCCCCACACATGTGAAGTCCCCTCACATGTAAAGTCCCCTCACATGTAAAGTCCCCTCACATGTAAAGTCCCCACACATGTAAAGTCCCCACACATGTAACGTCCCCACACATGTAAAGTCCCCACACATGTAAAGTCCCCTCACATGTAAAGTCCCCACACATGTAAAGTCCCCACACATGTAACGTCCCCACACATGTAAAGTCCCCACACACGTAAAGTCCCCACACATGTAACGTCCCCACACATGTAAAGTCCCCACACATGTAAAGTCCCCACACATGTAAAGTCCCCTCACATGTAAAGTCCCCACACATGTGAAGTCCCTACCCATGTAAAGTCCCCACACATGTACAGTCCCCACACATGTGAAGTCCCCACACATGTGAAGTCCCCACACATGTGAAATCCCCTCACATGTAAAGTCCCCTCACGTGTAAAGTCCTCACACATGTAAAGTCCCCTCACATGTAAAGTGCCCTCACATGTGAAGTCCCCTCACATGTAAAGTCCCCACACATGTGGAGTCCCCTCACATGTAAAGTCCCCTCACATGTAAAGTCCCCACACATACGAAGTCCTCTCACATGTAAAGTCCCCTCACATGTAAAGTCTCCTCACATGTGAAGTCCCCTCACATGTAAAGTCCCCTCACATGTGAAGTCCCCTCACATGTAAAGTCCTCACACATGTGAAGTCCCCACACATGTAAAGTCCCCACACATGTAAAGTCCCCTCACATGTAAAGTCCCCTCACATGTGAAGTCCCCACACATGTAAAGTCCCCACACATGTGAAGTCCCCACACATGTGAAGTCCCCGCACATGTGAAGTCCCCACACATGTGAAGTCTCCTCACATGTAAAGTCCCCACACATGTGAAGTCTCCACACATGTGAAGTCCCCACACATGTAAAGTCCCCTCACATGTGAAGTCCCCAAATATGTAAAGTCCCCACACATGTGAAGTCCCCACACATGTGAAGTCCCCACACATGTAAAGTCCCCTCACATGTGAAATCCCCACACATGTAAAGTCCCCACACATGTAAAGATCACACACATGTAAAGTCCCCTCACATGTGAAGTCCCCACACATGTGAAGTCCCCACACATGTAAAGTCCCCACACATGTAAAGTCCCCACACATGTGAAGTCCCCTCACATGTAAAGTCCCCTCACATGTAAAGTCCCCTCACATGTAAAGTCCCCACACATGTAAAGTCCCCACATATGTAACGTCCCCACACATGTAAATTCCCCACACATGTAAAGTCCCCTCACATGTAAAGTCCCCACACATGTAAAGTCCCCACACATGTAACGTCCCCACACATCTAAAGTCCCCACACACGTAAAGTCCCCACACATGTAACGTCCCCACACATGTAAAGTCCCCACACATGTAAAGTCCCCACACATGTAAAGTCCCCTCACATGTAAAGTCCCCACACATGTGAAGTCCCTACCCATGTAAAGTCCCCACACATGTACAGTCCCCACACATGTGAAGTCCCCACACATGTGAAGTCCCCACACATGTGAAATCCCCTCACATGTAAAGTCCCCTCACGTGTAAAGTCCTCACACATGTAAAGTCCCCTCACATGTAAAGTGCCCTCACATGTGAAGTCCCCTCACATGTAAAGTCCCCACACATGTGGAGTCCCGTCACATGTAAAGTCCCCTCACATGTAAAGTCCCCACACATACGAAGTCCTCTCAAATGTAAAGTCCCCTCACATGTAAAGTCTCCTCACATGTGAAGTCCCCTCACATGTAAAGTCCCCTCACATGTGAAGTCCCCTCACATGTAAAGTCCTCACACATGTGAAGTCCCCACACATGTAAAGTCCCCACACATGTAAAGTCCCCTCACATGTAAAGTCCCCTCACATGTGAAGTCCCCAAACATGTAAAGTCCCCACACATGTGAAGTCCCCACACATGTGAAGTCCCCGCACATGTGAAGTCCCCACACATGTGAAGTCTCCTCACATGTAAAGTCCCCACACATGTGAAGTCTCCACACATGTGAAGTCCCCACACATGTAAAGTCCCCTCACATGTGAAGTCCCCAAATATGTAAAGTCCCCACACATGTGAAGTCCCCACACATGTGAAGTCCCCGCACATGTGAAGTCCCCACACATGTGAAGTCTCCTCACATGTAAAGTCCCCACACATGTGAAGTCTCCACACATGTGAAGTCCCCACACATGTAAAGTCCCCTCACATGTGAAGTCCCCACACATGTGAAGTTTTACGAGTAAGATAACACATTAAAGTATCCTAAAACGAAAACTAAACAAAAACTAAACATACCACCTAAACAGACAATTGACTAAATGTAAAATGTTACCGAGCATACCCTGTGGCCTAAACATTATCAAACCCAAGCACCCCCAGAACATCAGAGAAAGCACTAGTACGACAATATATGCACCTTCAAAACATGCAGTGATAAGAAACTGTGTAATTAATACCTGATACATGCAGATTAAAGTGATATTCACATAATATAAATATGCATGTACACTCTCTCCTCCACCACCCACACCAAAAACTGCAGCTCTACTGATACATCATTTGAGTGCAGCCTTCAGGACAGCAACGGCTGAAGGTGCAAATCACTTCTTATATACATTCTTTCGCGCAAGAGGAACTTTAATACGCCTGGCAGATGGAAGTTTCTGAAATCCTAAATTAAGTGGATGGGCATGGCCATTAAAAATGTGAAATGCATTCCTGGCAAGGGCAGAGTCGTAGGAAGGGAGACAACTGTCGTTGTAGCTGACCAGTGAGTTTACTAGCTATGTTAACAACCCGGCTCAGTGTTGTCTTTTGTTTAACAGTAAGATGCCCAAACCAAGTTATGATGTCGAATGATAAGATACTCTCAACAGGAATTCTGTACACTACTTCAATGACATGTGTGCTGACCCCAAAGCTTCTGTGTTTCCTATGTAAAACGAGATGTTGCTGTGATTTGTTGTGCACCATGTCAGCATGTTCATTGAAAGTGAGTTTCTTATCAATAGTAGTCCCCAAGTATTTGAAACTGTCAACCCTCTCCACCTTCCTCTGGTCTATCACTACTGACCTTCCTGCCTCTCTTCCCCTGCTGTTGCTAAGGACAACCTCCTTGGTTTTACCTACATTTAATTAAGGAAAACTGTCCTTAAACATTGTATTCAACACGTCAAGCTGAAGAAAGTATCGATAAATAGAAAATTCATCTTTCAGACAACCCACAAGAGCCACGTCATCTGCGTATTTCAGAGGGTAAGAACTGGGTCATTACATCTGGTATCAATTGTATACCGTGAGAAAAGTACGGCAGAGAGAACGGTCCAGTGTTCACAACAATCTCATCGGACATTAAAACTGACCCTCTAAGTCTAACAGTCTCTGAATCAAAACATGATGCTAAGTAGTTTGAAAAGCAGCGGACATATCCATGAAAAGAACTCTGACAGAAGTACCAGCTTTATCTAAATGTTTAGCTGTGAGATCTACAAGAGTCAGAGTAGCGTCATCGACACCTCTTCTACCCCTACAAGCCAACTGCAACAGGTCTATGCGATCGGCCACCGATGTAGTCAGGTGAGCGCAAACAATCCTCTCCATGCACTTGGCAACGACAGAAGTACGTGCCACTGGACGGAAGTCTTTCATGTGAATAGCACCTGGAATTTTAGGCACTGGAATGATAGTTGGCATCTTCCATGAACACGGCATAACATGATTATCTAACAGTAGCTGAAACAGACGAGTGAAAAAGGGCCCAACTGTTCGGCACAAACTTTCAACACACGACCTCGCAGACCATCTGGTCCGGGCACTTTGTTATCATTGACACGTGAAAACATCTCACAACACCAGCCTCTTCAATTATAACAATGGACAGACTAGATACAAGTGGCAGACACACCTGATAACATTCTGCATGGAAATCCTGAGTATCAAATCTGGCATAAAACGTGTTCATTTCATTTGCCAAGAGAGAAGAGTTATCTGCTGCCAAGGGTGTTGGCGGTTGTTTCCTAGCTATCATTGTATTGATACCATGCCTAGCAGTTTTTGCATTGCCACACAACAGTTTGCATTCCGCTTTGTCTTTGTATTTTAATTTTGCTAACTTAACTTTTCTTCTGAATATTTTGTTAAGTTCTTTCACTTTAGTGGTGTCGCCAACTAGAAAAGCCTGTTTCATTTAATTCAAAAAACCTTTTAACTCTTTGGTAACGCACGGTTTGTTGTTGGAAAACATTTGAACAGTCTTTGATTTTATCACCTAGTCATCACAAAACTGAATGTACGATGTTACATGATCCACAGTTCATCTGGGTTATCACAAGAACTGTAAAAATACCTTCCAGTCAGTCTATAATAATAATATTTAATATTTATATAGCGCAATTTCTAGAAAATGCTCAAAACGCCGTACAATCTAAATTCGATCAAACGATTCAATGTGTATCATACAAACTGCAAACTCTATTTACGTAGTTGCATACCTTTATATATATATATATATACCTACACACACATGCGCGCGCAGAGGCACCACACACACACACACACACACACACACACACACACACACACACACACACACACACACACACACACACACGCACGTATACATAAATAAATTATGATACATGCACATAAAAATATCTATGTACGTATAACAAATAAAATGTCCTCAGATGAAATTAAATAAATGTCAACAATATTGAGCTTTAAACATGTGCGTCTTTAGTGTCTTTCTAAAAGCCGATAGACTTCTGCTGCAATTAGTAGCAATAGGCAGCGCATTCAACAGTCGAGGGCCAATCACACGGAAGGACCGGTCGCCGAAACTGACCAGCTTTGTTCGTGGCCCTTCAAGGAAATGTTGTTCAGACGAACGTGTGCGTCCCGGACATTGTCTCTTTAACAGGTTAGCCAGATACAGCGGCGCCGTCCCGTTCATACATCGGAATACACGATGAAGTATTTTAAACTCGATTCGGCATTTGATTGGCAGCCAATGTAATTCTTTTAGAATCGGAGTTGCGTGGTCACGGTGAGGTGTGAACGTGATGAAGTGCGTCATGCGTCACTGCATATCATCGGCGGTTGCACAAAGTTGTTCGTGGTCCGGTGTTATCCAGAAATAGACCACAATAAAGCGTTCTGCTTGACAAGTTTGCAAACGGTTATCAAAGCAAGCGTAGACGAATATCGATTAAACATCATAACAATCCGGCACAAGTAATCATTTTCAAGTAAAATGTAAACGTCCGAAGTAATGGATGTACATTTGTATACGCATCTGAGCAATATTAAAACATTCCGTGAATTAAAATACGTCAAACTTGTAACAATAAGACATCTGTCGTGGGAGCTACTGCCAAGCGCTGCACCACACCCTACTGGCCCATTTGAATGGATTTAGGTAATAAGGCTGAACTGTTTTATGTCGTGACGTAGCTCGATCTATGCTATGATTGGACATACCGGAAGCCACTTATGCATGTGTCCTCCTTGAACGTCCCTTTGAGTTGTCTGTTGCAGCAATATGGTCATGTGTCCTCCTTGAACGTCCCTTTGAGTTGTCTGTTGCAGCAATATGGTCAGGTGTCCTCCGTGAACGTCCCTTTGAGTTGTCTGTTGCAGCAATATGGTCACTAAGTCTGATTTTGTAGATTATTGTTTTGCTATCGCCTTCGGTTACACTGTTGTTGTTACTTTACGATACAGTAGCGGAACACATTGCCCTATTGGTGAACTCAGAACCTGGTTGCGCCGTGGGTGATATCCTGGCAGCCATGTCACGTGGGTAGTAATCCGGCAGCTATTGGCAGTGATCCTAAATGCAGTTTTTGGATCGACACAAACGCGAGTGCCACACCACGTGTTGGGAGCTATCGATTGTACCAATATGAAATACTACGCCTTTTCCTGAACTTTGTGAACCTTTGCGCCCGCCCCAAAGAGCCGCCCATCGTCATGTTGCCTTCTAATACTTGCTCCAGGCGCCGAGAGGTAAATTATGCTCTCATTCTATGCAATCGCTACTGACTGTTTTTCCTGTTTTCTTGATGCAGCGACCCTGAACCTCGCGTTGAACCGGCCCGCCTTCCAGTCGTCACTGGGAAACAAAGCAGGGCAGGCCGAGCACGCCGTTGACGGCGATGACTACGGCCATTTCATCCTGGGCAAGTCTTGCACGCACACCACAACAAGTTCCATGTCTTGGTGGGCGGTCGACCTCGGCTCGCGCCAGATGGTCTCGCACGTGCAAATAACAAACAGGGCGGACGGTGAGTTTCGCTCAACATCGTTTTAATGTTGCATTCTGAACTAAACTGCAGCAGCAGAGCCGGTGACTGTACATTTTCTCACGCAGCGGCAGCAGTGTGGAACGCTCTGCCGTCAAGTGTTACCAGCAAAACATCACTGGTATCATTTAAATCTGAGTTGAAGACTCACCTGTTCACTGCAGCGTATATGTAACTCGGACCCTTACCAACACAGTTTTACCATAGCTGATTGATGTTTAACGTTTATTTATTATTTATTTATCTATATATTTACTTTTCGTATACATTTTAGCCTAATTTATTGATGTTTACATTCATTTTAGTTTATTTACATAAAATAATAATAATATGATCTTAACTATTTTATTTTATGATATTTTACATCATTTTTGCTTTCTACTTCTACTGTATTTATTGTTTTAATTACTATTATTATTAGTTCATTTTATCTATGATATAGCAACTATTGTTTTTTTTTTTTAAATGCATTATTTTTAACATACACTTGTGTATTGTTGTAAAGCTCTGTGAACAATATCGGATGTGGTGCTTAACAAAATAAAATATTATTATTATTATTATAAACTACCATTTTAACTGTTTTTAGGAGAGTGTACACATGTATAACATGATATGTATAACATGAACTGTATTTACTTATTTGATCTTATTTATCACCGTATATACGTTGGCATTTGATATATTATTCGATTTGTTATGCTTTTGCAAAACTACCTGTCGCCAGGTCCGACCAGCGGAATAATAGCTGTATGGCACGGGGACAAAATAGTTCGTCTTTTGTGCTGTTTAGTCTTAAAATTGTATAATATGTGAAAAAGGTTAATAGTTATAATATAACTCACTTATATACTATACTATCTATACTAAGTCATATATTATACTATATTATATATATATAATTATCGAGCAGTAAAAATACAATAACAACAAATAATACATTGATGTATACATCTGATGTATATTTCTATATGATTTCTGCAAAGAGAACTCATTGTCTGTATATGATCAGAACACCCTCCCGACATATACATGTACATATGTTAGTTCTGCCTGGGGAACTACGTCATGGCTAGACCATGTTATATATATGCACTGCTGATACAAATGATTGCTTAACTAGAATGTCGATACTTTATGACTGTATTAATTCTGATCACCAACCTGTGTCCTTCGCCATTGACAGTGCTGTTCTACCAGCATGGGTTAGTGGTAGTGTTAACACTAACGAAATTAAGCAAGTTATACATTGGGACACCTTACACCCACATGATATTAACTCGTATAGGAATGGCACGAATGTTGAACAGTCTAAACTGAATGTTCCACCCGGTGTTAAATGCAGTAATCCTAATTGTAACAATTAAACTATGATGACATCGACGCGTTATAGAATTCTATCGTATCCACTCTGAAGAGGTCTGGTCAAAAACTTGTGTGAACTTATAAACGTTCTTCTAAATTTGATGTTGTACTAGGATGGAATGAGCATGTGAAAGAACTACACATGTATACATGTTGATCTCGCTATTGGGTCAATGTGGAAGAGCCACTATGAAAATGTATTTAACGATGTGAAGGACAGTCGTTGTGATAACGTTCACTTTGATTATATCAGTGACAATAATGGAATTACCGTTAATGCAGTTGAAATGAATATTGTTAATGAATTATCATGAAATAAGTCACCTGGTTTAGATGGTATTACTGCAGAACACGTCAAGTTCGCCGAAGCTCAAATTGTGGTGCTATTATCTACCCTTGTGACCTCTATTATGGTGCATGGTTATGTTCCGAAATCAGTCTCAGAGTATGTTATTGTACCGGTTATTTAAGATAAAAACAGGCGGGTAAATGACAAAGTTAATTACATGCCAGTATGCCTTTCTAACATATGTTCCAACATAGTAGATACCGTGTTATTCAACAGAATGGAAACGTAGGCCTACTTGCAAACAACGCGTCATCAGTTTGGATTTAAGCCAAAACATGGAACGGAGCTGTGTGTGTTTACATTTAAGGAATTATTAAGATTTTACACTAAACGTGGTGGTTCTGCTATGCATGTTGCGTTTCTGGATGCTTCAAAAGTATTTGATCAAGTCAGTCGACATAAGCTGTTAACGAAATTAGAACAACGCGATGTACCGAAATATATTCTAAGAATACTCGGCAGTGAGTTCAGTAACCAATGGGGATCTACCTACTCGGATTTCTTCTCAGTGGGCAACGGTGTTAAGCAAGGTGGACAAGTTATCTCCTTTATTGTTTAACCTTTACATGTACAATTTGAGAGTACAACTATACAGACAACATATTGGTTGAAGTCTGGGTACAATGGTTGTTAATCATCTGATATACGCTGATGACCTACTTTTATTCGCTCCTTCCGCCAAGGGACTACAAGCTTTACTTGAGATATGTTACTCTCATGGGTGTGAGCACGATGTTCAATATAATGCTGGTAAATCCTTGATCATGAACTTTGATTCTAGAAAGTCAAATCTTGCCAGGGAAATTAATTTAAGAGGAAATAAGTTAAACTTCGCCACCTCTTGTAAATACCTTGGGCATGTCATTTGTAACGACTTATCGGATGAGGCTGACATTCAAGCCAAAGTGAGACTTTTTTATGCCAAAAGTAACATGTTACGGCAAACATTTCATTTTTGCTCCATTGCTCTAAAGAATAAGCTGTTTACTGCATATTTCAGCAATATTTATATTGACTGTATATATATATATATTATTGACATACATTATATATATATATATATCAATAATTTAAATAGATTTTAGATAAACCAAATATATATATGGTCAAATCCAACGAACGATAGAATTGCCTGGATCTTTTGTTCAGTTGTAGTATTAAATGTGCATAATATTGAGGCAACTTCACCAAAATTTGGGCACACTAATTCACAACATTGATGATTTTACAGTTGCTTGAAGTTCAAATGTGTGTTCTATATGTTATCATCCGAGGACCACAAGTTATGGTCCATTGGCAGGACATAACCCACAGTACAAAGGTGTTGTGTTGGATATTAATTTTTTTGTCAATGGATAACATGTGGACATATGTTATAGCGGCGTGACTTTGGGGGGGGTACTTATTTAGAGTTGTTAGAGTGCGGTGAAGTTCTTTTTTCGCACTTCAATATTGCCCCACTCTATTTTCCGAATGTGTTGTCATCACTTGTACAACAAGACAAACACGTTGTAGATATGTGTATACTGTTTATATTTAAGCGGACGATGTGTTTTATCCATTGATATTTATGTTATGGACGTAACCTGCAAATTTGTAGCACAAGACACTCAGACAAAATGGTATTCGGACGATAACACAATTTTAAAAATCAGAATAGAATCTGGAATATTAATGATTAGCAGTAAATTATGAAAGTGCCTTAGCACATGTTGTTTATGTTGCAATATTAGCCACATCTGTATCCCCTACGTATGTATACCTTGTTCTCTGCTGTCCTCTTCTTTGTATTCCGAGTGCTAAAGTTGTTGAATAATCGTATATTTTCTACTTCTGCATTGTTGTCATTATTTGTACAACAAGACAAACACGTAGTAGATATGGGCATACTGTTCATGTTTATGGGGAGAATGTATGTTATCCGTTGGTATTTATGTTATGATCACAACCTGCACGTTTTAGCACATGACACGCAGAAAAAATGGTACTCGGACGATAACACAATTTTGAAAATCACGATTAACAGTAAATTGAGAAAGTGCCTTAGTATATGTTGTTTATATTGCACTGTTAGCCTCATGTGTATCCCTTATGCATGTATACCTTGTTCTCTTCTGTCCTCTTCGTTGTATTCTGAGTGCTAGAGTTGTGAAATAATTTTTTTCTCACATTTTCTTTACTGTAGTCGCCATATTTAATTACTGTGATATGTTAGTGCATTTTAAACTGTATCTACATTATTTACTACACCGGGCAATGTCTGCAAATAAAAAATTTCATTGTTTGGGCTATAACTCGGCATTACTCGAACATTAAACCAATTTTATTTATAAAGGTTAACAAATATAATCGATGTACTTACATAAAAATAGAACATTATAAATCGGCAACACTTTGGTATGATAACGTTTTTAACTGTCCATCACATTGTCTACTCAGTGTCTATCACGTTGTCTACTCAGTGTCTACCACATTGTCTACTCAGTGTCCATCATATTGTCTACTCAGTGTCCATCACAATGTCTACTCAGTGTCTACCACATTGTCTACTCAGTGTCCATCATATTGTCTACTCAGTGTCCATCACAATGTCTACTCAGTGTCAATCACATTGTCTACTCAGTGTCTACCACATTGTCTACTCAGTGTCCATCATATTGTCTACTCAGTGTCCATCACAATGTCTACTCGGTGTCCATCACATTGTCTACTCAGTGTCTACCACATTGTCTACTCAGTGTCCATCATATTGTCTACTCAGTGTCCATCACAATGTCTACTCAGTGTCCATCACATTGTCTACTCAGTGTCCAATGTCCACCACATCGTCTACTCATCATCATCATCGTTTTCCTCCACAGCATGGCATTTCTTTATAACTTTTATTTCATAAGGCTTGAATGTGAACACATTGCCTACCGTCGTAGGAGGTGATACCACCTTGATGATGTCTGAGGCTTCCACAATCCCAACCTCAAGCCTCCCCCATTTCCAGTTTCCTCGAGTGCGGGTCATGTATGCTACTTCAAACATGCCATCGGTCGTGATACGCAGCACCCGGGCCATGTACCATTTCTTGTTAAATCGAACAGCCAACCAACTGTCTACCACCACTTTTTGTACTCCCACTTCCGACTCCCTTTCTTTAACTGCACCGTGATTCTCTTCATTTTCATTCACTTCTATCCCCTTCACATCAACCTTTTTCTTCTGCACCTCCTTTTCCTTTGCTGCATTCTCCCTGATTTCTGTCTCCTGCACCTCAATCCTCCTCACATCAACCTATTTCTCCTGCACCTCCTTTTCCTTTGCTGTATTCTCCATGACTTCTGTCTCCTGCACCTCGATCTGCCTCACATTCACCTTTTTCTCATGCACCTCTGTTTCCTTGTCTGCCACTGCTGTCTTCTTCCTCTCGATCTGCAGAAGTGTTTTTGTCCACCCTACACACGTAGGGTGGAAAACACCCCCTTGTTCATAGCAGCAATCTTGGAAGCATGATGTCTCTCAAATAATCATGCATGGGCCCTCTGGCACGATCGTATGTGCATTTATGATGACCGGCACTGCCGTCACTTTCCAAGACTTTAGCATACCCTTGCATCGCTGAACCTCATTGTGGTCTTCGCTTCTCTGAGCCTGTTGCAGAATTCACCGCTGTTGGTGATGATCTTTCCATTCTTCATGATATGTCAGCCTTATTCTTTATTGCCCCATGTTGGCATGTTAAAAAGACAAGACAAAACAAGTCAGCACAATGCAGTATTACTTTTACCAGCGTATTGTGTTATCGTCCGTGGATCAAGGTTATCGACCGTGGCTCCCTCTAGAAAGCACAATTGTATTTTAATTTGGCCAACAACCTCTCCACAGTGTGCGTAACATAAAGAGGCGAGCGATAGAATGCTAAACTTTACTATTTTGCAGATTATTTGGTATGTCAGCTTTTTCCAAATCCTAATAAATCAGGAAATAATGTACAAATTCTACAAAAAAAAACCATCTAATGCCAAGCATAATGGTAATTAATGCACTTAATGAGTTAAATTGGACAGGAAGATATATTGGCTATCATATAGCACACACACAGTGGCATATTAAGACTCTATTTCACGCAATGCCTTTCTTAATGCAGTATTACTATTAACAACGTATTGCGTTATCATCCGTGGATCATCGTTATCGACCGTGGCCCCCTTTTAAAAAGCACTCATAACAAGATTTAACAAGATTGCCACCCAGAGAATTAACTCTAGGTGGCAGGTGGACAAGGAAGCCCTTTGGGTTATCGAGAGTCCGACCCTTTTATCTATGTGTATCCCGCCCGTCTGAGGTATGTGTCGATTTTATTTTTAAACATATTCACGCTACTAGCACCCACACAATCAGCAGGTAATCTATTCCATTCATTTACAGTCCTTTGCGAAAATGAAAACTTTCTTATATCCAATCTACTCTGCTCCTTTGCTAATGTAACCTCATGTCCTCTAGTCCTTCTATCTTTCTTAACTGAGAAAAAAATATTTCTATCAATATTTTCATAACCCTTCAATATTTTAAACACTTCTATCTGATCTCCTCTCAATCTCCTGGTCTCTAGTGTTGTTAAACCGCATTTTTAGGCGTATTTCGTAACTAAGATCCCTCAGATTTGGTATCATTTTAGTTGCTCTCCTCTGCACTCTTTCTAGCATATCTATGTCCTTCCTGCGATATGGCCTCCACGCTTGAATACAATATTCTAAACGAGGCCTAACTATTGTTTTGTACAGCGGTATTATTAGCTCTTTTTCCTTATACGTTATGTTTCGCCTAATTAATCCAAGGATTTGATTTCCCTTTGAAGCTGCAATTCCGCACTGCTCTGAAACCTTCATATCAGCACTAATGGTTAACCCTAAGTCCTTTTCTTTTACAGTAGTACTTAGTACAGTACCCCCATTGTATATTCTACCTCTTCGTTCCCATGTCCTGTGTGGAGGCATTTACATTTCCAAAAATTGAACAGCATTTGCCACTTTTCAGACCATTTGATCAACTTGTCAAGATCATCTTGTAAATGTTGTCTATCTCCATCACTTTTAATCCTTCTAAACACTTTTGTATCATCCGCAAATTTCAACACCTTGCTTGTTATTTCATCATCCAAATCGTTGATATATATATTAAGAATAATATAGGTCCTAGTATTGATCCCTGTGGTACCCCACTCAATACCGATTTCCAGTTTGAAGCCTCCCCATCAACTACTACACGTTGTCTTCTGTCAATCAGCCATTGTTCTATCCAGTTTATTATACCATTTCCTATGCCATGCGCCTTTAGTTTAAGCAGTAATCTTTGATGTGGTACTTTGTCGAAAGCTTTTTGAAAATCTAAGTAGACGATATCTACTGGTGATCCCTCATCTACCCACCTAGTGATGTCTTCCAAAAAACATAACATATTTGTTAAGCATGACCTCGCTTTAAAAAAACCATGTTGAGATGGGTTAATCAAGTTGTGTTTAACAAGAAAATCCACCATGTGATCTTTAATTAGTCTTTCTAATAATTTACAAATCACTGATGTTAAACTCACTGGTCTATAGTTCTCTGACTTGTTTCTCGAACCTTTTTTGAATAACGGTATAATATTTGCTTCTTTCCATTCTAAAGGAACCACTCCCTCTTCTAATGACAAGTTGAAAACTGTTGCAAGCGGTATGCTAATTTGTTCTACAATTTCCAATAGTAGTTCGGGTGGAATACCATCCACACCAGGTGATTTATTATCCTTCATAACCCTTATTTTCTTAGCTACCATTTCCGGGGTTACAATTAATTGTCCTAAATAGTCTGAATCTGCCCCCTTGAACTTAGCCTCTGGTACTGGCAGTGAACTAATATCTTCCCTGTTAAACACTGAACTAAAGTACTCATTCAGGGCTTCTGCCATTAAGAATCCCTCTGATATTATATTTCCAGCACTATCTTCTAGAGGACCGACCTTATGTCGAACTTTCTGTTTGCTTCGAACATACGCATACAAACTCTTGCTGTCATGTTTTATATTACTAGCTAATTGTTGTTCATAGCTTCTCTTTGAATTTCTAATTTCAGCTGTAGCTTGGTTAAGTGCTTCTTTATAACTGTTGTAGTCTTCATCATTTCCAGTACATCTATATGACTTCCACATCATTTGTTTATACTTAATTTTTCTAATGGCTTCTTTCGATAATTGTTTCTTTTTGTACCGTTTTCCTTGTTTTTTGAAGGGTACAAATTTATCGACTATGCACTTAATTTCACTCTTTAATATATTCCAGCATTCTGTTGCTGTCTTATTTTTCAGTGTGTTATTCCAGTCTATCTTTGCTAAATATTTCCTCATGTCCTTATACCTTCCTTTGTGGAAATTTCTCCTATACTGCTTTTTACTATTCCTTTCTGATTTTACTTTGATGGTAAAATGTATCTGGTTGTGATCGCTACTCCCCAGTGGCTCACATATCTTGACATTGTCAACTAATTCATTCTGTGTGGACAAAACTATGTCTAACACATTCTCACCCCTGGTTGGTTCTAGCACATGTTGAGAAAGGAATGTATCTTGAACTAAAACTAAAAACTTGTGGTCCTCACTCCCATACTCTGTAGAGATTTCCATTGTATATGCCCGTGGTTAAAATCCCCCATAATAATACAGTCCCGTTTGCTTACTTCCCTTATAGCGTTTTGTATTTTTTCATTCTCTTATATGCTTATGTTTGGACTTCGATAAACTAACCCAACTGTTAACGTTGAGTTTCCTGTAACTATGTTACACCAAACAGCTTCTTCGCAATCTGCTTCTCTTTCTAATTTTATTTCATAAGCCTGAATAGATTCTTTAATATATAAAATAACTCCACCTCCCTTTCTTCCTATTCTATCTTTTCTAAACATTACATATCCTGTCAGTCCCAATTCAGCATCTGATATATCGGTGGTGGTCCAGGATTCGGTTATACCTATTATATGAGGGTCAATATCTTCTACCATAATGTTTAGTTCATTTCTTTTGTTTACTATACTCCTTGCATTTAAACAAACACATTTATATCCAGCTTCAGAAGAGTTTTCCAGACTGTTATTTGCTGATTTATTTGTGCTGTCTTTATCTATGCCTCCATTTTCAGGCTTTTTGTGAGTCCCCCCTGCGAATCTAGTTTAAATAGTTGCAACCTGTCCCACTGTCAACCGATCGCAGCAGGTTCTCTGAGAAAACTGCTGCCCCCTTTCCACTAAGATGGAGGCCATCTCTCATGTACATATCTTCCCTCCCAACAAAGTATCCCCATAAATCTGTGAATCCCACCCCCTCTTCTTCACACATCTGCTCAACTAGTGCGTTGATCGCCATCCTCTTGCAGTTTCTATACGTTGCCCCCCTTCCTCCCATTACTGGCAAAATTCCTGACAGAATAACCTGTTCAACTCTCGTCTTCTTTACCTTCCTCACTAACTGTCTATACTTCTGTATTATCGCAGTTGTTCCCTCCCTGTCAGCATTATTTGTTCCTACATGTACCAGTATAGACCCCCCCTTGCCATGTCCCAATACCTTCTCTATTCTGTCAGTTACATGTTCAATCCTAGCCCCCGGTAAACAAACAGCGATGTCCTTCCCCTCGCTCAGTGCCTTGTCCGTCTTTCTCATAATGGAGTCGCCCATAAACACCCTCTCTTTCCTCGTTGCCCCCTCAATCACTGCCTTAGAATAGCTCCTTCTTCGGTTTGCATCTGTCTGCTTGTTGTCTTTCCCCCCTGTCGTCTTCTCTCCTGTCACATGCTCTTCCGATCCATTCTTTCCTGTCGCTTTTTCTCTTGTCACCTTCCCTTTTATCGACTTCCCTTCTATCACATTTTCTCTCACTTCCTTTCGTCCCTTCTTCGTTCGTCCCATCTCGTTTTCCTCTCTCCTCTCCCTTCCCATCTTCCCTCCCTCTTTCTCTACGGTCACTTTCTTCCCTGTCACCTTCACACTTGTCACGTTTTCTGTTGTCGATTTTCCAATTTCTTCCCCTCCAATCACCTTCCCTCCTCTCAATCACCTTTCCTCAGTTTTCTTGCCACTGCTATTCTCCTTCAGTCTTGCAGTATTCTCACCTCTCTCCCTGTCGTCTCTCTCCATTCGACCTGCCTCCTTGCTAATTCCCATCTCCATTCCCTTCACAATATCTGTCAACCTAACTATCTCCTTCTGCAGACACTCCACCTTCCAACACCCAATGCACTGAAAGGTGAATCCTTCCTCCATGGTTTCTGCCCATGACTTCCCACAGCCGGACAATGCAAAATCTACCCAGCTGTGGCAGTGATCGCACACCAAGTGTCGCTTTGCCTTGACTTGCCGCTTGCAAGGCGCCATATCCCGATCAGAAATTATTTAATAACTTAACTAACTTAGTCTTTATAAAGACTGTTTCCTGTGTACTACAGCACACTTTGGGTTACAAATTTCAATTACACAGCCGACTATTTATCCTGACACGAACGCTAACATTACCGGTAGTGACCTAATTTAAATACAATCAATTACGTTACGTTAGGCTGCTTTATTTATTTAGGTTACGCCGCCCGACTATCGCCCTTGCTTAATTTTAGCAACAATGCTACCTAATCAAAATATCTAGCAAGTACTGGCTTACACAGATATTATCTTAAGTAAGTAGTTTGATGGTTGTTACTTTATCTCCTATATATTCTACCACATAATCAGGTTTGTTAAATCTTGTTTACAAATTATCGAAGCCTAAGTCAGTTACCCTATTATCACTTACTATACTAAGGACTCAGATTCGCCGCTCGGTAACTACCAATCGTTCAGCAACGTATCAATATTATTAATCAGAACCCCACTTATTTCATCAATGGCATGCAAACGAAGCGTCAAATAAGTTGTCTTTAGTGAAATACTTACAGAAGACTAGTTAAGGAATAACGCCGATGACATGCCGCTGCTGAAATGGCTGTAAAAGAAGTAAAAAAAATTTATTAGGGGCAGTGTAATCAAGAAAGATGTCGGCACGATTGATAGTAAGATGTCGGTGACTAGCAAGAAACTTCCGCCAAGAAACTTTAACATACGAAAGTTGTCAAATTGTGTGTGCTACTGAGATAAATTTGCCACTTCACCCATTATCGCTCACCAGCGGCATGGGCAGGAAAGAGGCTGGTAACGTTGGCCAAGTCCAGGATGTTGCCGCCAACACGAGAGATGCTGGCGATCTCACCGATGATGCCAGTTGCCCTGACCATGAGACGCATACGCCGGTAGTGTGCAATGAGCTGTTGTGCTATGTATTTAACAAAATGGACTTGCTCGTACATGACACTCTAGTGAAGTTATGTACAGACTTTTACGGGTCAAGGGAAATTGAAGCTGCGAAGATGAAGATCTTTAGCTGCTCTGCAATCAGTGAAACTGGGGTAAGGATGATCAAGCGTCAAGGGCCCAGCAAAGACAAAGCAAACATGGAAGACATCCTTCACATACTACATAAATGTGTCCCGCAGTCCAGCATGCTACCTAAGTTTGTGGCTGGTGACTTGTCCCGCCTGCCCCCATTAGATGTGTGTAACATTGACTTTGCATTCCTGGTACACGAGTTTCAGGGAATGCGTGCCGAAATGTCCTCAATGAGGGAGGAGATCAAGCTTTGTAAGCAAAGCAACATCTCACAGTCTGTGTGGGCCAACCGCAGCACCAATGTGACAAAGCCAGTGCCGTTGGTGGTAGATTTGCCTCCAGTGCCGACTGATGAAGCCGTGAAACCGGCTCTCCCACACAGAAGGAAGAAGGTCCTATCACCTAAGGCGCCATCTGCAGGGGCGACAGTAACCACATCGATGAATAGTGTAACTGGTGATGCTCCATGTGGTGCTGAAGAGAGCAAGACCAGTGGTTCCTTTCTTGTCGCAACGTCGACAGCTGTCAGCAAACTGAATGAAGGCTTCACGGTGGTGGAGAAGAAGAAACGGTCAGCTCGGAACAAACACAGTACCGTGATTGGCACCAGAAATGACTCTACATTGAAAGCAAGACCCGGTCGATTCCTGACCATGTTCGTATCGAGGTTGGATCCATGCACGTCACCTAGTGAGCTTGAACAATACATTAAGTGCACTTTTAATGTAACAGCAAAATGCACCCAGCTGGAAACCAAACATGACATCTACGCCTCCTTTAAGGTGGAAGCAATGTGCGATAACACTTCTAACTTCTACGACCCCCAAAGATGGCCTGCTGGTGTATACATTAGGAAATTCTTCTTTCGCAAATCGTAAACAATGGCTATCCAACTGGCAAGTTTTAACTGTATTGGGTTCAAGAGCTTTGAACCAAATCTTCACGAACTTCTCAACAAGTGTGATATACTGTGTTTACAGGAGTTGATGCTATTGAAACAGGAATGCATATTATTGAATAGTTGTCATCCAGAATTCTATGGACATGGTGTGTCTCCTGTGGATGCCACTAGGGGTGTCATAACAGGTCGCCCTTATGGTGGAGTAGGTTTTCTATGGAAAAAATCGTTAGATTCCAGTATATCAATGATTGATTCGGTTTATGACTGGCTATGTTGTATAAAAATCAGTGATGGTATGAAAGAATACTTTCTTATCAATGTATATTTACCATTTGAAAGCTATGAAAATAGGGACAACTTTAATGACTGTTTAGCTAAACTTAATGTTTTCATTGACAGTATCAATAGTACCTGTATTACTGTTGTGGGGGACTTCAATGCTAATCTTGCTAAACAAACTATGTTTGGTGAAATTCTACAGAGCTACTGCTCTGACAATAGCCTCATAATTGTGGATGTGGAGCACCTCCCCGGAGATACATATACATATGTAAGTCCAGCGTGAAGCACTACCTCTTGGTTAGATCATATTATATGTACTTATGATGCAAAAGACTGCATTACTGATATAAAAGTTATGTATGCATGTATTCTGTCTGATCATCATCCAGTGTTATATACAATTACACTCAGTAAGCTGCCTGAAAATGAGGGTAGTACGATAAATGAATCAAATCAGCGTATACAGTGGGATAATCTCTCATCCAGTGAAATAGAATACTATGCAAGATGTACGTGTGAGGGTTGGTGTAATATTGCCTTCCCTGAAGGGATTAAATGTTCTAACGCAAACTGTCATAATCATAGCCATACTGCTGACATCGACACATTTTATGATGAGATCATTACTGCATTATCCAAATCAGGTGAAAAAATGTTAAAGCAAGTATCTGGAAAGAGGAAACCGTTTACACCTGGTTGGAACGACCATGTAAAGGATTTACACATGGCAGCTAGAGATGCATATCTTTTGTGGAAGGACATTGGCAAACCCAGAACGGGTGCTGTTTATGACGTTATGCGGCAGGCTAGGTCCAAATTCAAACATGCACTTAGAGTTTGCAAGAACAAAAAGAATTCCATTATTGCGGATAAAATTGCTGAGAAAATGAGTGAAAAAAACGATAGAGATTTCTGGAGGGAAATCAAAAACTCCACAAACAGTAATGTTAAATTACCAAACACTGTGGGTGATGTACATGGCAGCCAGAACATAAGTGGAATGTGGCAAGAACACTACAGTCAAATTTTTAATGTAGTTAGAGGAAGTTGCAGCAAGGAATTTCTTGCTGATCTGTGTCAGGAGCATGCTGTCTTTGACCAAGGTATGAGGGTGACTGTTAATGAAATTAGTGAAATTATCAAAGATTTATCTTACAATAAGTCACCTGGTTTAGACGGCATTACTAGCGAGCACATGAAGTGGGCAGATCGACAGCTGCCAGTTTTATTGGCTATATTGATGTCGGCTATACTTACACATGGTTACGTACCGGGAAATATGCAAAAATCTGTCATTGTTCCCATTATTAAGGATAAAAATAAACGTGTCAGCGACAGAGATAACTATAGACCGATATGTCTGTCTAATGTATTCACAAAAATAGTGGAAAAAATACTGTATAATAGGATGCAAAGTCATCTACGAACTACAAGTAACCAATTTGGGTTCAAACCCAAACATGGGACAGAAATGTGTGTATTTGTGTTGAAGGAGCTCCTTCGATATTACACTAATCATGGGTCATGCATGTATGTTGCCTTCCTTGATGCCTCCAAGGCATTTGACAGGGTGAATCACACAACATTATTTAGGAAGCTACTTAAGCTTGGAGTGTCTAAATATTTAATTAAAGTGATATGTCAGTGGTACTGTAATCAGACTATGTGTGTTAAATGGGGTTCGGTATTTTCCAACTTCTTCTCTGTGACTAATGGAGTTAAACAAGGGGGTATGCTATCTCCTTTCTTATTTAATTTATACATGAATGATTTGAGTTTGCTACTGATGAAACTACCCATCGGATGCTATTGTGGTGATACAACTGTTAATCACCTCATGTATGCTGATGACATTGTACTACTGGCTCCATCGGCTAAGGGGTTGCAAAGACTGCTAGATGTTTCATACAATTATGGATGTGACAACGACATATTGTTTAACAGAGTAAAGTCGCAGATAATGTTTTTTGACACAAGACAAACCGGTTTTGAAGTAGCTATTAAGCTTGGTGATGCAGTTCTGAATACAACGAAGGCATACAAATATCTTGGCCATATAATCTGTAATGATCTGTCAGATGAAACGGATATGAAATCCAAAGAAAGGAGTTTGTACGGCAGAAGCAATATTCTACTCAGGAATTTTCACTTTTGTTCAGTGAAGGTGAAGAACAAACTGTTCACATCCTATTGTAGTAATGTGTATTTATGTTCCTTATGGGCTAATTATAGAAAAGCCGCTATGCAGCACTTTATTCTTTCCTATAACAATGCATTTAGAATTATGCACAGCCTATCTATGAGGTGTAGTGCTAGCCTAATGTTTGTTAGTTCTGACACGGACTGTTGCAATACTAGATTTAGAAAATGCATGTACAGTTTTATGAGCAGAATATCTGCATCGACGAACAACATTGTTGAGAGTATTATACACAGTGATGTTTATACGACCTCTGTATTGCGCAGGAAGTGGATTAGTGCAATTTATACACTATAATATACTTTTTATTTTTACTTTTTTACTATGGACATAGTGCATATTACACGTATGCTTTTTTGTCTGAAATAAAGATTGATTGATTGATTGATTGATTGTTCTACGATCTATCTCCGCCAAATATAGCCTCGAAGTAGGAAACATACTTTTGTGGCATTCCAGAAATGACTGTTTAATTAATTGTATAGCATTCTAGCAAACAAATTAAATATAATCTTTTGAACATAAACCACCAATTTACCATAATATTATGATATTAAAATAATTTAAAGGTGATGATGAAAGAGTCTTCAGATGATACCACTGGATGCTTCCCAGAGAAGTCGAGATGGTGTTCGACTGAACAGGTCTGCCAGGGAGTAAAGTGTAAAGCGCTTTGAGCAGTCCTGCGCTATTTAGGAACTTACCGTTTACTTTTTGATTGACTCTGTCAGCGAAGTAACAAGGCCTAGGTTTAGTGCAAGAAAACATAACCATAACCAAGTACCAGTGGTCAAGTGGAAACCACACCTCTACTGAGTAGCAGTGGTAAAATGGAAACCACACCTCAACATGATGAAACAATCATGATTACTGACTTTTATCAATCATGATTACTACATTTACAAGTAGTGTCTTGTTGTTTTATATCTTCCCCTCTATATCCAAGAGTAAAGGTTAAAACATACCTCAGAATGCACCATTTTAAAGCTAGTTTAAAAAAAATCTCGGGGGGACCATGCCCCCGGACCCCCCTAGCAACGATTCGCGCCTCCGGCGCTCACGTACCCCACCCCTACCACCTCGCCCATCATTTCACCCAGGGGAACACTGCACTGGTTGTGTTCACATGAAATGACCCATACAGTAATTGTAAATATAGATGGATATACAGATTAAACTCGCCACGATAAGGTTTGAACTGAGCCAATACGGATTCTAATAGTTTGTCATGCAGCAATGCCGACTGTTATTAATCAGTCATTTACACTATATTCGAGCAATAACACCACACAATCGATTAATAATAAAAAATAAATGCTTAGGTAAATTACTATATCCTAATAAAATCTGGGAACTTGTTCAGGAGAGAATTAGACAAATACGCTTATAACGCATTTGACAAATTTCTCACACATTACACAAATCTACACTATACACACTTACATGTGTTTCTACTACAAGACATCTACCGGTAGTGCTAGTCATTGCTGACAAAACTAAATTATCAACAAAAAGTCAATTGAGTTTCTGGTCTACCTACAACTACTTCCAAACTACAACAGGTTATTTAAAACGAGAAATTCAAAACTAGGTATTAAAGTGTTCTAGATTGGCCTAAATCATTTATGCTGCTAAAAAGCATTCCTACCTTAAATAACTTTGTTCTATGCCTGTGCATTAAATACATTACAACACATCAGTTCAATATGACAATCTGGACAGCTGATAGCGATCCAAAGCGCATTTTTTATAATAATATCTGCACTTTTTGTACTGAAATGATCCATTGCCGTAGAAAATACACATTTGGCATTCAACAAATGAGGTAAACATGTTGTTTAGCAGCTTAAACAGTAGAACAATCTAACCAACTATTACCCCAAACTGCCGTGCCTCTAGCTATCAAATCGTGTTATAATTTACCATCCTCGCTCCCATCCCCCTCGACACCCTCAAAGTCCTCATATTCCCTGTCAGAGGCCTCCTCCTCCTCCTCCTCACCCTCACTTATTTTACCCATTTTCCAATCCTTCCTTGTCATCTTCCCTGGATGAAGCCGCATGAAGCACATCACAGATGCAGTGAGAGTTACACAATTATCCTTGACATTCCAGCTCTACTCTACTCTAAACAGGAAAACAATATCAAGACGGCGAAGCAACTGGAACATGATGACCAGTGACATTAGATGTTCCTTTGTATTACTATTATATCTATATTGTTTCTATATAGAGTAAGTAAGTTGGCAGCCCACTGTTACAAACATTGTTCAATCAGCCTGCCTGTAACTGTGTTTTCAATTTGAAAGCTGCGCCAATGAAATATTCAAATTGTACGCAGAACATACGTTTGAGGCATTTGCTTTTTCCCACATTCGTGACTCTCAATTCAGCAAGCGTCCTACTATAAATACCAACTTGATTCCACAAAATGGAATAGACAACCTTGCTTGTTTCTAGAAGTGTCCAGCCGAGTTAGTAAAAAAGAGTATGTTATGACAATGAATAAACTATACCATCGCTGTATGCTGTACTCACCCAGGACAAGGGCAGTGTTGGCGTGATTTGAACAGGAGATCACTTGCCGCAGGCTGTGATAGTATCGCAGCTGCAAAATTGAAACCACGTCGTTGGCTGTTTAGAAAATCTTGTAAAAAATTCAATTTCACAATAAATCTATGGAGCACTTCTTTCCAGGTGCTGAGGTCCACTAATTTGCAATGCATTAAAAAGCAAAAAGGTAGTTATTTTGGTAAGTTATTTAACAGTCCCTGTGTACAGTGACAAAATCCGGCTTGTTTGAGCAACAAATAATGACAGCATATTCAATGTTGATTTTTTAAAGAAAAAAATGAGTATTTGACGAAAACAGGTTGGTGACAAAACAAACATTGATTTGATTTTTATGAAGCCCAAACTGTACAAAAAAGTAATGTTCACATGTAGCACAGTACCCAGTCCTTAGAACTGCTTAAAGCACTTTATTCCCTGGCAGATCTGATCAATCGAACATCATCTCGATTTCTCTGGGAAGCATTCAGCCACATTGTAATTATTGCACGAAGAATATGTGTACACAAATATCCATCACTGTCTTGCCAGGTGCTCATTCATACAGCTGAGTGAACTGGAACAAGACAGAGTGAACGAATTTACCCAAGGTTCGAAATGGCAGCACAGGATTTGAACCTGTGTTCTCTTGATTGAGAGTCGGATGCTCTAGCACTGTTCTAATGCAGTGGCTAAAATTCTAACTTAGTGCTTGGGATGGAATTGCCTGTCTCATTTACAGCATCAGTTTCAACTGAATGGTGAATACTGATCTGTAGTCTCATTTGTTCCCCTCAACAGGTCTAGAAGTAAACTTTTCAAACAAATTGATACACAAGAGGGAGCCACTGACCTGCTGCACCCAGTCCCCATGCACTTTCCAACGAATGAACTTGGTGTATGGTCCCAGGGCGATCTGGTCCAGGGCGATACTCGCAATCCCCTCCGCCTTGGGCGCCTCCTTCTTCCATGTTCTGGTGGAAAAGTATAACCACCTTATGATAAGATCTGATTAAATTTAACAAGCATGTTTATTTCTTCCAGACTCAGGTAAATTAATTTTGACTAGTACAGTTATCTGTCTGAATCCTTTTGATGGCTCAACAGAGCTTTGACACAGGCATGGGATCTTCATCGGCGCTGTAATGTACCGGTCCCGATAGTCATGTGACGATCACCAATAACGTCACCTGACTACTGAGAGCGACACATTACTACGATGAAGACTACCAAGACAGTATCAAAAGCTCGTTGGAGCCATTTCATAAGGAATCACACAAGTAACTTTATTTCCAAATCAATATATTTAACCAGATTAAACAGATTAAAGACTGTACCTGATTTAAAATGGCTAAACACTAAATAACAAGTTTTAAGAAGATTTGAAAAGTAACCAATAGATAATTTGTTTCATTCATTTACCAAACTATCCACAAACTTAAGAACATGTTTTTTAACAGGTATACAAAAAATAATACATCATAAATAAAATTAGTTCCTGGTTTAATTAAACATATTTATTTTAAAAATGAATTGTATAGAATTATTTCAATATTTTATTTTTGTTAAACTTTGGCAATTCTTATTTTTGTAATAAATTTACTTTTCTGTCACACAATTGGCCAGTTATGCTAAGAATTAGTTCTTCAGTTGTAGTGAAAACTGCATTTGAACCGAATCGAACCAAGTAAATCACATGATCCTATCACATCTCTTGATTTAGTAGGATTTAATAGTGGTCCTACCTGAGACATTCTCCGGTGTTATTGAAGAGAAGGATGTTGATGCAGCCTTGACTGTCACCATACAGAATGATGCAATTGTCACCACTTGTGAAACTGCACCGAGAGAGACAACAGGTGTTAAACAAGGAAGATAAAGATATCTCATAAGTTTATAAAGTTTAGTATTTGATCAACCCCCACCTCCCTCAACAATACATGGAGTAGGTCTCACAAATGTTATGATCCAAAATTGCTATTAATAGCATCAATTTGCATTAACATGTTTCTATCACTAGGTGGTGCCACTGCAGCAATATATTTCATCCATGCTAGGTGGTGATGAACGTATTCTAAATATATTTATTGGAGTTAAAAGATTTTTGATAACATATTTTTACAGCCATCTGTACAGAATTTAATAATTATAATATTTTTTTCTTTTTTAAGTATTTTAACGTAGAATGCAAAATAAATACATCGGAAATGTCACACAACGTTAAATAATTTCTATGTCATTTTGACCTTTAGAACTAGTGCATGACCTATGTTCTCAACATAAAAGAGACTCCCTCAGGAATTTACTTACATTCACGTGAAATGTGGCAACTATTTTGACACAAATCTGTATGAAAATGCCCAAAATCTGTGTACATAAAAATTACAATGTGCCAGGACAGCACCACAGGCTTAGTTCAAAGCCACATTTACACCTGCAAGCAAGGTACATGATGCATATGACGTGAATCTACCTGTAGTCTACGTTGAGTGGAACAGTCTCAAGACAATTGATCTGGCAATATGGCTCAAACGACGACAGCTCAAAAAACTGAATCTCTCGGTCACTGAAATCAAACAGTTTACACAACTTAACTAACACAATCATCAGTGTCATGGCAAACAGATCATTTATTGGCATTTGGTTAATTATATCAACCTGCTAAAACTGCCTAATTCTGCCTGTAATGTAGTTAGTGGTATGTTGTTTTATCTCACCAAAAACCTCCAAGTGCACCCCTGCTTGAGGCTCCCAAAAGAACACCTAATTCATAATTATGTCTAGATTATGTTTACAATTGTTTCAAGTGGAACTTTTGACTAGTTCCCTCCCTCCCCAGCTTACATGCCAGCAAGCACCGTTACATCAGAAATATTAGTATTAAATCAGAAATTTAAATAAATAATATGTCTAAAATGTGTTTAGTATATTCCTCAACTATTGTGGAAGTAAAAGCGTGGCCTAAATATATATGTTTTGTACTTCTTATTGCACCGAGTAAAGAGGACATGTTATATGTTGGATACAAACATTTTCTTAGAGGACTTTTACAAAGTAAAAAGATAACTTCTTTTATTACACAGTATCCAGCCGTTAGGACTGCTCAAAGCGCTGCATATTTTTACATGACTTTTATTGACTTTTGTTTTACTTAATTTATTTGACTATTTACATAATTTTTTTATTTTCTCATTCTTTATTTTTTTGCTGCTCTATCGAGATGTTTCATAAGTCAAATCAACCACAGGTGGAAAGTGAAACCTAAGCAAGCAGTGCTGCCCTACCCTGTGCTCACTATGATCTTGTTGTAGTGAGGCATCAAGGTAAAGTCTGTTATCCACTTCGGTTTTGTCCGATTCATCATCTCCTGTCAAAAGGGATTACATGTTTATAATGCGCAGACTTCAGACAGGTTATTAACTTTAAAACTACCTAAAAATTCCCTCAACTGTGGTCTAGCATGTAAAGCATTGCAATTCACGTTTGCTTAGTGACATGTTCCACGATTCACCTATGACTCCTTGAATGAAAAGTAACATTTTTGTTTTTTGAAACTTAGGATTTTAAAATATTTTCAGTTTCTATAGAATCCTACAGAACTTTCAATTTTCATGCCCACATAATTTTGTTTTTAAATTCTACAGTAATTCTATAAGATTCTGTAGCAACACATTTTCTATAGACATTTTTCCACAAAAATCAAATAGAATATATTCTACAGCATATGTTCTATAGATACTCTATCTTTTGCTAAGTGCCGATCAATCGTTAACGAAATCGATTATTCAGAACACCACCAGAGGAACTGACCGCAGTGACGACAGTCTTTGTGCGCTTCATCTTCATCTGACTTGTCCAGAAGGTCATGAGACCATCTTGGCTGCACGCAAGGAATGTCCCATCGGATGTGTTGACAATCCTGAGCACAGGCTCCCGGTGGGGCATGTTGCGAGTGTGTGCGGGAAGATGGAAGGAGATCTCTCGGGACCGTAAGTACGAGTCCTCTTTCTCTGCATACTCCAGCTGCATGTAAGTGCAGAACTCGTCCCAAGAGATCGCGCCGTCAGACGACCAGTCGATCTTGTGGAATAGCGCGTCGATCTGGCCGATCTGAAACGGACCAATTGACAATCACAACTATGCGTGTAAAGGTTTGCCTTTAAAATTTACTAACAATTAGCCAAGATACTTGGCATTATACCCAGGAAAATAGGCAGTCACCTGCACTAAAACTGACCATACACACAAACTGAGAGATAAATCCATTTTAAAATAGTTGACCCCTAGGTCCCCATCCCCGAAAGAATTTTTTAAATCTACAAACCACCCCAATGGACCCACTAGATCACACACAAAATGTCAGTCCCATACATGCAAAACTGATGGAGATAAGTGCCATTTAAAATGTTGGACTCCGAAGATCCTCAACCCCGGACGAATTTAAAAAAAACCTAAGGCTGCCATTCTTTGCCAACCTTTGCCCAAGATGGAAATGCTGTTTGTCCAACACGAGACATGACTTACCTTGCGGTAGGGCATCTTGAGCTGCTTCTGAAGCAACTCTTTGAACTCGACCATCTCCAACTTCCCATTGCCGTCAACGTCTGCCTGCTGGAAGCGCTTCTTCAGTTCCTCAAGGGTACTGATGCCAATCTGCTCCTCGATCTGCCACACAGACACCACACATTAGCAGTAGGTCTTTGACCTGCCACACAGACACCACACATTAGACACACAGACACCACACATTAGACACACAGACACCACACATTAGAAGCAGGTCTTTCATCTGCCATGCAGACACCACACATTAGACACACAGACACCACACATTAGCAGTAGGTCTTTGTCTGCCACACAGACACCACACATTAGCAGTAGGTCTTTAATCTGCCACACAGACACCATACATTAGCAGTAGGTCTTTAATCTGCCACACAGACACCACATTGTTACTAATCCAAGAATGTCTAGAAAGAAACCGTTAGCAAATATACATACACACATTCGAATGTAGGACAAAACCCCTCAAAACATGACCCCTATGGTTTTGTTCATGAGGGGGTTTATTCATGATGGGTTTTTGTCCATGAGGGGTTTTGTCCACGAGGGGTTTTGTCCATGGGGGATTTTGTTCAAGAAGGGTTTTGTCCAAGAGGGTTTTTGTCCAAGAAGGGCTTTGTTCATTAGAAGTTACATCCCTAACTCACACATAACCACCCACAGACAAAACACTTCATGGACAATTGGACAAAACCCACCATTTATTTTTTCATGCAGTTTGTTAATTTAATATTATCCAGTCACATGCACAATTGGCACTTCATTCAAACTGAATAGAATAAATAACAATGATCTAGCTAATTGTGTATTTTAAATAGTTATCTCAATATTTATGAAAATGTTCATCAAGTTGGAGGAATAATTAAATAACAAAAATTTCTTGATGCACAACTATGAAATTTGACTAACACCGAAACGTTGATGTGAGTTGAATTTCAGTTGTGTATTAAGAAAATTGTGTTATTTAATTATATCTCAACAGGTCAGGCATTTTGTCCATGAGCAGTAATATCTATGATGGGTTATGTCTATGAATGGTTTTGTTCAAGGGTTATGTCCTGAGGGATTTCGTTCATGACATGTTTTGTTCACAAGGGGTCATGCCCTATTCAGGTTGACACCACCCAGTATACAGTCACTGTTAAAGAGAGGAATACCTTTTAAACAGCAAAATCAGGTTTATGAGCTCATAAGACAGTTAGTGACAATTGTAAATAAACAAAACAAAGCAGTTTTTATTAAACCGACTGCAACTATTTCTTAAACTGTTGACGTGCTACATATATGACCTGTCACAGTGAACCGGGTATTAAGTGACACAGGCATAGTCTGCACATCAGCCAAAAATAGCTGTCTAAGTCATGTCCAATCAATTTTGTGATTTTGTCAGAAATGTACACTTTATAATCTACTCCGTCAATGTTGAGTTTATTTTCCTTGACAAAATAATCCAAAACTAATAGAATACATCCATTTATGAACTCATATATTAAAAAATAATACACAATATGAATCAAAATGGCCTTCTTTCTCAAAACGTAAGTTTTTTTAATCTGAGTCAATTTTAGCAATAAATGAACAACTACTGAAGATATTTCAACAAATGGGGTAGGCCTATACTTGTAAAGCTATGATCTGTGGAATCCAAAAGGTACAAAACTCCATATCATAATTTTGTGACTTAATACCCTTTTTGCTGTGGCAGATAACATAATTATTTGGACACCAGTTTGCATTGCGCTAAACCAGTCGATCAAGGCAAGAGGAGTGCATAAACCATGTGGCGAAACGGTTGGGCACTGCACTCAGGAAACTATTGATGCAGACAAAGAAGGCTGATGTCACGCTTTGTGGAAGAGGACACGGCAAGCTAATGCAAGCCACCATCACGAAACTGACGGCCTACTATGGCAAGGCAATCCGTGCCCATCTGAAGAAGCTGAGCAAAATGCAGGATGCCGTGTTCACAACGTTTCACAACGTGTCATCAACCGACAACAACCCGAAGCACGACCATTGCCCAAAGGGCAAGGACAGCTGGTGCTTTTTCCAGCGAGCACTAGCTGAGGGGAAAGAGTCTGATGACCACCGCTCTAACGTCAGCACGCCGCTCTCACCAGAAGTAGCCGTCCATGTACAGGAGGTGTACGTGCGTCTCGGCCACAAGGACCTCCTTGGATGCTGTCTGCAATGAGTGACGCAGAACGCGAAAGAAAGCTCCACTCGGTGGTGTGGGCAAAGTGCCCCAAGACCGGTTTCGTGGACATGCTGCGAGTGTTGTTTGCTACCTGCTGCGCTGTTGGCAAGTTCGACAGTGGGGCACTGACAACAGTTGAAGAACTATATATAAGCCTGATTGAAAGCTGACCACAAGCGACTAAGTCAGTCAGTGCACCAAGAAGCTGCATGGATGAAGGAAGCGAGGTGTTCGTGAAAACTGTATGCCGTTGAAGATGGATCAACCAGTGGTGCCGACTTTGAACAATGACTGCTGTGTGGAGGTTTGATGTAGTTTTTCTGTCTTATATATTTGGCGCTATATAAGTATATTTATTTATTTATTTATATATATTCTTTATTAGATGTCACTGATAATATCATTGTGTAATCAATTTGAATAGTTTTTTCCAGCAAGAGGCTTTTTGCACAGACATTTTGCACATGTGTTCACATGAATAGTTCTATGTTATTTCTCATCTGATGTGATTGAACCTTCACCTAGTACATGGTAATATATAGTATTCCCTAGGGAGTAGCATCTGCATTTCAAGAAATCTAGTCTAGTATTTACGTATTCAGTACGCTACATCAACAACACAGCCTGGACATTTTTTGCATATATATGTAGTACTAGCTACTTTTGCATTATATATTATTCCTGATTGAATTATGTGGCTTTTACAGCAGATTACCTGATAGAGAGTTCAGTTGGTTAGTTGTGGGAAGTGTTGCAGTCTTATATGTTCTTTATTTACATGGTATGTGTCAACAAAGTATGCCTTTTCTTTGAATGCCATTTTCTTAATTATACATTTTTCCCACAAACTTTGCGTTCACCGGACTTTTTCTCAGGTATTTCTTGACATGTATGCTTGAAACTTCACAAGACACAAGGTGATAGTATTCTATAGGCAGTGACAAGAGCATTTTTTGGAAATGTAACATAGTATTGTTGCAATATGCTGTGGGCATAAGGTACAGCCAATAATTCTGTGCTGAAATATACCTACACACAAAAATTTATTAAAAAAGTGTTTTGTAAATTAAGTTAAGAAATGACAAAAACTGATCTGAGATCCTGATGTCCCATTAAGTAAACTAAAACACACATTGTTGATGCAACATGAACCTGCAGGGGGAGCCTGGAATGCTAACTGTATTCCAATCACAGCTTTGCATAGCAAATTAACTACAGAATCCAATTTAAGTACAGTGTATCCAATTCATCATTCTACTTGGCAACCATCACCAACAACAATGAAATGATATGGCCGTCACTAATCACACCACCTGTCTTTGCCATTATCCTTAATCCAATTAAAATGTGTGTGTGTGTAACTTGATGTCAAATCAGATGCATGCATTAAATTAAGGGTTACATGTTACTGAAAACGTGTAACAAAGTGCGATAGTTGAAAACCAAATGTGACCCATCTTAACGAAATGAGTCGGATATCGGCAAAACTTATTTTCCATAAATGCCGTTTATGTGAAACAATCGCGAATCCATCGATTTTGAGATTTCCCCTGAAAATTATTCTTTGGTATTCGTTTTATCGATTGCTACTCTAGCTACCCACTAATTAACCTGTTTTGTGTATTTTAAAGTTATTTTTGTAGAGCTGTACAAAGTGTTCCGCTCGCTTTCCTTAAAATAAGCCGACAATGTCAGTAACTGCTCGCGTTTGCAGCCGCTAATTTTTGGATGCTCCTAATATATTGGATATCACCACGAAGCTTGACGCGTCATCTTCCCATATATGCTAATAACTAATATGCTAATAACTACATTCTGTGACCTGCAGAGAGCTTTGTAGATGCCCCCTGTTTTGGCCAGCTGTGTAAACAATTCGGATCATGTGGTAGCAATGGCAACTGCGTGACCCAGGCAGCTGTTCTCATTGGTTCAGTTATGGGTCATTTACATAATCTGTAAACATACGCATGCGCTCCGTGTATTTCCACCGCGTCAGTGCTGACCCAGATAGCGATTAGGAAGACGCGAAGAATGGCGTTTAACGTGGCGAAGCTGTTAAATTTGGATGGAAGTGATCGCGCACAGATTGACAGTTTATAACATTCTTACTGACCCACCTGTGTTACAGATACTTATGACAATTGTCTTTAAAAATGACGTATACATTGGTGTAATAGTGCTGACAGTCTTCACTTTTCTTAACAATGTTAATACACAAGCAATTATTTTCTAACAAAGATCTTGTTTTCCTATTAACAGAATATCATGAGAATGCCAATGTCTTCAAGTTGTCAAAACTTCAGCCAGATATGTCCATGCTAACTAAGGTATAATGGTGGTGCAGGTTTTTGTTTTTGTTAACAATAGCGGTAATTACATATGCAATTAATGTTATTGCTAATTATTTCAAACAAAGATTTGTTTTCATAGTAATTGAATGTCACAAGAGTGCCATTATCTTCAAGTGTTCCAAATTTCAGCCAGATATGTCCATGCTAATATCAGCCAGATATGTCCAACTAAGGTATAATAGTGCTGCAGGTTTTCACTTTTCATAACAAGGGTGGTAATTACATAGGCAATTAATTGTACTGTTAAATATTTATAAAAAAGATTTTGTTTTCATATTAATAGGATATCACGAGAATGCAATTATCTGCGAGTTACCCAAATTTCAGCCAGATGTGTCCTTGCTAACCAAAGTAAAATAGTAGTGCAGGTTTTTGCTTTTCTTAACAATGGTGGTAGTTATATTATTAAATTAATATGCTATTTTTTTCTAACAAAGATGTTGTATTCATATTAACAAAATGTCTTGAGAATTACATTATCTTCGAGTATTCCAACTTTTAGCAAGATCTGTACAGGGTAACTAAGGTACATTTAATGAAACAAGGAATATTTTGCATCAACTTTCATGGCCGTTTTTGACGTTTGAAGGTTTTTACACCACATGTGTTTGTTAAGCCATTACTTCAGTTAGAATTAAGATATCGTCTTACATGATAGATTACGTGAAAGCAGAGATTCCGATCTTTCCAACGCTACTAATAACTCAATATAAAAAATTTCCGACATGCGACTAATTTTTTTAAGATGGGTCACAAATGTCCAAAATATCTACATTCAGTATGTTAACAAATTATTAACTTATATACAAATTATTTCCTGAAATGATCATAACTAGCGAAATGTCCATTCTCTGGATGATGCCACGTACACACAGATGTCACGTACACACAGATGTCACGTACACACAGATGTCACGTACACACAGATGTCACGTACACACAAATGCCACGTACACACAGATGTCACGTACACACAGATGTCACGTACACACAGATGTCACGTACACACAGATGTCACGTACACACAGATGTCACGTACACACAGATGCCACGTACACACAGATGTCACGTACACACAGATGTCACGTACACACATATGCCACGTACACACAGATGTCACGTACACACATATGTCACGTACACACAAATGCCACGTACACACAGATGTCACGTACACACAGGTACACACAGATGCCACGTACACACAGATGTCACGTACACACAGAACACACACACATATGTACACACAGATGTCACGTACACACAGATGTCACGTACACACAGATGTCACGTACACACAGATGCCACGTACACACAGATGTCACGTACACACAGATGTCACGTACACACATATGCCACGTACACACAGATGTCACGTACACACAGATGTCACGTACACACAAATGCCACGTACACACAGATGTCACGTACACACAGATGTCACGTACACACAAATGTCACGTACACACAGATGTCACGTACACACAGATGTCACGTACACACAGATGTCACATACACACATATGCCACGTACACACAGATGTCACGTACACACAGATGTCACGTACACACAAATGTCACGTACACACAGATGTCACGTACACACAGATGTCACGTACACACAAATGCCACGTACACACAGATGTCACGTACACACAGATGTCACGTACACACAAATGTCACGTACACACAGATGTCACGTACACACAGATGTCACGTACACACAAATGCCACGTACACACAGATGTCACATACACACAGATGCCACGTACACACAGATGCCACGTACACACAGATGCCACGTACACACAGATGCCACGTACACAGATGACACGTACACACAGATGTAACGTACACACAGATGCCACGTACACACAGATGCCACGTACACACAGATGCCACGTACACACAGATGCCACGTACACACAGATGCCACGTACACACAGATGCCACGTACACAGATGACACGTACACACAGATGTCACATACACACAGATGCCACGTACACACAGATGCCACGTACACACAGATGCCACGTACACACAGATGCCACGTACACAGATGACACGTACACACAGATGTAACGTACACACAGATGCCACGTACACACAGATGCCACGTACACACAGATGCCACGTACACACAGATGCCACGTACACACAGATGCCACGTACACACAGATGCCACGTACACACAGATGCAGAAGACAATTTCCCAGAGTATTCATAAATGATGTCTGTTAATTCGCAACGCAAGTTACATACATACACAGTACATAGATGGCTGTTTCCCATAGTATTTTCACCAGACTTTTGCCATGATGTAAATTTTGAGCAGTACTTTTCTTCTGATAGCTTGTACATGAAAAAGTTTGGTGCCTGAGATGGAAAGTGCAATGTTTATTCTAAGAAACGTTTGATCACTAGGTGTCAGTACAGTACTGTAGTGCGACCCACCAGTTGAATGTAGTTAAAATGATATGGTATGTACCTAGTTAACTATGTTGATGGTATACTGCCCGCCAAATTGTGTTTAGTAAGCCGGTAACAATGGTTGCTATAACTGCCATACTCTATGATGTTCGACAATGCTCACTTTCCCACGGTCCACACAGCAGACTGCAGACGTCCAGCTAGAAATGACTACATCCACTTATTCCAGGTAGACGATCAGACTACATCCCTTTAAGGTTAATGTACAACATGTTTGACAAAAATGTAAGCATCTGTTCATAATAATTACAAATACATTTAATGCAGTGTGTCTTCCCGTAACCTGAGGTTTCAGAACCACATGCTGTAAGCGTAGCCATTTCGAACAATGTCAAAGGCATCTTTTTCATGAAACCGAAACAAGTCCATTCAGTAATTCTACATGTTAACAATTTTGCCCAACTAGTCTTTTATGTTGTGCCTGTGAGCTCAGATTCCTGGGGATCTTGAAGTTTATTATAATCACATCGTATTACACATACTTCACTCAAATTAATTTGTAGTAGTAAATATTTAATTAGTCTCACTCTGTGTACACATCCATTAAAAAAAAAAAAAAAAAATACATTATATGCAAAGCAAGCACTGCATACATGAACCATTCAAAAGAGAGTTATGAGAGACTGATAAGATAAACATAAAACAGAAATGTACAAATAAAAAATAAAAATTTATTTAATAAATATATGCTATCACTTGATTGTACTGTGTACTCCTATGTGCAGTATTATGTGTAGCATGCTGGCAGCATTATTTATTACACTGTCATTACTCAATACAGGGGTTTACCTGGATGGTTGTGTTCAAGGGTCCTTAGGACCCCAGCCTTCGTTTGAGGGGGTCTAAAGCCTGTAACGAGGGTCCCTCTTATTGATCTTTTTTAATTGTAAGTATTGTTTTCTAAATATCACAACTTACAAAACCCGTGTAAACCTGGTTATTATTATTATCAGTTTGATAGTAACAAGAACTTATCAAAATAACATGCCTTCTTACAATATACTGTCTTATTTGTTGATATTTTCTTTGATAATCGATGTAGTTTTGGAAGTTAGAGCAGCCTTCCTCACTTATGAGTGGGCGTGCTAGTCTGCTAGATGCTTTGGCTTGCGTGTAAATGTCACATTGGAAGATCTCCTAAGGTAAAGCTAAGGATATCGCTGAAGCCATGAGTCACTTTGGAAGGCTCCTCAATTTGTTTTGGTGGCGGGATTTTGGGTTTGGTGGCGGGAAACCTGACCGTGGTGATGACAACAGCATTAGAACAGCCAATAGGCAGCAGATGGAACTTGCCTTGTGGACACTTAATTGTGACGTTGTGTAGAATCCGGGCCCACCCCGATGTCGGCGTTATGACAGTTGTGCCTAAATATTACGCGTTTATTCTATCATTCCACATCGTTTCAGGAATATAATGTCCCAAATAGCACTTGTTCCAGTTTGAATCAGCATGCTCCGCTGCGGTTGCGGGTTATTGCACAGTTAAATCGCATGTTGACGCAAACCAGAGTGCTATTTGGGCCTCAACAGTGCCCTCAAATCAATATTTTATAACAATGTACTGTATATCTGAAACAATGTGGAATGATGGCATAAACACACTGAGGTATCAAATCTGTTTGATTGTTGGTCAAGCGACTGGTGCAATTGGCACCAGAATGGGAGATGGGATAGGAGTGCTTGCACTCTCTATTGAGGTATTGTCGCCATATGATCCTTCATTTGTTTGGTGATAACAAGCAGTTAGTTGTACAAAAGAATGTTCGTAAGTCGCATTAGTTTTCATTGTTATAGCTCTAATATATTAGGAAGTCTTAAAACACACAGCGACTGCGCTCAAACCTTGAAATCTGAACGGACATTTGCACAGATTGGAATGGTATTCTGGTTTGCGAATCAGTCCCTAGAGGCACTTCGCAAAACTATGCACAGGGCAGCACCACATGGAGGATTAGACAACCGTCGGAATCTAGTCGGAATCGGGAAACATACACCTACGGGAATGATTATTTGGAAGGACTCGTGAAAAGAAATACCAAACGAACTGATTCAATAATAAACTACCAAGTTAAAGGCATTCATATTCAATATATATTTTTGTTATATATCATTGATATGCATGCATCCCGTGGGACGCAACAATTATTTTGCATACATCCAGGTACTATTTCTGTGCATATAGGATGCAGGATCTGGCGTCCCGTAAACCCGACTCAATAAAAAAACTTATACTGATCATTCATATTGCTAAAGCTAGACATTTGTGTGTTGTATAAATTAAATAGTTCCTGTCATTCATTAAAACATACGGGGCATTTCAGTAAAATGTGAAACTCATTTTCTATTCCTAGTGCAATTATAACTAGTTCTAGCTTCAGGTAGAGGGTAATTACATTCAAAACATCCACTTTCATTTTGGGTTGGTGCCATGCCACATCGAAATATATATATAATCAAAATGGTAATTGATCACACAAGATTGTAATTGATTGATTGGAAGCATGACTCAACCAATCTTTGACTAAACTGATAAATTGGAACAACATTAAATATATAGACAACAACCATCACTGATGACGTACCTGTGTTGTATCAGCACACCATCCCTCCATCTGCTCACCCCCATCCCTCCATCCCTCCTCCCATCTCCTCTCATCTCCCTCCCCATCACCTTCCTTTTCCAACCCAAACATCTCATTCAGATCGACACTGAAACATGACGCGTCATCAGTGTCACTCTTTAATAGTGACACATCAAAGCTGGACAAGTCACATGATGACAGAAGTGGCTGTATGTCTGCACTCAGACATTGTTCTCGAGGTCTGACACGTCCAATGTACCTTCCACCAGCCCCACAACTCCTGGACCGAGTCAAGGCTTTGTTTGCCATCGCTCGTCAAGTTTGGTCGGTAATGCACCAATTCACAAACAAATCCTCTTCGTATTTACTGCTTAAAATAATTCACACAATTGTCTTCAGAACTTTCAGACAACTTTAGTCCATATCACAATAACTCCAAGCAATTCTTTGAGTTTATTGCCTGAAATATTCCGCACAATTGTCTTCTGTACTTTTTAGTTAGTAACACAGCAATGCATAAACTGGCATGAATGCAATTCTTTGTTTACTGCTTGAAATATTCTGCACACTCCTCTTCTGAACTTTCAGACAACTCTAGTTGATAACACTGCAACGCACAAACTGGTATCCAAGCAATTCTTTGTGTATACTGCCTTTAAATAATCCACACAATCGTCTTCTGAACTGTCAGACAACTTTAGCAAGTAACACGCAAACTAGTATCCATGCAATTCTTCATATCTACTGCTTGAAATATTCCACACATTCGTCTTCTGAACTTTCAGCCAACTTTAGCAAGTAACACTCTAACTGGTCTCCAAGCAATTCCTTGTGTTTAGTGCTTGAAATATTCTGCACAATCATTTTCTTAACTTTCAGAGTTTTTATTTAGTGACTTCAGTTGCTGGTTGAGTTGAGTCTGTTCCGCAGTAACTCTCAAACTTATATCCAATCAATTCTCTGTATTAACTGCTTAGAATATTCCACACAATCTTCTTCAAACTTTTTCCATTATACTGACTTTGTACTGTCACTTATTGCAGATCTCTTCTTCTCTGTAGATATATCTTCAAAACAATCACACACAAAACTGCACTGTCTCAGCGAACTGGTAACCATCCCTCTTCAATAAAACATCCAATGTGAAATCTACCAGCAAAGTAACTTTTCCTGCCTCCCCAACTGAAATACTAGTCAGGAATGGTCCATTGCAAGGTAAGAGGTGCGTGGCAGGTATGTGGTGACACAGCCACTTATTTATTTATTCACTCACACAACATAAAGTCTGATGAAATATTAAATGGCTGTTCAACATGTGTTTTCCATCAGAATTTCAAAAGAGCAATATACACTGTCAATTGACATTGAGTAGAAATATGCTCCAAATGAGTCTGACCTTGGAAAATAAATAGATTCAAGCAGCAATCATTGAACAAACCACATACCAGAATCTCATTACACCAACACTAAGAATGTTTCACTGATCGTGTGTTTCCGTCGGGCATTATTCATATATAGGGCTGTAATCTATATCATAAAATAGAGTGAGGGTCTCTGTCGTTTATTTGTATGTCCATCCGAACAATATCTCCGTCAGTTTTGCATGGAGGGAAGTTAAATTTTTTTAGTTGGCAGGGTGAGTGAATGCCACTTCTGGTAGAGATGCCAAGAAACAAGCAGCTATTCATGGACATCTATTCTGTTACTTTTACAAAAAACATTGCAAAACAACAAACAATTTTATGGAATTTACCTCAGTACATGTCTGGATAATTATATAAATACTGACATGAAAACAAACTATAGCAATATTTTGTGTTATTTACTGGAAACTTCCAGCGATCCATGGTTCAACAAACCAAGGTGGCAGTTATGATCACTACATTCTATTTTTAAAACTTATCCCCAAAGTGATGCCACCACTCAGACCTCTCAGGATAAAAGACGTCTAGAAAAGCAGCACATATCGAAAACATGTAAATAAATAAATAATTCTAAATGACTTGTTGTGTTTCTGAAATGCATCGCCAATTGGTAGACCAGAGGCCAATATTTCAAGGAAGCAAATAAACACAGAAATATGGTAGGGCTGGGTTGTGGTTGTGTGGATCCCCAGAAGAGGGCAGCACTGATGAATTCACTTATGAATTCCCAACAGAGGGCATGGCGTCATGAGATGAAGGTTTCCCGCCGAAGTGAAAAAGGGATAAAAAGGGACGGAGGACAGGACTCGTGGCTTTTGGCCGGTAAGTGTAGCAGGATGACAGACCCTTGGTTTGGGAAGTGCCCAGTGGTGCCACGAGTAACAAGCTCCTGTATTAGATTGCAAATTTACATGTTTCTATAAGTGGGATCTTTTTTGGTTCTGGTTGTTATTAATTGAATTCTTTGAATAAATATTTTGTTAAAAAGGGGTCTGGGCATTTGATTTATATTTGCACAAGATCTTACGATCTGAGTACAAATTGAGAAAGCATTAGATAGAGCTAATCCCCTAAAAATATGTCGGCCATTTAAATATTAAAATGCTGTAGACACCGGTATGACAAAAGGAGGTGACTGGACCTCGGCATGTGGGCGGAGATGCACTTACAATACTCCAAAGCCACATATTATATATAGATAATGCAAATCCTTTCTACTACATACCCAATAGATTAAATGTGTTTCATAGCCCAGTGATAAAAATAGGAAAGTCATTGTGATCCACAACTCAAAACTGAACCTTGGATGTTATTTGTACTTACTGAACTTGTATCAACAAATAACTGTTTACAACTGCTTATCTAACTAATAATAATAACTTATCTTCCAATAAGACGTGAAGTAGGTGAAGTAGGCCTATGTGTCTACAGCTCTATGGTTTACCTATAGTGTCATATAGTTGGACTGGTGCTCATATGAAGTCTAGTTGGATGGAATGGTTTTAATTGTATGTGACTATAATATTATAGGGAGACCCAAGGAGACATGGAGGAGATCACTGGAGATGAAGACACTCGGGTGGACAACATTGGCATTCTTTGGTGTCGGCCTTATGTGTGAACCCACATGAAGAGGATTAAGTAAGTAATAATATAATATTTCAGAAGGTAATTTTAATAGTGTACAGCTTAGGTTAATCCCCAAACCAATGGTTGTTTCTTATTTGAAACTGAAATAGGAAGCGATATGACAGCTCCAAGAGGTATTCAACATCTGTCAGGCCTAAATATACTACAAATCACAGGCCCGATTAAATGGTGTGCTTTTAAAATATATTTACCAATTCTCCAACTGATCTATCCAGTATATTGTGTTTGCCTACATAACAATCAAAATTTTGCGCCTGACATCCATCAAGCTTTGCCTTTGCCACCAATGAGGGTAACGGTTATATACATGAATTGCATTACCGGTGCTGCATGACTTGTCATAGATCAAACATTACCACTACTGCATGACATGTCATAGATCAAACATTACCACTGCTGCATGACATGTCATAGATCAAACATTACCACTGCTGCATGACATGTCATAGATCAAACATTACCACTGCTGCATGACATGTCATAGATTAAACATTACCACTGCTGCATGACATGTCATAGATCAAACATTACCACTGCTGCATGACATGTCATAGATCAAACATTACCACTGCTGCATGACATGTCATAGATCAAACATTACCACTGCTGCATGACATGTCATAGATTAAACATTACCACTACTGCATGACATGTCATAGATCAAACATTACTACTGCTGCATGACATGTCATAGATTAAACATTACCACTGCTGCATGACATGTCATAGATCAAACATTACCACTGCTGCATGACATGTCATAGATCAAACATTACCACTGCTGCATGACATGTCATAGATTAAACATTACCACTGCTGCATGACATGTCATAGATTAAACATTACCACTGCTGCATGACATGTCATAGATTAAACATTATCACTGCTGCATGACATGTCATAGATTAAACATTACCACTGCTGCATGACATGTCATAGATTAAACATTACCACTGCTGCATGACATGTCATAGATCAAACATTACCACTGCTGCATGACATGTCATAGATCAAACATTCCTGCATTCAGCTGCCACTTAAAAAACTTTGCCTTATGTTTTTGTCATAAAGAAAAACTTTTGTGGCCAGAATTTCAATAAAATGTATGTTGGAATGCACAAACGCACCAAATCTTTGACATCCATTTTTGACAGTGTTTGCTAGGCAACATAGTGGATATGTCAATTACTCCCTGACCTCAGAAACAAATAGAACAGTAGTTCCATCATGCCTACCTTTGTGTCACCACAACCACTGTCTTCACACAGCTCTATGTCCTTCACTTGAGGGTCCCCAGTTTCTGATATCTTCCAAGGAACACCACGCTCACTGACAGGACTTTCTGCTTCCTCCAATAGTACAATGACTTGTTGTGACATGTCATTCTCCTGTCCATCTGTGTCCTCTGTCTCCAAAAAGGTAGTACCTGACACACTCTTAAAACCCTCATCATGTGGTATTTCCCGGGGTACACCAAGTCCACTGTCGTAACTCTGGAGAAGTTCTTGGTCCAACAGAATATCCAGATCATCCTTGGATATGCCTCTCTCCATACCACCAAGCTCAGCATCGGAGGATCTTTGTGGCATGCTCCGTACACCCTCTGTCTCCAGCAAGACAATGCTGGAAGTCCGTCGAGACATGCCACATTCACTCTCCAGTATGTCCACATCGTCAGTTTCAAACAGCAGAGTCTTATGCACAATAGCATCATATTCACACTCTTCTGACACTGTGACATCAGGTGTCTTCCGTGTGACGATGTCATTCAAGGAGACGGCGTCTGGTGTCTTCTCTGTCATGCTGCAGCCGCTATCACTGTGGTCAACTCTCAGGGTCTCCAACAAGGATATCTTGGAAGGTTTCCCTCTCAGCCCATATCCCCGTACCTCTCCAGGTCCTGACTCCTTCAGATGAAACAGATCTCCACCGTCAGAGGCCACTGTAGCCATTGTGTTTCACAGATGTTACAGCATCCAAGACAGGAACACGCTGAGACTGGGAAATTCTGGCTGTCAAAAGCCAGAACTTTATACTTTCAAATTTGCTGTCTTCACCACTGGTCAAATTGATCTCTTTCAGTAAATTTAAGTGAACATGCACCTTACCACATGTCTGAAAGAAATAAACAGAATCCTCCGTCTCTTGCCCAGTGTGCTCAGTGCCAGCAAGTGATCACTGTAGTACAACCTCAGCAAGTTTGTTGTACTGTGGACTTGCACGTGTCTGAATGAAACAACAGTACCCTGTCCAGTGTTGTCAATGCCAGTAAGTGGATGATCAATGTGGTACAACCACCAGTCATTCCTTCCATGAACACCACCAATAGTCAGACTTCCACGAGGTGTAAACCAGTCCAGTATGTCACATTCTGTCTAACTCTCCACTCCAATCGAATCTCTCTCACTGTGTCAACATAAACACACCAAGCGTTCTGCTCTATATTAATATCTAGCTTCTCACTGAAGTACAACCACGGTACACTGCATCATGCCTCAATAGTCCAGACATCAGTGCATTGCAAGACTTAGCTCCGAAGTGCTGTATTCTCCTAATCGCAGTATTATCCGCACCGTTGCCCAAAGCAGACAGACAATGGGAACTATCGAGCAGCACAAGGCAACTTTTGATAAACTCTGGGGAAGGTCAATTCACAGTGGCTAGTTGTAATCGCTCGTGGCCAATAACGTTGCCACATGATTTCACCCACATCAGAAGGCCGGATATTGACTCGCAATATGACAACGCAATTATTGACAGGATATAAGCATGGTGGCCAGGTGCTAAGTCTCATTGATCAATCCCAGCCCCGCCAGACAATCAGTGGGTGTTATGCCATAATGAGCTGCAGCTGGATGCTGTCGCAACATTGCCTATTAGTGCCATCGTCATAAGCAATTCATTTTTTCACAGTTATCGCTTCCAGGTATTCCTTCTCATTTCACGCTGTCACCCACAGCATCGACTGATCAAAATATCTTATTACTGCCCTCTATTTATTGTAGTTTTGCTACTGCACTGCGTTCTACTGTAGGTTTGTTACAGTACTTCACACTGTACTGCAGTTTTGCTACTGTATTGCACCCAGTACTGTAAAACTGTTTGCTAGTTTATTGACCATGTATTGTAGTTTTGTTACTGAAGTCCACATTGTATTATAGTTATGCTACTGTACTACACTGTGTCACATTGTGTTCTTCATATGCAACTGTACTGTACTATGTACTCTTGTTATGCTACTGTACTCAACTGTGTACTCTATTTGTGTTTCTCCACTGCATTATGTACTCTAGTTATGCTATTGTACTACACTGTGTCACATTGTGTTCATCTTATGCAACTATACTGTACTATGTACTCATGCTATGCTACTGTACTCCACTGTGTACTCTGTGTTTCTTCACTGCATTATGTACTCTAGTTATGCTACTGTACTACACTGTTGTGTCACATTGTGTTCATTTTATGCAACTGTACCGTACTATGTACTCACGCTATGCTACTGTACTCCACTGTGTACTCTGTGTTTCTCCACTGCATTATGTACTCTAGTTATGCTACTGTACTACACTGTTGTGTCACATTGTGTTCATCTTATGCAACTGTACCGTACTATGTACTCACGCTATGCTACTGTACTCCACTGTGTACTCTGTGTTTCTCCACTGCATTATGTACTCTAGTTATGCTACTGTACTACACTGTTGTGTCACATTGTGTTCATCTTATGTAACTGTACCGTACTATGTACTCACGCTATGCTACTGTACTCCACTGTGTACTCTGTGTTTCTCCACTGCATTATGTACTCTAGTTATGCTACTGTACTACACTGTTGTGTCACATTGTGTTCATCTTATGCAACTGTACCGTACTATGTACTCACGCTATGCTACTGTACTCCACTGTGTACTCTGTGTTTCTCCACTGCATTATGTACTCTAGTTATGCTACTGTACTCCACTGTGTACTCTGTGTTTCTCCACTGCATTATGTACCCTAGTTATGCTACTGTACTACACTGTGTCGCATTGTGTTCATCTTATGCAACTGTACTGTACTATGTACCCTTGCTATGTTACTGTACTCCACTGTGTACTCTATTTGTGTTTCTCCACTGCATTATGTACTCTAGTTATGCTACTGTACTACACTGTGTTGCATTGTGTTCATCTTATGCAACTGTACTGTACTATGTACTCTTGCTATGCTACTGTACTCCACTGTGTACTCTATTTGTGTTTCTCCACTGCATTATGTACTCTAATTATGCTACTGTACTACACTGTATCACATTGTGTTCATCTTATGCAACTGTACTGTACTATGTACTCTTGCTATGCTACTGCACTCCACTGTGTACTCTATTTGTGTTTCTCCACTGCATTATGTACTCTAGTTATGCTACTATACTACACTGTGTCGCATTGTGTTCATCTTATGCAACTGTACTGTACTATGTACTCTTGCTATGCTACTGCACTCCACTGTGTACTCTATTTGTGTTTCTCCACTGCATTATGTACTCTAGTTATGCTACTATACTACACTGTGTCGCATTGTGTTCATCTTATGCAACTGTACTGTACTATGTACTCTTGCTATGCTACTGCACTCCACTGTGTACTCTATTTGTGTTTCTCCACTGCATTATGTACTCTAGTTATGCTATTACTACACTGTGTCGCATTGTGTTCATCTTATGCAACTGTACTGTACTATGTACTCTTGCTATGCTACTGCACTCCACTGTGTACTCTATTTGTGTTTCTTCACTGCATTATGTACTCTAGTTATGCTATTGTACTACACTGTGTCACATTGTGTTCATCTTATGCAACTGTACTGTACTATGTACTCTTCCTATGCTACTGTACTCCACTGTGTACTCTATTTGTGTTTCTCCACTGCATTATGTACTCTAGTTATGCTACTGTACTACACTGTGTCGCATTGTGTTCATCTTATGCAACTGTACTGTACTATGTACTCTTGCTATGCTACTGTACTCCACTGTGTACTCTATTTGTGTTTCTCCACTGCATTATGTACTCTAGTTATGCTACTGTACTACACTGTGTCACATTGTGTTCATCTTATGCAACTGTACTGTACTATGTACTCATGCTATGCTACTGTTCTCCACTGTGTACTCTGTGTTTCTTCACTGCATTATGTACTCTAGTTATGCTATTGTACTACACTGTGTCACATTGTGTTCATCTTATGCAACTATACTGTACTATGTACTCATGCTATGCTACTGTTCTCCACTGTGTACTCTGTGTTTCTTCACTGCATTATGTACTCTAGTTATGCTATTGTACTACACTGTGTCACATTGTGTTCATCTTATGCAACTATACTGTACTATGTACTCATGCTATGCTACTGTTCTCCACTGTGTACTCTGTGTTTCTTCACTGCATTATGTACTCTAGTTATGCTATTGTACTACACTGTGTCACATTGTGTTCATCTTATGCAACTATACTGTACTATGTACTCATGTTATGCTACTGTACTCCACTGTGTACTCTGTGTTTCTCCACTGCATTATGTACTCTAGTTATGCTACTGTACTACACTGTGTCACATTGTGTTCATCTTATGCAACTGTACTGTACTATGTACTCTTGCTATGCTACTGTACTCCACTGTGTACTCTATTTGTGTTTCTCCACTGCATTATGTA
>CM034534.1:372060-474625 GCA_020002185.1 Paraescarpia echinospica | reverse complement strand
AACTAACTCAACTGTTAACGTTGAGTTTCCTGTAACTATGTTACACCAAACAGCTTCTTCGCAATCTGCTTCTTTTTCTAATTTTATTTCATAAGCCTGAATAGATTCTTTAATATATAAAATAACTCCACCTCCCTTTCTTCCTATTCTATCTTTTCTAAACATTACATATCCTGTCAGTCCCAATTCAGCATCTGATATATCGGTGGTAGTCCAGGATTCGGTTATACCTATTATATGAGGGTCAATATCTTCTACCATAATGTTTAGTTCATTTCTTTTGTTTACTATACTCCTTGCATTTAAACAAACACATTTATATCCAGCTTCAGAAGAGTTTTCCACACTGTTATTTGCTGATTTATTTGTGCTGTCTTTATCTATGCCTCCATTTTCAGGTTTTTCTGTGAGTCCCCCTGCGAATCTAGTTTAAATAGATACAACCTGTCCCACTGTCAACAGATCGCAGCAGGTTCTCTGAGAAAACTGCTGCCCCCTTTCCACTAAGATGGAGGCCATCTCTCATGTACATATCTTCCCTCCCAACAAAGTATCCCCATAAATCTGTGAATCCCTCCCCCTCTTCCTCACACATCTGCTCAACTAGTGCGTTGATCGCCATCCTCTTACAGTTTCTATACGTTGCCCCCCTTCCTCCCATTATTGGCAAAATTCCTGACAGAATAACCTGTTCAACTCTCGTCTTCTTTACCTTCCTCACTAACTGTCTATACTTCTGTATTATCGCAGTTGTTCCCTCCCTGTCAGCATTATTTTTCCTACATGTACCAGTATAGACCCCCCCTTGCCATGTCCCAATACCTTCTCTACCCTGTCAGTTACATGTTCAATCCTAGCCCCCGGTAAACAAACAACGATGTCCTTCCCCTCGCTCAGTGCCTTGTCCGTCTTTCTCATAATGGAGTCGCCCATAAACACCCTCTCTTTCCTCTCTCCTCTCCCTTCCCATCTTCCCTCCCTCCTTCTCTACGGTCACTTTCTTCCCTGTCACCTTCACGCTTGTCACGTTTTCTGTTGTCGATTTTCCAATTTCTTCCCCTCCAGTCACCTTCCCTCCTCTCAATTTCCTTTCCTCAGTTTTCTTGCCGCTGCTATTCTCCTTCAGTCTTGCAGTATTCTCACCTCTCTCCCTGTCGTCTCTCTCCATTCGATCTGCCTCCTTGCTAATTCCCATCTCCATTCCCTTCACAATATCTGTCAACCTAACTATCTCATTCTGCAGACATTCCACCTTCCAACACCCAATGCACTGAAAGGTGAATCCATCCTCCATGGTTTCTGCCCATGACTTCCCACAGCCGGACAATGCAAAATCTACCCAGCTGTGGCAGTGATCGCACACCAAGTGTCGCTTTGCCTTGACTTGCCGCTTGCAAGGCGCCATATCCCGATCAGAATTTATTTAATAACTTAACTAACTTAGTCTTTATAAAGACTGTTTCCTGTGTACTACAGCACACTTTAGGTTACAAATTTCAATTACACAGCCGACTATTTATCATGTCACGAACGCTAACATTACCGGTAGTGACCTAATTTAAATACAATCAATGACGTTACGTTAGGCTGCTTTATTTATTTAGGTTACGCCGCCCGACTATCGCCCTTGCTTAATTTTAACAACAATGCTACCTAATCAAAATATCTAGCAAGTACTGGCTTACACAGATATTATCTTATGTAAGTAGTTTATGGTTGTTACTTTATCTCCTATATATTCTACCACATAATCAGGTTTGTTAAATCTTGTTTACAAATTATCGAAGCCTAAGTGAGTTACCCTATTATCACTCACTATACTAAGGTATTCTAAAATACTATAACTAACTAACTTTAAGCACAACTGCCACTCAATATATGTTTATTGCAACTTTATGAATGATATTAAGGCAAGAATAATACTTATCAATCAGTAATTCCACTTGTTTATCAACTTTTCTGCACCACCAATTTCTACGATCTATCTCCGCCAAATATAGCCTAGGTATCTCATGAAACATTGTATCCTGCCGTATTATAGTTCATGCGTTATGGCATGTGGTCGTCATCGAGAGGCATATATAACATCAAGTTCGAGCACTATCACCTATAAATAACATGTGTATGACTGTTACCGTAGATCAGAATAGTCTAGCAAAAACAATCTAGATGCAGTAAAACAGTAATAAATCAGGAAATATACTTACTTAGTGCGACATTTTGTAGCGCACATTAACAAGATGATGAACGGTCGCGTAGTTTCGCTGGAAGCCGATAGAGGCTACTCAAAAGCATTTAAAACACTACCACCGTCTCGCGGATCGGACGATAACTATAATCGGACGGTAACTTTGTTTTTCCCGGGCAATATCATACAGAGAAAATATTTTTCGTGAGTCCAAATGACTGCTCTGATAGCCAGAGAGATGTTCTTTAGTAGGAATAAAAATCTCCTACTATTCTTCACAAGTTTGTGTTAAAACGAAAGAACAAATATAGAGGTCAACATTTAAAAAATGGCCAACAACGATCAGTTTATCAGCTTTAGTTTCAAAGTTTTTCAAACTAAAAAAAACAAACTATATATCCCTCGAAAGGTATCATCGAGCCGGAAAAACACAGAATATTTCCACACTTTTAGTCACATAATTACTCAAGATACATGTCTAAACATGCCGTGTACCCCGTTCGTTGGATTTGACCATATATATAATGCTTATGTCAATAATTTATATAGTTTTTAGGTAAACCAAATATATTGTTTTGCTGTTACAGTTATCCTTAATGGAGGATATAATATGTTTATTAATTGGTTTTTAGCATATCCTAGATTAAATTTACCTTTCGCATAGACTTTCGCGGAAAGTCGGCGAGTTTACATAAAACTATATAAATTATTGATATACATTATATATTACCACACTTAAACTATGGCGTAACCGCTTGGGATTACAAATGTGACAGCATTCTGAAACGTCAAAAGAAACTTGTCCGAATTGTGTAAACAAATATAATGCTCACACTGAACCACAGTTTAAAAAATGTTCTGTTATTAAAAATATAACACATATTGAAATCACATGAACTAAAACTGTATTATAAATTATTATATATATATATATATATATATATATATATATATGTACCGCTTCACCAAAACAGCAGAATTCACAATTTCAACACGTAGACAATACAATATACACACAATCAGGGTACAACACGAATTTGCGAAACAAAGTCTCAGATAACCTTGCCGCATACTATCACTACTGCATCTGATTTAATAAAAAAGTAAAATCTACACTGACTGCTTATACGGGTTTGCAATGCATGTTAAACGTCATAATTTTTACGAAATTGCTACTTTTGTCATCATGGGTGAATAACAGATAAGAATAAGCATTTATATGTACCTCTTTATGAACTCCTGTCTGTCTGTCTGTATGACTGTCTGTCTGTCTGTCTGTCTTGAGTGATAAGATGCCTGATTAATCACTGCCCAGCGGCGCTGGTTAATTTGATTGCTACGTGTGTGCGTGCTTGCACGCGTGATTTGTGTATGAATAATTTTTTTCACTCATATAAAACACTTCGTGCATCATGAAAGAAGACAATGACAGATAATGCGTGGAGTTTTTCTTATAGGTGCAAGCAATCGCCTGCGAAACTTCACAATAGGCGTGACTAACATGAAGCCCACCACATTGACTGGCCCAGACAAATCTCCCCGACAAGTGTGTCTCCATTATGACGACGTCTTCCCTGCCAGGAAGAAGTTAAAATGCGACACGACAGTCAGAGGGCGGTACTTGTTCATCCAGTTAATGGGGAAAGACATTCTTACACTGTGCGAAGTGGAGGTCTATTGTGAGTGTGTTTATTGAATATATATGTATTAATATGTTAACTTGGAGCCATTTTGAGGTAAGTGTATCTCGTCCCGGGTGCCGAGGTCCGCTCGCCTATTTCTATATTCATTTGTATCATTTGACCATCCGCCTGTCATCTACATAATTGGCGATGTTTCGAAGACCACGGAGGTAGTTCTATAGAATTATTTTATTTATTCAGTGAAACATTGAGTGGTCATCCATTCTCTAGGGGGCGCCATTGTGGACTTATGTTCGAATTATTGGGAAATCATTATATGCTGCAATTAATGCCATAACTGACGAAAGCAAAAATTAAATGAAAACTGTAAGACATTTTAGTTCAAGTTATAGTAATGGTGGTAATTGTAGGCCTTGGTTGGTTGCTCCATATAATTACTGTAATTACTGTAATGGTGGCAATTGTAGCTCTTGGTTGGTTGCTCCGTACTGTGACTATAATTACTGTAATGGTGGCAATTGTAGCTCTTGGTTGGTTGCTTCATATTATTACTGATATTACTGTAATAGTGGCAATTGTAGCCCTTGGTAGGTTGCTTCATATTATTACTGTAATCACTGTAATGATGGTAATTGTGGTCCTTGGTCGGTTGCTCCATATTATTACGCTATCGTTTGGGGCAGTATGGTAGTACACCGGCAGCTACTCGCCTCTTTCTATGTTTGTCCTTGGTCAGGTGGCCTCTGACCTACCAATTTGCGAGCTATTGCAAAGACAGCGGTAGTAATTTGCTTACTTGTACCGGGTATGGGTTTCACCTATTCGAAGATGAAGTGGTGGTGAATAACTCTGGAGCCAGAGGGCGCCACAGTGTCACATATCAAATCTACTGTAGGTGGGGGTCTAATGCTGATAGCTGATGTCTTTGGTTTGCTGTTCCATGGTTGGGTATATTAGCTTCCAATGACATGAATTTATAGTAGGCGTTGAATGTAACAATCTAGTCGCGGCAATCAGTGGTGCTAACTACGTTACTCTATCTAGTAACTCGTTAAACACCAGACGATCGTTGAACTATATATTTAATCAAAGAAAAACAGAAAAAATCTCAACAACAGTAAGTCAATAATGTAATATGTGTGGTTTGAAATATTCACAGCTGCGATTGTATTGATAATTCTTTTGGTATTAATGTGACTTATGTGGAGCGCAGTGGTGCAGTGACTAGAGCTTCGGACTATCGACCGAGAGGATCTGGGTTCGAATCCTGTGCTGCGGTGTCGAACCTTGGGCATGTTCGTTCACTCTACGTTGCTCCAGTTCACTCAGCTGTATGAATGAATACCTGGCTATAAACAGTGGTGGATATTGGTGTACGAATAGTCTTCGCGCATTAATTGCAGCGTGGCTGGATGCTTCAGAAAAAAAGTCGAGACGATGTTCGATTGAACAGGTCTGCCAGGGAGTAAAGTGTAAAGCGCTTTGAGCAGTCCTGAGGACTGAATACTGCGCTATATAAGAACTTACCATTTACTTCCATATATAATTGGAATTATCTTTCTGCAGACGAGTTCGACAGAAACACGATCGAGGTGACAGGATATCGCAACGACTACAACGTGTATGACGTCACCGACTTAAACAACACCACCTGTCAGCAAGTGACAACACCAGAGTCCGATAAAGAATTCATTCTTCGCGTCGAACTGCCGACAGTTGACGACGTGACGGTGACGGCGGTGTTGGACGACGGAGAGTGCCTCGATTTCCCGGCGACGATGGTGTACACGGAGGGCGATCACTCGGTCATGCTCCCCTTTAACAACAACCCTTCGTTCTGTGCCAACGACTACGGAAACTGCGTGTTCAAGTGCAACTGCAGCGCCGTGTCGTGTCAATATGTGTATCTTGTCATCCTTAGCGCCCCCTCCCGTCACCGAAACTTGTGTGAACTATACCTCACGTGGGAGTAAGTCAAGTCGTGTTGGTGAACGTCAAGGAAGGGGGAAATGTAAAACACTGAGATGGTCCCAGGTTTTTAACAACGTGGTGCATGGTACATTAGCAATATTGTTGAGCGCGTATTCGCTGGAATAGAAATGGGTATAGTCAAATTCATTGTTCGTTATTGTTAAGATTATTATAATACATTGTTCGGTTTGGAGTATGGTTACTATAAAGTTAAATTAAGGTCACTAGTAGAAAATCGTTAGGGTTACGGTTGGGCTTTCACCGATTATGCAGTCGACTGTGCTGTTATTATATATTCGGCAGAGCGCGTATCATCGTGAAAATCACATATTTTCTTGCACGCACTAGACTTCCGTGATTGTGATAGTGAAAAGGTTAGACCCTATATAACACTAAACTTGATATTGCACTCACCGAATTGTTGTTTAACGTTTCCTCGAGGGTGAATGGAAAACTAGTATATACTATACTTTCTATTCTGGGTAACCTGCAGTTAATTTTAGCTTGCACTCATCGCTGCATATTTCACCCTGGTTCTTCGAAATTTCGAATACATGAGCACCGATTGGGACCCGTATACACACAAAATGAAGAATTTGAGAAAGTAGAGCGCCAAGCGACGAGTTTGTGAAGAATAACAACAGCCGTAAAAGTAGCGTCACAGTGATGACGAATGGTCAAATAGACATGTCGCCTACTAAGGCTCACTATTCTGTAAATCTTTACTCGGGCAGGCAGTTAGCTTTGGAACTGCGCGCGCGCGAAGCCAACTGTCTGACGTGTCACGCCCCCATATGGGGCGCAATCAAAGTGTACAGAGCCGCCAATGACAAGTGGTGTCCCCATACGGGACGCCATCAAAGTGTATAGACCCTCCGTGAACAAGTGGTGCAGCCTTACGGGACGCCATCAAAGTATATAGATCCTCAGTGGATTATTTATCATCATCATCATCCTTTTGGCGGCCACAATCAACTTGCTGATTATTCTGCCGCTCTTTAGGGGTTGCGAGGAGGTAGAATTTGATTTTGCCAAGAGAAGAATATCTAGAGTGACAGACCTATGGAGAACATTCAATCGCTAAAAAAGTGTTAAATTAATAATAAAATAACCCCAAATAAAAACAAAAAACAAAAAAACAAACAAAAACAAACGCAAATGAAATCAAATGTAAAACAATTAAATAAATAATGAAATGAAAATTAAAATCCATACCCCTATACCTAGTCTAACTGTGTAATATCTAGTTTTGTGGCACCCTTGCTTTGAAAGTGTCAAGGGTGCTGGCAGCTACAGCTGTTTCAGACAGATCGTTCCAGTCTTTGATGGTATTGGGGAGGAAAGAATGCTGTCTGTACTTGGTTCTGCACTGGATCTGGCAGAGCTGCTGTGAGTTCCCTCTTCTTTGTCTGATCGGAGCAGGATGGAGTTTGGAGCGATTGACTACAGCTTGGTTCTTAATGATTTTATGTAATATGGTCAATCTTGCCACCTTTCTGCGGTACTGGAGGGAAGGCCATTTGAGTCTGTTGATCATTGTGGTGACACTAGATGTCTTCTGGTACTGGTTGACCACAAACCGAGCGGCTCTTCTCTGGACTGCCTCGATCTTGTCAATGTTGCGCTGTGTGTAAGGGTCCCAGACTGAGCAGGCATACTCCAGTATGGGACGAACGAAGGTCTAGTATGCTGTCTCCTTCAGCTGGGTGGCGCTGATCTTGATGTTGCGACGTAAGAAACCTAGGGTCTTGTTGGCTTTAGCACAGATGTTGTCAATGTGCTGGTCCCAGCAGATGTCTCGAGTGATGGTAACACCGAGGTACTTGGCAAAGGTGACCGTTGCCAATGTACGGCCATGGAGTAGGTATTGGCTCTATGCTATGGTCCTCTTGCGGGTGACAGGAAGAGTCATACATTTCCCTGCGTGGAAAGCCATGTCCCATCGTTGTTCCCAGTTTTCCAGTCGGTGGGGTCGAGTTGTAGCTGGTGTTGGTCGTGGTCAGTGGAGGAGAGGCGATAAACAGCGGTGTCATCAGCAAATAGGCGTGTCCGCGAAGTGAGTTGTTCTGGGAGGTCATTGATGTAGGCCTGGAATAGTGCTGGGCCGACAACTGACCCCTGTGGTACACCTGAGCGCACACTGACGTAGCCTGAGGTAGCATCGTTAACCACTACTGCTTGCCGCCGATTCCCGAGGAAAGCCCCGAGCCACTGGTTGACTTTGCCTTGGACTCCATAGTGGAGACTGTGGTTAACCCGGTCGAAGGCTTTCGCAAAGTCCATTATTATGATGTCGGCATGGTGGCCTTGTTCCAAGTTCTCGCTGAGTTCTTCAGTGAAGTCCAGTAGTTGTGTTTCACAGGATCTTAATTTGCGGAAGCAGTGTTGTTCTGGCCTGATGATTCCATTGCTTTCAAGGTGATTCATCAGAGCGCTGACGATGACATGTTCTAGGATCTTGCATGGAACGCTTGTGATGGATACGGGGCGGTAGTTTGTTGGATCATAGTGCTCGCCTTTCTTAAAAACGGGCGTTATGTTGGCTTCTCTCCAGTCCAATGGGACTTCGCCTGTGCTGATAGAGGACTGGAAGATAGTAGTCAAAATCGGGGCCGCTTCAGTTGCCAGTTCTCTGAGTACCCGTGGACTGATATGGTCCGGGCCACAGGCCTTGTAGGGATCTAGTTTGGTGAGAATCTTGTGAATGCCCTCCTCTGAGATGACGAGGTCAGTCATCGGGGATGAATGTTCACCATAACTCATCTGGCACCTGGCTTGGAATTCTTCATCAATATACTCCGTCCCTTCACTGAAGACGGCCTGGAAGTGGTTGTTCAGAGCTTGTGCTTGGGCCATAGGGTCTGTTATGAGCTGTCCACTGACCTTCAAGGGGGAGATGCTAGCCTTTGAAGATCTCTGGTGTTTGATGAAGGTCCAAAAACGCTTCAGAGAGTGGGAGCCTTCTGCTGACTCTGGGTCAACTGTGATCGCATCATTGATGTATTCCCAGTAGGAGCGACGTATCTTGCGCTGGATCTGGCTCCGTAGGCTCCTAGACTCCTTCCGTAGTTCTTCCGATCCCTGCTTCTTCATCATCTTGTACACCCGGTCGCGTCTCTTCACCAGTTTACGGATGTCTGGAGTGATGCACGGCTTGCTGATCTTTTGGCATGCTTCCTTGTGTGGGACGAAGGATGATACTGCCTTAGTGAGGGTGTCTCTAAATCTACTCCACAATTCCTCTGTAGTGAGGCTGACTCTCTCTCTCTCTAGTTCAGCTTGAAGGTCCTTCAATGCCATCTTCATACTCTCCCAGTCGGCTTTCTTGTACAGTGGTATCTTCCGTGGAGATTGCCTGGTTGCAATATTGATTTCGCAGTATGGGATGTTGTGGTCTGATAGTCCTGGGATCACTTCGACTCTTGGGATCAGTTGTGGGCTGTTAGTCAGGAAGAGATCCAGGGTGTTTTTTAATCTTGTTGATTCCATGACAAGCTGTTCCAACCCATGGTCGTGGATCATATCGATGAAACTGTTGTGGAGACGAGGATGGACAGGTTTAGGTTTCAGGGACGTAGTCGGGGAAGTTGAAATCCCCTCCAATGAGGAAGTGTGCATTCGGGAACTTTGTGGCTTTGTCAACCGACTCACCGAGCTTCCTAAGGCTGTCTTCATCCGCGACGTTTGGGCGGTAGTAGGAGCACAGGTAAAGGGTTTTCCTGCCATGCAGTTTCACCTCCACCCATATCATCTCGCAATCAGTGGACAGCTCGGGTACCAAGTAGCTCTTCAGACTGTTCCGAACCGCAATCAGTACTCCACCTCCTTTCCTGCCTCTATCCTTCCTGTAGATGGTGAATATGTCTGGGAATACTTCGTTGACGGTAACTGCGTCAGACAGCCAGGTCTCAGTGCCTATCTAAATGTCAGGCTTCATGGTATCAAGCAAGTGGAGTGTTTCAGCCCGTTTCCCCACCGAAGACTGGAAGTTCACGTTCAAGACTCGCAGTGGTCTATTCTTCCATTTGTTTTGCTGATTTGCCCTAGTGGGAGTGGAGGCGTGATGTGGTTGAAAGCTGGTCTCAGCTGGTGTCGGACTTGAGATGTCAGAGGCTGAGATTTCACATGCTGAAGGATGAGAGTTGCCAGACCAGTCGACTCCATGAAGATCAAAAGCTGTTGCACTATTGGGGTTGCCACAGATAGCGCAGTGCCATTGGACGTCTTCCAAGTGCAACTTATCATAGCTGAGAGTAGGAATACTCTGGCAGCGGGCATGAAACCACATCCCGCAAGTGTCGCATACTGCGCCTTTCTCTGACCAGCTGACGGATATGTCACAGGTACCGCAGGGAGAGTGGCTGTCGCTTAGTTCGGGACGGTGGGATGGACCAGGGTTAGGTTCAGGGGTGTAAGAGGTGAGGAGTAGTAGGAGGGATAGGTACAGAAGTACCAGCCTCTTCCTGTGATGAATGGCAAATTTACCATGGCGTTTGCACCAGTTGTCAGCTAAAGCCTGTGCGAACAGACAGAGTCCGGTGCCAAAGGTACGAAACAAGGACTTCTCATTGCATTTTACTTGGTTCACATTGTGATAGTTAGATGGTTTGTGAGCATCATATACTGTTAACTTGTGCACCAGAGCAATGAGCACAAGTGTAAATAAAGTGATATTCAATCTGAACATGCTGACTGGAATCCTGATGAGTGAATTTAGCTACATGGTCAATATTCAGTGTTGTAAGGGGGAAGTGGAAACCATTTACATTCGCATACCTGGCAGATTCCTGATCCTACTAACCAATGTGGTGTTCACAACAAAGAGAAGACTGTACTCACATCAGTGCTGGCATGTACGAGACTTGTGTTATTCAACGTGCTATAACCACAGTGGCTCTAATATGTAAAAAGTATGTCAAGATCAATCAACGGTGCCGTATACGAGGCTGCCCTGATCATGATGAGGCTGCCCTGATCATGGTAGTAACACTGTTTTTCTGGAGCCAAAACAACTAAAAAGGTCTCAAGACCATATAAGGAGAATCCTGGTACCTTATAATACACAATTGTTCAAGAAATAAACTGCTCCAAGTATAATCTTTTATGCAAATACAAAAATTAGAACGAAAATCCACAGCGGAAAAAAAATTGCGACCGGAAACGGAAGTCCACAACCCCTATTTGTATAACTGCCTACGCAGGAGTACAAATATGTGAAAACAGTACGTATTACCTAGCCGTAGAGATGACGTTTATACATGGAACTATTTGTTCAGTTGAATACAGTGGAACCTCGGTAGTGGGTCACCTCAGTGGTTGGGTCACATCGCCATTAGGGTCACGCTGGGTCAGCCCAAATAATATACATAATAAAGAATACGACATTTGTCCCGATAATTGGGTCACCTCGCTATTCACTAATAGGGTCAGTAACTGAATGCAAAATGGCCAGATTACCCACAGATGAACCCCGCAAATAGGGTCAGCCAATAATGGTAATAGTAATTAGAAGCCATGATCCTGGCGTGTTTACGCAGAGGTCAGTATACTTCAGAAAACAACAAAAGAAGCAAGTCCGTCAGTCATCTTAAGTACGTAACACTTTTGAACTGAAATTGTTAGTGGATGAGTACATTTACAGAAAAACAAGGTCTTGGACGCTGAAAATAAGGCGTCGGCTATACTGACTAACTGGTCTAAGCCACAGACCAGTAACCAGTAAACACAACAAAAGACAGAGCACTTAAGATCCTCAGTCATCTTAGTAACACTGAACTCAAATTCTAATCGGATGAGTAGATTTCCCAGATAAACACGACAGCCCGGTCGATCTTGATGCTAATAATAGGGTGTCATTAATTAGGCGCCTGACTAATATTACAAAGCTGAGCTCAATTGGAGAGGTAGGTTCAGGCGGCGAAACGTAGTCAGGACAAACAAAAGCTGCTTAGTTAGCAATGACAATGTTCCTGTAATCAGAAGCCAAATAAACTGTTTATCGTGGGTTATTCTGCTATTTCTAAGCTTATAAAGTTCAAAGCACGTTTTCACAACACATGTTTACTCGGCGCACACAGTTGGAAGGTTGTACACAAAACACGAATCGGCTTTCAGTCCAACGATAGTCACAAAGCACTAATGTTGACAATTGGTAAACGAAACCAATTGTCAACATTATCCAATAAATGAAGACTTCTTGCTTCCAGAAGAGGCATTTCTTTTGTTCTGAAATACTCTTTTTAATTAAATCGTCATATATATATATATCATACAATATAATATAGTTTGGTCTCTATGATTCAACAAAGGGTCCATTTTGTTTTATATATTTTTTCTTGAGTTTATCCAACATTTAATGTATGTTTAATTAACACCTGCCTATACATTTATAAGAGTACATCCACACAAATGTCGCTATGATCGAACCGTGACGCACCAAAGCTGAGATCGACTATTTTAGCAAATTCAAAATAGTGGGTGCGCATGTGAACGACTCATATATGTCATCGCCTCGCTGTCCTATTGTTCTCAGGAGCAATGCAATCTTCACAGGACCAGCTTTGTCTTCTCTACCTGTCGCCTAACCCTAACCCTAACCCTAACCCTGTCGCCACGAGAAATTGCTGGGATGTTCGTTTGACTGTTCCGGCAAATTTCCACCTTCTGTCAGAGGCTCGAACGAACTTCTGCCGACGGCATAGTCCACTATTTCAAATTATATATATACGATAAACACATTTCCAGAAAATCACATTTCGTGGTGCATTATTCCATATATTCATTATTTCTAAATCACACAAACTTTGGTTTTGTGCAAATATATGCTAAACTAGATTTAAATTAATAAAAACTGACATTTTGACCCCAGTTGACTTTACGACGTTCAAAATTACCTTTAAATTTAAAATCGAAGGTGTCATCCGCCCAAGTCGTTTTCTTTATCATGTGAGTGATTGATCTAGCATCTAGCTATTAACAAACAATGCCGTTAAAGATAATTCGAGTGAAATTTTAAAATGTGGCTGGTCCAGTAAATTCGCTAAAATCAGTAGGCCTGTGAAGTTCACATGGTACCACTGCGATCATAAATCTGCCGTAATCGTAATTGACGGATGGCGTAGCAGCCTAAACAATCGAACGCGGTCTGTGAATTGTCCGAATATTTATGCAGAGCCGCCAACGTTTTGTCCGATTATGGAGGCTTGCAGTCCAGAAAGGTATTGGAAGTATTGATCATTGACCAGAAATCCTTCTGTACTGAACGACCGTAGTATAATATTATAGTTAGTTGGAACCGCATAAAGTATTAAGTAAACCGTGCGACATTGATTGATTTACAGCATGAGGTGTCACGGTTTAAAGTTAGGAGATGGTCCATTTGTAAAATACATATTTGCAATGAATCAACAAAGCACACGCACCGTACATAATATAATAACAACAATTATACGTTAACGCACATTACGCCGAAATCCTTGGAAACCAAGCTCAGAGGCGCATCATGAGAAAAGGTTTGGTCAACCTAAAAATCGACAAGCAGTATTCGATTTGTCAACAGATGGATGGATACGCCATGGAACTATGGTTGATAAACAAGGTTGCAAAATAAGTTATAAAATGACGGCGGAATTGTGTAATATTTTGGACTGATTTAACACTAAGAGGGAGCACATTCCAAAGAGTTGGTGCAGCAACAGAAAAAGCCTAAGTTCCGACGTTAGCTTTGCCTCTAGAAACAAACAGTAAGTCAGAACTAGAAGATCGAAGCTGCATATGTTTTCTTACAGTAGTAAGCAATAAATGTAAATATGATGGCTGCTTACATGGTATATAATGGTACAAATCTAGAAAACAATACAATATCGGACAGGAAGCCAATGTAAAGCAGAGTCACATCCCTTGCTAGGCAATTCCGTACACGTTGTAAACGTGTGATATCTTTAAGGGCGCTGTTGTGAAAAGGGAATTACAATAGTCCTGTCTTCTAATATTTTTTTGCAGCAGAAAGAGGCAAATACCGACGAATGCGTCATGAATCACGAACACGATAATAAAAGCATGGACAAATTAGAGAAATATGCTGTCTGAAATTGAAGTTGTTATCACAGACAACTCCTAGATTTCGTGTTGAAATTGCCGGCGTAACATACTGGCTAAGGAGAGGTTTGAGGAAAAGATATACATTTCTTCACGCTGCCTCCATGTGCCAATAATAAGAAGCTCTGTTTTATCAGCATTTAGCTTTAATTTACTTTCAATCATCCAAACGAAAATGTCATTAAGACAATTTATAAACTTATCTAAGGAGTATCAGCATTACTATCAGGAGTAAGCAAAGAAACAGATACATATATATATATATATATATATGTGTGTGTATCATCTGCGTAAAGTGACTCAAATTATGACTGTTAATAAATTAGCTCCGTGGAGTTGTGTAGAGAGTGAAAAGTAAAAGTCCATTGATAGAATCTTGAGGAACACCAATAAAATAGGCAGTGGTGATGAAAGACAATCCCCAATTTTAACTCAATGATGTCAGTCAATTAAATATAATGAAAACCAACTGATAGCTGACATACGATATCATAAAGATAAACGATTTATGTTTTGTTTATCAATTGCGTCAAAGGCAGCTGACAGATCAAACAATATAAACTGATTTTAACATAATATGCAATTTTAAGATAACAACAGTGATAAAGACAAAACATTAATTATAGCCACTGGCCATACATTTATTGATTCACATGCCGAACCTGGCGACTGATAATTTTAAAGAAAAAAACATTAAATTTAATAACATATCAAATACCAAAGTGATATAAAATTATTTTGTAGCAAGTATGATCAAATAAGTAAATACTGTTTATGCTGTACATAGACCTACACTTTCATAAAAAGACAAAATGGTAGCTTAACTCAGTATGCAACTTTGACGCGGCCCGATTATTTGAAATACAATTGGCTCGAGGAAGAATTTGTTTGGTAAAACCAAAAAGAATAGAAGGAAAGAGACACCACTCACGCCAAGTATCGGTCGAAAAATGAAGCACAGGGCAATTGGTGGCGCCACCCGGCGGCTATCTAGGAGAACTACGCAGTGGAGCAATCTTTTCAATGCTGTAGCATACCGACTTCACTAAAATATCGCACAAATCATTATATTATACTTGTGCGTATGTATGTACACAAACATACGCTATTTTGAAGGCAATTATTTATTCTTCAAATGGGCTCTCGTATTTATAATTACAAAAATATATATATATTGGACGCAGATGCCCGCCGTATGCTAATGTCACGTCTGTAGGTGCCCGCCGTATGTTGTGCCTACTTATCTGTTTACATATGCGACAACTACTGGACTTTCTCCTATTTCTCACACTTGAAGTTGTGAAGTTGTTGTTATTCATCTTCAACAAAGCATGGAGGGAAATGTTGATGAATAAGTTAAACACATAATCTTTCAGCGTGCACATTCCGGCAGGACAGACAACTGAGTCTTCGGGTATTTCTTTGACAAGATGACGGCGCAGTCCACTTCGGACTTTATCCATATGTAGAACGTGGCTTGTTTTTTTGAAAGCACGCTCCATGTTTTCAACTGTTGACGCTAGTTCCTTACTTGGAGCTACATGTCCGTCTTTTGCATTCTCTAGCTGTTTTTAAGTAGCAGCACTTATGTAGATGAACTTGTCGGTGAACCAATCAGGGTTTGCTAACATTGTTGACAGACTTTGTCACGCAGTTTCCATGCCATGCACCCTGCTATGTATGTCAAGGTGTTTTCTTCCTCAATGGAGAGGTCTTCCGTCTCAACGTTGAAATAATGACTGGTCATTTATCCTGTTTGAGAGAAAACGGGCAGAGGATCATCTTCATCGGCGGCGATGTGTTGACACGCAGTACTGAAAGACTTGAGGTTGAGAAGAAAAGTGTCCCCGTCTTCCGCGCAGTTGCTCTATTTGCTCTGCAGTAGATTACAATCAACCATTACCTGACGAAGGTAGAATCGGAACTGCTCAGCTGAATGGTTGTCATTATGGCCACCCTTACCCCTGATCACAGCAAAGAGGTTCTCTAAGCAATCTTGATTTAGCCGGCTAGTTAAGAGAAACTTTGCTCGAAATGTGTAAATCATCCCACAGCGACAGAAGATTACGAATAGTCACCAACCATATGGGTAGACATGACAGTTTACGCGTGCTTCCAGACTCAAGTGACAAAAGCCACACTATGGTAGACAGAAGAAACTCCTTGTGCCAAGATGTGTTTGACAAAGCAGGTCTCATCTGTTGTTTGTGCTTCAATGTCCTGCTGTTGAAACAGTTGAACAGAAGGTCCATACGTTCGAAGAACAGTGCTATTTCTTCTGCGTCGTCATGGAGTGACTTCACTGTAACCATTGTAGAAATACCAGCAGCCCTAGATTGAGAGAAGGCTTGGGTCGCATATGTAACTCGCTAAGTCGAAAACAAGGCAAGTCAATGTGCTTGTGTGTCAGTTTAGGAGCCATAAGCACGGCATTTCTGGAATCGATCAGGAAAAACTGACGAATGTAGCTCCACTTACTGCTTTTCCCATCTCTTTTGAAGCCTGTTTTCCTGAAGTTGTTCCTCATGTATTTTAGCAGATGAGGTGGGTCGTACATGACACAGATCTTTTTTTCGTTTTGGAGGAAGAAAGACTCATAGAAGTGTCTCAAGTGTCTTTCGATTATTCGACCCTTGGTCACATATGACCACTTTGATGTCCAAACCAACGTTGGTCATCTAATTTATAATCGTAACGGATTACAGTTGAAGTACACAATTATCTAGATTATAATTTATCACAAACGCCCTAAATATTGTACGTAAACTACAAAAACAACTTGCTAGTCTCTCTCTTCCTTTACCAATTGTTACATAGAGGTGAACATTCAATTCTTCTGTAGTCTAGTGTACCCGTAGGCTAGGCGCGTTGAGCAAGTGAATTCTTCGATTTATTTCATCAGTTATAAAATATAAGAATGTCAACAATGATCTATAACACAACCATGTTCAATTGTTTGTACCTTTCAGCATCTTTCGGAAACTGAAAACACACTTATTGGAACATTTACTTTTAGAATTGGAACAATTCGGTGCGCTGCACCAAGAGGTGCTATCGTGTCTCAGTGCCATCGTGTAGTTATCCTATATAGCCGCCCGAGGGCGCTGTTGCATGCCGGCTTCACTAAACACAGCGGAGTTGTGCCTCTTTCCTTCTATTCTTGTTGGTAAAACACACATCGTGAATGAATCGGAATTATGTAAAACAGTCACATAGCATTGAATTGTGGTATATTGTGGATAAATAACCACAAAAGTATACATTTTGCACATTGTGACTTCTGAGGTGCCAAGTTATATCGCCCCCCCCCAAAAAAAAAGCGGTAGATCTACTGTACTTGTCTTCATGACGTGCTGGCGGTAGATGGGAAACTGGCGCGATGAGGCTCGCCCTGCAGTCGCAAGGGGGAGTGCGTGCAGGAAAGGGATTCGCTCCACGGCTGGGTAATTGTTTAATTTGAGGGTAACATTACTTATTCTTGATGTATTTTCAACGTAAAATATTGGTTAGACAGCATATTTGGATTCAACATGAGCAATTATGTTATTAAACATTGACATTCACCCGTTTATGTTGATTAAAATCAGAAAAAACATTTTACCGTCAAATAGCGGTCGGACGGTAGATTTCGGTACTAAAGCGGTAGACCGTGGGGATTATCTCCAAAAAATTAAAAAGCATGAGGTCTACCGCCAAAGCGGTAGACTTGAAATCTCTGTGACATATTGAATATATTTTCTGGAAGTAGTCCTGTAACAATATCACTTAATGACGTCTTCCCAGAAAGTAGAATAACAGGCCACTCCCTTGTCGCAGCAGCCGCGTTTAATAAAGTTGGTTTACTAGAACTATCGTCTCTGTTCTGCCTGAATATGCTAGCGTCTATACAGTGAGGCCTGAACAGATGTCGTAGCATGGTGGCGTCGGTGAGATATCGAAGGTAACTGAATATGGAAAGGCAGTCCTGTCAAAAGTGACATTTTGTGTTAAAGAGTGAACTATGGCTGACGATAATTCAACTGTAACGGCCGGCGTGGCCGCTGTCCGGGCACCTGCTGTGGCTGCTCCAAATGTCGAAGACCCTCGGTCTCAGAATCACATCTATGTGAACTTGCCCAGTGGCTCGCCTCCACCTGCATGGGAACTGGAAACCAATCAGGTCGATAACTGGAAGTTGTGGAAACAAATGTGGGAAAACTATCTAATCGTGTCTGGACTCGACACTAAGCCAGACAGATATGTGACGGCACTTCTTCTACACTGTATTGGGAAAGACGCACTACGTCTACGCGTTTTCAATGGTATGGATTTGACGGAAGAAGAACGGGTCAAGCCTGCTGAAATCATCAGAAAATTTGACGAACATATCTTGGGCGAAGTAAAAGATTTCTTTGAAAGGTATAAGTTTAACACCCGAAATCAGGAAAACGAATCGTTTGAACAATTCTACTCAGTGTTGAAAAATCTTGAATTGACAGGATAATCCTCGGTGTAAGGAGTGACAAAATCCGCAACAAATTCATTTCACAATCGCGACTTGATCTACCCAGAGCAGTAGACATCTGCCGGTGCATGTAAGAGGCTGAAGAACAATGCAAAATTCTGAATAAAACAGAAGCAGTGAACCGGGTCGACACCAGATACAGACGCTACACTGCCAAGTCGACATTCGGTGGAAGAAAATCTGCTAGTCAGCGAAAATGCAAATTCTGCTGCAAAACGCACCCCATGAAGAAAGAACTCTGCCCTGCATGGGGCAAGACGTGTGATGCATGTAGGGGTCGAAACCATTTCAGAGGCTCCGTGCAATGCCCTAAGACTGTTCACAGTGTACAAGATGGGTTAGACTCGGATAGCTCTGGTGCTAGCTTTGGCAATATCAGCTGCGTCACTGCCGATGTGCACGTGCTGGTCGAAAAGCAGTCGGTGAAGATGCAGGTTGACTGTGGTCCAACTGTCAACATACTGCCCAAGAAGTACGTGAAGGAGAAAGATATCCGCCCAGAACCAATCACTCTGAAGATGTGGAACAATGTGAAGACTGAAACTCTCGGCAAGTGCCGAGCTAAAACCGTAAATCCTGCTACAGGAGACAAGTTCAAAGTGGACTATGTCATAGTGGATGATGACAAACTGACACCACTACTCAGCCGTAAAGCTGCTGAATGCATGAAGCTCATCACGGTGAACTACGAGAACTTTGAAACTGTATCTTCAGTCTCCAGCTGTAGAGTTGCTCAAACTACATGCACTGAAGACTATCCTGAAGTGTTCGACGGTAAACTTGGCTCGCTTCCTGGTGGGAAAATTCGTCTCATCCTGGAACAAAATGCTGAACCGGTTGTGAGACCACCTCGTACCCTACCAGAATCACTGAACAGTATCGTGAAAGATGAGCTAGACCGACTATAACACACTGGTGTCATAGTCAAAGTGGACCAACCCACTGATTGGGTGAACCAAATGTCTGTAGCCAAGAAACATTCTGGAGCTCTCAGGATCAGCATTGATCCTAGACGTCTCAACCTAGCCCTAAAGCGAGAACACTACAAGCTTCCTGTGCTGGACGACATTCTACCGAAGCTTGTGAATTCCAAGAAATTTGTTGTGTGTGTCTTGCAACAAGGATATCTACACTGCGAACTGGATGAGGAATCTAGCCTACTGACTACTTTCGCAACACCGTTTGGGCGGTATCGTTGGCGACGACTACCTTTCGGCTTGAAAGTCAGCAGTGAAATTTTCCAAAAGCATCTGCAACAAGCACTGGAAGGGTTGGAGAATGTTCACTGTGTTGCTGATGATATTATCATCCATGGATACGATGACTCTGATCTCTGTGTCAAGATCCAGAAGCTGCTCCAAAGATGCAAGAAACATGGGATCAAACCGAACCGTGAGAAATGTCGCTTCAATGAGAATGAAATCCAGTTCTTAGGCCATGTTGTCACAGCTGTTGGTCTGAAACCTGACCCATCCAAGGTCGAAGCTGTTCTGAAGATGAAGAGTCCATGTGACAGGGAAGCTGTGGAGAGGCTAAGAGGTACAGTAACTTACCTGGCGAGATACGTACCCAAGTTGACTGATGTATTCCGTCCCATCGCTGCTCTTGTACAACGAGATGTATCCTGGATGTGGGGAGATGCTCAGAAGAAAGCTTTCACAACACTGAAACAACTCCAGGCTGAGGCACCCACTCTGGCTTACTTTGACGCAAGTAAGCAACTGGTCATTCAGTGTGATGCTAGCAACTATGGCCTGGGATGTGCACTACTTCAGGAAGGAAGACCAATTGCTTACGCCAGTCGTGCTTTGACTGACACAGATACCAGATATGCCATTATAGAGAAAGAGATGCTGGCCGTCGTCTTTGCTCTTGAGAAGTGGCATCAGTTCACCTATGGTCGCCCCATCCTTGTCTACAGTGACCACAAGCCACTAGAGGCAATAACAAAGAAACCTCTGGACAGAGCACCCAAGCGTCCTACGTGCACTTGCGTATGACATTGATGTCAAGTACTTGTAAGGCAAGAAGATGTTCTCGCTGACACGCTGTTACGTGCCTTCCTGCCAGCTGGACAGGAACAACCGACCACTGAGTTCGAAGCTATCCACGCTGTGAACTATCTATCCATAAGAGAAGATGTTGTCCAGGACATTCGTAATGCCACCGAACAAGATGCCACTCTACAAGTGCTGACAGCTGTCCTGCAACATGGCTGGCCCGAGAAACCAGATGTGCCGCCACCTGCTGTGCCTTACTACCACTTCAGAGATGAGTTGGCCGCCACTGATGGATTGGTGTTCCGCGGCGAAAGACTTGTGATTCCACAATCCATGAGATCACAAATTAAGAAGGATGTTTACCTAGGCCACGTTGACATTGAAGGATGCCTAAAAAGAGCAAGGGAGTTGGTGTTCTGGCCTGGCATGAATACAGAAATCAAAGTGTACATACAAACGTGTGAAGCCTGTCGTGAGTTCGAACGTTCTCAAACTAAGGAAACTCTGATGAGCCATTAATTGCTGGACCGTCCATGGCAGAAGGTCGGTGTCGACCTGTTCTCTTACAAAGGAAAGGACTACCTAGTCACCACTGACTACAGATCAAACTTCTGGGAAATAGACTATCTGCCAACCACTGGCTCCAAGGCAGTAATCACGAAGCTCAAAGCTCACTTTGCTAGGATGGGAATTCCGGACACTGTAGTTACTGACAATGGTCCACAACTGGTGTCAGACGAGTTCGCTCATTTCAGTAAGAAATGGGGATTCGAACATGTGACGACATCTCCACACCACAGTCGCTCAAACGGCAAGGTGGAATCATCGGTGAAAGCTGCAAAGAAGATGATCTAGAAAGCACAATGCGCTGGTGATGACCAATATTTAGCACTGCTGAATATCCGCAACACCCCAACTCAAGGAATGGACGTCCTGCACAGAGGCTACTAGGCAGGCGGACGAAAACAATTCTTCCAACAGCTCAAAGTCTTCTGGAGTCGCGGTCGTCTGTGCAGCAACATGAAACAGATATGCTGAAAAGGACACAACGCCGTCAAGCCAAGTACTATGACAAATCTGCTACAGATCTCCCACATCTGCATCAAGATGATATAGTCCGAATGAAGCCGTTCAAGCTTGGAGTCAAGTCATGGAAGAAAGCGAAGGTGGTGAGACGACTGGATGAAAGGTCCTATGAAGTTGAAGATATTGAGGGAACAGTGTACAGGCGCAACCGTGTACACCTAAGAAGAACACACGAAACACCACCTCATGTGTTGGTTGAGGAGTCCATGGATGTCCCATCCCAAGATGATCCTCTAAGCACTCCAGTTGACCCAATTCGGGCCAACACACCAGTTGAAATTCAGCCGAACACACCGGTTGAACAACAACACCAGAGTGACCAGACAGAACCACACTCTCCGGTACGTCCAACTACACCCAGGAAGTCCGAGAGAATCAACAAGTCCAAGCTACCCAGCAAATACAAGGACTATGTTGTATCTAAATGAACAGTTGATGATACTTACATGAACATTGATGAGTGCAGACTTGATTGATGCGGATTCGCATGTATGTTAAATTGTGGATGCTCCATCCATGTGTTCATACAAGGACTATGTTGTGTCTAAATGAACAGCTGATGATACTTACATGAACATTGATGAGTACAGACATGATTGATGCAGACACGCAAATGTGTTGTCTTGTGGATGTTCCATCCTATTCCATATGTTCATGTTTGCCATGTTCGCATGAGCATGACATGTTTGGTGCTATTCTCATAATTGAGCGTTTGCATGTTGACCATGCCATTTTGGCTTTAGCATGACATCAGGGATGTTGCTGCTGTTGTGAAATAGTGTGTTATGTAGTGTTTAGTGTTAGCTGGAACGTTTCGTGATTCAGTTATGTTGCATTCTGGTTTTGGCAACTTTATTTTATTTATACCACTACGAAACATTGATGCTGATCCATAGACGTAATGAGTTGGTTACTTTAATACGTTAGTACGTTTTGGTTGAGTATCTGTTGCTTGTAAAACGAAGGGGATGTAACAATATCACTTAACGACGTCTCCCCAGAAAGTAGAATAACAGGCCGCTCCCTTGTCGCAGCAGCCGCGTTTAATAAAGTTGGTTTACTAGAACTATTGTCTCTGTTCTGCCTGAATATGCTAGCGTCTATACAGTGAGGCCTGAACAGATGTTGTAACAAGTCCTATGTAGAAAGGTACCATTTTATGTATGTATTGATCAATGCCGGGATGTCCGTTTGTGCTAAACACATATAATTTACTGGGATAGTTTGAATATAACGGAAGAGTAATCAGCGGGACGATTGATCCACACTGTCGCAGTGGCACGCACACTAGTCCACAGGCTTATGTAACTAAAATCACTTTTGTGAAAATTTTGGGTAGAATCTTGGCAACGGTGCTTCAAAATAGTTAAGTATTGTTGTGCGCATGGAATCGATTGTTGCCATTTTTCTGAGAGGGCTTAATATGATTTTGAACTGTTTCAATGGAAGAAATGAAATAATTGATTAAAAATAGCAATTTAATATTAAACAATTAAACTATCACACCATATTTTTTTTAATTACTGTTGTGAACATGAAACAGATCGTTTCAGTTTTTACCTTGAAGTTTTAATATGATTTTTAGCAATATTGCCATAAACTAAAACGTTATTCATTAAAAATTAATTGAAATATTAATATAATAATAGTATGTGACCATTGGTTATCCTCACACAATGCAGTGTGGTGGATGTGTAACATTAGATATGCAGTAAATGTGGTGCTGTGATGTTAATTATATTGTAAGTGTTTATGCAGAGTTTCCATAAACCCCGACAGCGTCACAACGCTGTTGGTGAATAATAATAACAGGACAGACTTCTCCTCAGTGTGCAATAATAACTTATATTTTCCTTTAGTTAAACAATTTAAATACAAACAATAAATGTATTAATAATATACTGGTATGTGATTATTGAACATTGTCACACGATGCACTGTGATAAGTATATAACATCAGATACACGTGCAATAATTTTGAAGCGGTCTTTTAAGCTGTCTTGAAACTGTAATCCGAGCGTTCATAATATCGACCGTGTTGCAATGGTATGAGCTGATGCTGGATATAGCTGATCATTAACCAGCTTATGCTAAATAACTAATAATTATGTGGGTAGAATCTTTCCAGTTGTGCTCTTTCCCATCTAAAATCCATGAAGATCAAAAAGGTGATGTTGCCATTTTGTTCAGGATGGTTTGTGGTGATTTTAGGAGGAAAATGACGTGTGTAAAAATTCCCCAAAAAGCAAACATTTATTGTTCATTATAAGTGTTTGTCTATATTTCAGAATATGTTATTCCCATGCCAATTATTGTCGTTATGTTCCTTACTGGCAGAGTTATGTATCACACATAACTGCAACAAAATTCATAATGGTACAACTGATGTGTAGTTGAACAAGTTCAAATAAGAGTATCTCAGCAAGTCAATTGGTTTAGATAATCACACAATGCTTCAAATACTAGCCTATAGGATAATAGTGTCTTTGCTGCAATTTCTCTTCAATCTTCATCTTAAATGTCTTTTCCTATCAGAGTTGCTCGTGTGTTGCAACCCATATGTTTGTTCCCTTCACTGTGGCATAGTTGAATGCATGCAATGTTTGTTCGTTTGCACGAGCACCTTGTGGTACAGTTGTTCATTGATTCAAAATTAGTGGTCATCCAAGTTGCAGTGGGTTGGGAAATTATGGGTGCAGGATAAGGTCACGAGACCAGATACTTGCCTGCACTTGAGCACGTATTATGTGTTCCTTTAAAGCACCACCCGGGGAAGGTGGACGTTTGTCCAGTCTTTGGACAGGTTTCAGCTGCTTGAGGTGATGCCATCTCAGATCCTTTGCATGTACGATTGAGGGTTTCCGTGGCACAAGAGTGTGCAATAAAATTCTTCACAACCACCATACAATTCGGATCCTGTCCTATATACCAAGGCTAGATATCACGCTGATTACTGCAGGGCTAGAAGGTAGAAAGGCTGTGAAACATTCTTTCGTTCCCTTTCCTTGTATAAATGTCCTGTCGTGTCGCATCCAGTAAGAGGGTGCCAGTTGATCAAAGTGGTTGTTTTCTCTGGACCAAGGTCATCACTGATAGGTTGGAGCACAACTATGTGAAGACACTCGCAGATATACATGATCAATGATGCATAATCGCCAAGTTCAAATACTCCGCAAAGAGCCAAGAGTAGAACACAATTATGTGTTTTGTGAATATATATATGTACTCAAAATCGAGCGTCGAGCGGTGCAGATACATGTCTGCGGGAATCACATTCTACACAGTAGATGGTCCTAGCAAGAAATTAGACAACTATACTTTGTATTTAACTCAGCAGTTCATGGACACCACTGTTACACCAGTAGTGTCGTGAACGTGATGACAGCAACAACACGGAGCAATGCCATGACAAACTAAAAATGCAGTTTGACCACAGAGGCAAGTTCTCACGAAACAGCAGGCACTATCGTAATTCTGACGGTGTATATGCAGCAACCGCTGACCACCGAGTCCATAATAATTCACACAATACACAGGTTTCTCCTCTTTGCTCTGAGCAGTATTTCAACTTGGCAGCAATGCAGGACTGGTCATGGGTACTTAGTCCGGAGAAAGTAGCCGCTTTAACCAAGTGGCACGCTGTTGCTGGATTCGATACAACACAACCTGTATACCAGACCTGGGGCCCGAGTACATTTTCATGAGTACAAGTACGAGTACTTTGAAGATTATATACAAGAAAGTTCTCATTTTCACAAAGGACTGTAAATGAATGGAACAGATTATCTGCTGATTGAGTAGCGTGAATATGTATAAAATTGACACATACCTTGTCCACCTGTCCACCTGCCACCTAGACTTAATTATCTGGGTGGCAATCTTGTTAAATCTTGTCTTGTTAAAGATGGATAAGTACGAGTACGAGTATAATGCTAAAAGCTGAGTACGAGTACAAGTACGAGTACATTCTCACGAGTATGAGTAAAAGTACGAGTACATTAAAAAAAATATAAATATTAAATAATAACGTATTTTAAAATGATTTATTAATCTAATTTATATAACTCAGCACAAGTGAATATGCAATGACAGTTGATCAATTTTGTATGAGTAAAACTAAAAAAAAACTATATTTCATCAACAATGAAATTCACTTCATTGGCATTCATTTCAGTGGCATCGTATGATCTTATCATCTATTTGCCATTGCACCGAATGAACATGAGTTGTTCACAGGTTGAGTCTTTCAGGCTGCACTGTTCAAGGCAGAATACTTTCTCGGCTATGCTAAATACCCTTTCAACTGGGGCTGATGAGGCTGGAATGTTGAGATGGTGAGGGACCAACTGAGCCAGAGTTGGAAATCTCAGAACTGCAGTAGGTCACTGTGACGATCTGTACATGGCTGACTGAGGTATTCGTTCACCTCTACAATCAGCTATCTGCTGAGATTATAAGTTTGCAATTTATATTTTCTGATCGTAGAATACTTGTTGTTGAGAGGGTTAGCACATGTCCATATAACAGACTCAGCATCCCCTTTGGACTTTTTAGCCATGCTGCTGGCATGGGATTATATTAGGGTAGGAGGCAGTCTGACTTGAGCTACCTTACTTCTACAGAGGAAGACTGGCAGTTCTTGTTCTTAGCAGTTAGCACTGTCAGCCACTGTCAAGTGGCCTGGTCTCCAGACTACATCAAAGGCATTTCCTATCTAACTGGTGGTTAACTGCTAATTGGCTCTTTATGGACATCCTGGTGGCTTAATTAAACAAACAGGTTTATGGCTTGAACTGGCAACCTACAATTATTGTTTGCTTAACAGGATGTTTCTGACTGGGAAAAGATGCTGCCTGTTGCCATGTTTGGGTATCATAGTCATGGTTATCAGAGAATGAGGTTGTAACTTATGGAACGATATTAGGGCCATAATTCCACAATGCTACATTGTTGATTTCTGACTTTCGATTATCCATTTACGCCGAGATTGTTGAATTCTGACTTTCGATTATCCCTTTACGCTGTCATTGTGCAAGATTTTTGTCAAATAATTCACTAGAATGGCGTTTGGTCAAATATTTCTCCAAAATATTTTCTCGAAACGAAGTTCTCGAAACGAAGTTCTCGAAAAGATTATCTGGCACAAATATGACTCAGTGACCTAAGGTAAGCTAAGCTGTGCTGCCCCCTAGCGAACTACACCAACTTGCAAATACTGAAGTATCCCTTGCAAGTCAGGCCAAAGCAATTATATAATTACTTTGGTCAGGCCTTGCGCTGTCGTAGTGTACATAATACTTATATCGAGCATTTTTTACCCACATTATTAGCTGTTTTATCAAAGTTGGAGTTTAAAAGAACTCAGTTCAGTCTCAAAGTCGATGAACGGAAGAAATAAAGTGCCAAGCAGTCTGCCAGAAAACGCGAATTGTTTGTCAGGAAGGTTGGTACTGTTTGTGAGCGATAATTCATGATGTTTCGAAAACTGTCAATAATAATATTTATTCGTACTATAACGTGTACAATTCAGTGAAAGCAACGCATACATCCATCTAATATGTATATAAAACGGTCACTGCAGCCAATCTTGTCTATGAAGCGTGAGCGTCTATGTCATGAATGGGGGAGGCTGTTTTTAAGTGAATATTATTAAACTTGGCAATGTTCTATTAACTGACTAGTCTGTATTATTGTGGTTACAATGTAATGGTCTTATGAGGTCTCATTCTTTATATACTGGCACTGAGGGTGGTCACTACCAGGGTGCTTGTCGTCCTCAGTGGTTCTTTTATGTCCCAAATTGAGACGGGACCGACATTAATGTGATCACCGAGTCACGAGGGATACGCAGTCCCCAATTTTGAGAGCCAGATTTTTACACCAAATATCATGCCTGCTCGGTCCAGGTTTCGAACTCAGAGCACTGGCATGCCAGGCAGATGTGCTAACCACTACACTAGCCGCACTCTCTGTATAATTTGTTTCTGCTGTTGGGATAAATAAAATGCATCCTTACATTACCTAAGATGGGAGGGTGTGTTTCTATATTTCATAAAAACCAGCACAAACCCACTATCGAGAGGGATGCGGGGGTACCAGCCCAGCCTGATCACAGTGCTTTCTTCTATATCATGAGCAGTCTTACTCCAAACCCACTATACTTTATCTTAGTCACATATTGAACATAACTTGGGATAATGTCATTGTTTTTCATTTTACAGGTTAATGAAGAGGAGCTCAGCATGAAACTGCCGCAGAATAACATGTATAGGGACGTACATGGTGGTATGCACCAACTACCCAAATTTACACTGGGGAGTCTAGAGGAATACTTATCCCAGTATGGAAAGAAGCTGGAGGAAAAGAGCAAGTCTCTATACAAAGAAAGGTGAGTTATCTTAACATTAAACTAAAAGGACTGTAGGATTAAAGGTAAATGCGAATAACCATATGAGCTTAGTAGTTTGTACGTCCCTGTCAAATATGATACTGCCTTGATGAAATAATAGTTTTCTTTGTCATTAGATACCAGCAGGCTTATTTGTAAGAGGTTTGGCAAATTTCTATGTGTTAAATGTAAGAACAAACATTCAAAACCTAACAATAAATTATTCAGGACCAGTATTCAGGAATACCTTGCCTCATAAACTTAGAATACTTCTGACCATTCACCAGTTTAAAAGAAACCTAACAGCTCCTTACTCGTGAATTATTATTGATATTACATTATATACATGTCTGGGTAAATATATATAGGTGAAGCACAATACTGGGCCAAAAAAGAGAACTGGACAGCAAAAACAGTCTTAGATGGTAACCAAAATACATCTACACCTAAAATTAAAGAAAATAAGATATTTTTACTCACTGTTATGTGGCACAATGCCAAGTGAAGTTCACGATGAAAGTTACATGGTGTCTTTTAACAAAAATATGAGAATGTGAAACACTTCAGAAATCAAAATTTGCTTGACTGATGTATGCTAGTACCTCATCAGAATCCAACCAAGACTTTTAAAATGTTAAGAATGATCAGAGCACTCTTGACATGAAATGGTGGACACTAACTTACGTTATCCACCACATTGTCCACAACCACAATTTTTTTTAAACAACAATAAACAGGCAGGATGCATTTTTGTGTGTCTCTTCTTTCTTCATGGGCCTAAGATACAGCACAAATGTTATCAACAGGCACTGTCCAAAAACGAAGCTTGTTATGGAGTAAATATAGCGTAAGTTACAGGACACCAATTTGGCCCAGTATTGTGCGACTCAACAATTTTTTATATATATTGTACATTGTTTTCTTCAGGTTATTACGGTATATGTGTACCACCACAGACAACACACAAGGAAAGTGGTTTGTGTGAGATGTTGTGTGGGCAGAGGTGAGGAAGTCTGCCTCTTATAAAGTAGATGTGTCCATGAACAATGATGCGGTGGTGCAAGAAGCAGAATGTCGTGCTGGGCTGGGCCAGCTCACTGCAAGCATGTTGCAGCAGTTCTGTTCGGCCTGACACTACTGTCAAACAGGAACTATCTTGACAGAAGTGACATGTACACAGGTAAGACGTTTTAAAAAAACACTTATTTTCTGCATTCAATGTACTACGTACAAATATTGGGGCAATTGTCAATGCACAAAAAATGGCAGTTAGTTTATCCCAATTTTGTACAAATAAGCTAGGTAGTTTCAAGAATGTGACACGCTCTTGTCAACATATCAGCAACAATAAATAAAAGAAAGGGTTAAAATGTATATAAAATTCATAAATATGTAGCTGAATGTACACTTTGACTTGACCTGCAGGACCTCCAGACGTTCCATCATGCTATACCTTTTAAAGGAACTCCTATCAAATCCAGCAGATTACATGCAATTTGTGGGAAGGACAATGCAGACCTTATATATGATCCTCGATCAGAGCAACTGCAGAATGACTCTACTCCAGACAGATTCACTCTATTTGACTAAACAAATCTTATATTCCTTTTACAGACCAATTGAAAAATAGTTACTTGTCAAAACATGGGCATTAGTGCAGTCTCTGGCTTTATGTATAAAGCAAAAAATACAATGTTGCTTATATCTCTACATATACATATTTCAGGAAAGTCAACCAATGCCAGTGATGCAGCTGTACCCTCCTGCCAATCCACATGGCCTTGCCAACGACCACAGCTACTTGAAGTTAACTCCACAAGATCAGTACTTGAAAGATGAAATGGTTAGTTATTTTCATGCTTTTCTATTCAACATACATACATACATACATCTGTATTTACACAATGTGCTCCATTGAAACAATGCACACGGTTACAATAGAGTGCAGTGGCTCAGTGACTAGAACGTTGGACTCTCAAACAAGAGAACCCGGGTTCGAATTCAGTGCTGCTGTGTTGAACCTTGGGCAAGTTCGTTCACTTTACGTTGCTCCAGTTCACTCAGCCATATGAATGAGTACCTGGCTATAGACAGTGGTGGATATTTGTGTACAAATAGCCTTTGTGCATTAATTGTGGTATGGCTGAATGCTTCCCAGAGAAGTTAAGATGGTGCTCAATCAAACAAGTCTGCTAGGGAGTAAAGTGCTTTGAGCAGTCATCAGGACTGGATACTGCGTTATTATATAGGTGATTACAACTTACAACTTACAAACCATTGTGCAATGCAGCTCTGAGCGTTTCATTTGAAACTAAAATAAAACAAAGTTAAAACTTGAAACAAAAAGGGGGTTTGTTGTATTGCAATTAATATCAGACTAACTGGTGATAATACAACTATAATAGCTTAAAGCTGCAATATCTGTTCGATTTTTATGCTCCTCGCTTTTCTGACTAATTTCCCAAAAAAGCAATGCTATCAAGTATCCACTATAATATCCTAGTTCATTGGTGCACTTGTGCTACTTCGTTTTGTTGAAATTAATAAACAAACTGCGAACTATTTTGAATTTGGTTTCGAGTCGAAGGAGTCAAAACTAGCAAGTTACTTGGACATGCATCTGGAAGTGGAAACTTCATATAATAATATTGTGTTCACGAATTTGGGCGAGACTGACCTCTGACCCTCAAGATTGGTGCCTCGATCAAGCCATTTTTGTTGATTGTACAGTGTTCGCAAGTGTTTATACAACACGTTCTTATTTTATGGCATTTACGCCAGCAATGGGATGTTCCCGGATATATGCCACCGACTCAGCAAAAAAGGGCCAAATTACGCAGACAACGACAGACAGTCAGTATTCGCGTCAGATGGTTTATTTGGGAAAAACCAGAATGGATTTGTGGAACAACACAACTCACAAAAGAAAGAGCTGGAGTAAGACTAAGAACAGATGCTGCGTTTGCAAAATTTCTTCTAGAGAAGTTAGTAATTTCAAAGTAGTCGGCCTGAGCCACGCATATTTATTCGTATGAATATAATATTATGTTGCTTATTATGTTAACAAAACCACCACCCCTCAATACTGTGAAAATGTCCATAACAATAACACGTAGGCCTTCGTAACATGTATCGATAGCTTGCGACTGATTTATGTGAGAGAGCAGAGAATTACCGTTACTATACAAAGAATTGCAGCCCATGTTTTGTTAAGTTACAAATCCTCTTGTACATGTAAATTATAGAAGTTCTGTTTTTAGTAATTTTTTTATTTTGGTCTTTCAATTTATCAATAACATGCATTTGGTAATGTATACTTCTACATTCATACATTTTGTATAAAAATGTTGTAAATGTTGTTTTCCGTTTCATTTAATTAATTCACTTCATCTCACTTTGCGTGATTCAATTCAAATACAGTCAGGGTTGGCAGCTAGGTTTCTGACAGGACAGTTTACAAATCGTTTGCACGTTGATGACACTGAAGCCACAGAGGCTTCGCTTCAAGGAACATACTTTCCCAGTCAGAAACCTCTAGTTAATAACCACAGTTGCAAGTAATTGAAAGGCCATAATCATTTTTGTTTGTTAAGTCAAGCCAGGAAATCCATAATAAAATGCCTTTGTTGCTCTCATAAGAGACACGACTAACTGCTGGAATCTTCTTCTAAAGACCTACAGTGACTCAGCCAGCCTTTAGACAAGTGTAGCCAGCTTCCAGTGGCACCTTGCAGTCCAGCTAAAGAACAAAGGGGATATTGATCATTGGACAGTAACAGGTGGTAATCCACCCTCTGAGTAAACAGTACAACTTTGTGGATACTGCTAGGGGTTCACCCACTGCAAGCCAAATGTCCTCCTCATTAATTAGCAGTGTTAGATGAATGACACATTGAGACCACAACTAAGGCATTGGGTATTTTGCATGGTTTACTATTGAATTCCTAAAACTTTGTTTTGTTGAACTATCAGTGAAAAATTGCAAAACTTTTTATTTATTTGTTGAGTAAATTTTGACTTTATTTCCTGTAACCTTCTTTCCAGCCCATCTGTGTTCTACCTGTACTTAGTTAATAAGTTGACACTTGTAAATTGTCTAGTTGTTTGTTATGTACTACACTTTTACAATATATATACAATAATAACTTTGCCACTCTCATATCATTGTAATTGTTTCACAACTGGGCAAATGACCTTTTCACTCGTGAGTGCTGGCCAAATGACCTTTGGGCAACATATTTTTACCTGTTAATGAAATAAAAAAGTTTACAAGTTACATACCACACACATGTATAATATTATATATATATTGACGGGTAGTAGTGCTGTCAAACCATGTTCATTTTCACAAATAATCTTACTCATTCCATATTCCAATTCACGACTCTGTTCGACAGCTTCAACACAAAGGCGTGAACTACCTCAACGCCACTGCAGCCATCACATATGACAAGATCTGTGGTGGCTCTATCTAGCATCAGTGTTCGTAGCAAAGGCAGCTCAGGTGTCCAGTCACTTCCTGAGGCTGGATGCAGCTCAGAGCAGTTAGGACAAACGTAAGTATTAATTGATGCTGCTATGCAAACGTTATATATATAAATCATAGCATAATAATTGGAAGATATGCAAACATATGTGATTGGTTTTAACAATTATGTTTTATTCTGACCAATCTTAGGGTAGTTACACCATCTTTGGTTGATAAGGCTTTTGTGAAACTTTCAATTGCATTCTACATTTAATTTGCAGTTCAATTTTTGAACTTAATGGTGTATTTATTTAATTTGGAATATTTCTGTTGCAAACATAAATTCGTATATACAGTGCAAGTATGTTTCATTAGCACCCCCCCCCCCCCCCGTCTTCCGATATCACCACTCCAGCCAAGCGGCTGAAGTTATAGTTATGGTGGCTCGGTAGTGCCAAAATTTAGACTACACCATTTGGTTCGGCCAGGCTCAATTTCTGGATCCACCCCTGTATGTGAATGTTTTGTTTGTCTGCATTAGAATTTTGCAGTAATGGGTGTCCTCGTTAAATTGCATATTGTTGTTAGAAATGTATGTGAATTAAAGTAAAGACAATGTAAAGTTTTATTGAAACTATTTGATGATTGACTACAAAATTATGAAAAGCACAATACAACTACAGGTACAATCATTGCACTTGATATGCATAATGTAATAATTTTTAATATCACATACACATAATATGCAAAGCAACAATAGAAACAAAAATTAGGAAGAGATTGAAAAAATGTCAGGTACATATAAAAAACAAAAAGTTACTTTTATCACGATTCTTTGTTGCAAAAAAACAACACTAGTTAGTACATGTAATATCAAATGCTAGTTGTAGTTTATACATGCGTTATATGTTTACATCTCACAAAATTAGTGTATTTAACAACAATTTTTAATATTTAATACCCATAAAATGTAAACCAATGAGAACAAATTACTTAGAAAGATGTTTAGTTGAACTTAAAATAGTGACTAGACTAGACAGGGTCATCCCTATGTGACTGAGAATTACTTATACAATCACTACATGCTACATTGCTCCAGTTTACTCAGCTGTATGAAGAGTACCTGCTACAGACAGTGGTGGATAGTCTTCGCATATTAATTTCAGCTTAATGTTTCCCACATAAGTCAAGATGGTGTTTTGAGCAATCCTGAGGACTGGATAGTACACAATATCAGAACTAACCTTACTCAGGTGTTGTTTAATTATCATGTGAAATGAAAATGTAATATAAATTATTTGTGAAAATATAAAATAGTGATAAAAAAGAATAATTTAGAAAGATGATAGGTGGCATGAAAAGTATATAACAGTCCTCATGATTCATACATAATTTAAACAAGTAAAATGCTGCTGCCAGTGTATCAACAGACTGTTGCAGAAAAATGTAAAAAGGCTTTCAATACCACTACTTCATCACAAATTTGTGTTGTACATAACAAAAGAAGTGCCTGGTATATGTTGCAAGAACTAAGCTGGCTGCCACTGACTATCAGCAACACAAAGACAATGAAACCCTACCACTATAACAATGCTTGATAATTCACGTACTTTTTCAAGGACACTGGTAAAAGTTATAGTTGAATTGAATACAAATACCTTGTATTATTGACTTTTGATAAATGTGTCGTCACGTATAAAAATATCATACATGTCAGAGCCATGCTAATTGTCACTTTTTCTTCGGTATAGGTAGATGCAGATGTACAGCAAAAAGTCAGAAAGCTGGTATGCAGTACCATCAAAGATAGCGAAAACATACAGTGATGTCATCGACATCTAAACCGATGTAGTTCACCGAAGAATGCTCGACATTGAACCTCTCTCACAGCGTTGAAAGTTGTTGCCCGAAGACTCATGCCATAACTGCCAGACCCTGGCACCCACCGTTCCATCACCAATTGCAGAGCTAGTCAGGTGTCACCACATTCTTATGTTGAGCAACCTGCATTCTACATTGGTCTCCAGTCAGTCAAGCTAACTGACTGATCTGGAAGCCAGTGTACACCCTTTGGCACTGGGGAATCTGTCATGGATGCAACTCACGACACAATTGGGATCACTCGGTGGACTTTCACAAGACAAACTGTTAAAATGCAGCATATTGCATGGCTGTAGAATCTTATCCGAGATCCTGGACATACAACTGCCCAGTATGCCATATTAACTTGGAGAGCTAGTAGTACTAAGCACACTAGTTCAATCTCCTGTAAAGAAAAGCATATATTCAGTAAACAAAAACATGCATCATAGTATCGTTGGGAGGAAATAATTATGGAGTTGTTCATTGTCATAATCAGTAAATATAAAATCATGTTTCATGTATGATCTGCAGCATTTCACAAGAAAAAAGGCAGCAAGAAATGTTCTACTACAGCTGCATCTATACATCTTGATATCTTACTTCTTGGGAACAGTCAGTGTTTACCGGATGGAGAAAGGGGGTGGGTTGATACAGCATGCAGACATTAGTGGATTATGCTATTTTTCAAAACGGTGAAAATTTTTAACTATTTTTCTTTACTAAGTGTTTATTGTCATTACAGCAATTTTAAATTGTTCAATTTCATTACAGTGACGCTTGATCTTAGCCAATATTATAGACAGTTTAATTCTGCTAATCAGTAAAGTGCATTTATATATATATTTTTTCAGTATATAAATTCATGTAACTGTCTGCCATGTGTAACTACTACACATATTCATGTTTGACATTTTAAGCCTGAGGTTTAATGGTCAAAGTGTATGTTGGAAATGACAAGATGAGGTGTATTTTCTAACAGTGTATTTTCCTCGTCAAGTATTCAAGGGTTCATAATATGTATGTCTACCTTCTTCAAGAATGAATAATTTATTTTATAAATTTATTTTAGAGTCATCGCCATATGCTAAATACTTTTTAAAAGTGTATTAATATGTCTTTGTTGATACGCTGGGTATAATATAAAAGTGCAGAAGTTAACCTAGTTTTTCATTAAAATATGCTATATTTACTCCATAACCAGCTTCGTTTGTGGACAGTTCCTGTTATAACATTTGTGCTGTATCTTAGGCCCGTGAAGAAAGAAGAGACAAAAAAACGCATCCTGCCTGTTTATTGTTGTTTGAAAAAAATTGTGGTTGTAGACAATGTGGTGGATAACGTAAGTTAGTGTCCACCATTTCATGTCAAGAGTGCTCTGATCATTCTTAACATTTTAAAAGTCTTGGTTGGATTCTGATGAGGTACTAGCATACATCAGTCAAGCAAATTTTGATTTCTGAAGTGTTTCACATTCTCATATTTTTGTTAAAAGACACCATGTAACTTTCATCGTGAACTTCACTTGGCATTGTGCCACATAACAGTGAGTAAAAATATCTTATCTTCTTTAATTTTAGGTGTAGATGTATTTTGGTTACCATCTAAGACTGTTTTTGCTGTCCAGTCCTCTTTTTTGGCCCAGTATTGTGCTTCACCTATATATATTGTTACGGAATCTACGTTAATTAAACACAATGAATAAATTATAAGTGTTTATTCAATTTGTGTGAATACAGCGGTCGCCATCTTTACCGGAAGTTACCAGTGTCAAACGAAAATACGAATTCGGAATTTATAAACACATTTGAAAATTAACATTTGCGACGGCCGACGGCAATACTGTAACATCCCAGGGGACACCAACTCGACAGGGATGTCGAACAAACAAAAGTCACTGAATATCATTAATGTCACAAATGTCACTGAATGTCATTAATGTCACTGAATGTCAAGTCTCTCATTCCTCTTCATCAGGAGAACCAGCTTGGTCACCGGACGCTTCAATAGATGGCCATCTGCAAACTTGACCTCGATGACCCTCACGAGGTCATCATTCCCCACGTACGTCTAGACGACTTCGGCCATCTTCCACAGTCCACGCTTGGAGTTCTCATCCACGACAAGAACGACGTCTCTCTCAGTAAGGCTGTCGTAAGTATTGGACCATTTCTTCCGAGGGGAGAGCCTGTGAATGTTCATCATCCAACGGCGCCAGAATCCTTCAACCATTGAGGTGCAAAGTTCGCGTCGTTTTCGTGTGTTGCCGACATATTCCTCACATGGCACTTGAGGACTTGGAAGATCGCCCCTACCAATGAGAAAGTGGTTGGGCGTGATAGGCGGTTCATCGAGAGGCGACGACGACGAGGCAGTGATAGGACGACTGTTTAGGTGACCGGCGATTTGCGAAAAAACAGTCTCCCACTCAATGAAGGTTAGTTTGTCGGTTTGTACTAAGTGCTTCATGGACTTCTTCACTTCTTGTACCATGCGCTCCACTAGACCTTGATGATGCGAACCAAAAGTCCAGAGCTTCTGAAGCAACATCTTTGGTCGGACGAGGATTCCTGACAGCATTCCGTAGACATCGTAGTAGGATGCAGTCGTCTTGAGAATGTTGCGTTTCGTCGGAGTACATTCGTTGAGGGTTACTTCTTTGACACTAAGTGTGTCCTCTACTAGATTCCAACGTGTACCGAGTGCCATAGCGATGTCATCCTTAGGATAGTACTCGGTGTCACAAACATCTGACTTGTTCGACAACCATTTCCGGATCTTGAAGTTCCCTCTATCAAGAGCGACGGTAAGATTATGTTTCAGGCAGAGAGTGCCCTCGATCGATCTCTGGGAGTCGTTCAGATCATCCACGTAGAACTGGTTGGCGACAATATGCTGGATCTCGGAGTCGTCGGTAGCATTATTTGCAGCAACATGACGGAGAACGACAGTTGCTGCTGTAGGAGAAGGTTTGTCACCAAAGGTAACAGTGAGCAGTTCATAAACCTGAATCGGGTCATTTGGATGTTTGCGAAACACGTAACGATGGAAGCGGGCATCTTCTGTAGTGACTTTGACAGCTTGGAACATCTTACTAATGTCAGCGATCACACCCACTTCGTACTCTCTGAAGTGAAGCGCAACATCAAAGAGGTTTACATTGTCACCTTTGGCAAAGTAGTCATTCAGACAGTGTCCTTGGTACCTAGCCTTGCCGTCGTAGACAACACGTACTGGAGTAGTAACGGAGTCTTTCATCACTGCGAAATGAGGCAAGAACCACAGTTTTTTGCCCTGGCTGATGTCTGCTTCGAATTCTAAAGTCGGCACATGACGAGCAACTCCACGGTTGAGTTGATCGTCCATCACTTTCGAGTAAACTTCCCATTCGCGAGGTTTGTTCCGGAACTGCTTCTCCAGGTTCATGAAGCATTTGACAGCGTAATCGTAGTTGTTCGGCAAACCTTGCGGTGACTTCCTCCATGGGAGGCGAATCTGGTAGGTACCATCGGTTAGTTGGACTACGCTTTCCTTCATAGTTTGCGTCGCTAGGTGATCTTGTTCTTCAGTTACACATTTGCAGTGTCTCGGTTCCATGCCCACACGTTCGATGCCTAAGAAATCTTCTACATCACTGATAGCGGACTCTTGTGTGAAGTTGACTATTGCGTTAGCAAGAATGTCCTCTGTACCACGACCTCCTTGAATGTACCATCCTAATGGGCATCTAACAGCAACTGGATCTTCGAAGTCTGTACCCATGACACGTTCTTCTGATGTGAGTATGTCACCATTCTCCACACCAAGCAAGACATCAATTTTCTCATCGTGAGCTTCAACGATATCGATGTCTTCAAGATGAGGATAGCGGCGGAGTTGTGAATTGGTGACAATCTGAGCATCACCACAAGGTCTCTTCATCTCGGTAAGTCGGACTTCTCTGTTAAATGTTCCATCTAGACTTTCGAGGGTACATTCAACGACACGAAGTTTGTGGTTCACAGTATCACCTCCAACCGTTGTAAGGTTGAAATCTTGCATGTGACAAGTGTCTGACTGATGGATGATTCCTTAACGTATCAACGATATCTGACTTCCGGTGTCGAGGAGTATCCGGACCTTGGTCTTCTTTGCACCAAAACGTATATATCCCATGACGGTTGGCAGAGCACATGTGACACGTTCCTTGCCTGAACTGCTGGATTCAACCATAGGATTTGAGTTTCTGTAGATCGGCTGAGATTTCGAAGGATGGAAGTTTTCAGCATCAGCATTCAAGGTATTGGCACTGATAGATTTCCTATCGAAGTGGTTGTAACCGTCTAGACCATACACACGTGGGCAAATCGATGAAAAGTGAGTGTTCATACCACAAGTCGGAATCTGTCAGTTCGCAATGAATTGACAGTCATCATAGTTGAATGGATGTTTTCCAGCGACACAGTTGTTATGTCCACATCACTGACATATTCCATGAGTGTTCATCAAGTCAATTTTCTCGGCTTGTGGGAGATTGCGAAACTTGTAGCAGCCTTTCAAGAAGTGATTCGAGATTTGAGGATGAATCGGGCACTTCGGTGTAGACATGGTGTTATATTCCTTCCAAGTGTTCACAAAGTAAGATTTCACGCCATAACCTTTTCTTCCTCTAGCTCTAGAGGACACCGTAGACTGTCCTGCACTTTTCGATTTCGGTAGAACCGGAGATTGGTTAACACATTCGATTTGCGACTTTGTCTTCTTGAGAAGAATGAGGTGGGAGTTCAACCATTTGGCTAAACCATAGACTGAGTCTTCCGACTTTCCATCAGCAACTCTTTGTAGAAATAACAGGCAGTGTTCTTCCGATAACTTTCGGCGGATTTGTGTGACCAATAGTCGACCGTTTAAGTCTTGCGTCATATGAATGCCCTCTACTTGAGTGATAAAGTTCTAGATGGCTTCAGTGAACTTTTCCATTTCAGCGAGATTGACTTTTCCTTTTGTAGCGTACGAGTTCAAGTCCTCAAGATCATGTAGAAGAGTATCGACGAGGCGGTCGTCATCCCCATAGGTTTCATCAAGAATTTCCCAAGCTCTGTTGATGTTGGTACACGGCTTGATTTTCTTCATCTCGACGGGACGTTGCATGGATTCGACTAGCTGATACAGACATTCGGTTTGGTCTAGGTGTTTAGTGAAATGAATGAAGAGTTCTTTGAACCGCTTGTAGTCACGGATGTCTCCAGAAAATGTTGGAAACTTGAGCTTTTGCATTTGGGCTGCCGGAGCTGGGGCGAGCGGCGCTGGTAAAAGTGGTATCGGTGGTAAGTCTCGGCGTAGAACACTTTCAGCTTTCTTGATGAGTTCATGGATCATAGGTATGGCTCTGTCTCTAACTTCATCAAGGTAGTTGCTTTCAATATCTGCAATTACTTGTTCTTCAAAGTCCCTTCTCTCATCAGTAGATTCATCATCTAACACTAACGCACTGCATTTCAAGGTGATAAAATGTTCGTTGTCGACGTGTAGAACATCCAACTCTTTTCGTATACGTTCAGCGAGATATCGAAATTCAGTACTTGGAAGTCCCTCATCAGCTTTCAATAACGAATCACCTTCCTTGATGAAATTCGTAATTTTGCGTTTGGTACTGGCACGGTCGCTCTTAGCTTTATTCAAAGTCTTAGGAACAGTCTCTATTTCACCGTGATTCGACATGATTGCGGTGAATTTCGGTGTCGGTAATTATGGCGATGACGGCGCACCATACATCGGAAATCGCTGAACGCATGGCGTCGATAAGCTCGAGAGTGGAAAACGAAGGCTAGCGGTGAATTTCCACCCACAATGACAGCCCAGCGTAACAGACCTTCAAGCGGCGAATGTACAAAGTACATATTGAATAAGATGTTACGGAATCTACGTTAATTAAACACAATGAATAAATTATAAGTGTTTATTCAATTTGTGTGAATACAGCGGTCGCCATCTTTACCGGAAGTTACCAGTGTCAAACGAAAATACGAATTCGGAATTTATAAACACATTTGAAAATTAACATTTGCGACGGCCGACGGCAATACTGTAACATATATATTTACCCAGACATGTATATAATGTAATATCAATAATAATTCACGAGTAAGGAGCTGTTAGGTTTCTTTTAAACTGGTTAATGGTCAGGAGTATTCTAAGTTTATGAGGCAAGATATTCCTGAATACTGGTCCTGAATAATTTATTGTTAGGTTTTGAATGTTTGTTCTTACATTTAACACATATAAATTTGTCAAACCTCTTACAAATAAGCCTGCTGGTATCCATTGACAAAGAAAACTATTATTTCATCAAGGCAGTATCATATTTGACAGGGACGTACAAACTACTAAGCTCATATGGTTATTCGCATTTACCTTTAATCCTACAGTCCTTTTAGTTTAATGTTTAGATAACTCACCTTTCTTTGTATAGAGACTTGCTCTTTTCCTCCAGCTTCTTTCCATACTGGGATAAGTATTCCTCTAGACTCCCCAGTGTAAATTTGGGTAGTTGGTGCATACCACCATGTACATCCCTATACATGTTATTCTGCGGCAGTTTCATGCTGAGCTCCTCTTCATTAACCTGTAAAATGAAAAACAATGACATTATCCCAAGTTATGTTCAATATGTGACTAAGATAAAGTATAGTGGGTTTGGAGTAAGACTGCTCATGATATAGAAGAAAGCACTGTGATCAGGCTGGGCTGGTACCCCCGCATCCCTCTCGATAGTGGGTTTGTGCTGGTTTTTATGAAATATAGAAACACACCCTCCCATCTTAGGTAATGTAAGGATGCATTTTATTTATCCCAACAGCAGAAACAAATTATACAGAGAGTGCGGCTAGTGTAGTGGTTAGCACATCTGCCTGGCATGCCAGTGCTCTGAGTTCGAAACCTGGACCGAGCAGGCATGATATTTGGTGTAAAAATCTGGCTCTCAAAATTGGGGACTCGGTGATCACATTAATGTCGGTCCCGTCTCAATTTGGGACATAAAAGAACCACTGAGGACGACAAGCACCCTGGTAGTGACCACCCTCAGTGCCAGTATATAAAGAATGAGACCTCATAAGACCATTACATTGTAACCACAATAATACAGACTAGTCAGTTAATAGAACATTGCCAAGTTTAATAATATTCACTTAAAAACAGCCTCCCCCATTCATGACATAGACGCTCACGCTTTATAGACGAGACTGGCTGCAGTGACCGTTTTATATACATATTAAATGGATGTATACGTTATAGTACGAATAAATATTATTATTGACAGTTTTCGAAACATCATGAATTATCGCTCACACAAAGTACCAACCTTCCTGACAAACAATTCGCGTTCTCTGGCAGACTGCTTGGCACTTTATTTCTTCCGTTCATCGACTTTGAGACTGAACTGAGTTCTTTTAAACTCCAACTTTGATAAAACAGCTAATAACGTGGGTAAAAAATGCTCGATATAAGTATTATGTACACTACGACAGCGCAAGGCCTGACCAAAGCAATTATATAATTGCTTTGGCCTGACTTGCAAGGGATACTTCAGTATTTGCAAGTTGGTGTAGTTCGCTAGGGGGCAGCACAGCTTAGCTTACCTTAGGTCACTGAGTCCAATTTGTGCCAGATAATCTTTTCGAGAACTTCGTTTCGAGAAAATTTTGTGGAGAAAATATTTTGGAGAAAATCTTTTCGAGAAATATTTGACCAAACGCCATTCTAGTGAATTATTTGACAACAATCTTGCACAATGACAGCGTAAAGAGATAATCGAAAGTCAGAATTCGACAATCTCGGCGTAAATGGATAATCGAAAGTCAGAAATCAACAATGTAGCATTGTGGAATTATGGCCCTAATATCGTTCCATAGTAACTTTGTGTAGGGATGGTAAGGTGGTATTCTATCAGAAATAACAAAGTATTTTTTTAAATAGTTGAACATTTAAATATTTCAGGAAAGTTTAATTTTACAACAAAATATATTTAATTTCCCCAATACATATGGAGAAAGTACTTAAATGTACTCGTAAAATCTGAGTACAATGAGTACGAGTCCATGACCCATACGTTTTTATGAGTACGAATTCGAGTACGAGTACTTCAAAAATGTACTCGAGTACACAAGTACCGAGTACTTCGGTCTCAGGTCTGCTGTATACAGGGAAAGGTGAAGGAATTATGTTTTGTGGCTTCAAATCCTGCAGCACTCAATTATATGTCTTGCCTTGGTGTAAGACAAATACTACAACTAATTTTGAATCGTGCACAAATATGTACAACTGTGAAATGGACGAGACAAGATTCCTGAACATACGACCGACTGTATTCCGAGAAGACATTGAGGAAAATAGAAGTGACTATTGCACACTGAGGAGAAGTCCGTCCTGTTATTGCTATTCGCCTATAGCATTGCAACGCAATCGGGGATTATGGAAATTCTGCGTAAATACTTACAACATAGCCACCATCACAGCACCACATTTACTGCACATACATACATCGAATGTTATATATTTAAATCCATCATAATGCATTGTGTGAAGACGGCCATTGGTCACATACCATTATTATATTGATATTTAATGTTTCTATATTTAATTTTAACTTTTAATGAATAATTTCACATTTTTCGTTAAAATTACTCAACATCGTTTTAAAACCTCAAGGAAAAACTGGAATGATCTGTTTCATATTCACAACAATAATCAAAATTAGATCAACTTTGGCATGCTATTTTAATGTTTGATATTAAGATGCTATTTTTAGGGGCGCTGTGGCCTAGTGAATAGAGTGTTGGATTGTCGACCGGAGGGACTGGTGTACGGATCCCGGCGAGGGCTGGGCGGTGGTTCGGCCGCCGTATCGAAACTTGGGTAATTTCGTTCACCCGACTTCACTTCACTGGGGCTCAGTGGCCGAGTGGTTAGAGTGCCGGATTGTCGACCGGAGGCACCGGTGTAGGAATCCTCTGAGTCCTGCAGCTCATAAATGGTCAGATTTAGTGCAATTTTCGTGTGATTTCTCTGTCTCGTTATTTGCAACTGTCTGTCAGTAATAAACACTGTGTGTTATACATCCAGTCACTATTTGGCTGGCCTTATTTGTATGTTAGTAATGAACACTGTGTTATACATCCAGTCACTATTTGGCCAGCCTTACCTTTATGTTAGTAATAATCACTGTGTGTTATACATCAAGTTACTATTTGGCCAGCCTTATCTGTGTGTTAGTAATAAACACTGTGTGTTATACATCCAGTTACTATTTGGCCAGCCTTATCTGTGTGTTAGTAATAAACACTGTGTGTTATACATCCAGTCACTATTTGGCTGGCCTTATCTGTATATTAGTAATGCTGGACCTCAAGTTTTTAACTTCATATTTCATTTATGAATTACCAGTAATTGTTTTTTGTTTTTTTGTTTTGTTATAATACATCGCCCCTCATGTTTACAAGTGTTTAGTGTAGAAAAGTGATAATAATGACCACACTTAATTACCATTAACATAGTAGAAGGATGTGTTCAACATTGCCAGACACTTATGTACATAATGTTAATCCAGATTTCTTAAGATGATTGTGTTCCAATGAAGCACCACGTATAGCACTGACAACAAATGCATGTTATCCTATATCGCCCACGTTGTTGGAGCACATAATACAATATATTTGATCAATATATAAAGTAATCAACATGACTGGATAAGATAGCACTGTCCAAGTTCTTATAAGGAATTTCCTCCTGATTTTGTTGGTTTACATGTTTTGGGTCAAATTGTTATCATACCTCGACCAATTTTATAAATGCTAATACTATGAATCACACAAAATGATCATTAACATAGTATCAATATATGGTTAACGCTGCCTGATACCTAAATACACTACATTAAAACCAAGTGCATTTGCTGCGTTGTGTCATCTGAAATATTCAATTTTACAAGGAAATTTCATGTTATCATACCTCGCCCATGACTATCTAACCATAAACATTAATTTCTTGGATGTTAACTGGTATTACCAACGACATAGTATGTAGGGCCATCTTTCTAGAACACCCAAGCACTCTATCTGTACAAATGAAATTGCTGCAAACACTCCACTGGTGGCGGATGTGTGTAAAAAAAATCCCGAGGGGGGCGGGGCAAAAAAAATACAAAGTGACGTAGCTTCATACACATTATTGTATAATACCGGTACAGGTTGTTTTACATCCATAAGTATGATATTTGTTGTCAGGAACTAAAATTTTGCAAGAATTGGCCCTTATACTGTCGATACTTAAAAACCTGTTATCATACCTCGTCCATCACTATCTAACCATAAAAATATATTTCTTGGATGTTAACTAGTATTACCAAGGACATAGTATGTGGGGCCATCTTTCTAGAACACCCAAGCACTCTATCTGTAGAAAGAACATGCTGGACACACTCTAAAGTCGAGAAGTCAGAGGTGAAAAAACAATAGTCAGAGAACTCGGGGAGGTTTTTAGTATCCGGGGCTACCCACACAACTAGTGCATACATGGAAATAGAAAAACGGAATTATCCTAAACTTCAAACACCTGTAACCGGCGGCGACGTACGCTAACACGGCGGCGAGGTAAAATAACAGGACAGATGGGAATTTCATGAATCTGCCAATAATCCAATTTCTGGAGTTAGTCTACTAAAATATTTTTATAGTTACTCCAACACCATGTCTTTACCTTACCCGAAGGATTAATCAATATAACGATATTTAGTTTGAGCCACTTACAACCAGGTCTGCAGCAGTTTGGTGAGAAATGACCATATACCTATTCCCGAAGCAGCAAGCGACGCAACGACCTCCTCTGATGAAAATCACATTCCTGAATCAAGCCTCCAGAAACTAAGTTTTCATAGAGAGAAACGACCTCCGAGAAAACGCCGATTTCAACGCAGTACACATCAGACCATCATTGCCAAAAGGAACCCGAGAACACCGCGACAGTCTGAACTACGGTGCATCCCACGAAACCTTTGACCACGACAAAATAGTGAATTGTGTTTACAGTTCCAGAAGCAAGAACTTTGAGTTACGTTACATGCTTCATGACGTTGAACACAATGTGGACCGCGTAGACCGGAAGACAACTGTCCGCTACAGCCAGTCGAAATACTCTTTCTGGAAAGCTGCTGTCTATGCTTGTCGCACAGCAGCAACACGCGCCAGCCGTCTCCGTACGCGAAGCGATTCACGGACAGAACGACCACATACCGGAACTGACTGACTAAACAATCGCAACCCACCCGATCATTTGGATACATTTGTAAATGAATGCAAATATGGATGGGTATAATGGTACCTATGATCTATTTCGTTGTGATAGAAATAATCGTACTGGTGGAGGTGTGGCCGTATTCTGAAAATTATCTAACCCAGCATGTAAATTTTCCAACCCGTGGCAACAACACGTTAAATCTTTACTTTCTAGCGATTCCTTGGCTGTGGCACAAGTTGCTGCAACTGATAACTTTCGCTTTCTAGATAGTGCTAGCGATCACGTGGCGCTAGTTTTCACTCTCAACATATATTTTGCACCACCCGGGCCACCAAATACGGAGAATGATTACGTCTTTAGACGGGCGGATATATTATCTCTAAAAGACCAACTATCCGGTATGAATAGGCCCGAATTGCTGTCAGAATGTCCTTCGATAGACACAGTGCTCACGACCGTCACGGACACCTTCTATTCCATATGTTCTCAGTGCGTACCTGTCTCAAACGGTTCCAATAGAAAACCTACAAACTACCCGAAACATATTGTCAAGCTACGCACAAAATGTAAACGCCTGTCGACATGTAAACATCTGCCTAACGGTATGTACAAATGGCGGGCCGCGCAAAGTGAGTACATGCTATCTGTCCATCAATTTGTTAATAATAGGGAGCGAACGATCCTGCAATCAGGTGATAGTTCTGCCTTTTACCAATACATCAACTAAAGACGGGGTAGCCCCCCTACTTAATACATTTTGAGAACTATCTGTCAGTGATACTGACAAAGCCAATAAACTAAACATACAAGTTTCGTCTGTTTTCACTATGGACGATGGGACTTTACTAGAGTTAAACATGCGTACAAATGTTCGGTTATTTAACATTAAGCTCTATCCAGAGCTTGTGCGTAAATTCATCTCTAAGCTGCCAAATAAGTTCAGCCGTAGCCTGGGTGGCGTACCCTTCGCTGTACCTAAATGTATTTCATAATAATTTCTAAAGAATGAGACAGCGATGGTTTTGAACGTTTAATGCTGATGTGCGGTGCAGTGAAAAAGAACGAACACGGATATGTGCGGTGCACTTAACAAGAACGAATCATAGAGGCGATGAGAATAGAACAAGTTAACATTAATAATGTAGCGTAATTGTCAATGTCCTCCCTCGCCCCGAGTTCTTGTGACGGGAGACGCATGAACTCTTCGAATACCTTGTTCGATCACTCGTTACCGACCACATAGTCCTTGAAGCGGGTCGGCAAGCGTGTCTGCCGCCTTGGTCTGTCCGCTCGGAACATAGTGTTTGGTACTGACGGTGGCGGCGATGCGAGCTTCTGTTGCGGTGCAGTTTCCCGGTTCGGTTCCGCGGATGGCGATTCATCGGCGGACGATCTTGGTGAGGCCACCGGAGTATCTTCATTCCCTGTGTCAGGCTCAAAGTGGAGGCTGTGCGGGTTGGGGCGTATGTCTTGTCGGCGCTCTGGTGTGCTCTGCGACTTTCTGAACATTGCCGTGTTCGGGGTCGGCGGCGACCGATTGGCGTCGCTGCCGAGTGGTGTAGAGATCTCATGTGTCAGGTCCTCCATGGGAAGTAGGGATAGGGGCAGTCTCCCTATGTCAGCGGACCTGTTGGGGATGTCATCCGTGATACGGCGTGGGCATGGCTTATCCACGTACGGGACGTAGCGCCGTAGAAATTGGCGGTTGCGAAGGGTGACTCTGCCAGACCCGTGGACTTTGATGGCGTACTGGTCGTGTTGCCGTACCTCGATGACTTGTCCAGACTTGTCCCAGCGTCGTGGCGCATTCCCAGTCTGGTTCTGGATGCGAACGCTGTTCCCCACTTTCAGAGGAGGCAGTTTCTTAGTGTGGGGTAGGAGGGCTTCCACCTCTTTGGCATGGCGTTCCATGACAGCCTTCTCCCGGTTGGCGGCTGTGTCTGTCCAGGTATCGTATGGCTCGTATTTTCCTGGCATGACGGGTATAAAGTCGCGGATTTGGCGGCCAAAGACGATTTCAGCCGGGGAGCGTTTGTCAAGTGGCTTAGGCGTGTTCCTATATGTGAGCATGGCTCGCTGGAATGCCGGGATGTCGGCGTCGCCATGTTGCCCGGTGTTCTCCATGATCAAGCGCTTAGCTGACTTAACCCCGATCTCGGCCCGGGTGTTGGAATGGGGGTAGGCTACCGACGAGAGGCGGTGAGCAACTCCCCAGTCTCAGAGGAACTGCTGGGTGAGCTCAGCCGTAAACTCGGGGCCGCCATCTGATGACAACTCTTCGGCGATACCATATGTGACAAAGAATTTCCATAGCTTCTTGACGAGTGCCGGCGACCCCCCCCCCGTCAGTTGACACACGTAGGGCCAGCCCGAGTATCTGTCAACGATGACGAGGTAATTGTGGCCGCTGTAACAGAAGTAATCGGCGGACAACATCTGGAATGGGTAGACTGGGCCGGGTGAGGGTGTGGGAGGCGGCTTGGGGTTGCTGGGAGCAATTCTGTGGCACGCCTGACAGTTATTGCGCAGCTCTTGGATCTGAATCGTGATTCCCGGCCAGAAAACCGATGCTTTCGCTCTGGCGTTCATGGACGTCACACCTTGGTGGGCGGCGTGTAGTGTTTCCAGGACCTGGTCGCGGAGTGATGGCGGGATAACGATTCTGTCCTGGTACAGTATTACGCCCGCCGTGATGGAGAGGTCGGCCCTGTACTGATGATAGATCCGGGTGAGTTCTGGCATGTGCCTGCTGTCTTCCGGGAAGCCTACTAGGATCGTGTCGTGCAACTGTCGCATGGTGGGGTCGCTGGTGGTCTGTTCTCTGACGCTGTCCCACGTGACCGATTCGATGGACGATAGTGTGGTCATGGCTCCGAATGTTAGGTGTTCCTCCTGTGCGGCAACCTCGTGACTGAAATTCCCCTCGTTGCCCATGCGGCGCAGCCCCTGGTACCACCAAAGTTCAGCCGGTACCGATGAATAGCCAGCCGCATGTGCATCATCTGGTAGGTCCATCTTGTTAGGATTGGGGTCTCCAGAGGCGTATCTGGACAGGCTGTCAGCGGTGAAGTGGCGTTTACCAGGTACGTGGGTGATCCTGAATTGGAACGGTAGTGTTTTCTCTTTCATGTTGTAGAGGCGCGGGTTTTTTATGTCCTCCATATTCCGGTCCCCCAACACTTTGAGGAGGGGCTTGTGGTCGGTGGCAACGATGAGGTCGTTACAGCCCAGGACGAAGTGCCTGGCTTTGTCGAGTGCCCAGGCGACGGCCAAGGCCTCGCCTTCTACAGGGGCATAGTTCTCCTCTGCGTTGTGTGTATACCGATTGCTGGCGAACGTCAGTTTCCAGCCGGTGTTGCAGCACCATGGTTCCTCGGATGGACAGGAGCAATGTTTCTGTCCAAGGGAGAACCCGATGCCGTACTTGCACCAGTCGGTGGACAAGCAAGTTTTTCGTCTTTTGTCAAAGATCTTGACCCCCTCGGCGATGGTCTTGATGATCTCGCTCTTGGCGTTTGCAAGGGCAGCATCCAAGGTCTCGTCCCAGTAGAAAGGGGTTGAGGGTGACATAAGTTCGCGAAATGGGCGTAGTTCTTCGGACGACGATTGACAGTAACTGACCTGGTTAATCATTCCAAACAGCGACCTTATGTCGGTGATGTTCCGCGGTGTTGGGAAGTCCTGGATCGCGCGGATGAATGTGTCGCTGGGCCGGATGTTTGTTTTCGTTATCTCAAATCCGACGAACTCAACCGTGTCTTCCGCGAAGTGGAATTTTTCCGGGTTCTGAGTGATACCGTGTCGTCCGCATATATCCATCCAGTTGCAGGTTTGGAAAAATGCTTCCTCGATTGTCGGGGCCCATATGCCTACGTCGTCGATGCACTTAGTTTTGTTCGGGATGTCGGCAACAATTTCGTCGTATCGTCGAGTGTAGCCGTCTCCGGCGGCGACAAACCCCTGGGGCAGGGTCTTGTACCTGTATCGGCCCCATGGGGTGATGAATGTGGTGTAGTGACGGTCTTCCTCGTGGATGGGGACTGAGTGGTAGCCGTTCCAAGCGTCGGTAACAGTCTTTTTCATGTTTGCCGGGAAAAGCGTCGCCTGATGAAACGGGCTCATGGTGTGGTGTGTTTCTCTGCTGCAGAACTTGTTGAGGGCCTGGTAGTCTACGCAGCGTCGAGGCCCCACGCTCTTTTTTCTGGTGATGACCATCTTGCTGCACCATGTCATAGGTTCACCTACAGGAACAGGCTCGATGACGCCGAGTGCGATGTCTCTGTCCAGGTCGGCCTTGACCTGTTCCTGCCAGTGTAGAGGAACCGATATAGGTGTGTGAATGGTGACAGGTGAGGCGTTCGAGTTGACCATGATGCGGACTGGTGGTCCCTCCATGAGGGGGAGGGGTTGATGCTCGCATGTGTTGAAAGTACTGCCTTTGTAGTAGTCTTTAATCCACTCCTCAAGTTTCCCTCTGTTGTTTTCTGTAGGAGGGAATGGGATGGACGTGGGCAGTGGCGGAGGCACCGTACGACCCGGGCAATTGCAGTTGTCCCTGGTGGATGGTGGTGGCATAGATGAGCTGGCAGCGGCATCGTTGTTTGTTTCGACAGCGCCAACTGATGGGAAGGATTCCGGTATGATCCCAAGCTGTTTGCACCCATGTTCGCTTAGGTACATTCCCTTGATCTTGCTAGAGACGTAGCAGATCTGGGTTGTCTCATGCGAGTTTCCATGACGGTCCAATCCTGACAAGCGGAGAATGATTGCCCCGATGATTTCGATGGGGCTGGTGTCTATGGCCTGCATCCGAAGTCGGGTGGGAATGAGGTCGCTCTTCTTGTACCCCATGTTGTGGACCTGTTCCGTGTTGATGATGGTCGACTGGCAGCCAGTGGCAGTAATGACCCGCAGTTGACAGGTGCGTGCCGGTTTACTGAAATGATAGCCAAAGTGGGCATAGTCTGATGGCACAACACGGGCCTGCAGTGTGACTGTGGGCTGGCGTTTGACTGGCCTCTCGATCCAACCACGGAGTCTGTTGAATTGTTGCGATTCGATGACGACTTCCTTGCCACACTTGTTGCTGCCGCGGCTGGCGATGCTGGTGACGAGGCCGATCTCCTCGATGTCGTCAGTTTCCCCGTTGTTTTCCCGACCGCCAGCACGACTGCCGGAAGGTTGTGAGCTGCCGGCACGAGCCCGGCCGGCTCGAGTATCGCAAGAGTGTGAGTCCTTCGCCTCGCACATCTCTTCGTACACGGAGGGCATGTATCGGTCTGCAGCGCCCTCGGTGTCGTCTAATTTCAGCGTTTTCATCTCCATGTTGCCGGACTTGGGCGGCGAACCCGGTTTGTCGATCTTGTCCGACTTTCGAGGCGTCTGTTTGCGGCATACGGCAGAGAAATGCCCTGTCAAAGAGCATTTGTTGCACGTGGCGTTGAAAGCTGGACAGTTGACCTCTCTGTTAGCCTTGGACGTACGCCCGTTTGTATTAGTTCCGTGGCCGGTTCTACCGCAGTAGTGGCATTTAAAATGCCTGTTCTGGTTGTCGATTTGCGATGGGTTCTTGTCCCTTTTGTACCTGGATATGCCGGCGCCTGTATCGCCGAGGATGGAGGCCTGTGTCTTCTTGCCGATCTCCTTGGCCTCCAGTAGTTTTATCAAGGCGTCGAGTTCCATGTCCTGTTCCTGCATGCCGAGGACCTCGCGTTGTGTGTCCTGATCATACAGTCCCCGGATGATCACGTCACGTACCATATCGTCGGTGTATCGCACTTCTTTTGTACACGTGCATTTTTGTGTGAACTGGCACCTTTCACCCGGGCAGTAAAGTTTCTGATTCCCTCATCAGCCTGCTGTTGAAGGTTGTTGAGCGCGACCCTGGACACCATAACGTTTTCGGCTTTGACGGCTAGCCTGTGTATGGAGTCAAGAATATCTTTTTCTGGCTGTTGCTCGATGTCGTTGTTGTCCTGAAACATGGCGTAGCGGAGCTGCTCACTGCAGGTGTCCATAAGTTGACATTGTATGTCCGCTCCGGTGAGGCCTGTTGCAATCTTGTACTTATTCCACCTTTTCTGGAAGTAGACCCACCGCTCTGTCGTGATGCCCATGTCAATGGGCGGGCGGTCTGCCTTTGCTTTTTTGGGGGCGGTGGCTTGGGTGGGCGGCGGCACTGCATTGTGCTTCGACGTGTTGTGCATGGCCAGAAGCTGCATGGCATACTCGACCGGTAGTTTTTCAGTCTTGTAATCACAGTCTGTGTATGTGCATCGTATTTCCACATTGGCCATGATGATATAGTTTGAGTATGTTTGTTTAACTACAATCTTGGTAGAGCCTCCGTCTGTAGTACTGTGTGTATGTGTAGCAGTGTTTCGTTCATTACGAGCATTCTAAACACTATATTATCGCTCACAAACAGAACTATTCGCGGTTTCGTTGTTTCTACGGCAAGAACTGTAGTATCTTTTCACTACTGCCGATTAGTGGAATATGCGTACGATACATATCAGTACTATCTGATAAATATACCTTTCAGTGCACCGCGCATTCTAAAGAATGAGACAGCGATGGTTTTGAACGTTTAATGCTGATGTGCGGTGCAGTGAAAAAGAACGAACACGGATATGTGCGGTGCACTTAATAAGAACGAATCATAGAGGCGATGAGAATAGAACAAGTTAACATTAATAATGTAGCGTAATTGTCAAATAATGGACTATGTACGCCACTGTATATTATTTTCAAAATGTCACTCGACAACGGTGCAAGTCCCTCGCTCTGGACATTGGCGGGACATCCATCACCCCTGTTTATAAGAAAGGAGATGCATCGCAGACATGTAATTACCGCCCGATTAGCATTCTACCAGCTATGTGCTGTTTGTTTGAACGAATATTGGCTGACAGCATAAATTACCACCTGCATCAGAATCACCTAATTATAGTTGGTCTGGAAATAGTATCCCGGCTACCTGAAAGGTGTACAGCTTGTTAACGTCAATGCATACCGAGATCTTGGTGTTAAGGTGGATGATATGTGTTTATCTAAGCAGCACATTTTGTATATTTCTCACAAAGCAAACAGCGCAGTCAATGTTATTTTTCGCTGCTTTAATAATGCTGATGCTTGTGCTCTCATTAAAGCACATAAATCATTTGTGCGCCCATTGCTGAAATACTGTTCTACTGTGTGGAACCCATACACACCCGCTAGGCAGTACTTGGGCATGACCGACCAGTTAGAGAATGTGCAACGGGTCTTTACGTGCCGGGTCGGTTACCGCTGTAAATTTGATGCCAATCATGGCTACTTACAAAGACTTGAATATCTTTATCTAGAGAGTCTCGAACTCCGCAGGGTTTATAATGATATGGTAATGCTATATGATATCATGCATGGTCATGTCAATGTATCTGAAAATAATCTAATTTCGTGCAATAACACTGCTATAAATACCACCATTTCGACAAGAGGTCATGGACTTAAACTTAAGACAACACCTTTTAAACTTGGTCTCGCACCTGGAAGCGAATATCCGGCCGCCTCGTGTACTGGCCGTGGCGGTCGACTTCCTCTTTCAGGGAGATCACCCGAGCCATTAACTCGCCGATGCGTGTGTCTTTCTTTTAATGTCTCCTGGAATGATGTTAATGTCGTTTGCAATTCTTCAAGCTCTTCCGTTAATTCAGTTGGGAATAGCGCCAGCTTAATGGTTGAAGATCAGCTGGTCTTCTTCATCGGTTGTTCCCCGGCTTCTGCTGCTGCTCTTGCGCGTTTCCTTAGACATGATGCACAGAAACAAAGCGACACAAAGCGGCGCCAGGTGTCAACAGTCAGTGGACGTACAGTGCCACGCTCGCTCTGATTACGCAATTGTTGACAGGCTCACTGAAGCGTTAACAGCAGGGGGGGGGGGGCGGCGGGGTCTAATTCAACAAGCGTTCAACAACAACAACAAGTCCACTGTATCATCGCTCACAGCAAGAGAATATCATGCAATTCTACTTCACAACCAAGAGACCACCGCAAACAAAATACTTCGCAACAAACCATGCATCCCGCTATGCAAAATGGGCAGCCTGTGCAGCCTTGTTATTACATAAATTTCTCCAATTGTGCTGCTCACCCCAGGTTCATTCTTGGCACCTGTGCGCCCCTTGTCGAACAACCCTGGTGCACTATACGACGCACTGCCACGGTGACACAATCAATTGAAAATTTCGTTAAAAAAACATTGCGAAAGATTTGGAGTTGAAGGGGTTTATAGGACTGAACTGTTGTCTATCGTAAAGAAGCTCTACGCTATGATTTGATATATCGTATGCCACTAATGTATTGGTTTGCTCCATGCGCGTCCCATAGAACCCTTCGAGTTGTTAGTACAACAACGTGATCATTAAGTTAGATTTTGTATTTTATTGTTGTTACTATCGCCGTATGACACTGCAGCTGGTAATCACTTAAAGGGAATGAAAACATCTATTGCTTGAATTCATGTTATATTACATCCTGCTATCTATTTCCACGTCCACCAAGCAAAAAAAAATTAAAAAAATTCAATGAATTAGAAATTCCACATTTTATGCTGTACATCCGGACATTTTGGAATATGCATATTTTTGGCGCGCTTTTCGGGATGCCGAGATGTGACGTCACTTATGACTCAAACTCGCATCAGGCCGACCCTTTCCATGCATTCAGAGCATGTTTACAAGTACAGTTTTTGGGTCGAAACGAGCGTCAGAATGAGTTATTGTGCATTTTTCCGACGTAATACAAACACTCGTCATCATAGAGGAACAAGCAGTTATCTTACGGTTCCACATGAATCCAATTTTATTCAAAACAACGTATGCGAATGGGCATACAAGTCAACTAGGTTTCGCCGAGCTTGGCCTCGTTTTCAGAATAATTATATCGAATGCAACCAACGGGAGATAATCTACACCAATAAACATACATAGCAAACATATAGTGTATCCTGCTACATAAAGTAACGTGTATAATCTCATAATATCACTGGAATATCGATATATGAAGGAGTTGTACAATTTACCGTAACAACTTAAGTCAGTTAGAGAGTTTCCGTTGGTCCCGCCAGCTCAGCGGGTAGGCGCGTTGGTTACTTGTCGTATATTTTACAATCGGGCGACGCCGGTTCAATCCTGACAGCATGCAAACTATTGATTTTCTTTACACTTTTTTTATGTTTTCACGAAGTAATATAAACCAAATCATTTAGTATACTATGATGCACTGTTTGTAAATAATTTTTATTTTGTAGTAATGATTTATTCGCCACAAAAATGAAAATATGGTCATTATATAACGATGTTTCTAAATTTTATTTATCCAAACAAATATAATGTAATGAATATATAATTTATTAATTGTAAATATATTGTACAGTAATATATTGTAATTATATATGTGGAAAAGATTGTGATCTGTCTGGATAAATACAATTTAGAAACATCGTTATATATAATGACCATATTTTCATTTTTGTGGCGAATAAATGATTACTACAAAAATAATAAAAAATATTTACAAACAGTGCATCATAGTATACTAAATGATTTGGTTTATATTACTTCGTGAAAACATAAACAAAAAAAGTGTAAAGAAAATCAATAGTTTGCATGCTGTCAGGATTGAACCGGCGTCGCCCGATTGTAAAACAAATGCCAATGAACCAACGCGTTTACCAAGCGAGTTATCGGAGCCGGCAGAAATTCGTTGACTGATTTCAGTTGTTATGATAAATTGTACAACTCCTCCTTCATACATCGATATTCTAGTGATATTATGAGATTTTACACGTTACTTTCTGTAGCTGGATACGATATATGTTTGCAATGTTTGTATATTGGTGTACCTTATCTCCCGTTGGTTGCATTCGATATAATTATTCTGAAAACGAGCCCAAGCTCGGCGAAACCTATTGGACTTGTACTACAAGTTGTAGGCTCATTCGCATTCATTGTTTTCAATAAAATTTAATTCATGTGGAACCGTAAGATAACTGCTTGTTCCTCTATGATGACTAGTGTTTGTATTACATCGGATTATTGCATAACAACTCATTCTGACGCTCGTTTCGACCCCAACATTATCCATGTAAACATGCTCTGAATGTATAGAAAGGGTCGGCCTGCTGCGAGTGTGAGTCATGTGTGACGTTAAGATACCACGTGATCGCCTAGCTCATTAAAAAAATTTTTTCCGCGGGAATCGCTACACAGACGGGTTTAAAATCGAATTAATGCTACAAATGTATTTGTACAAATCTGTATTTTTTAATGTTCTCGAATGTTACATGCAATATTAAACTTTCTGTACACATGGAAAACGGATTTTAGCTAATGCCTTGTTTTTATTTCCTTTAACATTGTTGCATCGGGTGGAACAGACATTGATGCACATTGGAGCACTCAGAACCTGGCTGCGCCGTAGGTAGTATCCTCGCAGCCATAACACGTCAGTAGTAATCCGACAGGATCGACATAATTTTACAAGTTCCACATGACGTACTGGTGAGCAAATGGTACTATACATTTTACTAGACATTGCGAACTTTTGTGCGTATTGCTTTTAATACTTGCTTCAGGCGCCGAAAGGTTGACTATGCTTTCCTTCTGTGCAATGACTACTGACTGTTTTCTTGCGATGCGGCGTCCACGAACTTCGAGTTGAACCAGCCGGCCTTCCAGTCGTCAACGACGTTCTCGGGGCACGCCTCTCGTGCCGTTGACGGCAATCATAACGGCAACTTCTACTCCGGGTCCTGCTCGCATACAAATGGAACTGCCATGCCTTGGTGGGCGGTCGACCTCGGCTCGCGCCAGATGGTTTCGCACGTGCAAATATCAAACAGGGTGGAAAGTGAGTTCCGTTCAACCTCGTGTCAAAGTTGCTTTCTGATTTAAACTACCAGTTTAAATTTTTTAAAGAATGTGTACGTATAACATAAACAATATTTACAAATTTTTTCTTACTTGCTACCATAAATGTTACGTTGGCACTTGATATGTTATTCGATAAGTTATGTTTTTCAAAAAATACCGGTCATCATTTTCGAACAGCGGAATAAAAACATATATATACAGTGTGTATATATATATACATAAAATATTATATATACACGTCTTGTGCGCAATTGTATCTTAAATTGCGTAATAATTATGTGAAAAACAACTCTATTTGGAAAGTGATACATAGTGTATGGGGCATGTTGATTCACTGGAAATGGGTATCTTAAAGTTGGATGATCTCAGAACGCAACTTTAAGTGTTAATAAAAACAACGACATAGGTTTGATGCAATCATTTTGATTAATATTTTTTTAGTTATTCATTTAATTATCGAACTATAATATATATATATATATATGTATATATATATACATACATACACACACATGTATATACATATATATGTAGTATTTTATATATATATATGCCGGACTCTCGACTGGAGGGAACTGGGTTCGAATCCCGGCGCCTTCTGGGCGGTGGTTCGGTACTGGTTCGGCTGCCTTGTCGAAAATTTGGCAATTTCGTTCACCCTATGTCGCCCCCCTACCAACCCGTACTAGGGCTATGTGCAGGGGTGCTAAGAATCTCTGAGTCAAGAAGAGCAGCCGAGAGAAGGTAAGTAGACTGAAGATAGCAACATATAACGTACGAACACTACTAAGAGATGAACAGATACAAGAACTGGAGGAAGAACTTAGGGAAACCAAGTTGGTGGATTTTGCGTTGTCCGGCTGTACAAAGTCATGGACAGAAACCAAGGAAGAGGGATTCACCTTTCAGTGCGTGGGGTGTTGGAAGGTGAAATGTCTGGAGAAAGAGGTAGCTAGGTTGGTAGATATTGTGAAGGGGATGGAGATGAGAATCAGCAAGGAGACAGATGGAATGGAGAGAGACGACAGGGATAAAGTTGGGAATACTGTGAAACTGAAGGAGCAGAGTAGTGGCAACAAGACCGAGGAAAGGAGACTGAGAGGAGGGAAGGTGATCGGAGGGGAAGAAAGTGGAGGATCGACGGCAGGAAATGTGACAGGTGTGAAGGTGGCAGGAGAGAAAGTGACCGTAGAGAAAGAGGTAGGAGGGAAAAAGAGACGGGAGAGGAGAGAAGGAAATGCAATGGGAGGAAAGATGACGGGAAGAAAGGAAGTGAGAGTACATGTGACAGAAGAGAAGTCGGGAGGGACGATGACAGGAAGAAAGGTGACAAGAGAAACAGCGTCAGGAAAGAATGGAACGGACGAGATTTTGCCAGTAATGGGAGGAAGGGGGCCGACATATAGAAACTGCAAGAGGATGGCGATCAACGCACTAGTTGAGCAGATGTGTAAAGAAGAGGGGGTGGGATTCGTAGATTTATGGGGATACTTTGTTGGGAGGGAAGATATGTACATGAGAGATGACCTACATCTAAGTGGAAAGGGGGCAGCAGTTTTCTCAGAGAACTTGCTGCAATCTGTTGACAGTGGGACAGGCTGCATCTATTTAAACTAGATTCGCAGGGGGGATTCACAGAGAAGCCTGAAACTGGAGGCATAGATAAAGACAGCAGAAATAAATCGGCAAAGAACAGCCTGGAAAACTGTTCTGAATCAGGATATAAATGCATTTGTTTAAATGCAAGGAGCATAGTAAACAAAAGAAGTGAACTAAACATTATGGTAGAAGATATTGACCCTCACATAATAGGTATAACCGAATCGTGGGCCACCACTGATATATCAGATGCCGAATTGGGACTAACAGGATATGTAATGTTTAGGAAAGATAGAATAGGAAGAAAGGGAGGTGGAGTTATTTTATATATTAAAGAATCTATTCAGGCTTATGAAATAAAATTAGAAAGAGAAGCAGATTGCGAAGAAGCTGTTTGGTGTAACATGGTTACAGGAAACTCAACGTTAACAGTTGGGTTAGTTTATCGAAGTCCAAACATAAGCATAGAAGAGAATGAAAAAATACAAAACGCTATAAGGGAAGTAAGCAAACGGAACTGTATTATTATGGGGACTTTAACCATGGGCATATACAATGGAAATCTCTACAGAGTATGGGGAGTGAGGACCACAAGTTTTTAGTTTTAGTACAAGATAGTTTCCTTTCTCAACATGTGCTAGAACCAACCAGGAGAGAGAATGTGTTAGACTTAGTTTTGTCCTCACAGAAAGAATTAGTTGACAATGTCAAGATATGTGAGCCACTGGGGAGTAGCGATCACAACCAGATACATTTTACCATCAAAGTAAAATCAGAAAGGAATAGTAAAAAGCAGTATAGGAGAAATTTCCACAAAGGAAGGTATAGGGACATGAGGAAATATTTAGCAAAGATAGACTGGAATAACACACTGAAGAATAAGACAGCAACCGAATGCTGGAATATCTTAAATAGTGAAATTAAGTGCATAGTCGATAAATTTGTACCTTTCAAAAAACAAGGGAAACGGTCTAAAAAGAAACACTTATCGAAAGAAGCCATTAGAAAATTAAGTATAAACAAACGATGTGGAAGTCATATAGATGTACTGGAAATGATGAAGACTACAACATTTATAAAGAAGTACTTAATCAAGCTACAGCTGAAATTAGAAATTCAAAGAGAAGCTATGAAAAAAAATTAGCTAGTAATATCAAACATGACAGTAAGAGTTTTTATGCGTATATTCGAAGCAAACAGAAAGTTCAGGATAAGGTCGGTCCTCTAGAAGATAGTGCTGGAAATACAATATCAGAGGGATTCTTAATGGCAGAAGAACTGAATGAGTATTTTAGTTCGGTGTTTACCAGGGAAGATATTAGTTCACTGCCAGTACCAGAGGCTAAGTTCAAGGGGGCAGATTCAGACTATTTAGGACAGTTAGTTGTAACCTCGGAAATGGTAGCTAAGAAAATAAGGGCTATGAAGGATAATAAATCACCTGGAGTGGACGGGATTCCGCCCAAACTACTATTGGAAATTGTAGAACAAATTAGCGTACCGCTTGCAACAGTTTTCAATTTGTCATTAGAAGAGGGAGTGGTTCCTTTAGAATGGAAAGAGGCAAACATTATACCGTTATTTAAAAAAGGTTCGAGAAACAAGTCAGAGAACTATAGACCAGTGAGTTTAACATCAGTGATTTGCAAATTATTAGAAAGACTAATTAAAGATCACATGGTGGATTTTCTTGTTAAACATAACTTGATAAACCCATCTCAACATGGGTTTTTAAAAGCGAGGTCATGCTTAACAAATATGTTATGTTTTTTGGAAGACATCACTAGGTGGGTAGATGAGGGATCACCAGTAGATATCATCTATTTAGATTTTCAAAAGCTTTCGACAAAGTACCACATCAAAGATTACTCCTTAAGCTAAAGGCCCATGGCATAGGAAATGGTATAATAAACTGGATAGAAAAATGGCTGAATGACAGAAGACAACGTGTAGTAGTTGATGGGGAGGTTTCAAACTGGAAATCGGTATTGAGTGGGGTACCACAGGGATCAGTACTAGGAGCTATATTATTCTTAATATATATCAACGATTTGGACGATGATATAACAAGCAAGGTGTTAAAATTTGCGGATGACACAAAAGTGTTTAGAAGGATTAAAAGTGATGGAGACAGACAGCATTTACAAGATGATCTTGATAGGTTGATCAAATGGTCTGAAAAGTGGCAAATGCTGTTCAATTTTGGGAAATGTAAATGCCTCCACACAGGTCATGGGAATGAAGAGGTAAATATACAATGGGGGTACTGTACTAAGTACTACTGTAAAAGAAAAGGACTTAGGGTTAACCATTAGTGCTGATATGAAGGTTTCAGAGCAGTGCGGAATTGCAGCGTCAAAGGGAAATCAAATCCTTGGATTAATTAGGCGAAATATAGCGTATAAGAAAAAAGAATTAATAGTACCGCTGTACAAAACAATAGTGAGGCCTCATTTAGAATATTGTATACAAGCATGGAGGCCATATCGCAAGAAGGACATAGATATGCTAGAAAGAGTACAGAGGAGAGCGACTAAAATGATACAAAATCTGAGGGATCTTAGTTACGAAATACGCCTAAAAGAATGTGGTTTAACAACACTAAAGACCAGGAGATTGAGAGGAGATCACATAGAAATGTTTAAAATATTGAATGGTTATGAAAATATTGATAGAAACATTTTTTTCTCAGTTAAGAAAGATAGAAGGACCAGAGGACATGAAGCTACATTAGTAAAGGAGCAGTGTAGATTAGATATAAGAAAGTTCTCATTCTCACAAAGGACTGTAAATGAATGGAACAGATTATCTCCTGATTGTGTTGGTGCTAGTAGCGTGAATATGTTTAAAAATAAAATCGACACACACCTAAAAAAGGCGGGATACATGTAGATAAAAAGTATTGGACTCTCGATAAGCCAAAAGGCTTCCTTGTCCACCTGCCATCCAGAGTAATTTTCTGGATGGCAATCTTGTCTTGTTAAATCTTGGTATGGGGTGTGATCGGGATCGGAGAAGTCAGAAGAAGAGAGGAATGCTTCACTACCTTACAAAGCGGCCATCTACTATACCACTCCACGGCAAACAACGGCCAAGCATGAGTAGGCTTTCTCATAAACAAGAAATGGAAAAACAATATGGTGAGCCCCAGATTACCAGAATTTGTTCTACGTATAACAAAGCGCTACAAACTGAAGCTAATACAAGTATATCCACTAACAACAGCATTCTCAGAAGAAGACACGGACAACTTCTACAACGACGTGGATGAGACCTTTGAAAAGCCAACCCACTACACGATAGTGATGGGAACCTATAATGCGCAAGTCGGGAAACGAACAAACATTTCGGATACGGTAACAGGCAAATTTGACCTAGGTGTGAGAAACGAAAGAGGAAACACGTTGGTAGAATGGGCAACACCAAGAAAGTACAAATTCATGAATACCTTGTGTGCCAGAAGATACCAAGGAGGAGATGGATGTGGAAAAGCCCAAATGGAGAAACGAAGAACGAAATTGACTACATCCTGACAAACAGGCCATACATGGTCACTGACGTAACTGTCATCAACCAAGTCAATATCAGAAGTGACCACAGAATGGTAATGAGCAACATCAAACTGGACATCAAGGCTGAAAGGAAGAAGTTGATAATAAACAAGAGACCTCCAAGTGTAGATACCACACAAATAGGAACAAACAAGATTCCATCCAATTCCAACTCGAACTGCGAAATTTATTCGAGACACTACAAGAATTAGACGACATCGACACCATGAGCGAAACCATCGATAAGTGTAGCCAAAGCAATCAACAGGCATGCAGTGACGAGGATATCGTTACCGACACGAGCACTAATGAAGAAACGACGAGAAATGGTGGACAAGAGCGACCGAAAAAACAAATAGAGTACGCAGAAATATGCAAGACCATGAATAAAGAAAGCGAAGGAGGACATCAGGAAGTACAAACAAGAGATCACATGAGAAACAATTATGGCATCAAAGAGCCGAAAGAAAGCCAGAACAACACATGCACTAGGCCGAGACAGACTGATTACACTCCTAGAAAAGTAGGGTAGAGAAATACATGACCAACATATGATCATGGAACTAATAGGGGACTTCTACACCGAGCTATATGACAGTGAACAGAGTACCATAATTCACACCGACCCCAAGGATGTACCAGAGATAACACCATAGGAGGTGGAAGCAGCGCTAAGAGATATGAAGAATGGGAAGACATCAGGCAACGACCACGTAAACATTGAAACATTAAAAGCAGGAGAAGATACCATCTCGAAGACACTTCCTAAGCTGTATACTTAATGCTTATCTGAAAGACGAATACCCACACCATGAAAGAACGCAAAAATGGTGATAATCTTCAAGAAGGGAAATATGAAAAACTTAAAGAACTACAGACCGATATGTCTATTATCAAACATCTACAAATTACTAGCAAAGATATTAACGAATAGGCTAGAGAAGACAATCGACTAAAACCAATCACGAGAGCAAACAGGATTCAGAAGCAGGTAATAAACGACAGACCACATACACGTCGTAAACCAACCTAAAGAGAAATGCCGAGAATATAATATCCCGCTCAGCACCGCTTTCGTCGACTACGAGAAGGCTTTCGATTCGGTACAAACTCAAGCAATACTGACCTCCCTTCAGAGAACAGGGTATAGAAGACGTGTACATCGAACTCCTGAAAGACATCTACACCAACAAGAGAGGAATACGACAGGGTGACACCATATCGCTCAAGCTGTTTATGGCAACACACGAAAGGATATTCCGAAGACTGACCTGGGAAACCAGAGGCTTGAGGATAGATGGAGAATATCTCAGGCATCTTCGCTTCGCTGACGACATACTCATACGCGCTACTACACCACAAGAACTACAAAACATGCTGCAGGAGCTAGCTGATCAAAGTGAAAAACAAGATCTGAAGATGAACATCTCGAAAACAAAAGCGATGGTAGAAAATGACACACCAATATATATCAATGCGATGCAGATAGGGAACGTTGAAAGCTACGTCTAACTGGGACAGCGATACAGTATGAGAGACAAAAACCAAAACAAGGAGATTCAAAGAAGAATCACCGCCGGCTGGACAGCATTCGCCAAACATCGCGACGTCTTCAAAGGTAACTTTGGAACCTGCTTGAAGAGACCAGTCTTCAACTCATACGTTCTTCCAGCGATGACATACGGCGCGGAAACATAGGCACTGATCACCCAGGCAAAGAACAAGCTAGCAGCCGCACAAACAAAGATGGAAAGAAGTATGTTAAACATCACATATCGGGAGAGAAAAGCAAACATCTGGGCAAGACAGAAGACAAAGGTCACAGACGTGACAACAAATCAGAAGACAGAAGTGGACATGGGCTGGGCACATCAGCAGACTACGAGATAACTGATGAACATCGCATATCACAACTTGGAGCCCTTTCGAAGGGAAACAATCTAGAGGAAGACCGGCGCGATGGTGCAGAAACGAACTAGACGAGTACTGGAAGGGCACCATCTGGCAGAGGATAGCGCAAGACAGGCATATTTGGAAACGACACGCTGAGGCCTTCGCCCAACCACGGGACACTACAGCTGCACAATGATGATGATATATATATATATCTCCCCCACGTGCCGAGGTTCACACGCCTCCTTGGTCTTTGGTCTGTGATCTACCAATTGGCGAGGTATGTCAAAAACAGAGAGTGTAGTGTACATTTATTTACATACGTGTACCTAATCAAAATACTGTAGGGTGTCTATTGCTGATAACAGATGCCTTCTGGTTGATAACACAACAAATCTTAACAACTGTAGGTCAATAATATTTAATATGTTGTTATATATATTCACAGCTGCGTCTCTGTTGATAATTGCCTTTGATATATTAATGTGACTTCCATGCTTAATTTTAATTATTCTTCGGCAGATTATTTCGACAGAAACACGATCGAGGTGACAGGATATCGCAACGACTACAACGTGTATGACGTCACCGACTTAAACAACACCACCTGTCAGCAAGTGACAACACCAGAGTCCGACAAAGAATTCATTCTTCGCGTCGAACTGCCGACAGTTGACGACGTGACGGTGACGGCGGTGTTGGACGGAGGGGAGTGCCTCGACTTCCCGGCGACGATGGTGTACACGTAGAGCGATCACTCGGTCATGCTCCCGTTTAATAACAACCCTTCGTTCTGCGCTAACGAATCCGGAAAATGCGTGTTCAAGTGCGACTGCAGCGCCGTGCAGTGTCAATATGTGTACCTTGTCATCCTCAGCGCCCCCTCTCGGCACCGAAAATTATGCGAGATATTCCTCACGTTTAAGTAAACGTCAAAGAAGGGGGAAGATATCAGCAAAAACGGCAGTGTGTTAGCTGACGGTGGCAGGACATTAACGAACTTTTGGCAATCCTCGTGACGTGTATTCATTATACAGCAACAATTAATCTACCAGTTTGCACTCACTGTAATATGGTGTCACTTTTAGCAGATTATTCACTGATTCAAATTCAGAATATGAATCGAATTGTTCGATTGCGGCAGTGTTTCTTATCATGCAATAACACCAATTTGAAAATACCCTCTCATCAAACCCTATAAAGTAGTGGTTCATATACTGTATATATGTCTAAAAGTTCCAATTACTTCTTGTCCAAAATGAAAGTAGTAGTTATGTGATTTTCACATACACAATGTATCGAAAGATCAAAGGATTTTGCCGTTTTGATTGACAGGTAATATATCGCAATTACCCATTTTAATTACCCCTTATTACTCCCATAATAACCCCATAATTACCTAAATATTTCATCAATTACATAATTAAAAAGTCAAAGGCTTTTACCAATTAACTAATTGATTACCTAATTAAAAAGTCAAGGTCAAGTTTACTAACTAGCACATTAATTAACCTAACACTGTAAAAGATCAAAGGTTTGTACTAATTAATGTTCTACGAATCGTGACATATAAAATTGTATATAACCCTGTAAACGGCCATTAAGTGGGACGTGTGCTGGTTTTGTTATCTCAACCGCCTCGTTTATTGTTTATGCATGCTAATGGCGCATCGGGTAATGTTTATGCTTGCTAATGCACATCGGTGATTGTTTATGCTTTTTAGTGCGCCTCGGTTATTGTTTGTGCTTGTGTGGCCTCAATGTAGCGGAATTTTTCTAACAACAAAGGAGGATTGAAACGATCATGGACTTTTAGCGTTATTGAGGGAAGCGTTCTAACAACTCTGTGTGAAAACGACAGAGAATGTACAGCGTACAGTATTTTTATTTAATGTTGTGAACCTACCGTCACTGTAGCTGTCTAGTTGTTGCGTGGTACGCCTGTGGAGGATCTACGACTTTATCCCAACGGTGTTGTTGGGCTGTGTGCCTACGTCACTGTAGTTTCCAATGGCGCTGTGTAAAATGTGGACTAGGCGCGGAGCTGTTCTAACAGCGTGACTGAATCATGCGACGTTATTCTAACAGTGCTGTGGGAAAGTCAGTTCGGGGCCTACAGGAGAAGGAACAGATGTCTAAACAGGCGATTGTGGGCTGTTGTTCAATGTTTTCTAACGGCGCTGTGTAAAATGCCTGCTGGAGTTGAACGGGTTCACTTGTTGTATGTTGCTTAGTGGAAATAAACGACAAAAAAGCCTGCCTGTATTTTTTGTATCCGACTCATAACACACACAGAAACTCATGATTGCACTAGTGTTGTGTATCTATCAATTATGGACGATTTGTACGTTAGTGAATGAATCGTTAAATACAGAAAATTATGATACAGTACATTCGACGGTACATTTCATATATACATCGTTATAGTTTCTACAATGAGGGTATAGAGCTGTGGGTGGCTGAATTTCCTTCCCAATACATGCATCATTAATTAATTATTTAATTAGTACAAACCTTTGATCTTTTGCAGTGTTAGGTTAATTTGTTAATTAATTAATGTGTTGATTAGTAACTTTGACATTTTAATTAGTTAATTATGTAATTGGTTAATTAATTGATAAAAGCCGTTGATTATTTTATTATGTAATTAATTAATTAATAAAGTAATTGTGTAATTAGCGGTAATTAAGGGGGTAATTTTGGGGCAATTAAGGAGTAATTAAAATGGATAATTGCGATACATTACCTGTCAATCAAAATGGCAAAATCGATATTTGATCTTTCGATACATTGTGTATGTGAAAATCACATAATTTATTCAAGACTTTCCATAGTATGAAGTCTAACCACTTTTAAGATATGGTTGAAGACCATTACCAGGAGGGGCTAGATGAGCAAGACCATTACCAGGAAGGGCTAGATGAGCAAGACCATTACCAGGAAGGGCTAGATGAGCAAGACCATTACCAAGAAGGGCTAGATGAGCAAGACCATTACCAGGAAGGGCTAGATGAGCAAGACCATTACCAGGAAGGGCTAGATGAGCAAGTAGTACGCCAAGTGTCAGTTGTCAAAGATGTTTTGGAGAGTATAGATAATGGATGTAGCATTTATAGACTAGTTGCACTCACTGCTTGCTGTGTTACGTGCAAAATAATAATAATAATGTGTATTGTAACGAAGGAGTGCCCTTGAAAATACCGTTTTGGTGTGATATGTGAATTTGTTGTCGCTCGCGTATTCGCACAGTGGATATTTTGGAGAACGCTGTTAAATCTTGTACTTAAATTAGTTGGGCGATAATACAGGTCGGTTTGATTTTCGCACTAGCAGGCTTACGTACACAACATACTAAGGTAGGGGCAGTCCCCTTATAAACTATATACTAACAGGTCTTTTCAACAAGACGTTCTTTTTAAACGTCTTGTTACTTTGCACAGGCCTGCTGAGCGCGAACAATCATACGACCTGTAATATTGCCATTGATTATCGCCAACCCACTCTTTAATAACCTAGAAATTTACATTATTTTTAGTACAATTATACAGTTTTAGAATATTTCATTATTTTCAATTATTTATTATTTTTATGAGACATTATCATTTTATTCTTCACCATTTCGAGGAAAGACAATGTCACCAGCATTTTTATTGTTTTATTTTTATCCTGTTCTGCTGCTTCGAGAGGTCACGATTTTACGCTGTGCAAGCCACTTAGTCCCCAACGGTCGGCTGTCATTTTAACAGTTTCTCAGTACATGAGAACACAACATTCCTTGTCACATCTTCACAGTTTGCCATGTCTTAATCTTTGCTTTAATAGAAATCCCCCGCTCTAAGCCAACGTTTAAATTGGCAATTATTTTACTACTAGCAGGAGATGTAAGTCTTAATCCTGGACCTGCTATCAGGCGCAATATTCGAGTAGCCACCACTAACGTTCGATCTATTCGAGACAAAACAGCCTCGCTTACCGATTTATTAACTTCCAAGACAATAGACACCCTTGCAGTCACTGAGACCTGGCTCAGACCACATGACACAGCTGCATGCATTGCTGACATTTCTCCTTCCAGTTTCACCTTCCATCATCGCCCACGTTCAGTTGGACGAGGTGGTGGTGTTGGATTTCTCGTCTCAAAACAGTTCAAAGTTAATTTGCATTCAAACCCTGATTACTCCAGCATTGAGGCCATCTGTGCCGAAATTTCCGATTCATCTTTCTCTGCTTATTTTGTGTGCATTTATCGCCCTCCAGGACACCCTGCCCATTTCTTTGAAGAATTTCAGGATCTACTTGAAAATCTGGCAACTATTTATTCAGAATTTTATACACTCGGTGATTTTAATCTTCATCTGGACACACCTTCATCAACAACAAGTACATTTAATGACATTCTGGCATCCTATGACATGAAACAACATGTTACCTTCTCAACACACATACATGGCCACTGGCTCGATCTCTTAATCACCCGCTCAGATTGTAACAATATTCAGACACCTACTGCTTCAGATGGTTTATCTGACCACCACACTGTCATTGCTGATCTCAAAGTTCCTAGAATTCCCGTAGAGTCCTAAAACAAAGTGTTTTACCGACCGATCCATAATATTGACATTGCCGCATTAATGACAGACATCCTTAAATCCGACCTCATCAGTAAACCCAAAGAACATCTGTCAGATCTGTGTCGACAGTACTGTCAAGTACTCAAAGATTTACTTAATAAACATGCACCCCTGAGATCTAAATATGTGTCCCAAAAGCCACATGCTCCATGGATGACTCCTGAAATTCTACAATCTAAAAAGCGCCGGCGCTATCTTGAACGTGTATGGCGCAAATCACGCTCGCCTTTGGACAGATCACGATATTCTAAATAGTGTCACTACTGCAACAGACAAATGGCCAAAGCTAAATCAAATTATTACACAAACATGGTCTCGAGTAACTCTGATAACTCACGTCAGCTATGGAACTGCATAAATCATATTTTACATAGACGGCCGCCTCCATCTCTACCTAGTCATGTGTCAGTCAAATCTCTGTGTGACTCGTTTTCTAGTCATTTCAAAGATAACATAAGTCTTATACGTTCTGCTTTTCCATGTCACACTTTAAGTACTGTAAATGTGGACTCCCCACAAGTAAATTCTCCACTTGTATTGTTTGAGCCAGCCACAGTTGATGAAGTGAGGAAAATAATAATGTCCTCCCCAAACAAGTCATGCGATCTCGATCCATTACCAACCATACTACTAAAAGCATGTCTTGACTCTTTACTTGGTACAATAACGAATATCATAAATTTATCACTAAGTACGGGTAAATTCCCAGATGATTTTAAACACGCACATGTAAATCCTGTTATCAAGAAAACTTCTCTGCCAAAAGATGATTTCAAAAATTACAGGCCAATTTCTAATCTTAGCTTTATTTCTAAGATACTTGAGAAAGTCGTAGCAAGCCGTCTAAGGCGTCATATTAGCTCAACTTGTTTATCCAGTGTGCTCCAATCAGCATACAAACAATTTCATTCTCCTGAGACTGCTCTCCTAAAAGTACACAATGATGTTATATTAAACATTGATAAAGGCAAAGTAACTGCACTTACCTTGCTTGATCTGTCTTCCGCCTTTGATACCATTGATCACAACACTCTTGTCAAACGTTTATCATTGTGGTATGGCATATCTGGCACAGCTCTGACCTGGTTTTCTTCATATCTAACCAATAGACATCAATGTATAAAGATAGATAATTACTTTTCAACCTCACTCCCCACTTCATGTGGCATTCCCCAGGGTTCCGTTCTTGGGCCTTTGCTTTTCACTCTCTACACTACGCCACTCAGCTCTGTAACCCAAAGTCATAACTTGGATCATCACCTTTATGCAGATGACACACAGATCTACATTTCCTTGGCCACGCCCGATACAAGTCATTCTCTAAACCGACTCAACGATTGTCTCCAAGATGTTTTTTCATGGATGACCGATAGTAAATTAAAGTTAAATGCAGACAAAACTGAATTCCTCATCATTGGTACTCCAATGCAGCGAGGTAAACTAAATTACTTTTTTCCAACATGCATCCTGAGTCAAACTATCACACCAGCAGCATCAGTACGGAATCTAGGAGTGACCTTTGATTGCGACTTAAATTTCAGACAACACATCCCAAACGTGCCGTTGCTGTTTTTATCATATCCGTGATCTTCGTCGCATTCGCCGACATATGTCGCTTTCTGTCGCTAAGACTATCGCAACAGCTCTTGTTAGCAGCAGATTAGATTATTGCAATTCCCTCCTTCATAATATTGCTATCAAGGATATTGCAAAACTACAACGCGTCCAAATTTTTTTAGCAAGGGTAGTCACACAATCTCCTCGATTCTCCCGCTCAGTGCCACTTCTAAAATCACTGCGTTGGCTCCCCGTGCGATATCGCATTATGTTTAAGATCTGCACAATCACCTACCAAGCCCTTTCATCCAAACAACCTAGTTATTTACACTCAATGCTCACACCAGCCAGACAAGCCAGACAACTTCGGTCGTCTAGTTCGAAGTTGCTATCTGTTCCTAGAGTTAAGACAAAGGCTGGAACTCGAGCTTTTTTAGTTGCCGCGCCAACTATATGGAATTCGCTTCCCGTTAATGTTAAATTAGCAGAAAATATTGTTACATTTCGTCGTCACCTCAAAACCTATCTTTTTAATATCGCCTATCCTCCCTAGCTTCCTAGCACATCCATCCATTTGTTGACGAATTTCGCCTAGCACACGAGTACGAGAATGCTTAATCCTTTGGTTTTGGTGCGCCACTGAGCTCGGATTGTCTGAGGATATTGGCGCTTAAGAAGTTATTTATTATTATTATAACGAACATAACTACACTTTTATTTCCATTGTACTTCACATGTTCAATATTATAATTTATATTCTGAACATATTCTATAATTGTCGGATTTGAATACCAATGGACTAGAATTATGATATAAGTTATATTTTGTTTAATGATAACTTAGTATACACAATAACATTATAACAGACATAACTACTGTGATATATGAAACTATACCGCACACATAGACATTCTGTTCGGTGGAATCAGAGGCGTCCCCTGCCGGCCACTCGCGTGTAATAAGGCAGCTGGCACTGACAAATGTCCACGGTTGTCCTAAGGAGACATAGACTACCATTCGCTCTTGGGGACGCATGAAAGCGCTGTGTACATTGCAGGTCTATTCACAGTTTCGCTGCACGTCAACTGAATGGAACGTCAACTCTTCCTGGTAGCGATTTCTGAAAAGTAAGTGAGGTCTAGTCAGTAACTGAGGCGGTCTATTTACCACTTCATGTACACGCGCCACCAAGTATGTGTCATTATCACCAGATGTTCTCTGGCAAGGTCAGAGAACATCTGACATCTGTACAGAATCGTGAATGTATGATATTTGTAAAGGTAACTTCTTATAGCGCGGTGTCCAATCTTTAGAACTGCTCCTAACTCTTTACACTTCACACCCTGGCAGAACTGTTCAATAGAACACCACATCGACTTGTCTGGTTAGTATTCATCCATGCAGTAATTTCTGCAATAAAACTATTGCTACACAAATATATGCGTGACTAAACTGGAGCAATGTGGAGTGAACGAACATTTCCAAGTTTCGAACCGGCACCGGGAGGATTCGAACCTAGTGTACATGCACGACCTTGTTGATGTTTTTCTTGGCATGTGACAGCACACACACACGCACGCACGCAAACCCACACACACGCACCCACACACACAATGAAACCGAGAAACAATGCAAAAGAGGCGGAACTTTATTGTTTCACCAAGACGCATTGATCGCCGACTAAATTCAATTGCATTAAACCCGCAAGACAACTGAACGGAGCAACCGAGAACATAGGTCCGAACACGATTTTTAATTTGCTAAATTTAATCACTGGAAGTCTGAAATATCATTTTGTACATCTGTGACAGAACGGTGGCGAAGTAGTACAAGTAATCGGACGCTGCCCGCAAGGCGCGTCCGATTACTTGTGTTACTCCGCCACCGTTCACTGCCTGCTACAAACGTTTATATACTCCCACGCCCCATGTAACGCTTCTTCACCCTTTTTGCTAGACCTCCTCACCCCATAAGCATGACATATTTAACAGACAGGGAGGGAACAACTGGGATAGTACAGAAATATCGACAGTTAGTGGGGAAGCTAAAGAAGACAAGAGTTGAATAGATTATTCTGTCAGGAATTTTGTTAGTAATGGGAGGAAGGGGGGCAACGTACAGAAACTGTAAGAGAATGGCGATCAACGCACTAGTTGAGCAGATGTGTGAAGAAGAGGTCGTGGGATTCACATATTTATGGGAATACTTTGTTGGGAGAGAAGATATGTACATGAGAGATGGCCTCCATCTTAATGTAAAGGGGGCAGCAGTTTTCTCAGAGAACCTGCTGCGATCTGTTGACAGTGGGACAGGTTGCAACGATTTAAACTAGATTCCCAGGGGGGACTCACAGAAAAGACTGAAACTGGAGGCCTAGATAAAGACAGCACAAATAAATCAGCAAAGAACAGTCTGGAAAACTCTTCTGAAGCTGGATATAAATGTGTTTGTTTAAATGCAAGGAGTATAGTAAACAAAAGAAATGAACTAAACATTATGGTAGAAGATATTGACCCTCACATAACAGGTATAACCGAATCCTGGACCACCACCGATATATCAGATGCCGAATTGGGACAGACATGATATGTAATGTTTAGGAAAGATAGAATAGGAAGAAAGGGAGGTGGAGTTATTTTATATATTAAAGAATCTATCCAGGCTTATGAAATAAAATTAGAAAGAGAAGCAGATTGCGAAGAAGCTGTTTGGTGTAACATAGTTACAGGAAACTTAACGTTAACAGTTGGGTTAGTTTATCGAACTCCAAACATAAGCATAGAAGAGAATGAACAAATCAAAAACGCTATAAGGGAAGTAAGCAAACGGGACTGTATTATTATGGTGGATTTTAACCACGGGCATATACAATGGAAATCTCTACAGAGCATGGAGAGTGAGGACCAGAAGTTTTTAGTTTTAGTTCAAGATACTTTCCTTTCTCAACATGTGCTAGAACAAACCAGGGGTGAGAATATGTTAGACATAGTTTTGTCCACACAGAATGAATTTGTTGACAATGTCAAGATATGTGAGCCACTGGGGAGTAGTGATCACAACCAGATACATTTTACCATCAAAGTAAAATCAGAAAGGAATAGTAAAAAGCAGTATAGGAGAAATTTCCACAAAGGAAGGTATAAGGACATGAGGAAATATTTAGCAAAGATAGACTGGAATAACACACTGAAAAATAAGACAGCAACAGAATGCTGGAATATATTAAAGAGTGAAATTAAGTGCATAGTCGATCAATTTGTACCCTTCAAAAAACAAGGGAAACGGTCCAAAAAGAAACACTTATCGAAAGAAGCCATTAGAAAAAATAAGTATAAACAAATGATGTGGAAGTCATATAGACATACTGGAAATGATGAAGACTACAACATTTATAAAGAAGCATTTAACCAAGCTACAGCTGAAATTAGAAATTCAAAGAGAAGCTATGAACAACAATTAGCTAGCAATATAAAACATGACAGCAAGTGTTTGTATGCGTATGTTCGAAGCAAACAGAAAGTTCAAGATAAGTTCGGTCCTCTAGAAGATAGTGCTAGAAATATAATATTAGAGGGATTCTTAATGGCAGAAGACCTGAATGAGTACTTTAGTTCAGTGTTTACCAGAGAAGATATTAGTTCACTGCCAGTACCAGAGGCCAAGTTCAAGGGGGCAGAGTCAGACTATTTAGGACAATTAATTGTAACCCCGGAAATGGTAGCTAAGAAAATAAGGGCTATGAAGGATAATAAATCACCTGGAGTGGATGGGATTCCGCCCAAACCACTATAGGAAAGTGTAGAACAAATTAGCGTACCGCTTGCAACAGTTTTCAATTTGTCATTGCAAGAGGGAGCGGTTCCTTTAGAATGGAAAGAGGCAAACATTATACCGTTATTTAAAAAAGGTTCGAGAAACAAGTCAGAGAACTATAGACCAGTGAGTTTACCATCAGTGATTTGCAAATTATTAGAAAGACTAATTAAAGATCACATGGTGGATTTTCTTGTTAAACATAACTTGATAAACCCATGTCAACATGGGTTTTTAAAGCGAGGTCATGCCTAACAAATATGTTATGTTTTTTGGAAGACATCACTAAGTGGGTAGATGAGGGATCACCAGTAGATATTGTCTACTTAGATTTTCAAAAAGCTTTCGACAAAGTACCACATCAAAGATTACTGCTTAAACAAAAGGCCCATGGCATAGGAAATGGTATAATAAACTGGATAGAGAAATGGCTGATTGACAGAAGACAACGTGTAATAGTTGATGGGGAGGCTTCAAACTGGAAATCGGTATTGAGTGGGGTACCACAGGGATCAATACTAGGACCTATATTATTCTTAATATATATCAACCATTTGGATGATGAAATAACAAACAAGGTGTTGAAATTTGCGCATTTAGAAGTGTTAGTGTTTAGAAGGATTAAAAGTAATGGAAATAGACAGCATTTACAAGATGATCTTGACAGGTTGATCAAACGGTCTGAAAAGTGGCAAATGCTGTTCAATTTTGGGAAATGTAAATGCCTCCACGCAGGACATGGGAACGATGAGGTAGAATATACAATGGGGGTACTGTACTAAGTACTACTGTAAAAGAAAAGGACTTATGGTTAACCATTACTGCTGATATGAAGGTTTCAGAGCAGTGCAGAATTGCAGCTTCAAAGGGAAATCAAATTCTTGGATTTTTCTTCTTCAGTTCAGCATATCTCTGCGAGACGTAGCTGCCCAGATGTTCCCACGATACCCTGCTCTGTCTGCCGTTTGTCTCTCTGCTCTCACGATGTCGTCTCCCAACCAGTCGCTGATGTCCTGCTCCCATCTTCTCCTTCTTGGATTAATTAGGCGAAACATACCGTATAAGGAAAAAGAGCTAATAATACTGCTGTACAAAACAATAGTTAGGCCTCATTTAGAATATTGTATTCAAGCGTGGAGGCCATATCGCAGGAAGGACGTAGATATGCTAGAAAGAGTGCAGAGGATAGCAACTAAAATGATACCAAAACTGAGGGATCTTAGTTACGAAATACGCCTAAAAATGCGGCTTAACAACACTAGAGACCAGGAGATTGAGAGGAGATCAGATAGAAGTGTTTAAAATAATGAATGGTTATGAAAATATTGATAGAAATATTTTATCTCAGTTAAGAAAGATAGAAGGACTAGAGGACATGAAGTTACATTATCAAAGGAGCAATGTAGATTAGATATAAGAAAGTTCTCATTTTCACAAAGGACTGTAAATGAATGGAACAGATTATCTGCTGATTGTGTGGGTGCTAGTAGCGTGAGTATGTTTAAAAATAAAATCGACACATACCTCAGAAGGGCGGGATACACATAGATAAAATGGTCGGACTCTCGATAAGCCAAAGGGCTTCCTTGTCCACCTGCCACCTAGAGATAATTCTCTGGGTGGCAATCTTGTTAAATCTTGTTAAAGATGGCACCTTTTATGTGAGTGTTTTTTCGTTAGGCAATTGTTGCATCTTGTTAGTACGATGGCCACGAGTGTTTGCAGCTGCATTTCGCCACGTCGCAGTAGATGTCCCACCCCGTGCACGCGTAGACGCCGGGGAAACACATGTCGCCGCTACACCTACACCACACCGACAGTATGCATTACGGTTCGCCACGGCTCCGGCCTTAATGTTGCATTCTGGGATCGTTCATCTTTTAAATTAATATTTCTACCGACTGAACATGCCGCATGCACTATATATCATTTTCTTCAAAACCATATAAAACTTGTTCACATAATATGCAATTTTAAGATAAATCGGCGCAAAAGACGAACAATTATATCCGCGTGCCACACGTTTACTATTCCGCAAGCCGGACACGGCGACCGGTGATTTTGCAAAAAACGCATAATTTATCGAATTACAAAGTAACTACCAAAATGACATATATATATATATGGTAGCAACTATGATCAAATAAGTAAACATTGCACACGTTCTATAAAAAAACAGGTTAAAATGGTAGTTTAACCCAGCATACAACTCTAAGGTACATTTGGCAGTATTAAGTTATGAGCATCGTGTTTAAAGGACAATCGCGCTGGTGAAAAATCACTCAGCATGACTTGTTTGAAGGTCATGCAACACACTGCGCTTAATGAGTAATTGCTCACCACTTCAAACCTATATAGCTCTCGCAGAAACTGAACAATGACTACGTCTGAGATATGCAGGGATTCCACATGTAACATGAAACGGCATGCGAATGCGGTATATGACAACAAATGTTTTTTCAAACGTCATACTTTCAAATGATGCACAACTACTTCCCCCAAAGTAGAACTCTTGCATCCGCCTGTAGTGGTTCATACACACCCACGCACACCAGGCTATATCGACGGGCATATCTGTCAATGCATTGTGTGTACAGAGAATGTTCTCATTATATCTGTCAATGCATTGTGTGTGCAGAGAATGTTCTCATTATATCTGTCAATGCATTGTGTGTACAGAGAATGTTCTCATTATATCTGTCAATGCATTGTGTGTACAGAGAATGTTCTCATTATATCTGTCAATGCATTGTGTGTACAGAGAATGTTCTCATTATATCTGTCAATGCATTGTGTGTACAGAGAATGTTCTCATTATATCTGTCAATGCATTGTGTGTACAGAGAATGTTCTCATTATATCTGTCAATGCATTGTGTGTACAGAGAATGTTCTCATTATATCTGTCAATGCATTGTGTGTACAGAGAATGTTCTCATTATATCTGTCAATGCATTGTGTGTACAGAGAATGTTCTCATTATATCTGTCAATGCATTGTGTGTACAGAGAATGTTCTCATTATATCTGTCAATGCATTGTGTGTACAGAGAATGTTCTCATTATATCTGTCAATGCATTGTGTGTACAGAGAATGTTCTCATTATATCTGTCAATGCATTGTGTACAGAGAATGTTCTCATTATATCTGTCAATGCATTGTGTGTACAGAGAATGTTCTCATTATACATGTCAATGCATTGTGTGTACAGAGAATGTTCTCGTTATATCTGTCAATGCATTGTGTGTACAGAGAATGTTCTCGTTATATCTGTCAATGCATTGTGTGTACAGAGAATGTGCTCATTATATCTGTCAATGCATTGTGTGTACAGAGAATGTTCTCATTATATCTGAAAATGCATTGTGTGTACAGAGAATGTGCTCATTATATCTGTCAATGCATTGTGTGTACAGAGAATGTTCTCATTATATATGTGAATGCATCGTGTGTACAGAAAATTTTCTCATTATCTGTCAATGCATTGTGTGTACAGAGAATGTTCTCATTATATCTGTCAATGCATTGTGTGTACAGAGAATGTTCTCATTATGTCTGTCAATGCATTGTGTGTACAGAGAATGTTCTCATTCTGTCTGTCAATGCATCGTGTGTACAGAGAATGTTCTCATTATATCTGTCAATGCATTGTGTGTACAGAGAATGTTCTCATTATATCTGACAATGCAATGTGTGTACAGAGAATGTTCTCATTATATATGTCAATGCATTGTGTGTACAGAGAATGTTCTCATTATATCTGTCAATGCATTGTGTGTAGAGAAAATGTTCTCATTATAACTGTCAATGCATTGTGTGTACAGAAAATTTTCTCATTATATCTGACAATGCATTGTGTGTACAGAGAATGTTCTCATTATGTTGTGATGTGTGCGCGAAACACACCACATTCTATTTTGTTTGAACATTAAAGAGAATACTTACGCAAACGAATTATATTTGACATTGTGATTTCTCGTTACCCACATGTGGCACCCGTTGACTTTCTGAATAAGAAATACCAACGTCGTTATCGTGAATGGCTCCAGTGCCGTCGATCTTACGTCGTGTACGTCGACCGCACCACACATAACATGTTAGTCTTTACAACACAGTATTGCATTTGTCATCATGACGTCGATACAGAAGTACAGTTATATTCCGTAACATGTCAGTGCCGATAATTGAAGAATAATTTTATGTTTTGTTATGTTTATGTTAGTTATCATCCACGGTGAAACAATTACTTCCAAATTGTGCACAAAACCAATTTATACTAACAAGTTGATGCTAGTTGAGAGAGAGAGGGAGGGAGTGAGTGAGGGAGTGAAGGAGGGAGAAAAGAGAGAGGGACAGGGAGGGAATGAGGGAGAGAAACAGAGGGAATGAGAAAGAGAGAGAAAGGGGAGAGAGGGAGAGAGAAGGAAGGAGAGATAGAATGAAAGCGAGAGAGAGAGAGAGAAAGGGGGAGAGAAGGAAGGAGAGAGAGAATGAGAGCGAGAGAGAGAGAGAGAGAGAGAGAGAGAGAGTGAGAGAGAGAGAGAGAGAGGGAGAGAGAAGGAAGGAGAGAGAAAATGAGAGCGAGAGAGAGGGGGAGAGGGAAAAAGAGAACGGGATGAAGAGGGGGGATGGAGAGAGAGGTGGTTACAAAGGGAGAGAGAGTGAGGGGAAAGGGAGAGGGAGGGGGAGAGAGAGGGAGAGACAGAGAAAGAAGGAGGGAGAGCTTTGGACGTTCACTGTTGCGACCACACACTACTGTAAGTGTGAATGACACATGAATTAACTTAACGTAGTTGTATGTTACCGTCGTTACGAGCGTCCACGCGAAACACAGCACCGACACAACAAAGAGACTGGCCATCCTGGATACAACGTCTGCAAAAGTCGATATCTTGGTAGAAAGTTGTCTTCAAACAACTGTCAATAGGGCGGTGTTTCACTTTCTGACCTAACTATGAAAGCGTCCACCTAGAGCCGCTAACCTTCTCCTCGTATATCTGACATACATGGACACACACACACACACACGCACATACACACACTGCGTTATCAAACAATTACACTTACATTACTGTAACGAGCACATAGCTCCACGGCTAGCATAAGCTCAATATTATGTCGCTTACGCACCTATAATTATAAATATACACAACACACGCACCTATCAATATATACTTACCCACACACGTAGTATATACAATTGCGCGTCATCAGTTATAGTATGGTTCCTATGAACCTTATTTGTGTAACGACGCCTCGACACAATATCGATTTTACGGTACCCGTGGAGCTTCGCGTAGTCGGCGTTGGAGATGTCGAGTTTTCGTTCAGTTTGTTTGTGATGTTTGCTCGTTACAGGAATGTAAGTGTATTGTTTGATAACGTAGTGTGTGTCTATCACTATGTATGTCAGATATGTAAGGAGAAGTTTGGCAGTTCTATGTGGTCATTTTCATGGTTAGGTCAGAAAGTAAAAGACTGCCAAAAATTAAGCAACCAAAAAGGCAAATCGTGTTAGATGTATCGTGATTTACGCTTACTTAGACAAATGTATGGTAGCAGCACTAGTAATATGCTACCAGCGATGGTGAGATAAACATACTACATATATATCTTTAATTGTTTTCAATTCATAATGTCGGTTCATATTTTTTTAAATGAAAACGGCATATTTAATTTAATAATTTTAGTATCTATAGTATAGCGGATTAGCGAATTCTCCTACTTCAAGACCAAGACCAATACATTACTACACATGCAGCTAAATTCCTCTTCAGCCAAGTACTAGTTAAGCCAAAGGCTAAGCTAACGGTCGTGTGAGAAATATGCACGCGAATGATGATCGCTTTCATGTCTCCGTCAAAACTGTCACATCGTCATTGGCAAACATGATTTGCATCACACAACTTCACAAGCCCAGCCAAAATCGAATGGTCTCATCACACGGGGTGCCTTCTGCTCAAGATTGTTTTGTATATAAGCTTTATAACGTACATTCAGTTAATTTTGGGATTATGGAAAACGCAGGGTTTCACTTTATTGCAATAAACTTACGTGCTATTGGTAAATCCCTGTTTACAATGTTTGGTAAGGCTGCCCGAGCTCTGACGTTACTTAACCAAGCGTAGTGCATTGTGGTAAAATTATGCCTATTTACCGTACCTCACTGCATCTGGCCACATCTAGTTTTTATTGGTGTTGTCTAAATACTTTATGGGATTGTTTGCGATGCCTTTCTCCTCGTGTGGTGATTCTGTAGGGTCAGTGCCCATGATGTAGTCGAATTATTTATTATTTTGGGGCCGTAGTACATTGGTCGGTATTAAATAACAGTTGCCACTCGACATTCCACCCTAGCATGACACTGAGATCCTGCTGTAATAATAACATATTTATTGTGGCACATTAAAATGGCAATTGTACAGTTTTTTTTAAATACAGAGATTTCCGCAATGATACAGTCAACATCATCGTCGTCTAAAATAGTGCATGTCTTAAGACCATTCCTGATGTGTAACATTTCCGATAATACGTTCACGTTCGATATTGGTACGTTGGCCAAACCAGCCTGCCACACACGGCCAATATCACACGTAGACACTTCGTACATTGCATCACATTCACTTAAGATATAACGGTAGTTTGAGCTACAATTTGACCATGCATTTGCAATGGACAACTTAGCAACACTGCTTATAACCGGTGAATTGTGGTTTATAGCTTTATGAATGAATTTGGAGAACCTTTGCCTTAAGGTTACCAATAATGGCAAACTATCCGATAACAATGCTATAACATCACCGTGTGTAAGTGGTGCTAGCCCCCACAACGTTCTAAGCGCTTTTCGCCATGCAATGCAAATAGTGCCACCACTCTTACCCTGAAGATCGCTCAGTAATATATACGCACAGTAATATATACGAGTGGATGTACACGGGGAAGGGAGAATCACAACACAGCACGAGTGGATGTACACGGGGAAGGGAGAGATCACAACACAGCACGGGTGGATGTACACGGGGAAGGGAGAGATCACAACACAGCACGATTGGATGTACAAGGGGAAGGGGGAGATCACAACACAGCACGAGTGGATGTACACGGGGAAGGGAGAGATCACAATACAGCACGAGTGGATGTACACGGGAAAGGAAGAGATCACAACACAGCACGAGTGGATGTACACGGGAAAGGAAGAGATCACAACACAGCACGAGTGGATGTACACGGGGAAGGGAGAGATCACAACACAGCACGAGTGGATGTACACGGGGAAGGGAGAGATCACAACACAGCACGAGTGGATGTACACGGGGAAGGGAGAGATCACAACACAGCACGAGTGGATGTACACGGGGAAGGGAGAGATCACAACACAGCACGAGTGGATGTACACGGGGAAGGGAGAGATCACAACACAGCACGAGTGGATGTACACGGGGAAGGGAGAGATCACAACACAGCACGAGTGGATGTACACGGGGAAGGGAGAGATCACAACACAGCACGAGTGGATGTACAAGGGGAAGGGAGAGATCACAACACTGCACGAGTGGATGTACACGGGGAAGGAAGAGATCACAACACAGCACGAGTGGATGTACACGGGGAAGGAAGAGATCACAACACAGCACGAGATGATGCACACGGGGAAGGAAGAGATCACAACACAGCACGAGTGGATGTACACGGGGAAGGGAGAGATCACAACACAGCACGAGTGGATGTACACGGGGAAGGGAGAGATCACAACACAGCACGAGTGGATGTACAAGGGGAAGGGAGAGATCACAACACTGCACGAGTGGATGTACACGGGGAAGGAAGAGATCACAACACAGCACGAGTGGATGTACACGGGGAAGGAAGAGATGCACAACACGGGGAAGGAAGAGATCACAACACAGCACGAGTGGATGTACACGGGGAAGGGAGAGATCACAACACAGCACGAGTGGATGTACACGGGGAAGGGAGAGATCACAACACAGCACGAGTGGATGTACACGGGGAAGGGAGAGATCACAACACTGCACGAGTGGATGTACACGGGGAAGGAAGAGATCACAACACAGCACGAGTGGATGTACACGGGGAAGGAAGAGATCACAACACAGCACGAGTGGATGTACACGGGGAAGGAAGAGATCACAACACAGTGGATGTACACAGGAAGGGAGCACGAGTGGATGTACACGGGGAAGGGAGAATCACAACACAGCACGAGTGGATGTACACGGGGAAGGGAGAGATCACAACACAGCACGGGTGGATGTACACGGGGAAGGGAGAGATCACAACACAGCACGAGTGGATGTACACGGGGAAGGGAGAGATCACAACACAGCACGAGATGATGCACACGGGGAAGGAAGAGATCACAACACAGCACGAGTGGATGTACACGGGGAAGGGAGAGATCACAACACAGCACGAGTGGATGTACACGGGGAAGGGAGAGATCACAACACAGCACGAGTGGATGTACAAGGGGAAGGGAGAGATCACAACACTGCACGAGTGGATGTACACGGGGAAGGAAGAGATCACAACACAGCACGAGTGGATGTACACGGGGAAGGAAGAGATCACAACACAGCACGAGATGATGCACACGGGGAAGGAAGAGATCACAACACAGCACGAGTGGATGTACACGGGGAAGGGAGAGATCACAACACAGCACGAGTGGATGTACACGGGGAAGGGAGAGATCACAACACAGCACGAGTGGATGTACACGGGGAAGGGAGAGATCACAACACTGCACGAGTGGATGTACACGGGGAAGGAAGAGATCACAACACAGCACGAGTGGATGTACACGGGGAAGGAAGAGATCACAACACTGCACGAGTGGATGTACACGGGGAAGGAAGAGATCACAACACTGCACGAGTGGATGTACACGGGGAAGGGAGAGATCACAACACAGCACGAGTGGATGTACACGGGGAAGGGAGAGATCACAACACAGCACGAGTGGATGTACATGGGGAAGGAATAGATCACAACGCAGCACGAGTGGATGTACACGGGGAAGGGAGAGATCACAACACAGCACGAGTGGTTGTACACGGGGAAGGGAGAGATCACAACACAGCACGAGTGGATGTACACGGGGAAGGAATAGATCACAACGCAGCACGAGTGGATGTACACGGGGAAGGGAGAGATCACAACACAGCACGAGTGGATGTACACGGGGAAGGAAGAGATCACAACACAGCACGAGTGGATGCACACGGGGAAGGGAGAGATCACAACACAGCACGAGTGGATGTACACGGGGAAGGGAGAGATCACAACACAGCACGAGTGGATGTACACGGGGAAGGGAGAGATCACAACACAGCACGATTGGATGTACAAGGGGAAGGGAGAGATCACAACACAGCACGAGTGGATGTACACGGGGAAGGAATAGATCACAACACAGCACGAGTGGATGTACACGGGGAAGGGAGAGATCACAACACAGCACGAGTGGATGTACACGGGGAAGGGAGAGATCACAACACAGCACGAGTGGATGTACACGGGGAAGGAAGAGATCACAACACAGCACGAGTGGATGTACACGGGGAAGGAAGAGATCACAACACAGCACGAGTGGAAGAGATCGTTCGTCACGCCACGGCGATGTTTCGAACCTTCGAAAACAATCGAGACAAATGGGTGCGGAAACAATAATCCAGCAACTCTTTTTGTATTCTAAGGACGGGGAAGAAACGATAAGATGTGTACAATGTGCGGTTTAGGCACATCACGACTGGCCATGTCCGAGTGTGCACAATGTGTTTGCGAAATGTGTAATAATGTCTAAATAACACTAGTGGATGTGCAGGGGTCCGTTTTGGGCGCACCAATCGGGTGGTGTTCTGAAGCACACACAGAAACAGTAATTCTAATAGAAATACGTTAAATTTTGGAGTGGAATGACGCTAATAGGTCAACAAGAAGAGTCCAGCAGGCTGGTTTCGTTCCGGGCCGTTCCGCGGTTGATCAGATATTCTCTCTACGCCAGATTATCGAAAAGCTAAACGAATTTCGTCAAACCGCCTTCATTGCTTTTATTGATTTTAAAGCTGCTTTTGATAGTATCGGCCGCAAGAACCTCTGGTTGCTCCTTTAAAATACTAACCTGCCCCCAAAGTTATGCCGATTGTTTCAAGCTACTGTACAGCGACATTGAGAGTTGTATCCGCCTCGGTAATGATTCCTCAGATATTTTCTCCATTGGCTCCGGTGTACGTCAAGGCTGTGTGATTGCCCCTGACCTGTTCAATCTCACCATTGACCATATCATGGTACAACTGGAGAGAATTGCCGGTTCTTCCCTCGGCATTTGACTTGGAGACACTATCGTGACAGACCTGGATTATGCAGATGACATTGCCATCTTCTGCACATCGTGCTGACCTTGTCCTAGTCCTCGTCCTCAAAGAACTCAGCACTATAGCCAATGTTGTTGGCCTTTCCATCAGCTGGGCCAAAACGAAAGCGATGACAATATGCGCAGACATCGATTTACTCAACCTCATCACCATCAATGGCTAAATCATCGACTTTGTGGATGAGTTTACTTACCTGGGTTCCGTCATATCTGCTGATGGCTCTGTCGACCACGAAGTCGCAGTTAGAATCGGCAAAAAAGCGGGTGCAACGAAACGACTGTCAACTGCTCTGTGGCGCAGACGTTCCATCTCGCGGGATACCAAGCTAAAGATGTTCAGTGCTCTCGTCATTTCCATCCTTCTATATGCCTCTAAGACCTGGCAACTGACCATTAAACAGGCCAAGAAAATCGATGCTTTCGCCATGAAGAGCCTCCGACGCCTCGAGAACATAAAGTGGTTCAATTACATCAGCAATAACACGATCATGGAACGTACCGGTCAGAAGCATGAATCAATACTCATCACCCGGCGACGCCTTCGATGGTTCGGCCACCTGCAGCGTATGTCACCAAACTACCCTGCCGCTCTATTATACCAATTCCACCCATAAAACACCGGCTGGAAACGGCCCCGTGGGCGCCTTCGCCGTCGATGGATCGACTGTGTTAAGCACGATTTGGATAGCCTGGGCCTCACGCTTGAGGCGGCCGAGCAGCTGGCCGTTGACCGCCCCACCTGGAAGGCGATGATAAAGAATATGATGTGACCTCTTCGCTGGATATCCGGCAAGAGCTCTAAATCAAGTAGGTGGAGTGGAGAAGATGACTCCGTACAGACAAATTTATTAAAATAAAAAATGTAAACTTTACGACAGATATCGCTTAAGGGGCCCGTTTTGCACGTCGTTCCCCTATTACATAACATATCAGTACACGTGATTTCGGAAATCACACTCAACTTTTATTTAAACATATCAAATTATGAATATTTATCAAGTAAACAATTAGGAGTAACATATGTTTTGAATTTATTTATAAACACAACATGAGTATTTTACAACAAACATTCGGCGATATGATTACTGTAAGTGTGTCTCCACATAGCCGTAGCGCGAGGCAGAAATCACTGCACAAAATACTGTATCACTATTCGAAAACTAAACCAAATATACTGGCATATTATATTAGTTGCAACTGTTGGAATACTAACGTGATAAAGAACAATCTGGAAGACAGCTCTTCTCTCCGTGCGCTTAAGAAATACTTAACTTAAGCCAAGGGTTGAGCAACGGTTATCGTGTCCGTTGATTTCTTTACTTTTTTCTTCATAGAAAATTAGTAGGTGTTGGTATGAACATATGTTGGTATACAACATGCCATTAATGTCATATGTCACCAGTCCGTCCTTTAAAAACTACTACTTTGTGTGTCTCAGTGGAATTCCCCTTGAATTCCGTTTCCGTATAAACGATGACGTCAGTTTCATGCCAACGCAGATGTTCGCGAGTATAAATTCCCTCGCCGTGAATGCATATCATAAAGTCTGGTTATTCTGATACCAGTATCTTGTTTTATGAAGATTACATAATTGCATCGCGATGTTAAATGACCAATGCTGGCGTTAATCTTCTTGTTTTTTGTGACCGAACGCCGTTCCACGCTCGATAACTCCGCCATTTGTCAGAAACCCGGGATTGACCCTTGTTCAATCAAGTACCGCCAAACACAGACTAGCACGTGGGGCCATAGGCTAGTCTTAAACACGAAGTCGTTCAACATTTAGTCATTGCAAATACAGATTGCAGGGCCTAGTTGGCGGGAAAACACGGAGATATCTTAAAAACAGATGTCTCCGTAAATTTGTATTAAAATGAACTGCTTGCCAATGAAAAAACGTCACATTTTATGCAAAACCCACCTATCTGGTGACATGTATGATATCAAGGACAACCAGGAAGCATTACTTAATGTATTTTTTTTTACAATTGCAATAGTTACGAAGCTATACCTTGGCTTGCAAGCTGGCCTTACATGTGCGCCAAATTGCACGGGATTGATTTAGGATCGGTGAAGGGGTTGTGCCAAAAATACACTTCAAGTTTTGGCTGTTTTTCAACATTGTTGTAAAAATTTATGAAACACGCTTAATATGCATTTGTTCACAAAACAAACCCTTGTGAATGCCAATAATATATTTGTGCTTACAAACATGCCAACTTTCTTTCAGGGTATTTTTGACATATTAATTTTTTTTCTTTAAAAGCATGGATATGTCACTAAACAACCTAGAAACTTCATTCATTTTGGACTAGAGTATTGCTTGATGTCTTAGGCAGAGTCGGAGAAAAAACTGTTTGTCTGTCTTCAACAAGTTTATTACAAATGATTAATTCAAAACAAGATTGTCTTTGCCACCAGAGCCACATTAAATGTAAACTGTAATTACTCCAACTTTAACTAAAATAGACAATGAATGAAATAAATAAAATTAATTCATTTCTAAATGTGGGTATACGAATGTTTTGGATATAATGCTTAGCACGAATGAAACGGTTAGTAGATACCATTAATTAACGCAATTAAGGGCCGTACGCATACGCGAAACCCGAACGCAACCTCAGATTTGAAATCGACTCCACATCTCGCGTCGACGTCTAGCAAAACACCATTAGCTAACTGCTCAGTAAGCGGTTAAGTTTTTCGACCCCAACTAAGAATAACAGAAAGTCCGTTATATATGGAAATGTATGTGCATAACCATCTATGATACTTAGAACATTCACAGTTAACAAAAAACTATGCAGATCTGATAATATATAAAGCCAAAAGAGTCAAATGAACACATTTTATTTCACCGCGACAGGCTCGGCACAGCCTCTGCCTGCATCAATGTACTTGTCAACAAGCGACTCTTAAACATTCGTAAAATGTGCTGATTGGTATTTCAAACTCAACTTTCTGTATACGTGTGTGTTCCTAAGAAGTCAAGCCATTAGACTGCGTAAGTCTATTTTTTTAAATTAATATAACTACTCACGTAAGAAATAATGCGGCGTTTGTGCATACGCCGAATATCCCTTTGTTGCGAACGAACGCCGCGTCGAACCGCAGATCTACGGTTGACCTTTAATTGGACTGCAAAAGCTGTGCCGTAGCACTCGATAAAATTTGGGGTTAGATTCGAAACTGGAGTCTCGTTGCGCTTGATTGGGTTAGCTAATGGTGTCTATTGCAAATTTAACAACTTTATATAATAACATTACACAAAAGATACAACGAAATCTAGTTAATGTGACCTTTAAAAAACACTAGTTACTCTGAAACGATATTCAGCACTGTTCATTGATTACAGTTTTCCGAGTATTAATAAAGTGCAATACAACTAACTGACTTAAATCCCTTACTCGTACACACACGCATTCATACCACACACGCACGCCCGCCCGCACACACATCTTTATTACCATGCGTGATGCTTTACACCAAGTTGTTTGGCAAGGAGAATTGCAGCACTGGTATGTTTTCTAGACCGAGACCACTTTAATCTACGACAAGTGTTTTCATCCGACTGTGGGATATTGTACTTCCCCTAGCGGCGCCAGGTAGGAGTCCGAAAGACAAGGCAACGTCGGGCGAACGAAATTGTCCAAGTTTTGAAACGGCGGTCGGTGGTAGGATTCGAACCATCGCCTCTCGATTGACAGTCCAGTCCTCTTCCGCTCGACCACCGCGTCCACATACAAACGCACGTACGCACACCCGCGCAAGCGCGCGCGCACACACACATACGCACAGACACACAAGGAGCAACTAGTGTCAGATCTACAATCCAAAAACATTTCTCTGAATAATGCTAATGGCTTAGTGAACATTGCTACAAGTGTTGGCATGCTAATGACTTAGCGAACATTGCTACAAGTGTTGGCATTGTATGAATGTTGTATCCTTATTATTCCTATTCTTTTATAATTGATACGTATTGTATCATGTTGTATTATCAGTCTTGTTACTGGGTCTTCGGAACTGATGGAACTGAATAAAATACAGAGGCATACGATACAATACAATACAATACAATACAACACAAGAGAAGTGAAGACCGCGATCATGTGAACCCTAGCTTACAGACAACACAACCACCGACGCACCCACCCGGCGACTACGCCCGGTACATCTTCGTCACTATCTCGATCTTATTACGACATATCGGGCAGGAGGCGTGTTCACTGTTCTTGATCTCAAAGGCACACTCGTAGCAGAGCACGACATGTCCGCACGGAGTCAGCACGCAGTCCACGCGTCTCTCCATACACACCTTGCACTCGTCAGGGTCGTGCTGAGCTACGGCCGGCCCGGACGATATCTCAAGTCGAGATAGTTCTCTTTCGAGGGACGGCGGTGGTGGTGGTGGTGACGTCACGCTGTCGACAATACCTAGACGATAAAACAAACACCATAACACAGTATCTACGTTATAAAAACGTTCAATCGAACACCATCTCGACTTCTATGGGAATCACTCAGCCATGCTACAATTATTGCACGAAGACTATTCGTACAAAATATCCATCATCGTCTACAGCCAGGTACTCATTCATACAGATGAGCGAACTGGAACAACGAAGAGCGAACGAACTTGCCCAATGTTCGAAAAGGCAGCAGGTTTTAAATATATTATATATATATATACCTTCAGCATTATAGATAGTCTTAGGAACATTAAATAGTAATCAGTAAACAACGAGGAATATATAATCTTCACTAACCTGGGGCAAATTCATATAATATGTGGGCCGAATATACAAACACGTAAGTCACCTACCACATGTTCTAATCGCTTCAGTGGAACCATAGACGTCAAAGAACATCCACATTTCTAAAGTATGATCAACGTGCATCAGTGTCGCCGTCTTGTGACCATTTTTGTAATAATGTACTTCGCCTAAAACAGCGGAAGACTGCAATATATCCGCAGAAAAGAGCGCAGAGGGTAATTTACTAACTGCGTAAAACAGGTATGATTAGGGTTAAAGTTAGGATTAGAGTTACATAAATGGCTTATTATGGTTACATAACTTTCAAATGTGTAAGGCATCGCCCTAAAGATGGATACGCAAAGCATACGACAATTGTCCTACGTTTTGTGCATACGCTCCCTGTTTCGTATTGCTAAGTTAACACATTAACATAGTAGTTTGAGGCTGGTGTGCGTGCGTGCGTGCGTGCGTACGTGCCTGCGAGCATGTGTGTGTATGAGAGACAGATAGACAGACAGAAACACACAGAGAGCGAGAGCGTGTTTGCACGTGCGTGCTTGCCTTGTTAGGGTAGACCTGTTCAAATACTGTAATCAAATTTCATCGTTACCTTAAATACGGGTCAAAATAAAGAAGTATAACATAGAACAGTAATTACCTTCGAGCGTCAGGTGGAAACTGAGTTTGTCGCCAACACGTGGCTTCAAACAGACATCTTTGTTAACTATCCAATACTCGAGGCGGTCCAGCAGAAAGTCGGAGTCGTCAGGCAGTTCTTCCGAGGTCAACGTGGCCGGATCACAAGTCGTCATTCCGAAAGCGAGCCCGCCAATGTCCAGTTCTTCGTCCAGTGATGACGCAGACACTATCTCGATAGTGAGCATCTCTCCACACCGGAGAGGTCGTGCTGTGAACACGAAGCCATTCGTCATAACATTCGGCTTCCGTTCAGCAACGGTCTCGTCTTGCGACAGGGCAATGTTACGTCCGGTTGTCGTGTGGAAGGGCAGGGGGATATAATGCGTGGTGGGCGGCGGTGGTCTTGCAATTGCCGGCGCTGACACCAACATCGCAGGCGCTGCGACCGCAGGAGGTATGGCTGCGTGGCGTTGACCTAAATTCCCGTCGTGTGTCGGTGAGGTGCTGCCACCTGGCAGACTGATACTGCCGCAGTACTGCCGCCACCTCACGGGATCTACTTGTCTCACCTCTGAATCGAAATCATATATCCATGTACAATATCTTACATACGAAGTGATCCACCAAATGTCAATTAATGCATTTAAATGGAGGCTTTGGTAAACTTACTGCTATATATATATATATATACACATATATATATGTGTGTGTGTACAGCGTGTGTGTGTGTGTGTGTGTGTGTGTGTGTGTGTGTGTGTGTGTGTGTGTGTGTGTGTGTGTGTGTATATATATATATATATTATGGACGCTTATATGGATATTTACAAGCATCTGACTGCAAAAGCTAGGCCCCCGAGGATTAATAAACTGTTCTGATCTTTAATATCATTGCACATTTTGCCAACAATCAAATATCCGCGATATAACAAATGGTAGATTGTGTAGTTGTCCACGTGAATGTCTAAGCACACATTTCCTGACACTGTAAAATAAATAATAAGTTTTACACCATAGAATCTAGTACCGGTTTAGGACAGGGCAGACGAGGCAGTTGCACAGAGGTCCCCACAATACCATTTTTATAGGTGCCTTTACAAGCGTTGTTGTTGTGGATAAATTTTTAGGGGTCGAGACATTTCTGGCGAAACTTGAGTGCTAACAGAGAATGCAAATTTGTGTTATGAAAGGACAAAAGTCGTATTTGGCAGTGACGTCACTATAGGAGAAGGTGGAGAGGGGCGAGAACTACTATGACACGACACCCTGTTAATCACGGCCCGGAGGCCTGCATTGTCGTAAATCCGGCGCTGATAGAATCATGCATTAAGTAATTAAAATAACGCAGCGCCTCACCGACGAGATCAACGGAGACGGTGTTACCATACACGTCAACCATTGCCCACACAGGGCCGTTGATGTCGACGTAATTAAACAGACAACCATTGTCTTCGCCGTTCACATTCATCATCACTTCGCCCCTGAACGTCAGGTAAAACGACAGCACGGTGCCATTTCCTGCGAATCTCATCGGAATTTCCTGCGCCCAGTAGCCCGGCTTGTCGGTGAGATCTGGGCACATGAAAGGTGGCAACGCGGAACTTCTTATCTTCGCGGGATTGTGTTTCGTGAAACCGAAGCGAAGGTAACCATCCCATTTGTTGGTTACGGCGGTGATTACGAGGGAGACGCCTTCACCGATGAAGACTGGTCGATGGCTGAAGCAAATGGCTTTGCAGTACTTGTTCGTCTTCCTCGTCGATCGCCTCCTGTCCGCCGACAGCCGCACATTGCTGCCGTGTGTGGAGTGGAAGACAAGCGGGGTGACACCGCTGGATTCGGACAGACCTGAACACATTCAGGACCTTGAACGGCTTTGTCAACTTTGGTGACACTCTTTATTGTAACATATATGTATACGTACATGTAAACATACATGTATACATACCTACATATGTACATGCATACGTACATACATATGTACATATACACACGCATACATACATACATACATGCAAACATACATACATACATACATACATACATACATACATACTTACATACAAGCATGCATGCATACGTACATACATACATACGTACATACATACATACATACATACATACATACATACATGCATACATACATACATACATACATACATACATACATACATATATACAAGCATGTATGCATACATGCATGCATGCATGCATACATACATACAAACATACATACATATATACATACATACATACAAACCTTACAAACCTTACAAACATACAAATATACATACATACATACATACATACATACATACACACGTACACACGTACATACATACATACATACACACGTACACACGTACACACATAAACAAATACACACACGCATACATAGATACTTATCACACAAACGTGATACATTATTCCCAGGCCTTCCATTTCCATAACGGGCGTGCGTGTATGCATGCGTGTGTGCGTCTGTTTGTGTGTGAGTATGCGTACGTGCGTATTCGTGTGTGCATGAGTGCATGTACGCACACACGCACACACGCACACACTCACACACGCACATACGCACACACTCACACGCGCACATACATACATACATTATATACATACACACATAATATATATGTATATATATATTATATATATATATATATATGTATGTGTATGTGTATGTATGTGTGTATGTGTGTATGTGTGTATGTGTGTATGTGTGTATGTGTGTATGTGTGTATGTGTGTATGTGTATATGTGTGTACGTGGGTACGTGGGCACGTGTGTACGTGTGTACGTGTGTACGTGTGTGCGCGCGCGTGTATGTGTATGTGTGTGTGTGTGTGTGTGTGTGTGTGTGTGTGTGTGTGTATGATGGTCCAGGTGTAGAGCATCCTGGACACTATACAACTCGATGCCACTGGAAACCACTTCTCTGTTGTTGGGTTTACAACTAGGACCACTGAAAATGTGTACAGTGGTCATCTACATATTTTTCGCATATACCAATTAAAACTTTCAGTCCCTAACCTTAGTTCAGCGGCTAAGGGACATGACAAAAGCATGAAAATTGGCACAGGTGTAGATTATGATATATAAAATCATTTCAAGCTAGGTACCCATCGCTATCGACAAGGCACCCAGCCGCCATTTTGATTTTTAAAATGGCCGCCATGGAAATCCATTATCCAGTTATATCAGCTTCTAAGCAACACAGAATCATGTTCTTGGTGTCTAACCCAACATTTCCAGGGTCAAGGAATCCAATTCTGTCATATTCAGTATCCAAGGATGACGGCCATATTGAAATTCAAGATGGCCGCCACGGAAATCCATTATCCAAATATATCTTAGGCAGCTACTCTGAGGCACTGATTGAGGGGGCAATGAGGAAAGAGAGGGTGTTTATGAGCGACTCCATTATGAGAAAAACGGACAAGACACTGAGCGAGGGGAAGGACGTCGTTGTTTGTCTACCGGGGGCTAGGATAGAACACGTGACTGACAGGGTAGAGAAGGTATTGGGACATGGCAAGGGAGGGTCTATACTGGTACATGTAGGAACAAATAATGCAGACAGGGAGGGAACAACTGGGATAGTACAGAAGTATAGACAGTTCGTGAGGAAGCTAAAGAAGACGAGAGTTGAACAGATTATTCTCTCGGGAATTTTGCCAGTAATGGGAGGAAGGGGGGCAACGTATAGAAACTGCAAGAGGATGGCGATGAACGCACTAGTTGTGCAGATGTGTGAAGAAGAGGGGGTGGGATTCATAGATTTATGGGGATATTTTGTTGGGAGGGAAGATATGCACATGAGATATGGCCTCCATCTTATTGGAAAGGGGGCAGAATTTTTCTCAGAGAACCTGCTGCGATCTGTTGACAATGGGACAGGTTGCATCTATTTAAACTAGATTCGCAGGGGGACTCGCAGAAAAGCCTGAAATTGGAGGCACAGATAAAGACAGCACAAATAAATCAGCAAAAGAACAGTCTGGAAAACTCTTCTGAAGCCGGTTATAAATGTGTTTGTTTAAATGCAAGGAGTATAGTAAACAAAAGAAATTAACTAAACATTATGGTAGAAGATATTGACCCTCACATAATAGATACAACCGAATCATGGGCAACCACCGATATATCAGATGCCGAATTGGGACTGACAGGACGTGTAATGTTTAGGAAAGATAGAATAGGAAGAAGGGGAGGTGGAGTTATTTTATATATTAAAGAATCCATCCAGGCTTGTGAAATAAAATTAGAAAGAGAAGCAGATTGCGAAGAAGTTGTTTGGTGTAACATAGTTACAGGAAACTTAACGTTAACAGTTGGGTTAGTTTATCGAAGTCCAAACATAAGCATAGAAGAGAATGAAACAATACAAAACGCTATAAGGGAAGTAAGCAAACGGAACTGTATTATTATGGGGGATTTTAACCACGGGCATATACATTGGAAATCTTTACAGAGTATGGGGAGTGAGGACCACAAGTTTTTAGTTTTAGTTCAATATACTTTACTTTCTCAACATGTGCTAGAACCAACCAGGGGAGAGAATGTGTTAGACTTAGTTTTGTCCTCACAGAATGAATTAGTTGACAATGTTAAATTATGTGAGCCTCTGGGAAGTAGTGATCACAACCAGATACTTTTAACCATCAAAGTAAAATCAGAAATAAATAATAAAAAGCAGTTCAGGAGAAATTTCCACAAAGGAAGATATAAGGAAATGAGGAAATATTTAGCAAAGATAGACTGGAATAATACACTGAAGAATAAGACAGCAACATAATGCTGGAATATCTTAAAGAATGAAATAGAGTGCATCGTAGATAAATTTGTTCCCTTAAAAAAACAAGGGAAACGGACTAGAAAGAAATACTTATCGAAAGAAGCCATTAGAAAAATTAAGTATAAACAAATGATGTGGAAGTCATATAGACATACTCGCAATGACGAAGACTACAACATTTATAAAGAAGCACTAAACCAAGCTACAGCTGAAATTAGAAATTCAAAGAGAAGCTATGAACATAAATTAGCTTGTAATATAAAACATTACAGCAAGAGTTTTTATGCGTATGTTCGAAGCAAACAGAAAGTTCAGGATAAGGTCGATCCTCTAGAAGATAGTGCTGGAAATATAATATCAGAAGGATTCTTAATGGCAGAAGACCTAAATGAGTATTTTAGTTCAATGTTTACCAGAGAAGACACTAGTTCACTGCCAGTACCAGAAGCTAAGTTCAAGGGGGCAGAATCAGACTATTTAAGACAGCTAATTGTAACCCCAGAAATGGTAGCTAAGAAAATTAGGGCTATGAAGGAAAATAAATCACCTGGAGTGGATGGTATTCCACCCAAACTACTAGTGGAAATTGTAGAACAAATTAGCATACCGCTTGCAACAGTTTTCAACTTGTCATTAGAAGAGGGAGTGGTTCCTTTAGAATGGAAAGAAGCAAACATTATACCGTTATTTAAAAAAGGTTCGAGAAACAAGTCAAATAATTATAGACCAGTTAGTTTAACATCGGTGATTTGTAAATTATTAGAAAGACTAATTAAAGATAACATGGTGGATTTTCTTGTTAAACATAACTTGATAAACCCATCTCAACATGGATTTCTAAAAGCGAGGTCATGCTTAACAAATATGTTATGTTTTTTGGAAGATATCACTAAGTGGGTAGATGATGGATCACCAGTAGATATCATCTACTTAGATTTTCAAAAAGCTTTCGACAAAGTGCCACATCAGAGATTACTGCTTAAACTAAAGGCCCATGGCATAGGAAATGGTATAATTAACTGGATAGAAAAATGGCTGATTGACAGAAGACAACGGGTAGTTGTTGATGGGGAGGCTTCAAACTGGAAATCAGTTTTGAGTGGGGTTCCACAGGGATCAGTACTGGGACCTATATTATTCTTAATATATATAAACGATTTGGACGATGATATAGCTAGCAAGGTGTTGAAATTTGCAGATGATACAAAAGTGTTTAGAAGGATTAAAAGTGATGGGGATAGACAGCATTTACAAGATGATCTTGACAGGTTGATCAAATGGTCTGAAAAGTGGCAAATGTTGTTCAATTTTGGGAAATGTAAATGCCTTCACACAGGACATGGGAACGAATATGTAGAATATACAATGGGGGAACTGTACTAAGTACTACTGTAAAAGAAAAAGACTTAGGGCTGACAATTAGTGCTGACATGAAGGTTTCAGAGCAGTGTGGAATTGCAGCTTCAAAAGGAAATCAAATCCTTGGATTGATTAGGCGAAATATAGCATATAAAGAAAAAGAACTAATAATACCGCTGTACAAAACAATAGTTAGGCCTCATTTAGAATATTGTATACAAGCGTGGAGGCCATACCGCAAGAAGGACATAGATATGCTAGAAAGAGTACAGAGGAGAGCGACTAAAATGATACCAAAACTGAGGGATCTTAGTTATGAAAAACGCCTAAAAGAATGTGGTTTAACAACACTAGAGACCAGGAGATTGAGAGGAGATCAGATAGAAGTGTTTAAAATATTGAATGGTTATGAAAATATTGTTAGAAATATGTTTTTTTCAGTTAAGAAAGATAGAAAGACTAGAGGACATGAAGTTACATTAGTAAAGGAGAAGTGTAGATTAGACGTGAGAAAGTTCTCATTTTCACAAAGGACTGTGAATGAATGGAACAGATTATCTGATGATTGTGTGGGTGCTAGTAGTGTGAATATGTTTAAAAATAAAATCGACACATACCTCAGAAGGGCTGGATATATGTAGATAAAAGGGTTGGACTCTCGATAAGCCAAAGGGCTTCCTTGTCCACCTGCCATCTAGAGTTAATTCTCTGGATGGCAATCTTGTTAAATCTTGTTAAAAGACCTGAATGAGTATTTTAGTTCAGTGTTTACCACGGAAGATATTAGTTCACTGCCATTACCAGAGGCTAAGTTCAAGGGGGCAGATTCAGACTATTTAGGACAATTAATTGTAACCCCGGAAATGGTAGCTAAGAAAATAAGGGCTATGAAGGATAATAAATCACCTGGAGTGGATGGAATTCCGCCCAAACTACTATTGGAAATTGTAGAATAAATTAGCGTACCGCTTGCAATAGTTTTCAATTTGTCATTAGAAGAGGGATAGGTTCCTTTAGAATGGAAAGAGGCAAACATTATACCGTTATTTAAAAAAGGTTCGAGAAACAAGTCAGAGAACTATAGACCAGTGATTTGCAAATTATTAGAAAGACTAATTAAAGATCACATGGTGGATTTTCTTGTTAAACATAACTTGATAAACCCATCTCAATATGTTTTTTTTTTAAGCGATCATGGTTAACAAATATGTTACGTTTTTTGGAAGACATCACTAAGTGGGTAGATATCGTCTACTTAGGTTTTCAAAAGCTTTCGACAAAGTACCACATCAAAGATTACTGCTTTAACTAAAGGCCCATGTCATAGGAAATTGTAAAATAAACTGGATAGAAAAATGGCTGACTGACAGAAGACAACGTGTAGTAGTTGATGGGGAGGCTTCAAACTGGAAATCTGTATTGAGTGGGGTACCACAGGGATCAGTATTAGGACCTACATTATTCTTAATACATATCAACGATTTGGATGAAGAAATAACAAGCAAGGTGTTGACATTTGCGGATGATACAAAAGTATTTAGAAGGATTAAAAGTGATGGAGATAGACAGCATTTACTAGATGATCTTGACAGGTTGATCAAATGGTCTGAAAAGTGATAAATGCTGTTCGATTTTGGGAAATGTAAATGCCTCCACGCAGAACTTGGGAACGAAGAGGTAGAATATACAATGGGGGGGGGGGTAATGTACTAAGTACTACTGTAAAAGAAAGGGACTTAGGGTTAACCATTATTGCTGATATGAAGGTTTCAGAGCAGTGCGGAATTGCAGCTTCAAAGGGAAATCAAATCCTTCGATTAATTAGGCGAAATATATCATATAAGGAAAAAAGAACTAATAATTCCACTGTACAAAGCAATAGTGAGGCCTCATTTAGAATATTGTATACAAGCGTGGAGGCCATATCACAAGAAGGAAATAGATATGCTAGAAAGAGTAAAGAGGAGAGCGACTAAATTATACAAAAACTGAGGGATCTTAGTTACGAAATACGCCTAAAAGAATGTGGTTTAACAACACTAGAGACCAGGAGATTGAGAAGAGATCAGATAGAAGTGTTTAAAATAATAAATGGTTATGAACATATTGATATAAATATTTTTTTCTCAGTTAAGAAAGATAGAAGGACTAGAGGACATGAAGTTACATTAGCAAAGGAGCAGTGTAGTTTAGATATAAGAAAGTTCTCATTTTAACACAGGACTGTAAATTAATGGAACGGATTATCTGCTGATTGTGTGGGTGCTAGTAGCGTGAATATGTTTAAAAATAAAATAGACACATACCTCAGAAGGGCGGGATACACATAGATAAAAGGGTTGGACTCTCGATAAGCCAAAGGGCTACCTTGTCCACCTGCCACCTAGAGTTAATTCTATGGGTGGCAATCTTGTTAAATCTTGTTAAATCTATCAGCTTCTAAGCAACATAGAAACATTTTCTTTATGTCTAAACCAACATTTTCAGGGTCAAAGAATTAATTTATGCATATGCTATATCATGTAATGACGGCCATATTGAAATGGAGATGGCCATCACCGATGGCTGCCCTACGTATGCGTTTTATGAACATAATTTTAGCGCCTCTTGAATCCATATGGGGTTCATATATGATTATGAGGAATCCATATGTGGTTCATATATGAATACGTATATATTCACTAGTATGTAAATTTTATTGACAGTTGTTTCTGAGTTATATTCTGAACAATAAGATAAATAGCAGTGCATACACTGGTGAAGACAAATATGTTATTGGTTAAGAATGTACAACAGAAATGGTTACATTTCAAGATCAGGTCGGCGATATGATTTAACAGATTTAACAATATTTAACAAGATTGTTATCCAGAGAATTAACTCTAGATGGCAGGTGGACAAGGAAGCCCTTTGGCTTATCGAGAGTCCAACCCTTTTATCTACATATATCCAGCCCTTCTGAGGTATGTGTCGATTTTATTTTTAAACGTATTCACACTACTAGCACCCACACAATCATCAGATAATCTGTTCCATTCATTCACAGTCATTTGTGAAAATGAGAACTTTCTTACGACTAATCTGCACTGCTCCTTTACTAATGTAACTTCATGTCCTCTAGTCTTTCTATCTTTCTTAACTAAAAAAAACATATTTCTATCAATATTTTCATAACCATTCAATATTTTAAACACTTCTATCTGATCTCCTCTCAATCTCCTGTTCTCTAGTGTTGTCAAACTACATTCTTTTAGGCGTTTTTCATAACTAAGATCCCTAAGTTTTGGTATCATTTTAGTCGCTCTCCTCTGTACTCTTTCTAGCATATCCATGTCCTTCTTGTGGTATGGCCTCCACGCTTGTATACAATATTCTAAATGAGGCCTAACTATTGTTTTGTACAGCGGTATTATTAGTTCTTTTTCTTTATATGCTATATTTCTCCTAATCAATCCAAGGATTTGATTTCCTTTTGAATCTGCAATTCCACACTGTTCTGAAACCTTCATGTCAGTTCTAATTGTCAGCCCTAAGTCTTTTTCTTTTACAGTAGAACTTAGTACAGTTCCCACATTGTATATTCTACATATTCTTTCCCATGTCGCGTGTGAAGACATTTACATTTTCCAAAATTGAACAACATTTGCCACTTTTCAGACCATTTGATCAACCTGTCAAGATCATCTTGTAAATGCTGTCTATCTCCATCACTTTTAATCCTTCTAAACACTTTTGTATCATCTGCAAATTGCAACACCTTGCTAACTATATCATCGTCCAAATCGTTTATATATACTAAGAATAATATAGATCCCAGTACTGATCCCTGTGGAACCCCACTCAAAACTGATTTCCAGTTTGAAGCCTCCCCATCAACAACCCGTTGTCTTCTGCCAATCAGCAATTTTTCTATCCAGTTAATTATACCATTTCCTATGCCATGGGCCTTTAGTTTAAACAGTAATCTTTGATGTGGCACTTTGTCGAAAGCTTTTTGAAAATGTAAGTAGATGATATCTACTGGTGATCCATCATTTACCCACTTAGTGATATCTTCCAAAAACATATTTGTTAAGCATGACCTCGCTTTTAGAAACCCATGTTGAGATGGGTTGATGAAGTTATGTTTAACAAGAAAATCCACCATGTGATCTTTAATTAGTCTTTCTAATAATTTACAAATCACCGATGTTAAACTAACTGGTCTATATTTATTTGACTTGTTTCTCGAACCTTTTTTAAATAACGGTATAAAGTTTGCTTCTTTCCATTCTAAAGGAACCACTCCCTCTTCTAATGACAAGTTGAAAACTGTTGCAAGCGGTATGCTAATTTTTTCTACAATTTCCAATAGTAGTTTGGGTGGAATACCATTCACTCCAGGCGATTGATTATTCTTCATAGCCCTAATTTTGTTAGCTACCATTTCTGGGGTTACAATTAACTGTCTTAAATAGTCTGATTCTGCCCCCTTGAACTTAGCCTCTGGTACTAGCAGTGAACTAGTGTCTTCTCTGGTAAACACTGAACTAAAATACTCATTCAGTTCTTCTGCCATTAAGAATCCTTCTGATATTATATTTCCAGCACTAACTTCTAGAGGGCCGACCTTATCCTGAACTTTCTGTTTGCTTCGAACATGTACATAAAAACTCTTGCTGTCATGTTTTATATTGCAAGCTAATTTATGTTCATAGCTTCTCTTTGAATTTCTAATTTCAGCTGTAGCTTGGTTTAGTGCTTCTTTATAAATGTTGTAGTCTTCATCATTTCCAGTACGTCTATATGACTTCCACATCATTTGTTTATACTTAATTTTTGTAATTGCTTGTTTCGATAAGTGTTTCTTTTTGGACCGTTTCCCGTGTTTTTCTAAGGGAACAAATTTGACGATAATGCATTCAATTTCACTCTTTGAGATATTCCAGCATTATGTTGCTGTCTTATTCTTCAGTGTGTTATTCTAGTCTATCTTTGCTAAATATTTCCTTATGTCCTTATATTTTCCTTTGTGGAAATTCCTCCTATGCTGCTTTTTACTATTCCTTTCTGATTTTACTTTGATGGTAAAATGTATCTGGTTGTGATCCCTACTCCCCAGTGGCTCACATATCCTGACATTGTCAACTAATTCATTCTGTGAAGACAAAAACATGTCTAACACATTCTCTTCCCTGGTTGGTTCTAGTACATGTTGAGGAAGGAAACTATCTTGTACTAAAACTAAAAACTTGTGGTCCTCACTACCCATACTCTGCAGAGATTTTCATTTTATATGCCCATGGTTAAAATCCTCCATAATAACACAGTCCCGTTTGCTCACTTCCCTTATAGCGTTTTGTATTTTTTCATTCTCTTCTAAGCTTATGTTTGGACTTCGATAAACTAATCCAACCGTTAACGTTGAGTTTCCTGTAACTATGTTACACCAAACAGCTTCTTCGCAATCTGCTTCTCTGTCTAATTTTATTTCATAAGCCTGGATAGATTCTTTAATATATAAAATAACTCCACCTCCCCTTCTTCCTAGTCTAACTTTCCTAAACATTACACATCCTGTCAGTCCCATTTCGGCATCTGATATATCGGTGGTTGCCCATGATTCGGTTGTATCTATTATGTGAGGGTGAATATCTTCTACCATAATGTTTAGTTCATTTCTTTTGTTTATTATACTCCTTGCATTTAAACAAACACATTTATATCCAGCTTCCAAACAGTTTTCCAGACTGTTCTTTGCTGAATTATTTTTGCTGTCATTATCTATGCCTCCAGTTTCAGGCTTCTCTGCGAGCCCCCCTGCGAATTTAGTTTAAATAGATGCAACCTGTCCCACTGTCAACAGATCGCAGCAGATTCTCTGAGAATACTGCTGCCCCCTTTCCACTTAGATGGAGGCCATCTCTCATGTACATATCTTCTCTCCAAACAAAGTACCCCATATATCTATGAATCCCACGCCCTCTTCTTCACACATCTGCTCAACTAATGCGTTGATCGCCATCCTCTTACACTTTCTGTATGTTGCCCCCCTTCCTCCCATTACTGGCAAAATTGCTGAGAGAACAACCTGTTCCACTCTTTTCTTCTTTAGCTTCCTCACTAGATGTCTGTACTTCTGAACTATCCCAGTTGTTCCCTCCTTGTCTGCATTGTTTGTCCCTACGTGTACTAGTATAGACCCTCCCTTGCCATGCCCCAATACCTTCTCTACCCTTATATGGAAAACATATTCAACATCGTGTTGACAACACGTCTTGTGGTTTACTGGCAAGTTACGAATGGACTTGTTTGTGCAGAAACCACAATAAGTGTTCTCAGCAATACCACTAGGCCGATGTCAAGATCAAGTCAATGGCCCACAAAAAGTGACGGTTGTGCTGTAAGCTTAATAGAAGTCCATAATCCTGAGAGAGGTGGATGGTGACAGGGCCAGATATATCACAGTGTTTAAACTGGCAATTAAAAACTCAACAAAGCATAAATGTACTGCAGTCTGTCATACAAAACAACTTTGCTAAATAAATACCATCTTTAGTGTCAACATTTAAACATTTGTGTAATCCAACAATCGCTGAAATTCGCGCATATATGCAGACTCCGAGGACAAACTTAGTCATGGAAAAAATTATGTAATGCAAACGGAATACACTATTAAGGGCATATGGAAATATAGTACAGCAGATACGCGGACGAAACAACCGAAAAACACCAATTATGACAAGGATCACAATCAGACTGACTGGAGTACCAAACATAGTACTTCTCATCATTTCATATTGCTCCATACCTCAACACAAATGTGTGAGCAGTGCATGTAGTGCAATGTGGATGATGCCCAGCAATAATGTATCATATACATTACATCCCAGTTGGCAACTGTCGGAAGAGTATATATTGTATGTAAGAGGTATTTTGCTGACATCATCAAGCAACCAATAAGAGAACGCGGAATATACAGCGTAACAACTCAAGGTGTTTTATTATTTGGTACAATGTACAAGGTCATTCTTTTCCGATGGCTAGGTAATCACCAGCACACAAGATCAGATAGTTGTGACTACAGTCCATAAAGCCACCAACGACCTGCAGTACCTTCAGCCATGAACACAAGAGGAGGCGGACATCGGCAGCATATTACTCTATGTAGCACAATGTGTTTACCAAGGATTTCCCAAAGT
>CM034534.1:292060-367060 GCA_020002185.1 Paraescarpia echinospica | reverse complement strand
CATATGCAGTCACGGCTTGAATTGTGTTATATTCATTTAGGGTACGGCGGGAATTTGCACTACAATTTGACCATGGATTTTCCATAGATAACATGACAACACTGCTTATGATCGGTGAATTGTGGTTCATAGCTTTATTAATAAATGTTGTGAACCTTTGCTTTAAGATGACCAATAATGGTAATCTATCCGATAACAAAAATATAACAATGATATAACTTCACCGCGGTGCTAACCACCACAACTTTCTATGCGCTTTTCGCCATTCAAGCGATGAGTGTACTGCCCTTTAATTTCACCTATAATTTCAAATTCTATAAGAGGACATTTTTGTGTCACCAAATTGTATCACTTTAACTGTCTATTCTAAAAATAACTTGGACCCACACACGCGCATCGGTGCCTCATTTATATGATTATGAATTTATTCAACATTTCATATACAGCAAAACAATTCAGTTAAATTAATAATATACTATCGTTGCGTGTTGGCTTTTATTAATAAATTGGGTATAAATAAGACTTAATCAACAACAAAATGGAATACATCTGGTGATGCTAATGTGGTCCCTCAGTCGTATTGTAGCCGTCGTTAAAAATCATCAATTCTAGAGGTAAAACTGTTTGGACTTATTTAAGTGTATGGCACTTGCGCATCTGGAGCATCTATGCATACCGTAAGATTAAAATCCAATATAAAATTCCTTAACGCATGTGCATGACGCGTATTCCTAGCCTAGCACGCACACAGTGCCACACACACACACACACACACACACACACACACACACACACACACACACACACACACACACACACACACACACACACACACACACACACACACACACACACACACACACACACACACACACCCACACACACACACACACACACACACACACACACACACACACACACACACACACACACACACACACACACACACACACACACAAACACACACACACACTTTGTTATCATTGGCTTACAACCATTGATTGAGTAACAAACCGAACGCAGCACAGATTTCTAATGTTCAAAGTCGCAACAAACATTATAGCCGTTTAAGCGGAGGTTCTAAAAAGCGGCGTTATGCCCCACGGGTGCGGCAAAACTCCCACCACTGGGACTTGTGTACTAAATTAGCCTCATTAAGTAATTTGTTGACTTATATCAGATTACAAAACGATGGTGTTATTAGTACGTTTAAGCATAGAGGAAAGTTACTGCATACTACTTTCATAGCTGTTTTATAACCTTTTCACGAACCTTAATTTAAACTGTTAATTAATCAGTCCTTTATCTGATATTTAACAAGTGCGTTTAACATATGTATTATATTCTTATGCGCATATAGACCAAGTCAATTACTCACTTTAATAGTCACATCCATGACAGCGGTAGTACTCCCGACCCCGTGTGTTTTGCCCTACTGCTACTTGGCCGTTTTGTCCCATATGTTTAATATTTAAAACATTACCTTTTACACATTTAATGCGCGAACGCCGTGCTTCAATAACTAAAAAACTGATTAAACCAGACAAATTATTGTGTTTTCGCTCCTCCATAACTTATTATTATTTACATATGTTTTATTTGACATATTTCATTGACATCATGGCTAATTTAATTAATGTTTTATGTCGCCTGACGGCGTGTACGTGGCTCGGTGACAATATATTCAAAGGGAGCGTTTCGCGTTTTATTGATAATTTAGTTTTTTCAATTTAAAAAAATGCTCAAAGTTTACCTGACTACAGTTCTTATTTTCGCAACATATAGATAGATATGGGCTGGGCGTTATGCCCCAAACCATTACACAGAATCTTTAATATTAAACTCGTTTGCACCTACCATTTCATTTCTGCGGTGGTCAATGTACGGCGTGTTTGTAGTCAGTCCTAAGGACAAGTCATCGCCCATATAAGAACCTTCAGTAGGTCGCCTACTTATCTTTACTGTTCGGCCACTGGGAGCCTTGCCTTTGATCTCTCCGCTACCCGCCCCCCACCTGCAGCCAGTTTCGTGTCGGTCTATTGCACTAACCGCAACACACACGTCCGTCTATTATCCTCAGACCCCGCGGGGGGGGGGCTTTCACTGATTAGATAACGAAGCTTTCAATAATTAGCAAAGAGGTAATGTGTAGTGCGCGTGATTAAACAATTCCACGCATGTTCGCTTGCGAACTATCTCTCCAAAATCGCGGTAGGCTACGCTGATTCAATAGAGACAGAGACAGAGACAGAGACAGAGACAGAGACAGAGACAGAGACAGAGACAGAGACAGAGAAAGAGACAGAGACAGAGACAGAGACAGAGACTGAGATAGAGCAAAGACAGAGACAGAGACAGAGACAGAGACAGAGACAGAGACAGAGACAGAGACAGAGACAGAGACAGAGACAGAGACAGAGACAGAGACAGATTCAGAGACAGAGACAGAGACAGCGACAGCGACAGTGACAGAGACAGCGACAGAGACAGAGATAGAGACAGAGACAGAGTCAGAGATAGAGATAGAGACAGAGACAGAGACAGAGTCAGAGATAGAGACAGAGATAGAGATAGAGACAGAGTCAGAGTCAGAGATAGAGACAGAGACAGAGATAGAGCAAAGACAGAGACAGAGTCAGAGAGAGAGAGAGAGAGAGAGAGAGAGAGAGAGAGAGAGAGAGAGAGAGAGAGAGAGAGAGAGAGAGAGAGAGAGAGAGAGAGAGAGAGAGAGAGAGAGAGAGTCAGAGACAGACTCAGAGACAGAGACAGAGATAAAGCAAAGACAGAGACAGGGTCAGAGATAGAGATAGAGACAGAGACAGAGACAAAGTCAGAGATAGAACAAAGACAGACACAGAGTCAGAGATAGAGACGGAGACGAGATTTAGACGGAGACGAGATAGAGGGAGACATAGACGAGATTCGTGTCCTGACTACTGTAAAATAAACCAATATAGCTCAGAACCGATACAACGTGAATGCTATGCTGTAAATAGTTTAGATTCACTGCGATTGTTCCAGTCTTTTTCTTCTTCTGTGCTCAATGGTACACAACAAGGAGGTGACATGTCTGCGTGTGCATTGTCCGTGTATATATGTATACGTGGCATCACGAGTGTGTCCGTGTTGCTTTGTTTTGTTTCATTGGCAACTAGCACCGACAGCGCCACCATAAAGTTGGTTTCAGGAAGGTATTATTTACAAAGAAGTGCTCATTAACGTATTTATTAGTAGTTCGAATATTATTCCAGTTTTCCCTAAGATAAATGGTGAGGAATTAACGAATGTTTACTTTTTGTGTACCGTGGATGCGAAAAGATTTTGACACGGAATATTTCGCCAACTTTGAAGACATTATCTCTAACGTTGATTAAACAAAGGCAGTAGGGACGTGACAGAATGAGCCAAGTCCTACTACAAAGACTTAAATGACTAGAAACTCATTAATGGCGAATTATTGTAAGTCGCAATTATATTTAATCGATCAAACAATTACCGTTGTTTCTGATTTATCGTGTATTGCGACAACCATGGCCTAGTGAGAGAGAAATCCCTCACATGCAATAATTAAGGTTGCAGTATACTACTTACAAATGACACTATAGTTTCTGATTTATCGTGTATTGCGACAACCATGGCCTAGTGAGAGAGAAGTCCCTCACATGCAATAATTAAGGTTGCAGTATACTACTTACAAATGACACTATAGTTTCGATTCTGATAATTATTTTACATGTCAATTGTTATTTCAATATCAACTGTGGGTGGAAGCAAAACATCCTAAAATGAAGTTCCGGGAACAAATATACATAAGTCAACCTTTGGTATTATATATAGTAAAAAGATAGTTATTCGATAAACATAATAATATGTTTTTCAGGTGTAAATGATGGATTAATATTCTAAAAACAATAAATAGTTACTACAGTCCCAGAGGTGATGTGATATGTTTTTTTGTACCTACTGTGTCTGTTTCTTTACCTAATTAGTGCAATAAAGCACTTAATTTGTTATTGTTTATTATGCAACTTCCCTTTCAAAATGTTTTCTTTAAATAAATTTTACTTTTTCTTTGAATTATTGTATTCTTATAATAATATTTCGTGTTTAATACCATCGTTTCATAAATCGTATAAGTCTGATATATGACATTGTTTTTATTAGTTTGCTTCTGTCTGAACACGTGACTTCATTCACGTCCGCTCAGAATCGCCCTTTTTGAGCAGAGAACCTGCGTGTGTGTACAAGTCATATAACATAAGCATGTCATAATTGCATTGGTCAGAAACGTGTACGAAGGGATTGCGCAACAGTATTGGACACTTAGCTGTACTTCAGTCGTAATCCGGAGCTGATTTCTTAGTGTCTATTGTGACTCGGCCGGATCAACTCTGGCACGAGAGCCTGTCAGTTTACACGGGCGAACAGGACACGCTATCTTTTGTGCACAATGGACACTACAGTGGACAGCACTTAAAAGTGAGAGTAAACACTGCATAGAGCTAGACCTCTGAACAAAGTAATTTTCATTGTTCAAAATAACGTGTTCTTCTTCCGATCAATTCTCTTTTCGCCACCAGTTCTTCGTATTTTTCAATACATCCTTCATGAAATTGTAATTATTGCACCGACTAGTATTAAACCGAAGAGGTTTTAATGTAAGTGTTAGTTTTGAACATGTTCACATATAGCTAGCATTAAGACACTTACTATAAAATGTTTTGACTTGTTCTAATCAGTTGTTGTTCTCCACACGGGAATGAATGAATTATTACTTCCAACCAACAGTGTTGCTTTACTAACGCTGCTGAAAATGCTTGCCTGAACCGTCACAAATTTCACATGGCATACTTATTATTATTATTACTAGCATTTCCATAGCGCCATATATCCGGGACCAGCCCGTTCATAGGCGCGTATACACATTATAAAACTTACACGAAATCAAGTTATATATATATATATATAAGTAACTAAAATACATGACATATTTGCATAAATATTAATATAATTAAGTAAAATAATATATATTATAATATGTAAAATTATATAAAAATATAAATAATAATAAATAAATTAAAATATATTACAGTGTATATAATAAAAAATAAAATTAATTGATTAAATACATGTTCATAAAAAGTGTCACAGCACAGTACGTCTGTCGAAGTACGCCTGCTTAAATGGGTAAGTTTTAAGGCAAGTTTGGAATATATTCAAAATGTCTATTTGACGAAGGTTTATTGGCAGAGCGTTCCAGAGCGTAGGTCCAGACACGGAGAAAGCTCGTCTGTCATAGCCCTCTAAATTGTAGGGCGGGACTACAAGCAGATGTAGATCAGCAGATCGGAGGTTGCGGGTGGGCGTATACTGTGTTATAAGATCTTGGACATACGCTGGCGCAAGCGAGGTCATGCTTAACAAATATGTTATGTTTTTTGAAGATATCACTAAGTGGGTAGATGATGGATCACCAGTAGATATCATCTACTTAGATTTTCAAAAAGCTTTCGACAAAGTGCCACATCAGAGATTACTGCTTAAACTAAAAGCCCATGGCATAGGAAATGGTATAATTAACTGGATAGAAAAATGGCTGATTGACAGAAGACAACGGGTAGTTGTTGATGGGGAGGCTTCAAACTGGAAATCAGTTTTGAGTGGGGTTCCACAGGGATCAGTACTGGGACCTATATTATTCTTAATATAAATAAACGATTTGGACGATGATATAGCTAGCAAGGTGTTGACATTTGCAAATGATACAAAAGTGTTTAGAAGGATTAAAAGTGATGGGGATAGACAGCATTTACAAGATGATCTAGACAGGTTGATCAAATGGTCTGAAAAGTGGCAAATGTTGTTCAATTTTGTGAAATGTAAATGCCTTCACACAGGACATGGGAACGAATATGTAGAATATACAATGTGGGGAACTGTACTAAGTACTACTGTAAAAGAAAAAGACTTAGGGCTGACAATTACTGCTGACATGAAGGTTTCAGAGCAGTGTGGAATTGCAGCTTCAAAGGGAAATCAAATCCTTGGATTGATTAGGCGAAATATAGCATATAAAGAAAAAGAACTAATAATACCGCTGTACAAAACAATAGTTAGGCCTCATTTAGAATATTGTATACAAGCGTGGAGGCCATACCGCAAGAAAGACATAGATATGTTAGAAAGAGTACAGAGGAGAGCGACTAAAATGATACCAAAACTGAGGGATCTTAGTTATGAAAAACGCCTAAAAGAATGTGGTTTAACAACACTAGAGACCAGGAGACTGAGAGACGATCAGATAGAAGTGTTTAAAATATTGAATGGTTATGAAAATATTGATAGAAATATGTTTTTTTTCAGTTAAGAAAGAAAGGCGACTCACCTTTACAACACTATGTTGCAGAAGCAATAAATTGACGATTGCATGACATCGTTTATCTCATTTTTCATGTTTTGCACTATACATGCACATTTTTTTAATGTTGTAGGTTTTACTGGTATGTGTGTGTTTCGGTTTAGGTGGCTTTCGATAAGCGTTCCCTTTTAAAAAATTACCGGTAAAATCTCCCTATTGTGTTTTGATACTATAGCGATATATCCCTATTTTGGGTTCATTCAACTTGGAAGCTCCGTAATAGTCTTAACTTAACTGCCGTCGTCATCATCGTCATCGTCGTCGTCGTCATCATCGTCATCGTCGTCATCGTCGTCGTCGTCGTCATCGTCGTCGTCGTCGTCGTCATCGTCGTCGTCGTCGTCGTCGTCGTCATCGTCGTCGTCGTCGTCATCGTCGTCGTCGTATTCGTCGTCGTCGTCATGTATGCTTCACAGTAGTGGATACGGACATGTATAGGTGACATAATAGTTGGTTATAGAAATACAGAAGTGTCATGCCACCAAAACACGGAGACCGCGTAAATTATTCACACAATCGTGTAAAGTGACATCCATATTCGTATTCGTTTGAACCCAGGGTCCATAAGTTATTTCATACGATTCGGTATAGTATTTCTCCCGGGCAAGCCACCTGCGGTATTGCTGAATTCTTAGTCTCATATTTTATAAACACGTGTAACGTTAACGAGCTATTTATCATGTGCCGTCTCACTTAAAGTAACCGTGTCGTTTGCGGCAGGACTCGCGTCGTAATGATCGCCAGTGAGTGGGCCCCGTGGGACGTCAGTGGCCTCTTTCTGGCACGACTGTTTACGTTGAGGAACCACGTTACGAATGGAGGCAACACATCTGCTGGGCTGTCCCGGCACGCGGTGTTTACGTTAATATGTGTACTAACACGACTGTCAAGGCAGGCCATGAGATACACCAGGACACTGGACAAGTTTAGTCCTAATTGACATCGTTGTGTCTTGTCATTATCAACATGCGGTGTGTCAGAATTCGCCATAACATCTGGCCAATTAAGACGAAGAAAAGCGATAGCGCGCCAAACACTTGAGTTGGCATTTTTATCGTAGTCAGGTGTGAAATTAAGTACACCGCAATAAAATATAAAATGTGTTTACTGTATTGACCCCGCTCTTCTTCGCAGGTACATCGTTCCATTCCGCACCAGCGGTCGAATATATAGTCTTAAAATTAGTTCTGGATCACTTTGACATATAATATGTTATATAAATTATTTTTGCTTTGATTGTGTTTGTTTTTGCAAGGTACAGGAACAAAATAATTCACAATTTCCGGAAACTAAATTGTATTATTTCGACTAAATATCAAGAATATAAAAGTAGGAATATTCAGACGCCACCATGACGTCATGCATAACGTCAGCCTATCACCCAACGCGGAAAGTGGAAACCTTTTGTGGAATGACCCACTGATAGAACTAAATGTAATTTCGTAGAGTTGCATGTTTGTATAGAATATTAATAAAACCGTTACTGTTAGTCATATTGTGTTTGTATTTGAGGCAGGTTTGTGAAAGATATAATATATATATATATGTATATATATATATATATATATATAGATGGATATTTATTATCATAATGTGTGTAGCTATAAACGCGTTGGAAGATGTACATTTGTCTGTGCGTGGACAGGATCGATGTGCATTGCATATATCGGAATACCACTTTTTCATCACATGCATATTTTATTTATTTCCTACCAGAATAAATTATGCTAATACTAATAAGACATCTGACAACTTCACCAAACGCATCTTCATAACATCAGCATGTTCGCTCGCTCACACACACTTGCGCACCACCATATTGTACACGCATATATTTTTATTATTATTTATATTCATGAATGGTTTCTGCGTTGTCTTAACCCACTATTGTGCACGTGATAGACCCGCTACGTCGTCTTTAGTTCGTGTGTTTCTGGGTATTTTAAGAAAGGTTAACGTGAAGTGGAAGAAACATGTGTTAAAAAACTACACACCAAACGCAGAATGTTGTTTAGTTTTACACTGATATACTAGACAGTAACACTATCTAACAATATAACAATAATAATCCCAACACTTGGCCCAGACGGACCAAGGTTTCAGTATGTATGGTGTCAGCCATTGACGTGTTCATGTAACAATATATTGTCCGAATTAAACTGACGAAGGAGAATATGTCGAGAGGATCCCAAAAGCTCCGTCCCCCCATTGTCATATTAAGCAGTATTATGACATGAACTCAAACTCTGCTATTGCATTAAACCAGGTGAAAATCCGCGGAACATCCAACGGTCCGATAAAGCGAAAGACATTTAAAATCCCAATCCGCCCTTGTAATCATTCACCTACATCGCACCTCCGTCCCCACCTCCCTCCGTTCCTACCTCCCTCCGTCCTTACCTCCCTTCATTCCTACCTCCCTCCGTCCTTACCTCCCTCCGTCCTTACCTCCCTCCGTCCTTACCTCCCTCCGTCCCTACCTCCCTCCGTCCCACATCGCACTGCCGTTCCTACCTCCCTCCGTCCCTACCTCCTTCCGTCACTACCTCCCTCCGCCCCTACCTTCCTCCGTCCCAGATCGCTTCACCGTCCCTATCTCCCCCCGTCCCTACCTCCCTCCGTCCTAGATCGCACCTCCGTCCCTATCTCCCTCTCCACCAAATCCAAGCCTGTGTTTTCCGGTCAGTATTTGATGTAATCGCGCCCTCCCTCTGGAGTAGAGAACCTACAAATGTGTGATTGGGAGCGACACACCACTGTCAATTGTAGACTGGATACGGCCAGTACGAGAGTCCGGCAATCGGCACCGATGGATACAGAAGTGGACGTAGACCGTGGTCGGAGGAGCACATCAGACGTCCGTCCTTCACAAGTATCTTGATGGCGACTTTGCGAGCCACGAGTGAAGACATGACGCCGCTATTGAGACAACCCTTCAGCTGCTGCTCGTGCTGGTGTAGCTGTTTCCGCTTCGTCTTGTAACGACGGTTTTGGAACCAGATTTTGACCTGCAGACGAAACAAGCAGAGCCGCGTGAACTATTTTGTAGTCAGTGTATTGTATGTGCAGCACAAGGCATGTCATAATACACCAATTGATGTGAGGATTTTACGTCATTATGCAGCTGTTCACTATGTTTCTATGTGCAGCACAAGGCCTGTTAGAATGCACCGATTGATGTGAGGATTTTACGTCATTATGCTGGTGTTCACTGAGTTTCTATGTGCAGCACAAGGTCTGTTACAATACACCGATTGAAGTGAGGGTTTTACGTTATTATGCTGCTGTTCACTGTGTTTCTATGTGCAGCACAAAGCCTGTTACAATACACCGATTGAAGTGAGGGTTTTACGTTATTATGCAGCTGTTCACTGTGTTTGTATGTGCAGCACAAAGCCTGTTAGAATACATCGATTGACGTGAGGGTTTTACGTTATCATGCAGCTGTTCACTGTGTTTGTATGTGCAGCACAAGGCCTGTTAGAATACACCGATTGACGTGAGGGTTTTACGTTATTATGCTGCTGTTCACTGTGTTTGTATGTGCAGCACAAGGCACGTTAGAATGCACCGATTGACGTGAGGGTTTTACGTTATTATGCTGCTGTTCACTGTGTTTGTATGTGCAGCACAAGGCATGTTAGAATGCACCGATTGATGTGAGGGTTTTACGTTATTATGCAGCTGTTCACTGTGTTTGTATGTGCAGCACAAGGCCTGTTTCAATGCACCGATTGACGTGAGGGTTTTACGTTATTATGCAGCTGTTCACTGTCTTTGTATGTGCAGCGTAAGGCATGTTACAATGCACCGATTGATGTGAGGGTTTTATGTTATTATGCTGCTGTTCACTGTGTTTGTATGTGCAGCACAAAGCCTGTTAGAATACACCGATTGACGTGAGGGTTTTACATCATTATGCAGCGGTTCACTGTGTTTGTTGTATGAAGAGCATTTTATCATAATATTATATACCTGGTTAATTGCTCATAAGATCACGTATTTTCACCATAAATTCTGATTCGAACAAGAATGTATAAGAAGGTTGCTTTGTTCCTAAGTATTATGTGAACAGGTTAAAAAACGTTTTGTACCCAGAAGTAATAAAAGTAAAGGTAAGTTCTTATATAGCGCAGTATCTGGTTCTCGGTTCTCAAGACAGCTCAAAGCGCTTTACACTTTACTCTCTTGCAGACCAATTCAATCGAACACAATCTCGATTTATCCGTGAAGCATGCAGCCACCCTGCAATTAATGCGCGAAGTCTATTCATACACAAATAGCTACCACTGTCTATAGCCAGGTACGCATTCATACAGATGAGGGTTCGACACTGCAGCACATGATTCGAACCCGGGTTTTTAGGTTGAGAGTCCGAAGCTCTAATCACTGCGTTAAAGCGCTCAAGTAATTAAATATAATCTTGTAACATTGGTGCAACGAAAACCGTTTACATGTACATTATTACACAAAAGAACAAATACTCGATAATAGCCAAGTGATAAAATTATATCAAGTGTATATATCTCCATATATAAATGAAAGTAACAAAATAGTCACAATTGTCATATAAAAGCTCTTGTTCCAACCACAAACCAGCGAGCAAAATCCCACACCAATCGCGTTTCAAAGTGATTTAAGATGTAATGCTCAAATGCAGAAATTCAGGTAGCTTAAAGCACTCGGAACCTCACAACGAAAAATGGTAAATAATCTACGAGATTATCTATTTTATTGTTTATTATATGAACATGTCTGTCAGGTTGTAAATCGGTTTAAATAGTCCTAAGGACCCTGCTTTTACATTTTACGTAAATTGAAATGTAATATTTTGTCCTAACCATCACATCTGACCTCACCTGTACTCACCTGTGTTTCTGTCAGCTTCAGGCTCTGGGCAAGGTCGGTCCGTTCTGGTCCCGACAGGTAGCGCTGTTGACTAAAGCGTCGCTCGAGTTCGAACACTTGGGCGTGCGAGAAGGCCGCACGGGAGCGCTTCTTGCGAGGTTTGCTATCAGATATGGTCGACAGGTAGCGTTGTCGTTCGACAGACACCGACGACCCGTCAAGTTCTTTTCCGCCATGACAGGTAGTCGCCGTATCTGTCAGAAGCACACGCGTGTCGTTATATAGCATAATGTATGACGCCATATTTATGATAACGAGTTTAGCAATTCTATGATACCGATTTTATATTATTTATCAACATGATTTTAGCTTGTTTATTATACAAATCTTACAATAGTTATTGAGTTTGAAAAAAGTTGTGATTATAATTCTAAAATATTTTGATAATGATGTTTTAATACATACTTATGTTTCGATATATACTATTCTTTACGAATATCGGCGCTACACAATATATCGTTATTATTATTATTATTATATAACTTATCTGTGTAGTACCTAGTAAGATCTACTCCAAATACATAATATTTTAGATATTTTAACAAGACCCTACATTTGAAACGACGTGTTGTAAATGAATAAACATACGCAACACAATATATTGAACACAACGTTCGTAATGTAAGTAGGCATTAAAGGGAAACAAACGGCGATCGTGTGGGCAAATGCACATAAAGAAGTTAATACACTTTAACCATTTGCAACTACAGTCAATAATATATATAATGCCTGTGGTTTACTCAGAATTTATTTTCAAACTGCATCCGACGGCTGATGCCCCCGATGCTTGACCAATAAGTGTCTACAGCTTCTTTGGACAGAACGCTGCGGTGACGCGTCGAATGCTCCTGTTTCTTAGATTTGTATATGCATATGACAGCTTATATGTTGTTTTCTCATATTCCCTTTACTGCCGTAATGCCATACAACGCACCACGAAGACGTAACTAACGATTTTTTCTATTTACTGCGCCAAAACAAATGCGGCGACGCAAACAAGAGTAATATTCTCAGTTTGGCGACTAGCGAATTGGAGAGAGTAGGCATTGGTGACGCCAGGCTTTCTATCAAAATGGCCCTGTCCGTGCAATGTCAATTACGTGTCTTCAACAGGGTTATCCAAGTAAATTGCTTGCATATTATTTTTGATTGTAGTTGCCAATGGTTAGTTTTTATCAACTCTTTTAGGTACGTATGCGTAAAAAGATGTATTTTGTTTCCTTTTCATATTGCTTAATAACAAATTATAATATAACGTGTGTTAATATAGTTTGACACAGTGTAAGAGCCTGACGCTTCACCTTAATAGTGCACAGGACGTGTCTGCTTTATTGAACTACCATAATAAAAACACGTTGTACTCTTTTCTCATAGGAAGTCTCTAAAACCACAGCCATCTGTTCTGTAGGTCACGTGATAATAATCATTGACGTCGGCACAACTCTTCCCATGAGAGGGAATACCCCGACAGCTCGCCACGAAAGAGTCAAACGAAACGTTTGCCTTTTAATCTTTCGAAATTAACTCACTCCATTTAGGCATCATAATGTGCCTGCCATTAGACAGCCGCAAAGACACGACAGGAGTGGGAGACAAGTACGCCGCCATACGGCGACAAGAGGAACCGTCACGCGCCGCTGAACAAGGACAACTTGGCCGCCAAAAGGAGCCGAGCGCCGACTTTACGCGTGACTGAACAACACGCTTCAGCGACGTCGGGTGTTACGTTGTGACGAATTAGTGAAATTAAAGATCCCACCTTCCGCTGTTACGTCACTCTTTGAAATGCTACGGTAACTCACCGGATTTGATTGAAGTGAATTAAACTGCCACGGTGGCTGATGTCGTAAGATTGGTTTAATCAATGAGCAGAGAGAAGACGTGCTGAGTGTCTTCGCACAAACGTATTCCGGTAAACGAAAAGTCTACCTGGACGGTAAATAAGACAAACTTTACGGGCATATTACGCTTACATGCCTTTGTCACATTGTCTCGATGAATGGCCTAGTCGAGAAAGAATGGTACGGTGGAACAATGCTACATGCGTGCACGACAACAGACGCTCTATGTACCTATAGCGCTTTTTGTCGTGCCATCTGATTATTCGACAAATTGGTTTAGTACAATTCTCCTGAATGGGAGTGCATTTAGTGGCGTGCTCTCTTGTGCGCCTTACAATAATCTTGTCGCTTTTAACGTAGTTGGAAAGTGTAATCCGTAGTGCGGTCAATAATTCAATATAATCAGTGGCACTTCACACGCAAGCACGACAAGCCGTGGAAAGTAGGTTCGAACACGCAGTATTTTACTCAACTTAATTCATGACTAGAAAGGACGCACAACATTGATATTATGTTTAAAAATCTACAAAAAGGACACGACACATATTATGTCGTTTAGACAGTCACTTGTACAGACGTTTGGTTATTCGCGTGCCAGTTAATTTCCTGAAATGAATACTAAAGTTGCTACAAATCACGACGACTAGGAAATGCTTTAGAACGTTGACACATTCTTGACAACAACAACTAAGCCCAAACGCGCACTAAAATGATTAAATACATAAGTCTGTATTTTATCATTTATATATTCTAAAAATATATACTGTTTCATAATTTTGTATTCGCAACTCACCGATTGTACGTTTGGTTTATAAGATTGATATTAAAACAATTCTTTGATAATTTTAATCTGTTTATAATGTAAACAATTATGAATTAATCCTGGTAATATGACTAATGCATGTAATTGTATGCATTTATTTTATCAGAATCATGTTTTATTAATCACAAATTGCCATGACAATATAACAACTCCGTTTCGATTAATATAACACTTAAAATGTAAATACTGTAGCCTGATTACTGATTCCAACAACAACATGATAAACACATAATTGGACCACAAAATATGTATTTCGTATGTCGGGGAGAGTATTTAAAAAGTTTGCACACACACACACACACACACACACACACACACACACACACACACACACACACACACACACACACACACACACACACACACACACACACACACACACACACACACACACACACACACACACACACACACACACACACACACACACACACACATACACAAAACTCTTTTAACAAGATATACAATACTTTGCTGCGATATCCTTTGTTGAAGATATTTACACCAGAAAAACCTTTGTATTGGAGTGGCCCGCGCACCTAAGTCTTGCTTTGTGTACATGTGAATGCCGCACTCGCTCGCGATAATCCACGGCGGACTTGCGCCGATGATACTAAGCACTTCAGCGACACGAGTTTATTTTCCTTTCGTCTTGTCGTTTGTTATTGAAGCGGACCCGAACACCGCTTTCTCCGCGGCTGGGGCTTTAGACGGGAGGTTATGATGACGCAGACAAGAACGGGCCGGTTGTGATTACAACGTTTACAAACAAACCCGGAGATGGGCTTGGAAAGTTTCAGACTTCGTTAAAAGGATGCCATTGCTCGTGGGGGCATGCTCAAGCGTTGTACTTTTGACCAATCTATAGAAATGACGTGCCCGTGTAACAGTTCATCCGTCCCATGGATATCTCCTCCCACCATGTATATAACACATTCCATTGTCTAATTAATAAATATGTTGTATATTCTTGCTTGCGTCTCTTGGTGTTACTACGATTAATTTGTGTGGTTTCATTTTAAATTAGACAATAATTCCACAATCTGCCGAGGATTCTGCTAACAAAAATATGATAATGTACGAAAATGCGAGGATTATCAACTACGTTGGAAGAGGGGTGTTATCGAGGTAGGGGGTAAATTATGTAAAGAGCACCTATTCAATGCCTGACAATTAGCACGAAGTATACAACATATGAAGCTTTTTAACCATGTATTTGTAAGGGGAGCTATTCCGGGAGAGTGTATAATTATAGATGCCCATGGACGATATTCAACCGGAGATACACTGTTACACAGGCATTTTCGATGGACGTATCATAACGCCCCGACCACCCAGTGTTTGCCTCTGATTGATGAAACCCCGCCCCGCCGAGCTACTGAAGCGATGGCATGCGCCTTCTCCCTACCGCCCGTTGTCAGGAACGTGTTCAGGGTGGCAGAGGGTGGATTGACTAAATACCCCGGCTGCCGAGTGGAGTGTGTGTGGACTGTCACAGTAGGCGGTGGGTAAGAGTTGCTCGGTTGTGTGATTCTAATCAAATTAGCATTGAATAACGTTTTACAGCACACCTGACTTTCCAACTTCTAATAATATTTTATTGTTAAAGGTTGTTAAAGGAAGCGACCACAATCAAAAATATTCTTGAAGATATGTCATGATAACATTTATATCAACGCTTTTTGTGATATTTTATGAAATAATTTCGACAAAATCACATAACATTATATTGCGTTTATGTGATATAATTAATATGATACACACACACACACACACACACACACACACACACACACACACACACACACACACACACACACACACACACACACACACACACACACACACACACACACGTCGAGGCTTCTTTTATCGGACGAAAGTGCCTTTTTACAAAACTGTTTCTGTGATACTTCCGCAGTAGTTGAGAGGTATAGCGATGTCTATGTTGATTCAAGCCTAAGAAGTGATACACATGCCCAATACCGTTGTATGTGTTTACCGTCTGTGCGACGCACGCCCAGTTTTCAACGCCGTGAATGCGTCTGTAAGCTCGGAGAGCGTGGAACGACAACCATCTGGCGACGAGTTTCCCTCTACATTTACCGTTATACACACTCGTAAATATTCCTTGCTGGTTTTCTGGATTTATAAACTTACAAACGAATGCACTGCTTGTTTTGAAAGGAGGAACATGATAACCGTTGTGGAAATACTGACAGAACTAATTTATTCTCAGTTAAGATAGATAATAGAACTAACGGATATGATATTGGTGAAGGCATTATGTAGATTATATATCAGAAAGAATCTATTCTCATACAGGACTATCAACGATGACACACATTACCTGCTGATTGTGTGTGTGTGTTTGTTTGTTTGTTTGTTTATTTGTTTGAGTGTGTGTGTGTGTGTGTGTGCGCGCGCGCGCGCTAGCAGTGTGAATATGTTTAAAAAAACGATTTATACATCAGAAGCGTAGGACACACGTATAAAAACGTGGATTCTCGATAAGCCAAAACCTTCCTTGTCCATTTGCCATCTGGAGTTAATACTCTGGGTTCCAATCTTGTTATACTGTGTCTGAACACCGGGGCTTATATATCTAACATAATCTTTCCATAATCTTCATATATAATTACAGGCTACACACAGACAGTTGCAGGAAGTATTATACAATCCGTACACACGCAACCACAATTTAGCTACACTACTGCAAACGCTAGAGTAATAGTATTCGTTTTAGGTATACGCATGTTTGTATGTACATATATATCAAGTAGGACAGACGCTGATATAACAGACACATTACGACAAACGTCCGAGTAGATGAGACGGTGCAATTGCCCAACATTGCTTGCATCTTATCAGTAAACAGCCGACCGACACTGCGTGATTACACAAGACGTCGCTCCATTTGTTTCTGTAGCAATTGGCGGCATGATAATCCTCTCGGGCAGTGAGATAATCCGTGGCAAACACACCCCAAGTCCACTTTCGAAGTAGATTTACACAGTAGAACGACAGTGACCACAAGTAGTCGTTGGTCACCTCGTCAGATGTTTCGTGAGTATACGAGCTTCACTCATGTTTTATTAATTTTATTTTGAAAGGCATCATACGCACACAGCTCCATTATGAGAGATAGGATATACAACCCCGGAGAACAGTGCTCTCAAAATGACCAAAATATATTGATATCATTACATGTCTAGTTATACTACGTATACTAACAGCTCGAATTAAAAAAAGGTATTATACGCAACCAGGGGTAAAAACTTTAAGCTGACCGGCTTTGGTCTTCAACGGTCTGCCTAAGGTGGCGCCTTTTGCATATTTAGTCTGTTAGGTGTGTGTGTGTGTAATGGCACTGTATATATATATATATATATATATACATATATATATATATATGTGTGTGTGTGTGTGTGTGTGTGTGTGTGCGTGCGTGCGTGCGTGTATAACAGATACATATTAAGGTACACAATTATTTTATACTATTACATTCTACAACTTATGTCTCCACTGCCGGAGAAATATAATGTAATCGTTGTTATAGTCATCAATGGGTTGTATGTATTGTTAGACAGCGTATACGAAATTATCATCTCATGCGATGATGTAATATATTATATCCCGTATAGCTATATTAAATTTGTCATTATTAGTATTATTATTATTGTAAAAATGCGTGCACCTTTATTTTGGTATGAATTTTGCAAATCAACGCCCGAACGAAAATATGCCTTTATTATGTTATTAAGACTAGTTAAATGATGTTGCATAATGCAAAAATTGCGTTTTATACATACTACTTTTCTAACAAATATTCATGTACGTCCTTCATATACACAAACCCAACCAATATCTTTCCATTTCAACACCAAATATCTTTATCCAGAGCTCAATAAATAAAAAATTAAAACGAAGTATACAGTAACATTGTTGTGATCAGTCGATATAACACGTTTGCTTCAGAAAACATATATGTTTTAATGTATGGTTCGCTTAGAAATTATGCACGCATACATTTAGATATATATGTTTTATTTATAAGTAAGTTTAGGGGTAATTACCCCATTATTTGTATAGGCTTATAGTAAGTTGCATCTTCGCCACACCGCGTTATATCACGGCATATAGGCTCATTTTCTGGGAATATAGATTACTAAATCGACGAGGCGCAAGCACTACACTTTCCAAGAAAACTGTCGTTGACATTTAAATCCGACGAATCTCAGATGACGACACACCACACTTATCACATAAACCAATCAGGGTTTCCAGAACTACGTGTTAATTATCACTATTATATTATATTATACTATACTATACTATACTATACTATACTATACTATATTATATTATATTATGTTATATTATATTATATTATATTATATTATAGTATATCATATTATATTATATTATATTATATTATATATATATATAAATTACTATATACTTAAATTATTAATCATAATAATAGTTAATTTATTTTGCAATCATAAGATTTAATAAAGTACCGGTTCAAATATGCATAATTACTATAGAACAATGTTATGCGTATGCATACACGCTAAAGGTAGTACAAACATAAAACCTATATTTTATACAATAAAAGGACTACTGAAGTAGGGATCACATATCATATTTCAAGTGACAGTCGTAAGTTAATTTTGACAACTTCGCTGCAAATAGGTATGGCACTATTATGTTATGTGGTATTTTATTAATAAAGTGATTAGTTGAATTTTCCATTGTATAAAGTAATCAAACGATTGTTTGTTTGATGCAACTAATACAAATTTGATGGGAAAGTATCTGACATAGCGATATAGCGATAACCTAAATCTCGATTAAGAATTATTACCAAAAACAAAACAACTTCACGTACCATTATTTGCTATTGAAGACATGTTGAACGGCGAAGACAGAGGCCGTGGGTTCTGCTTTTTGCGAACTCCATGAGCTGGCATTAATGTTTCTCTGCACGTCAGATCGAGGAAGGTCCCTTCTTCGACGTCGTCGGCGTACTCCGTGCAGTCTGCGTCGTCGTCTTCATCCTTGGCGTCCTCGTCCTCCGAATTGTCCGAGTACGAACACTCGCTGTATAAATCCGGCAGAGAATCGTTGTTGAATATGTCGCTAGCCGGAGACCGGGACTGTGTGTCGATATATGGGCTGCTCTCGGTGCGCACTGTCGACGTTTCCCGTCTCAGTGACATGTCTATGGGTGACGCGGACATGTAGGGAAGACTCGTTGCTGTCGCCGAGGGTGATGCCGCTGTCACCTGCGCCGGGACGCCAAACACCGGAACCCGGGCTTCGTCGGGAGCGCGCGTCTCGTATCCAACTCCTGAACGGTGATCGACGTTCACTCCTCTCCCTTCTCCGGCTTCCGTCTGCCGTGTGAGGATAGCTTCGATGGAGAATAGCGTCAAGGGTTTCCCAGCTTGAGTTTCCATCGTCATTTCCGTGTAGGATCTCGCACAGTACAGATTGAAGATAAGTCGGTCTAAAGTAAGGAACTTAAAACAGAGATCTCGCTACGTCTTGCAATAAAATATCTGCAGAAGGTCGCGATGCTAGACGCAGAAGAAGCGCTCAGAGCAAATATATCAGTCGATCTATTTAGCAGAAGGACTACTCCATCAAACAGGTCTGCTCGAAGGAAATACACCACATCTTGCCGTAGATAGACACCATACGTTGGGCGTGTCACCGACCTAGCCCCATCCACTCCTTCTTGCCACCAGCACATCACCCACAAATATCACGTGACACCCCACGTGACTAGCGTGCGGCACTTGTCGGAAGATTTTCCAGATGTGCCGAGGCTGGTTGCGGACGTTTAATTGACAACCAAGGCGGCGCTAACTGCTGAACAGTGATTGGCAGGTGCAGCGTCTTACGGACAGGCAACGGGGGCGTAACTCGCGGGATACCCCACACCGAGTGATCGGTCTATTAATTCTAATTGTGTTATTATTCCGTTCAAGGCAAAGCGCGTCGTAGTAATCGTTGGCATTATAAAGTGCTCGATTCATCGATAATCGCCACTCATGCGCACAAGTGTTTTCGTTCCCATTGCGGGTGCCTCAATCTGGCGTGCATTAGCGCGATTGCACAAATGACGTGATTTGTCGATGTCGCTTCAAGCAGACTCCTGTTGTCTGGATAGCCACTGCCATAGCTGGTGAACATCATCTCTTGCATTCGTATTCCTATCTCGTTGTCACGATAACTCATTTATAAGGTAGACCATTTTCGTTTTCAGTTCAAAATCATTCACCAGATTTGTTAAATATTGAGGGATATCTGGCTTGGGTAGATTTTTCTGAGAAAAAAAACGAAGTACGTAATTTTCACGAATGTCCGACGCGAGGTTAGCTACTCAATGTTTCAGAAAGTTAAAGACAATCTGCGGATATATAGCTCATAAGACGCTACAGTGACTGCAGATAAAAGGTTGCAAACAATTCGTCCCTATTAAATATTAGGAAAGCTGATATTCAAATAGTTTTGTACATAATTTGCGAAAATTACTAGTGATTGAGTTTCATATAACTTGTAATTTCCAAAAGACCGCGAATGTTAGAACTGTCAAATGTCTTTGTTACTGTTATCAAATGAGGATAACCGTGCTCCGTGTTCATTTGTCGTAGCGTGCGTGCATGTCGACTGAAAGTCGCTATCAGGGCGGCAATCGACGAGACGAGGTGCAGCCCGACAAGTCGGCAACACAGCCCGCTATTAGCGGCTCCCATTCCCTAACGACGACGGCTTGTGTGGACAGTCAGAAGGCCTATTAGCGCAACTACTGGACACACGTAATCAGAGACAGCGTGCTCAGTCGCTCTCGTATCTGATAAGATGGCGATACGAGTGTTTAGTCGAGGTCTCTCTCTTCTACTCAGTCGACTGCTTGCGCTCTAAGTATGTCATAAACGTTTACTCCTTCTACAGAGATTATCACGGTCGATGTCTGACGTAAACACACTCGCAGTGCCGACGTAAAAACGTATTACGGCGTTGGGTGGTACGCATTGTGGGATGTACATATATAATATACATTCCACAGTGCGTACCACCCAACGCCGTAATACGTTTTACGCGGGATGTATATATATATATATATATATATACATATATACATATATACATATATATATATATACATCCCACAATGCGTACCACCCAACGCCGTAATACGTTTTTACGTCGGCACTGCGAGTGTGTGTGTGTGTGTGTGTGTGTGTGTGTGTGTGTGTTTGTGTGTGTGTGTGTGTGTGTGTGTGTGTGTGTGTGTGTGTGTGTGTGTATCATATTAATTATATCACATAAACGCAATAAAATGTTATGTGATTTTGTCGAAATTATTTCATAAAATATAACAAAAAGCGTTGATATAAATGTTATCATGACATATCTTCAAGAATATTTTTGATTGTGGTCGCTTCCTTTAACAACCTTTAACAATAAAATATTATTAGAAGTTGGAAAGTCAGGTGTGCTGTAAAACGTTATTCAATGCTAATTTGATTAGAATCACACAACCGAGCAACTCTTACCCACCGCCTACTGTGACAGTCCACACACACTCCACTCGGCAGCCGGGGTATTTAGTCAATCCACCCTCTGCCACCCTGAACACGTTCCTGACAACGGGCGGTAGGGAGAAGGCGCATGCCATCGCTTCAGTAGCTCGGCGGGGCGGGGTTTCATCAATCAGAGGCAAACACTGGGTGGTCGGGGCGTTATGATACGTGTGTGTATATATATACATACATACAGTGCATATATATAATTATATATACATACGTACAGTGTATATATATATATATATATATCTCTGGTGACTGGTTTTGAAATGAAAACGAAGATTGTTTGCCTTACAAAAGATTTATCGTGACAACGAGATAGGAACACGAATGCAAGAGTTGATGTTCACCAGCTTTGGCAGTGGCTACGCAGACAACAGGAGTCAGCTTGAAGCGATATCGACAAATCACGTCATTTGCGCAATCGCGCTAATATTTATGTTGCTATTTGACCGTTTCCAACAAGTTTGTCCTCGAAATACGCTAATCTAATCTTCACATATTCTGTTACGGACATCACGCAGAACACACAAACTGAAGCAACGTGTTGTGATATTGGGATGTCCAGAAAGATGTTACGGTATGTATCTGGCTAATCATGTCTGCACTAAGCAGAGAAGACATAATAGATGATCGAAACGTTTACTGCAGCATCGTTTGGACAAAGAATATGAACGGATCACGTGACGGACATCATTTATTTAGCCATTTCCGTGTTGTGGCTATTTTATTATAATCAGAAGTCAGTGCCACGCATGTGTTGATGTGTCTTTCTTGATCAGCGTTGTTGTGTTAATATAAAAGGTCACCTTTGGGAGTGACATTCTGATCTTTTTACGAACTGAATATCGAACACATTTGACATCATTTATTGTTCGCATGCTCCATGCTATCTACCTCGATCTTCGCTAACTTTTCTGGGCCGACACGTTTCTCCACGTATCATTCATCTTCCTACAATGCCACCACATAGTCTCCAATTCCACAATGGATCACTTCCTTCCTGCTGCCAGAATCACGAATCTCTAAGATGGTCGTGTCATTGAAATCAGTGTAAGTCGAATTTTGGCAGTTTGGAGAGTAATGTCATCGTTATATAGATTTAGTGATGTGTTGCTGGATCTTACGTTGTGCCTGAAGCGAGTCCTTCTTCAACGCAGGACAGCCACTTGATATGTTACCTTTAGAAACAAAAACAATACTCATCGACAGCAAAGTGTTGCACATATGCAGTTTCCCTGGCTCTGATGAAGCAACTGCGTGTACTGCGTGTACTGCATGTACCGTGGATGTGGTGCTGTGTTTCAAACCTTGTCACATATTCACCTGGTTGTACTTCTGCTTCATTTCACTGAAGGGTATATTTGAGAGTGGTATTCTTCCCATGGTCGACTTCAACAAAACTTTCAGCACTGTTGATTACTTTGTCATGTCATGTCATGTCATGTCATATCATGTCATGCCACGTAATGTCATGCCATGTCAACATTAATTGCTGATCGCATTGTTGATCCGACCATGCCGTTATTAGTCTTTTCCCATGTCTTGCCTCGAACTAGATCCATGAAACTGGGGCAACGAAGAGTTTTTTGAGCTAGGATATGACATAAAAATAGTGTACGTACGTGAGCTTTGACAGAGAGGACAATGGTATTACATGTAGACGACACGTATTTTCGGCAAACCGATGGTTGGCGAACAAAGGCTGTGCTTTTCGTTGACCACCACAGAGGTTGGTGCGACTGAATAAGCTAAATTGCTGACAGTGTTTGTGCATGACACGACCGACTGCTACTTGCTGATTTTTATAGTAAACTATAACCTGCGCTCCAAATTCCAAAATTTCCGCATCAGCAACGTTAGCAGTTTGTCGCCTTCTCCATTCACCATACATGGGCATTGTTCATCCGCGTTCTGGCATGCTGGTCACCTAATTAAATATCTACATACTTCCTAGCTACATTCTTGTTGCTCACTAATTAACACCGGAACATATAAGCATTTTCGTGCATGTTTTCATTCCACTAGCGCTTTGCATGTGGCTCTTCTTCGCTTTGCACGGGGCTCTTCTTCGCTTTGAACGGGGCTCTTCTTCGCTTTGCTCGGGGCTCTTCTTCGCTTTGCAAGGGGCTCTTCTTCGCTTTACACGGGGCTCTTCTTCGCTTTGCACGGGGCTCTTCTTCGCTTTGCACGGGGCTCTTCTTCGCTCTCGCGTTCGTTCATTGTCCGGTACTTTTTATTTTGCAGACCAGTACTAATAAAAATATCAAACACAAAGTAGTATTCTTAAAATCATAGTAGTTGTTTAATATGAGGTATTCTACACATTATACATGCATGTTGTGGCTTATATCTTATAATAGTAACAATTTCAAAAAAACGTCATCATAAGTTCACTAGGCATGATGTCCGTCAAACATCATCATAAGTACACTGGGCATGATGTCCATCAAACATCATCGTAAGTACACTAGGCATGATGTCCGTCAAACATCATCGTAAGTTCACTAGGCATGATGTCCGTCAAACATCATCGTAACTACACTAGGCATGATGTCCGTCAAACATCATCATAAGTACACTAGGCATGATGTCCATCAAACATCATCATAAGTTCACTAGGCATGATGTCCGTCAAACATCATCATAAGTACACTAGGCATGATGTCTGTCCATCAAACATCATCATAAGTACATTAGGCATGATGTCCATCAAACATCATTATAAGTTCACTAGGCATGATGTCCGTCACGCAAATTCAGTAAAAACGGTTGTGACTATCAATATAATTATTAGTGATCATAATGAAAGCTCACAAGCAGATGCATTTATCAAGTGGATATAAATTGTGCGTATATATACGTACAATTTATACTCACTTGTATTTAATCGGACACCCCTTAGTTTGAATGTCGGAGCGTTTCGATAATTCGAATGCCAGATGTGTTACCATAACACTTGTAAACTGTTGAACTAGGATATATGTTCGTTGACTGACGCAGTAAGCAGCTGTTTGTAGAAAGTCTATGCTTTTACTAAAGTGCATTATGAGTCGATGATGTTTATCTGCGCCGCTGTGGACGGATATATTGAACTGAGTGATTCGTCTCATTACATAGTCGAACGTTCAAATGATTAAATAACTTGTATACCAAGGCTGTATACATATGTGTATACACGCATGCACACACACACACACACACACACACACACACACACACACACACACACACACACACACACACACACACACACACACACACACACACACACACACGCACGCACGCACACACACGCACACACACACACACACAGGTGCACCCCGTCCCCCACACACCTCACACATCATATGTACAGTAATTACTAAACGTGACGGGGAATAACAATGGAGATAGAGAGAGAGAGAGAGAGAGAGAGAGAGAGAGAGAGAGAGAGAGAGAGAGAGAGAGAGAGACAGAGCCCTGAAACCACTGGCTACATAATTCATCGCTGTGGTTTGACTGTTTGGCTGAAATATGAGTAGCGCCAAGAGGAATATTCTCCAAACGCTGAGCTTGCATACGACTTGGCGATGACACAGAAGAGGGTGAAAGACCTGCTCACATAGGGACTAGGGCCTTGTACATAGGTTTATATTTAAAAATGTATTTACTAATAGTTTATGTACTTTTAAATTGCACCGTATTTATTTTATTCGGCTGTTTTAATATATTAGTTTATTGATTATAAAGTATAATGTAGAACCTCTTTATTGAAAGGCTCACGAACAATTGTTGATCTGGAACAGCAGCATGTACAATGCATTATTAGCATTATTATTAGGGGTATACAACTAGAATAGTTTCTCCTGTATAACAGTATCATTTGTTCTGACATAATTATATATATTTGAATTTTTTTAATACGCATGTATATTACACTGTATTAGTATTATTAAGCGTTTACCTCCGTGTGACGTTGTGAGGTTACAACGACCCAAACAGTGTCATTTTAATATTACTGCATAAAGAGTTGTGTAGCGATAGCCAGCCTTGTCGTCCATTAGCTTTGACACTTTAGAATCTCATCTGGAAAGAAACTTTTAAAGGCCATATCCTGGAATAAAATGTGCTCTGTCCCTTAATAACAAATGGCTGATACCCTTTCAAATGATGATAGTGCCAAAATGTTCAAATATCGTATATGAGCATACGACATAAAAGGAGCCTTTAAATTTGCCATTTTACGGAAACTCCCGAGCGATGCTGGGTTTGCATTTGTTGCTGAAACGTGACGTCAGTTGTGGTTCCGCCGTCAGTTAGTGCAGCGGCTTCACGCCTGCGGCCCTGCGCAGTCGCGCGGTGTCATGTAAACAATTCGATACAAATGGCGGCTTACTCGAGTAATTCAGAGAGCGATATCAATTTTGACACGGATCACGAAACATTTGATCATATATTTCGGTGACAGTGAGGATGACATTGCCGAGATCGACAATGTTGATGTTAGTCAGCACGTTGTGGCACCGTATAGACACGAACCAGTAAAGATGCTCCGACAACTGACCAGGCCCACTTGCGCAGATCCGCCGGTAACCGATTCGCCTTAGGCTTCGTCTCTGTTGTGTTCTTCAAAGGAACGGCAGATTTCTTTACATTTGACTTACGCCTGAAACCCATCTTCCATTGTACGAAGCCTTCGAAGTCGTCAGGTGCAACGAAATGCGAACCACAAATAATGCTAGTTGCCGTAGCATGCGTCCAGTCGGCCCTGCCGTTTCGAACAAAACGTTCCCATTTCTGCCGAGTAACTGGCTCTTTGGGAAATTTGTGCACAGAATGGCCAGTCAGATTCGAATTGTTGCAGTTTCCAACAACACATTTGTTCACCATTTCTATATGTGAACGAATGTATACCAGTTCAAACATCCACCAAAGAAATCCAGCCGCCGAGAACGCTTGCGATCCCGGGAATGTTTTCCACAATTGACTTCACGATTCTGCCCCTCGCGACATTTCCGGAAAACAGACTTTTCGAAGCCTGCACCAAGACAGGTCCCGTTTAATGTCAATTTTAGAAATGTTTCAGCAAATGTGTGGTTTTGGGGTTGTCATTATATTGTAGAACACATATGTACATGCATATTTTTATACTTATTAGCAATTTATTTTCTCCCAGGATATGGCCTTTAAATTACCTCTGCTCATTTACACAACCATTGCTCAATCAATTAGCGACGCCGCCAGATGCTCCACAGCACGCAGCGACCACACGGGAGAGGTTATAATTAACGCAGTTTGTGGCGGCAAAACAAAACAAACAGCATGGCCCATAGCTAAAACCACACGTCGCGACTGCCGAGAGAATGTCCCGAGGGAGGGAGGGAGGACGCGGGCTAGTCATATTTTCTGGCATGTCGTAAACGAATCAGTAGCATGTAAGCAAAGCGATACTATACTAGTAGGCTCCACTGAACACAACATTCAGATAGGTATGAGAACAACAACGAATAGGAGTATTTCCTGGTCAACTAGTGGTTATTAAAAGAACATAAAGTCGAAATAGTGCTACTAATATGTGCTCACTTTATGAAGATATAACCTAGACAGTTATTTGTGACGCGTGTGCAGAATCACACACTTTATGAAGATATAACCTATACAGTTATTTGTGGCTGGTATGCAGAATCGCACAGTTTATGAAGATATAACCTAGACAGTTATTTGTGACGCGTGTGCAGAATCGCACACTTTATGAAGATATAACCTAGACAGTTATTTGTGACGCGTGTGCAGAATCGCACACTTTATGAAGATATAACCTAGACAGTTATTTGTGGCTCGTGTGCAGAATACCACAGTTTATAAAGATATAACCTAGACAATTATTTGCGGCGCGTGTGCAGAATCACACACTTTATGAAAATATAACCTAGATAGTTGTTTGTGGCTCGTGTGCAGAATCACACACTTTATGGAGATATAACCTAGACAGTTTTTTGTGGCGTGTGTGCAGAATCACACACTTTATGAAGATATAACCTAGATAGTTATTTGTGGCTCGTGTGCAGAATACCACAGTTTATAAAGATATAACCTAGACAATTATTTGTGGCGCGTGTGCAGAATCACATACTTTATGAAAATATAACCTAGATAGTTGTTTGTGGCTCGTGTGCAGAATCACACACTTTATGGAGATATAACCTAGACAATTATTTGTGGCGCGTGTGCAGAATCACACACTTTATGAAGATATAACCTAGACAGTTATTTGTGGCGCGTGTGCAGAATCACACACTTTATGAAGATATAACCTAGACAGTTATTTGTGGCACGTGTGCAGAATCACACACTTTATGAAGATATAACCTAGATAGTTATTTGTGGCTCGTGTGCAGAATACCACAGTTTATGAAGATATAACCTAGACAGTTATTTGTGGCGCGTGTGCAGAATCACACACGTTATGAAAATATAACGTAGATAGTTATTTGTGGCTCGTGTGCAGAATACCACAGTTTATGAAGATATAACCTAGACAGTTATTTGTGGCGCGTGTGCAGAATCACACACTTTATGGAGATATAACCTAGATAGTTATTTGTGGCGCGTGTGCAGAATACCACAGTTTATGAAGATATAACCTAGACAGTTATTTGTGGCGCGTGTGCAGGGAAGGCATGTGCGACCCGGTTCGCTGCGGTGTGCCACTTATCACCACGATAAAATGTCTTTCTCTCATTATCTATAACGTTTCAAACCTGACCTCCTCCAATTTTCACCTAATAGTATATACTGTAGACGTACCACAATTGTAAATGTTATAATTAATATGTGAATAAACAGTGGGAGCGTTCCTCTGCAAGATCTCGGAAAAGACAGTATTACTATTAGTATTTATTGTCTTTGATACAGGTATATAAAGTATTATATTATGAAGTTTGCTTATAATTATTAACCTTTTCTCGTCTAACACAAATTAAACGTTAACAAAAGGGAAACATCGGTAATTTACTCGAATACAAATGTATATTTCTATAATAAACTTTACAAGTTGTGACTTTGTAGAGAGATACTACATCAGTTTTGAAACTACGGTGATGCTTCTATGAAAATTAATATGTTTTACAGTATTTATGTTTAAAGATACACTGTCATAATAATAACAACAATAATAACAATAACAACAATAATAATAACAACAGTAATAACAACAACAATAATAACAGTAATAACAATAATAATATCAACGATATACTTAAACTTACGCAGCGCCTATATTTTTAAGAACATGAACGCAGAGAGACAACAACTAATCGTTAGGCATTATATCATGAAAATGACGCGCAAGAGTCATCATATTTCATTTTTAGGTAACCGGGGGATATTCGAGAGTGTACGTGCAGCTTCAAAGAAAGCTTGTTACGTTAAGAAATTGTTGTCTTTATAAAAGTGTAATAATACAGTTGAGAATATCGACAAGATTACGGTGAAGCGCTGTCTTATTGTAGGCATAGTTTTCGTTGTCTAGGCTTCAGGTGATTTCATATTTGGGATATCAGTAAGTGTCTTAACTGCATTCCATGTAACAGAGAACACACCAAGGAAACATCCTACATGCACATATCGCCGGCACTACGTTAATTCTATAAACTGGTTATCACCCGTTAGGCTTAGCTGCGGATGGGAAAATGTACTCGCGACGAAATTTCGTTTATTTTCACAAGGGTTAGATGGCATCATTAAGACATTAACGACAATCTGTCGTCACTACGGCCGCACTCGACGACAAATGCCATCTTCCTCTCCCTCCCTCTCTTCCGCTCCGCCGCTTACTTCGGCGCACTCGCGCCGGCTCGTCGTGTCATGGGCAGTGCCGAAAGATAAACATATCCATCCCGCTGTGAACAACTTTGATACTGCTTATCGATTGATGCGCCTCTGAGCTTGGTTTCCAAGGATATATGCGCGAAAGAAGTCACCTTATTATTATTATTAATCTGTCTACCGTTTTTAATATCTTACTTTAGAAACTTTATAAAATTTTGGGAAGTATAATGACGTGAATAATTACATGTATATCATTTTTGTGTGACCCCGCGACTCACAATGCTGGTACGGCGTTGGTTGTCACAGTGCCATGTGTGTGTGTATCGTGTGTATGTTTGTGCGTGTGTATGTGTGTGTGTGTGTGTGTGTGTGTGTGTGGTGTTTGTGCGTGTGTGTTTGTGCGTGTGCGTGAGTGTGTGTGTGTGTGTGTGTGTGTGTAAGGGCTACTTGCGGTGTATAACTTATTGCCCCAGCTTTTGATGGTTGTGAATTATACTGATTGGTGATTCTTAGTGATTTTTTTTATCGTACTCTTTTACAGCCATACTATACCATGAGTATTTATCTATAGATCGATGGTGTGTGTCTGTGTGGTCAGTGTGGTCAGTGTTCTCAGTTACACATGTTTTTTTATTGCTTTCTTAATAGCGAACACCACAAGAGAATTTCACTATGAGGGACAATGAAGGTATTTGAATTGAAACTATTGTTTTCGCTAGATGGCGGGAGTGTACGGAATGACCACTAACGGTGACCGTTTAGTAAGCATCAACTCCCATTTGTAATTGTTAGCTTCGGGACAGCATAATGACCAACTGTCGACGAGTTATCATACTTTCATGTAAGTATAACCTTATGAGATGTTAGTATTTGTGGTAAAGCACCAAGTAGTATTTAATTGTGCCTGAAGAGATTGTCATGTTGAATAGAACCGACTGTGAACTATCACAACTAACAACAAACCCATTCGCACGACTGTCACTCCAAGAAATAATTTTTTGTGCCAAGTTGTAGTGGGACAGATTGTCATAAAACGTTTCGGTTGGTTGTCACATCACTTTGACATTCCTCTTGATAAATTGCATACTTTAATTGTGTACCATATATATATATATATATAATAATATATACCTGATTTATCTAGACTCCGCGATGTGGCAGCACCAGCTACGACCCTTGTGGACGGGTCAGATCTCAAATTATGGGGTAAGACCACATTTAAATTTTACATAGGCGGCCATTATAACGTTTCCTTCATTTCCTGCTAAATTTGACGAACAATTTTCTTGAAAATTTCACAGCATATTTAACCTCCATTGACACGAGTGCTATGGAAAACTCGTAAAACCTCAGTTTTCAGAAAAATCCACCCAAACCTGACACCCCTCAATTTCGCCCCAATCTGGTGACGGATTTTGAAATATTGGTGCGTTTTGCAAAATAGCCACTGTGCGAATACGCGAGCGACTAGCGTATGTTTATTGCTACCTCGTGAAAGATCTAATGTAGTAGTACATTCAGTATTCACTGGACTGACATGTGCCATGCCAAAGTGCTCGAAAAAATTCACACGGCACCAAAACGGTATTTTCAAGGGCACTGTTTCGGTGAGTAATGGCGGACGAATCCTTAATGTGGTCTTACCCCATTATTGACTTCCGCGTTTCTGATGTACGAATAATCGGATGTCTTTGTACCCAAGAGAAATACAAGCAACACTACTGTTGTTATCTGGCAGAGACAAAGCTTTTTTTTACATTTATTACCAGGTCGATAAATTCTAAATTTCTTTCGCATGTCAGAAAACAATTAATGTATTTACGTTAGTACAACATAGCTCGTAGGGCCTGTGTTTGTATGTGAAAGTGTGTGCAAATGCACTTCCTGTCTCCACTAAAATAAAGGTTAGATAGTGTAATAGTGATAGTCCGTGTGTGTGCGTGTGTGTGCGCGTGTATGTGTGTGAAAATGCACGTCCCGCCTCTGCAGAGGTGAAGGTTCCACTTGAACGCACTATAAGTTAATAAGGAGAGGTGGGCGTAGTTGGAGATTAAAACAATTCCTCAAAGGGATGCAGCTTGGGGTTTTGGGGAGTCTCAAGGATGGTGGGAGCCATCAACCACAACATGGGACTGACATCAGTCTCAAGGATGGTGGGAGCCATCAACCACAACATGGGACTGACATCAGTCTCAAGGATGGTGTGAGCCATCAACCACAACATGGGACTGACATCAGGGACATCCTTTGTTTACATTGTTCATTGTGTAAATCATATATTTGCATTATACTGGGTCGAATGTATACGCTTGAATACAACAATCACTCTGATTAAAAGACACACGAATGACATGACAGAAAATAATTTATACACATATCATATACGTACTATACAACAACTCTCATCAGATAATACAATAAATAATGGTGTATACATTGTAACATTGTCATAACCCATAGTCTGTAATCTCACACACAATATTCATACACATTATGAATTAATAAAATATGTACAACAATTTAACAATCTCTGACAGTTTACTAAAATGTGAAATTAGTGTCTCATATAACATAATAATTGTTCTATAAAACATGCCACTGTCACCAATTTAAAGGACAATGATTGTAGTCAATTAATATCCTTTAGCACATGTTGTGCTGGTGTTATACAAACAACATAAAATTACAAATATACAATATAAATGTAATGTTCAAGTTCTACAACACAAGGTTTTTTAATACATTATGTATAGTTGATGCAAAAAAAAAAATGTAATTCATGAGTAACATTCAAGCTAAACTTCTCGTATAATGAAGACACTGATGTTCTTTGGTTAGAGATTTTGTTCACTTTGAACACTTGAATTGAAACATAGGGTATTAATAACAAGTTATTATGTATGATTTGAACACAGAGTACACCCTGTACCATGATCATGATTATCATAACCCCTCATACACAAGAACACACCAACAATACAAGACTGTTCACAGTCACACACACAGTATGGGGCATTGACCTTGATGGGAAAGTCCACTCCAGGGGTCAACAACCACTTTTACCACATTTGTTCCCACAGAAATATCTCTTTCTAAAGAACGTCAATATTCACTGGGAAACACATTTCATGTGACACTGACAACATTCATGGAGAAGTGTTAATGAATCATTCAAATGTCAACAACTCAGTGTTACAACAGAGTGCATTTGCCCTGCATTGCTTTACGAATATATAGTGTTCACATTCAGTACCAAGTGTGTACATAATGTTCACATTCAGTACCAGGTGTGTACATAATGTTCACATTCAGTACCAAGTGTGTACATAATGTTCACATTCAGTACCAAGTGTGTACATAATGTTCACATTCAGTACACATTGTGTACATAATGTTCACATTCAGTACCAAGTGTGTACGTAATGTTCACATTCAGTACCAAGTGTGTACATAATGTTCACATTCAGTACCAAGTGTGTACATAATGTTCACATTCAGTACCAAGTGTGTACGTAATGTTCACATTCAGTACCAAGTGTGTACATAATGTTCACATTAAGTACCAGGTGTGTACATAATGTTCACATTCAGTACCAAGTGTGTACATAATGTTCACATTCAGTACACATTGTGTACATAATGTTCACATCCAGTACCAAGTGTGTACATAATGTTCACATTCAGTACACATTGTGTACATAATGTTCACATCCAGTACACATTGTGTACACAATGTTCACATTCAGTACCAAGTGTGTACACAATGTTCACATTCAGTACCAAGCGTGTACATAATGTTCACATTCAGTACCAAGTGTGTACATAATGTTCACATTCAGTACCAAGTGTGTATGTAATGTTCACATTCAGTACCAAGTGTGTACATAATGTTCACATTCAGTACCAAGTGTGTACATAATGTTCACATTCAGTGTGAAGTGTGCTGTGCTGAGACAATATTCAAGCAATGCTTAAATAAGAAATGACATTGGCACTCAACAAATTATCATCCTTGAAGTGACTTTTTCCCGAGTGGCCATGGCCCTAGAAGTTGATGACGCCGAACAACGTTGGTACCATTCGTAATGCATCCAGTTGTGCAGAGAGGGCAGCACTGATTCCCTTTGTTGTCGTCATCTCCTGCTCCAGTTTGCCTTGTATTTGCTGTGGAACAACATCAAATTCTTCTAAATATATTACATAACGCATTTCAAACCTCTTCATAATGTACTAACCCTCACCATTAAACAAAAAAATTGAAGTATCTATTACAATAACTACTCAGTACGTTTTTTAGCAGTGTAATAATTATTTATGGGTTAGATACATACAAACTGCATGTTCACTGTTTAGTAAATATTTCAATACATTTTTCAACATTTAACTACCTTCATATTGTCCGTGGTCTCTGAATAATTAGTTTTTGGATATGTTATATAAATGTGCGTATTTTAAGCAAATGTTTCTATTATACAGAGTAAACCAGCACATAAGTTTTGTAAATATACATGAGTGGTAGTCATATGCAAATGTTCAAAGGTGTCAGAAATGCACAATATATATGTCACACGCGTGTCTTGAACTGTCTTCAAAGTAGTAGATTTGAAACATTTTCATGTTTTGTACCTTTTTTGGTTCTGTCGTCAGAATATTCTCCAAGTCAACACAATGAATTATCTGAACTATGACCATTCTTTTACTTCCCCAAACAAATCTACCATTGTCGGATAATTACTTAAGATTCTCATTTAGTTTGGCCATATTTCAGTCTTACCTGGAGTTGTTTGATCTTACTGATGAGTGCCATGTTCTGTTGCCGGACCGCCTCAGCCATCTTCCGAAGATGCCCCATCTCCAGCTCCCGTTCTGTGCACAGAGTCAAAGTAGTTCTTATGGAATATTTCGCTATTATGAAGAGGGTTTTGTCATTATTATAAAAAGTGGACTGTTTCACTATTATAAAGTGGGATTTTTAATTATTATAAAGTGGACTATTTCACTATTATCAAGCAAACCATTTCATTATTACAAAGAAGATTATTCCATTATTATAATGTGGACTAGTTTGCTATTATAAAGTAAACTAATTCATTATCATCAAGTCGACTGCATTGCTGTATACAGCACATAATACTTCACCATAAACACAACTTACCGAGATTCTTTTGCATGAACTGGTGAATGAAGCGATCAACGTCAAGAGGCTCGCTGTTTCCGACAACAAAGCTGGCGGAGGTCGCGCCGAGGAGGGGATGGTCGGCAGATACACTGAGCATGTCCTGCGAGAGGTCATCACAGTTCAACACGTCCCCCTCATCCTGTTTCTCCATCTCCTTCTCAAACTCGTCTGTCAAAACATGCACCAGTTTATACTTTAAAGAAGGCTGATTATGTACAGAACATTATTACACTCACACTAGCCGATTACTTACAGAACATTACTACATTCACACCAGCTGACTACCTATAGAACTTTACTACATTCACACTAACTGATTACTTACAGAACATTATTACACTCACACTAGCTGATTACTTACAGAACATTATTATACTTACACTACCTGATTACTTATATAACATTATTACACCCACACTAGCTGATTACTTACAGAACATTACTACAATCACACCAGCTGACTACCTATAGAACATTACTACATTCACACTAGCTGATTACTTACAGAACATTATTACACTTACACTAGCTGATTACTTACAGAACAGTATTATACTCACACTACCTGATCACTTATAGAACATTATTACACTCTCACTAGCTGAATACTTACAGAACATTATTACACTTACACTACCTGATTACTTTAAAAAAATTATTACACTCACACTAGCTGATTATTTACAGAACATTACTACATTCACACCAGCTGACTACTTATAGAACATTATTATACTCACACTACCTGATTACTTACAGAACATTATTATACTCACACTAGCCGATTACTTACAGAACATTATTATACTCACACTAGCTGATTAATTATAGAACATTATTATACTCACACTAGCTGATTACTTACAGAACATTATTATACTCACACTACCTGATTACTTATAGAACATTATTATACTCACACTAGCTGATTACTTACATAACATTATTATACTCACACTAGCCGATTACTTACAGAACATTATTATACTCACACTAGCTGATTATTTATAGAACATTATTATACTCACATTACCTGATTACTTACAGAACATTATTACACTCACACTAGCCGATTACTTACAGAACATTACTACATTCACACCAGCTGACTACCTATAGAACTTTACTACATTCACACTAACTGATTACTTACAGAACATTATTACACTCACACTAGCTGATTACTTACAGAACATTATTATACTTATACTACCTGATTACTTATATAACATTATTACACCCACACTAGCTGATTACTTACAGAACATTACTACAATCACACCAGCTGACTACCTATAGAACATTACTACATTCACACTAGCTGATTACTTACAGAACATTATTACACTTACACTAGCTGATTACTTACAGAACAGTATTATACTCACACTACCTGATCACTTATAGAACATTATTACACTCACACTAGCTGATTACTTACAGAACATTATTACACTTACACTACCTGATTACTTAAAAAAAATTATTACACTCACACTAGCTGATTATTTACAGAACATTACTACATTCACACCAGCTGACTACTTATAGAACATTATTATACTCACACTACCTGATTACTTACAGAACATTATTATACTCACACTAGCCGATTACTTACAGAACATTATTATACTCACACTAGCTGATTATTTATAGAACATTATTATACTCACACTAGCTGATTACTTACAGAACATTATTATACTCACACTACCTGATTACTTATAGAACATTATTATACTCACACTAGCTGATTACTTACATAACATTATTATACTCACACTAGCCGATTACTTACAGAACATTATTATACTCACACTAGCTGATTATTTATAGAACATTATTATACTCACATTACCTGATTACTTACAGAACATTATTACACTCACACTAGCTGATTACTTACAGAACATTATTACACTCACACTAGTTGATTACTTACAGAACATTATTATACTCACACTAGCTGATTACTTACAGAACATTATTACATTCACACCATCTGATTACTTACAGGACATGATCACACTCATTCATTACTTACAGAACATCATTACACTTACACCAGCTGATTACTTACAGAACATCATTACACTTACACCAGCTGATTACTTACAGAACATTATTACACTCACACTAGTTGATTACTTACATAACATTACTACACTTACACTAGCTGACTACTTACATAATATTATTACACTCACACTTGCTGATTACTTACCGAACATTATTATACTCATGCTAGCTGATTATTTACAGAACATTATTACACTCACACTAGCTGATTACTTACAGAACATTATTACACTCACACTAGCTGATTACTTACAGAACATTATTACACTCACACTAGCTGATTACTTACAGAACATTATTACACTCACACTAGTTGATTACTTACAGAACATTATTATACTCACACTAGCTGATTACTTACAGAACATTATTACACTCACACTAGCTGAGTATCCCTGGCATTGCGTGGCAAAATCAGACATCTATTAATAGTCTATAGTTAAGTTTAATAATAAGTTTATTTTTATTTGCAGCCATGAGGCTGAACAGTATAAAAAAGGTACATAACATTTGATAAACTTTTAAGGTGGCTGGATTGGCTATTATATGCTTCTTTTGAATTAATCATTTCTAATATAACTTTTGAAGATAAGCTAACCATTTTTTCTAAGAATTTGCCTAAGATACTAAACAATACTCCAGACCAAAAAGAATTGATTTTTTATGTTGTTTAGAGATATTTAAATGTATTTAAAGACAATTAAAAATATGTCAAAAATCATCCTAAAATGGCATTTTATTTCATTTTGAGAAACTCCCCAAAAGAAAAATGTGTATGGTTGTAAGTACAAACATGTTATTGACATTCATACGGGTTTTTTCAAATGCATATTAAGTTTGATACAGCTTCATAAACATTTTGCTACAATGTTGAAAGACAGCAAAAATCCGTACTTCATTTTTTGCATGACCCCTTCACCAAACATAAAACCATCCTGTGCAATTTTGGGTAAACACAAGTCAAGTTCATATGCTTTGTAAGTATTGTAGTTTTTTTAAAATAAAAAGTTACATTAAGTAATATTTCCTGGTTGTTACCAATCATACAAGTGTCACCAGATGCTTGTTTTTTGCTTAGAAATGTGACTTTTTTACTGGCATGTGGCTTATTGCAACACAATTTGACAGACACTTCTCTTACTGAGATTTCCCCCCAAGGTTTTCCCGCCAAGTTGTCTCATGATATTGTGTTACGAAGGGCCATGAATTTGTTGTGGTAGACAAGATTGATTGACACCTGCTGGGGTCAGTCATGTGTCATTGCAAATGGCGGCTGAGGTCGGGCATTATTGGAGAATAAACAAAACTACCGCCAGTATTTGGTGATTTGACAGTGTGATGCATTTAGATAATTATAATACAACAGCATAGTGGCATGAGAATATCCAGGCTATATGATCTGCATTCATGGTGAACGAATTTATATTTGAACTGGGCTGACGCACACGTGATCGTCACTATGGAAACATCGTCAGTTTCCAAGAATCTGAAAAGGGACTTTCCACAGACACAATAAAAATACTAGTTTTTAAAGGTCGGATTGGTGACATATAGCGATAATACCTTGGTTTTTTTAATAGTACACATGTTCATACTGACACCTACTAATGTTCTATGAAGAAAAAAATAAAGAAATCAACTAACATGATACTTGCTCCAGCTACCTTAAATACAGTAAATTAGTAGAGCATTAACTTACATGTAAAATAGACATAAATAAAATTATATATAACATTTTAAATAATTAAACCATTAAATCAATAAATAAAATTAACTAAAAGTTAGGTCCAGTTTTAATTACAAGTTAAATATAGAACATTATAAAAGCATTTGTGGTTACTGCCATTGATAAAGTCCATAGGTTATGAGAGTTTTTAAAATGTTCAATCGTACATCGAGGCATACTGTGCACAGTTGCATTGTGGGTAGTGCAAGGAGACACCAGGGGGCAGAAGATAGTAGTCTGTGTTTCGGATGTTTCACGTTTGTGAACATAGTGAGAACTTGAGAGCGTCCAAGAACCACGGCCTTGCTTGATTTTGTTAGGTTAGTACTCACTTGGGACATTCTGTTACGTTAGTACTCACTTGTGACATTCTGTTAAGTTAGTACTCACTTGTGACATTCTGTTACGTTAGTACTCACTTGTGACATTCTGCAGATGTTGTTTACCAAACAGGTGTTCCTTGCGATTGTGCATGTTGCTGAAATACTGGTCACACACCTTGCAATAGAGTCCTTCTTCCTCCTGTAAGTAAACAATATTGGTCACACACCTTGCAATAGAGTCCTTCTTCCTCCTGTAAGTAAACAATGCTGGTCACACACCTTGCAATAGAGTCCTTCTTTCTCCTGTAAGTAAACAATACTGGTCACACACCTTGCAATAGAGTCCTTTCTCCTGTAAGTAAACAACTCTGGTCACACACCTTGCAATAGAGTCCTTCTTCTTCCTGTAAGTAAACAATACTTGTCACACACCTTGCAATAGAGTCCTTCTTCCTCCTGTAAGTAAACAATACTGGTCACACACCTCGCAATAGAGTCCTTCTTCCTCCTGTAAATAAACAATACTGGTCACACACCTTGCAATAGAGTCCTTTTTCCTCCTGTAAGTAAACAATACTGGTCACACACCTTGCAATAGAGTCCTTCTTCCTCCTGTAAGTAAACAATACTGGTCACACACCTTGCAATAGAGTCCTTTTTCTTCCTGTAAGTAAACAATACTAGTCACACACCTTGCAATAGAGTCCTTCTTCCTCCTGTAAGTAAACAATACTGGCCACACACCTTGCAATAGAGTCCTTCTTCCTCCTGTAAGTAAACAATACTGGTCACACACCTTGCAATAGAGTAATTGTTTCTCCTGTAAATAAGCAATACTGGTCACACACCTTGCAATACAGTCCTTTCTCCTGTAAGTAAACAATACTGGTCACACACCTTGAAATAGAATCCTTCTTCCTCGTGTAAGTAAACAATACTGGTCACACACCGTGCAATAGAGTCCTTCTTCCTCCTGTAAGTAAACAATACTGGTCACACACCTTGCAATAGAGTCCTTCTTCCTCCTGTAAGTACACAATACTGGTCACACACCTTGCAATAGAGTCCTTCTTTCTCCTGTAAGTAAACAATACTGGTCACACACCTTGCAATAGAGTCCTTCTTCCTCGTTTAAGTAAACAATACTGGTCACACACCTTGCAACAGAGTCGTTCTTCCTCCTGTAAGTAAACAATACTGGTCACACACCTTGCAATAGAGTCCTTCTTTCTCCTGTAAGTAAACAATACTGGTCACACACCTTGCAATAGACTCCTTCTTCCTCCTGTAAGTAAACAATCCTGGTCACACACCTTGCAATAGAGTCCTTCTTCTTCCTGTAAGTAAACAATACTGGTCACACACTTTGCAATAGAGTCCTTCTTCCTCCTGTAAGTAAACAATACTGGTCACACACCTTGCAATAGAGTCCTTCTTCCTCATGTAAGTAAACAATACTGGTCACACACCTTGCAATAGAGTCCTTCTTCCTCCTGTAAGTAAACAATACTGGTCACACACCTTACAACAGAGTTGTTCTTCTTCCTGTAAGTAAACAATACTGGTCATACACCTTGCAGTAGAGTCCTTCCTCCTGTAAGTAAACAATGCTGGTCACACACCTTGCAATAGAGTCCTTCTTCCTCCTGTAAGTAAACAATACTGGTCACACACCTTGCAATAGAGTGCTTCTTCCTCCTGTAAGTAAACAATACTGGTCACACACCTTGCAATAGAGTCCTTCTTCCTCCTGTAAGTAAACAATACTGGTCACACACCTTGCAATAGAGTCCTTCTTCCTCGTGTAAGTAAACAATACTGGTCACACACCTTGCAATAGAGTCCTTCTTCCTCCTGTAAGTAAACAACACTTGTCACACACCTTGCAATAGAGTCCTTCTTCCTCCTGTAAGTAAACAATGCTGGTCACACACCTTGCAATAGAGTCCTTCTTTCTCCTGTAAGTAAACAATACTGGTCACACACATTGCAATAGAGTCCATTCTCCTGTAAGTAAACAATACTGGTCACACACCTTGCAATAGAGTCCTTTCTCCAGTAAGTAAACAACACTGGTCACACACCTTGCAATAGAGTCCTTTTTCCTCCTGTAAGTAAACAATACTGGTCACACACCTTGCAATAGAGTCCTTCTTCCTCCTGTAAGTAAACAATACTGGTCACACACCTTGCAATAGTCCTTTTTCTTCCTGTAAGTAAACAATACTGGTCACACACCTTGCAATAGAGTCCTTCTTCTTCTTGTAAGTAAACAATACTGGCAACACACCTTGCAATAGAGTCCTTCTTCCTCCTGTAAGTAAACAATACTGGTCACACACCTTGCAATAGAGTAATTGTTTCTCCTGTAAATAAGCAATACTGGTCACACACCTTGCAATACAGTCCTTTCTCCTGTAAGTAAACAATACTGGTCACACACCTTGAAATAGAGTCCTTCTTCCTCGTGTAAGTAAACAATACTGGTCACACACCGTGCAATAGAGTCCTTCTTCCTCCTGTAAGTAAACAATACTGGTCACACACCTTGCAATAGTCCTTCTTCCTCCTGTAAGTACACAATACTGGTCACACACCTTGCAATAGAGTCCTTCTTTCTCCTGTAAGTAAACAATACTGGTCACACACCTTGCAATAGAGTCCTTCTTCCTCGTTTAAGTAAACAATACTGGTCACACACCTTGCAACAGAGTCGTTCTTCCTCCTGTAAGTAAACAATACTGGTCACACACCTTGCAATAGAGTCCTTCTTTCTCCTGTAAGTAAACAATACTGGTCACACACCTTGCAATAGACTCCTTTTTCCTCCTGTAAGTAAACAATCCTGGCCACACACCTTGCAATAGAGTCCTTCTTCTTCCTGTAAGTAAACAATACTGGTCACACACTTTGCAATAGAGTCCTTCTTCCTCCTGTAAGTAAACAATACTGGTCACACACCTTGCAATAGAGTCCTTCTTCCTCATGTAAGTAAACAATACTGGTCACAAACCTTGCAATAGAGTCCTTCTTCCTCCTGTAAGTAAACAATACTGGTCACACACCTTGCAAAAGAGTCCTTCTTTCTCCTGTAAGTAAACAATACTGGTCACACACCTTGCAATAAATTCCTTCTTTCTCCTGTAAGTAAAGAACACTGGTCACACACCTTACAACAGAGTTGTTCTTCTTCCTGTAAGTAAACAATACTGGTCATACACCTTGCAGTAGAGTCCTTCCTCCTGTAAGTAAACAATGCTGGTCACACACCTTGCAATAGAGTCCTTCTTCCTCCTGTAAGTAAACAATACTGGTCACACACCTTGCAATAGAGTCCTTCTTCCTCCTGTAAGTAAATAATACTGGTCACACACCTTGCAATAGAGTGGTTCTTCCTCCTGTAAGTAAACAATACTGGTCACACACCTTGCAATAGAGTCCTTCTTCCTCCTGTAAGTAAACAATACTGGTCACACACCTTGCAATAGAGTCCTTCTTCCACATGTAAGTAAACAATACTGGTCACACACCTTGCAATAGAGTCCTTCTTCCTCCTGTAAGTAAACAATACTGGTCACACACCTTGCAAAAGAGTCCTTCTTTCTCCTGTAAGTAAACAATACTGGTCACACACCTTGCAATAAATTCCTTCTTTCTCCTGTAAGTAAACAACACTGGTCACACACCTTACAACAGAGTTGTTCTTCTTCCTGTAAGTAAACAATACTGGTCATACACCTTGCAGTAGAGTCCTTCCTCCTGTAAGTAAACAATGCTGGTCACACACCTTGCAATAGAGTCCTTCTTCCTCCTGTAAGTAAACAATACTGGTCACACACCTTGCAATAGAGTCCTTCTTCCTCCTGTAAGTAAATAATACTGGTCACACACCTTGCAATAGAGTGGTTCTTCCTCCTGTAAGTAAACAATACTGGTCACACACCTTGCAATAGAGTCCTTCTTCCTCCTGTAAGTAAACAATACTGGTCACACACCTTGCAATAGAGTCCTTCTTCCTCGTGTAAGTAAACAATACTGGTCACACACCTTGCAATAGAGTCCTTCTTCCTCCTGTAAGTAAACAACACTTGTCACACACCTTGCAATAGAGTCCTTCTTCCTCCTGTAAGTAAACAATGCTGGTCACACACCTTGCAATAGAGTCCTTCTTTCTCCTGTAAGTAAACAATACTGGTCACACACATTGCAATAGAGTCCATTCTCCTGTAAGTAAACAATACTGGTCACACACCTTGCAATAGAGTCCTTTCTCCAGTAAGTAAACAACACTGGTCACACACCTTGCAATAGAGTCCTTTTTCCTCCTGTAAGTAAACAATACTGGTCACACACCTTGCAATAGAGTCCTTCTTCCTCCTGTAAGTAAACAATACTGGTCACACACCTTGCAATAGAGTCCTTTTTCTTCCTGTAAGTAAACAATACTGGTCACACACCTTGCAATAGAGTCCTTCTTCCTCTTGTAAGTAAACAATACTGGCCACACACCTTGCAATAGAGTCCTTCTTCCTCCTGTAAGTAAACAATACTGGTCACACACCTTGCAATAGAGTAATTGTTTCTCCTGTAAATAAGCAATACTGGTCACACACCTTGCAATACAGTCCTTTCTCCTGTAAGTAAACAATACTGGTCACACACCTTGAAATAGAGTCCTTCTTCCTCGTGTAAGTAAACAATACTGGTCACACACCGTGCAATAGAGTCCTTCTTCCTCCTGTAAGTAAACAATACTGGTCACACACCTTGCAATAGAGTCCTTCTTCCTCCTGTAAGTACACAATACTGGTCACACACCTTGCAATAGAGTCCTTCTTTCTCCTGTAAGTAAACAATACTGGTCACACACCTTGCAATAGAGTCCTTCTTCCTCGTTTAAGTAAACAATACTGGTCACACACCTTGCAACAGAGTCGTTCTTCCTCCTGTAAGTAAACAATACTGGTCACACACCTTGCAATAGAGTCCTTCTTTCTCCTGTAAGTAAACAATACTGGTCACACACCTTGCAATAGACTCCTTTTTCCTCCTGTAAGTAAACAATCCTGGCCACACACCTTGCAATAGAGTCCTTCTTCTTCCTGTAAGTAAACAATACTGGTCACACACTTTGCAATAGAGTCCTTCTTCCTCCTGTAAGTAAACAATACTGGTCACACACCTTGCAATAGAGTCCTTCTTCCTCATGTAAGTAAACAATACTGGTCACAAACCTTGCAATAGAGTCCTTCTTCCTCCTGTAAGTAAACAATACTGGTCACACACCTTGCAAAAGAGTCCTTCTTTCTCCTGTAAGTAAACAATACTGGTCACACACCTTGCAATAAATTCCTTCTTTCTCCTGTAAGTAAAGAACACTGGTCACACACCTTACAACAGAGTTGTTCTTCTTCCTGTAAGTAAACAATACTGGTCATACACCTTGCAGTAGAGTCCTTCCTCCTGTAAGTAAACAATGCTGGTCACACACCTTGCAATAGAGTCCTTCTTCCTCCTGTAAGTAAACAATACTGGTCACACACCTTGCAATAGAGTCCTTCTTCCTCCTGTAAGTAAATAATACTGGTCACACACCTTGCAATAGAGTGGTTCTTCCTCCTGTAAGTAAACAATACTGGTCACACACCTTGCAATAGTCCTTCTTCCTCCTGTAAGTAAACAATACTGGTCACACACCTTGCAATAGAGTCCTTCCTCGTGTAAGTAAACAATACTGGTCACACACCTTGCAATAGAGTCCTTCTTCCTCCTGTAAGTAAACAACACTTGTCACACACCTTGCAATAGAGTCCTTCTTCCTCCTGTAAGTAAACAATGCTGGTCACACACCTTGCAATAGAGTCCTTCTTTCTCCTGTAAGTAAACAATACTGGTCACACACATTGCAATAGAGTCCATTCTTCTGTAAGTAAACAATACTGGTCACACACCTTGCAATAGAGTCCTTTCTCCAGTAAGTAAACAACACTGGTCACACACCTTGAAATAGAGTCCTTCTTCTTCCTGTAAGTAAACAATACTGGTCACACACCTCGCAATAGAGTCCTTCTTCCTCCTGTAAATAAACAATACTGGTCACACACCTTGCAATAGAGTCCTTTTTCCTCCTGTAAGTAAACAATACTGGTCACACACCTTGCAATAGAGTCCTTCTTCCTCCTGTAAGTAAACAATACTGGTCACACACCTTGCAATAGAGTCCTTTTTCTTCCTGTAAGTAAACAATACTGGTCACACACCTTGCAATAGAGTCCTTCTTCCTCCTGTAAGTAAACAATACTGGCCACACACCTTGCAATAGAGTCCTTCTTCCTCCTGTAAGTAAACAATACTGGTCACACACCTTGCAATAGAGTCCTTCTTCCTCCTGTAAGTAAACAATACTGGTCACATACCTTGCAGTAGAGTCCTTCTTCCTCCTGTAAGTAAACAATACTGGTCACACACCTTGCAATAGAGTAATTGTTTCTCCTGTAAATAAGCAATACTGGTCACACACCTTGCAATAGAGTCCTTTTTCTTCCTGTAAGTAAACAATACTGGTCACACACCTTGCAATAGAGTCCTTTCTCCTGTAAGGAAACAATACTAGTCACACACCTTGCAATAGAGTCCTTCTTCCTCCTGTAAGTAAACAATACTGGTCACACACCTTGCAACAGAGTCCTTTTTCCTCCTGTAAGTAAACAATACTGGTCACACACCTTGCAATAGAGTCCTTCTTCCTCCTGTAAGTAAACAATACTGGTCACACACCTTGCAATAGAGTCCTTCTTCCTCGTGTAAGTAAACAATACTGGTCACACACCTTGCAATAGAGTCCTTCTTCCTCCTGTAAGTAAACAATACTGGTCACACACCTTGCAAAAGAGTCCTTCTTTCTCCTGTAAGTAAACAATACTGGTCACACACCTTGCAATAAAGTCCTTCTTTCTCCTGTAAGTAAACAACACTGGTCACACACCTTGCAACAGAGTTGTTCTTCTTCCTGTAAGTAAACAATACTGGTCATACACCTTGCAATAGAGTCCTTCTTCCTCCTGTAAGTAAACAGTACTGATTCCAAACGGTCCAAGTAAGACATTCATGTTTTTGAAACCTTGCCATAAATTAATTCCACATAATTTATCCCATGATTCACAATCGATGTTTCAGATGTGGGATCTTTTAATTAACTCTCACAAAGAATGAATCTGAAAAGACTTCAACTTCTCTTGGAAACATTCAGCTACAACACATTTATTGCATGAAAGCTACACAAAAAGCATTTGGTGTTTTCTAAGCTGAGCCTTTCTTAATTATATACAATACAAACAGAACTAGGGCAATGTAGAGGGAAAAAAAATGCCCATTCTTTAGTTGCAAGAGGATTACTCCTATTCCTGTGGATTGAGAACAGAACACATTTGTAATTAATATGTTTAGATATACCACATTTTTACTATAAATGTCTTTATGTAAAGTGTTAATTTTTTTTTTTAAATAAATATTTCAAACAACATTTGGGTGTGCTCATTGATGCATTTAGTACTAAGTTATTACTAGCAAAGCATACTGTCTAAATATAAAAGAAAACCTGCAGCCCATGACCACTCACCTCAATGTTATCCAGGTAATGAGAAGTGTCTATGATGTCAAGGTTGGGCGAATCTTCCTCTGTGAAACCCAAAAAACACATCTGACTATATGGCAGACATCATTAGTGGCAATGAATGTGATTGTATTTATTATTTCATATTTATAGCTCCAACTAAGCTACAAATGTATAAATGGTTGCAAATGTCAAGCAATCAACAATCAATCAAAAATTGACACAATGAAGGTCCAACATACCACATAATGCAATCACAAACTGACACAGTAAGGGTCCAACATACCACATAATGCATTCACAAACTGACACACTAAAGGTCCAACATACCACATAATGCAAACACAAACTGACACAGTAAAGGTCCAACATACCACATAATGCAATCACAAACTGACACAATAAAGGTCCAACATATCACATAATGCAACCACAAACTGACACAGTAAAGGTCCAACATACCACATAATGCAACCACAAACTGACACAGTAAAGGTCCAACATACCACATAATGCAACCACAAACTGACACAGTAAAGGTCCAACATACCACATAATGCAATCACAAACTGACACAATAAAGGTCCAACATACCACATAATGCAATCACAAACTGACACAATAAAGGTCAAACATACAACATAATGCAATCACAAACTGACACAGTAAAGGTCGAACATACCACATAATGCAGTCACAAACTGACACAGTAAAGGTCCAACATACCACATAATGCAATCACAAACTGACACAGTAAAGGTCCAACATACCATATAATGCAATCACAAACTGACACAGTAAAGGTCCAACATACAACATAATGCAATCAAAAATTGACACACTAAAGGTCCAACATACCACATAATGCAATCAAAAATTGGCACATTAAAGGTCCAACATACAACATAATGCAGTCACAAACTGACACACTAAAGGTCCAACATACCACATAATGCAATCAAAAACTGACACAATAAAGGTCCAACATACCACATAATGCAATCACAAACTGACACAATAAAGGTCCAACATACCACATAATGCAATCACAAACAGACACTATAAAGGTCCAACATACCACATAATGCAATCACAAACTGACACAATAAAGGTCGAACATACAACATAATGCAATCACAAACTGACACAATAATGGTCCAACATACCACATAATGCAATTAAAAATTGACACATTAAAGTTCCAACATACCACATAATGCAATCACAAACTGACACACTAAAGGTCCAACATACCACATAAAGCAATCAAAAACTGACACAATAAAGGTCCAACATACCACATAATGCAATCACACACTGACACACTAAAGGTCCAACATACCACATAATGCAATCAAAAACTGACACAATAAAGGTCCAACATACCACATAATACAATCAAAAATTGACACATTAAAGGTCCAACATACCACATAATGCAATCACAAACTGACACACTAAAGGTCCAACATACCACATAATGCAATCAAAAACTGACACAATAAAGGTCCAACATACCACATAATGCAATCACAAACTGACACAATAAAGGTCGAACATACAACATAATGCAATCACAAACTGACACAATAAAGGTCGAACATACCACATAATGGAATCACAAACTGACACAATATAGGTAGAACATACAACATAATGCAATCACAAACTGACACACTAAAGGTCCAACATACCACATAAAGCAATCAAAAACTGACACAATAAAGGTCGAACATACCACATAATGCAATCACACACTGACACACTAAAGGTCCAACATACCACATAATGCAATAAAAAACTGACACAATAAAGGTCCAACATACCACATAATGCAATAAAAAACTGACACAATAAAGGCCCAACATACCACATAATGCAATAAAAAACTGACACAATAAAGGTCCAACATACCACATAATGCAATAAAAAACTGACACAATAAAGGTCCAACATACCACATAATGCAATAAAAAACTGACACAATAAAGGTCCAACATACCACATAATGCAATAAAAAACTGACACAATAAAGGTCCAACATACCACATAATGCAATAAAAAACTGACACAATAAAGGTCCAACATACCACATAATGCAATAAAAAACTGACACAATAAAGGTCCAACATACCACATAATGCAATCAAGCACTGACACAATAAAGGTCCAACATACCACATAATGCAATCACAAACTGACACAATAAATGTCGAACATACCACATAATGCAATCACAAACTGACACAATAAAGGTCGAACATACAAGATAATGCAATCACAAACTGACACAATAAAGGTCGAACATACCACATAATGCAATCACAAACTGACACAATAAAGGTCGAACATACCACATAATAAAATCACAAACTGACACAATAAAGGTCGAACATACCACATAATAAAATCACAAACTGACAAAATAAAGGTCCAACATACCACATAATGCAATCAAAAACTGACACAATAAAGGTCCAACATACCACATAATGCAATCAAAAACTGACACAATAAAGGTCCAACATACCACATAATGCAATCAAAAACTGACACAATAAAGGTCCAACAAACCACAAAATGCAATCACAAACTGACACAATAAAGGTCGGACATACCACATATTGCAATCACAAACTGACACAATAAAGGTCGAACATACAACATAATGCAATCACAAACTTACACAGTAAAGGTCGAACATACCACATAATGCAATCATAAACTGACACAATAAAGGTTGAACATACAACATAATGCAATCACAAACTGACACAATAAAGGTCGAACATACCACATAATGCAATCACAAACTGACACAATAAAGGTCGAACATACCACATAATGGAATCACAAACTGACACAATAAAGGTCGAACATACAAAATAATGCAATCACAAACTGACACAATAAAGGTCGAACATACCACATAATACAATCACAAACTGACACAATAAAGGTCGAACATACCACATAATGCAATCACAAACTGACACAATAAAGGTGCAACATACAATAGATGTCATATCATAATAAATTCAACAGTCATGTCTTGTTTATTAGTTATGTGTTTTTTCTACAAGAGTTTTCTTTGTTTGATTCTGTTTGCTACAACTTATTCTGATTTTGGTACAAATACTTTCTGGGAAGAGATGATGGTTAGCTATTATATATACTGGAGAAAAACAAAGGAATTATTTATAAAAAGTAACACACAGACAGTAGTGTTTGACAATTCTCCTGTTTCTGCACTGGACATAGATGACGACACACCTGTTTCTTCACTGGACACAGAAATGACCACTCACAAGATAATGAAATACAAGATAATACATACAAGATAATGCAATCACAAACTGACACAATAAAGGTCGAACATACCACATAATAAAATCACAAACTGACACAATAAAGGTCGAACATACCACATAATGCAATCACAAACTGACACAATAAAGGTCGAACATACCACATAATAAAATCACAAACTGACACAATAAAGGTCGAACATACCACATAATGCAATCACAAACTGACAAAATAAAGGTCCAACATACCACATAATGCAATGAAAAACTGACACAATAAAGGTCCAACATACCACATAATGCAATAAAAAACTGACACAATAAAGGTCCAACATACCACATAATGCAATCAAAAACTGACACAATAAAGGTCCAACAAACCACAAAATGCAATCACAAACTGACACAATAAAGGTCGGACATACCACATATTGAAATCACAAACTGACACAATAAAGGTCGAACATACAACATAATGCAATCACAAACTTACACAGTAAAGGTCGAACATACCACATAATGCAATCATAAACTGACACAATAAAAGTTGAACATACAACATAATGCAATCACAAACTGACACAATAAAGGTCGAACATACCACATAATGCAATCACAAACTGACACAATAAAGGTCGAACATACCACATAATGGAATCACAAACTGACACAATAAAGGTCGAACATACAAAATAATGCAATCACAAACTGACACAATAAAGGTCGAACATACCACATAATACAATCACAAACTGACACAATAAAGGTCGAACATACCACATAATGCAATCACAAACTGACACAATAAAGGTGCAACATACAATAGATGTCATATCATAATAAATTCAACAGTCATGTCTTGTTTATTAGTTATGTGTTTTTTCTACAAGAGTTTTCTTTGTTTGATTCTGTTTGCTACAACTTATTCTGATTTTGGTACAAATACTTTCTGGGAAGAGATGATGGTTAGCTATTATATATACTGGAGAAAAACAAAGGAATTATTTATAAAAAGTAACACACAGACAGTAGTGTTTGACAATTCTCCTGTTTCTGCACTGGACATAGATGACGACACACCTGTTTCTTCACTGGACACAGAAATGACCACTCACAAGATAATGAAATACAAGATAATACATACAAGATAATGCAATCACAAACTGACACAATAAAGGTCGAACATACCACATAATAAAATCACAAACTGACACAATAAAGGTCGAACATACCACATAATGCAATCACAAACTGACACAATAAAGGTCGAACATACCACATAATAAAATCACAAACTGACACAATAAAGGTCGAACATACCACATAATGCAATCACAAACTGACAAAATAAAGGTCCAACATACCACATAATGCAATGAAAAACTGACACAATAAAGGTCCAACATACCACATAATGCAATAAAAAACTGACACAATAAAGGTCCAACATACCACATAATGCAATCAAAAACTGACACAATAAAGGTCCAACAAACCACAAAATGCAATCACAAACTGACACAATAAAGGTCGGACATACCACATATTGAAATCACAAACTGACACAATAAAGGTCGAACATACAACATAATGCAATCACAAACTTACACAGTAAAGGTCGAACATACCACATAATGCAATCATAAACTGACACAATAAAAGTTGAACATACAACATAATGCAATCACAAACTGACACAATAAAGGTCGAACATACCACATAATGCAATCACAAACTGACACAATAAAGGTCGAACATACCACATAATGGAATCACAAACTGACACAATAAAGGTCGAACATACAAAATAATGCAATCACAAACTGACACAATAAAGGTCGAACATACCACATAATACAATCACAAACTGACACAATAAAGGTCGAACATACCACATAATGCAATCACAAACTGACACAATAAAGGTGCAACATACCACATAATGCAATCAAAAACTGACACAATAAAGGTCCAACATACCACATAATGAAATCAAAAACTGACACAATAAAGGTCCAACATACCACATAATGCAATCAAAAACTTACACAATAAAGGTCCAACATACCACATAATGCAATCAAAAACTGACACAATAAAGGTCCAACATACCACAAAATGCAATCACAAACTGACACAATAAAGGTCCAACATACCACATAATGCAATCACAAACTGACACAATAAAGGTCGAACATACAACATAATGCAATCACAAACTGACACAGTAAAGGTCGAACATACCACATAATGCAATCATAAACTGACACAATAAAGGTCGAACATACAACATAATGCAATCACAAACTGACACAATAAAGGTCGAACATACCACATAATGCAATCACAAACTGACACAATAAAGGTCCAACATACCACATAATGGAATCACAAACTGACACAATAAAGGTCGAACATACAACATAATGCAATCACAAACTGACACAATAAAGGTCCAACATACCACATAATGCAATCACAAACTGACACAGTAAAGGTCGAACATACAACTTAATGCAATCACAAACTGACACAGTAAAGGTCGAACATACAACTTAATGCAATCACAAACTGACACAGTAAAGGTCGAACATACCACATAATGCAATCAAAAACTGACACAATAAAGGTCGAACATACAACATAATGCAATCACAAAGTGACACAATAAAGGTCGAACATACCACATAATGCAATCACAAACTGACACAATAAAGGTCCAACATACCACATAATGCAATCACAAACTGACACAGTAAAGGTCCAACATACCACATAATGCAATCACAAACTGACAAAATAAAGGTCCAACATACCACATAATGCAATCAAAAACTGACACAATAAAGGTCCAACATACCACATAATGCAATCAAAAACTGACACAATAAAGGTCCAACATACCACATAATGCAATCAAAAACTGACACAATAAAGGTCCAACATACCACATAATGCAATCAAAAACTGACACAATAAAGGTCCAACATACCACATAATGCAATCAAAAACTGACACAATAAAGGTCCAACATACCACATAATGCAATAAAAAACTGACACAATAAAGGTCCAACGTACCACAAAATGCAATCACAAACTGACACAATAAAGGTCGAACATACCGCATAATGCAATCATAAACTGACACAATAAAGGTCGAACATACAACATAATGCAATCATAAACTGACACAATTAAGGTCGAACATACCACATAACGCAATCACAAACTGACACAATAAAGGTCCAAAATACCACATAATGCAATCACAAACTGACACAATAAAGGTCCAACATACAACATAATGCAATCACAAACTGACACAATAAAGGTCCAACATACAACATAATGCAATCACAAACTGACAACAATAAAGGTCCAACTTACCACATAATGCTCGTTTTCTCTTGAGAAAGTTCTGATAAGCTTCTGACTGTTGGTACAACTTCAACTCGTCGATGTATCGCTGCTTGTCTCTCTCAGCCAAGTCAATGTACTTCTGCAGAGCACAAAACAGGTACCGATATATATTAATATGCTAATTTTGGATCATTGTAGCTGCATCACCCTCCACAGTGCCGAGATCCCCTCACTTCCACGGTGCCGAGATCCCCTCACCTCCACGGTGCCGAGATCCCCTCACCTCCACGGTGCCGAGATCCCCTCACCCCCTTCTACCTTTGGCCTCTCATCTACCAACTGGTGATGTATTTCAGAAAACTCAATGATAGTTATTTAAAGTTATTTTTTATTATTATGTTGTAGATAGGCTATTCTTTTCCAGAGTTCCTATCAAAAACAACAGTTACTGAGTTGTGATCCAATCGCCAGATGGTGCCACTGTAATGCTGGTTGTTGCTGCCCTATAAACCCTGTTTGTGTCTCCTTCCCTGCTAGTTTTTAATAATTGGGGATTTGTTCTCAATAGATGTCATATCATAATAAATTCAACAGTCATGTCTTGTTTATTAGTTATGTGTTTTTTCTACAAGAGTTTTCTTTGTTTGATTCTGTTTGCTACAACTTATTCTGATTTTGGTACAAATACTTTCTGGGAAGAGATGATGGTTAGCTATTATATATACTGGAGAAAAACAAAGGAATTATTTATAAAAAGTAACACACAGACAGTAGTGTTTGACAATTCTCCTGTTTCTGCACTGGACATAGATGACGACACACCTGTTTCTTCACTGGACACAGAAATGACCACTCACATGTTTCTTCACTGGACACAGAGATGACCACTCACCTGTTTCTCCACTGGACACAGAGATGACCACTCACCTGTTTCTCTACTGGGCACATGGCTGACCACTCCCCACCCAGTAGTTTGGTGACCTCGACAAATGGTAACTCTGGATTCAATTCCTTGATCTGCCGTCTTCGCTCAATAGCAAATATCACATATCTACAAGGCAGCAAACTCATGACAAATATCACATATCTACAAGGCAGCAGACTCATCACAAATATCACATATCTACAAGGCAGCAGACTCTTCACAAATATCACATATCTACAAAGCAGCAGACTCATCACAAATCTACAAGGCAAGAAACTCATCACAAATATCACTAGGCAGCAGATTAAAATACATGATTGATCACATACCTAACACATCAGTCAGAGCAATGATCTGGTAACATGAGACAACCAAGCTTCTGTAAAAAGTGTTGGTCCTTCAGATCGACATATTTTCTCAAATTAAACGATGTAATATCCAATAACTTAAAGACTAAGTGAAATGAAATATTAAATGTCTTTGAAACTTCACATAAGTAAACTTAATAGTCTTGTCACATAATGTGCCAAATATGAAGCCTGTTCATTGCGAACTTATGTCACTAAGCCTGCTCAAACATGGTCATTTGCGTGTCACAGCCCATCAGATCTTGCTGACGGCACCACAGGCACTGTCAGGCAGGGCTGCTGTGTGCACCCTATCCTTTATCACGACGAGCAGTGGTGCGACTTGTTGTTTCAGACTGACATGAAATTGCAATCACAGAATCTATTATTTTTTGATATCACATATAATAATCTTATCTACAAGTCTGTCGCTGGATGTACACACGAATTGTGATAACTTTTGAGTTATTGCCATTTGAATATCACAAATGCTCAACCTTGCATTATATCTTCTGCCGCGTATACATTGCACGATTAAACAATCACGATGTGCAAACAGAAGGCAATGGGAAACCACTGCTGTATCTTTCCCAAGACAATCATGACCCACAAAACCACAGAAGATAACGTTAACAGCGTGAACGGTTGTTCTGACAGTTCTAACAGGACCTCCTCGCTCGGTAGGGATAGTCATGTGCGACAGGTGACACCAGATCGTCATCCAGCTACTGTGTGCAACAGAAAGATTTTGAATATTGCTACATTGAACTTGAACATGAACAAGAAGCGACAAGACTGAGGATAAATATAATGGGAATGTGTGAAGTTAGATGGACAGGGGCAGGATTGATGACATCAGATAATAACACAATCATTTACTCAGGAGGTGATTAACCTGAAAGAGGAGTTGGAATTCTGTTGGATGAAAGAGCAAAAAATATCGGATCGCATACAAGAGTATGCACCAACTGCAAACAAATCTGATGAAGAACACGATGCATTATATAATGATCTTGAATTGACAAAATCGCATTGTAAATCAAAGGAGATTGTAATAATTATGGGAGACTTTAATGTTAAAGTTGGTGGGGAAAGATGTGAAGATATAGTCGGGACACAAGGCCTCGGGGGCAGAAATGAGAGAGGAGATAAACTAATAGAGTGGGCAAAATCTCATGACATAATTGTAGGAAACACCTGGTTCCAACAACACCCAAGAAGACTTTGGAGTTGGCAAAGTCCAGGAGACCGTACACGGAACCAAATTGATTACATCTTAGTCAATAATAGGCTTAGAAATGCCCTACTGATGGCATAGACCTTTCCCGGTGCACACTGCGATTCTGATCACGTGCCAGTGCGAGCCACGTTCCGACTGAAACTGAAGAAAAGTAAAAGAGCAACAAGGAACATTAAACTGGACATTAATGTACTAAAATCAGATTTAGTGATCAAAGAGGAATTCAATGTAGCTGTTCAAAACAGATTCAATGCTCTGAATGACATTCAAGATGTGGACGGCCAATGGAAACAAATTAAGGAATCAATCACACATGCTGCAGAAGAAACAATTCCTAAGAAAAGCAAAACAAAAATGGATCACTGATGATATTCTAAATTTGATGGACGAAAGGAGGAAAATTAAGCAAAATCATGATGTGTATGTTACAAAGAACAAGGATATAACGGCCAAATGTAGTCTAGCGAAAGAGAAGTGGCTTAACGAACAATGCAAAGAAATTGAACAGAAGCATAAGCATGACACAAAATCCATGCTTGCTAGAATAAGAGAAATCACAGGGAAAAGAACTTACTCAGCTATAGGTTGCCTGAAATCTAAAGAAGGAAACATAATAATGGACAAAGATAAAATACTCGAGAGATGGTCAGAATGTATTGGTGAACTTTACAATGATGAAAGGGGTGACAAACCATCAATTAAGAAGAACTTTGATGGTCCTCCAATATTGAATGATGAGGTTCGAAAAGCCATCATATCAATGAAAAAGATATTAGCTGCTGGACCAGATAATATTACCATTGAAACGATTGAGTGTTTAGATGAATTTAGTATTGATATAGTAACAGACTTCTTGAACAAAATATAAGACTGCGGAAGAATCCAAACTAATTTATCAAGATCCATTTTTCTAGCAATACCAAAGAAACCAGGCAGGACTGAATGTGAACTACACCGTAGAATTAGTCTATGAGTCACTTCACCAAGATGTTGCTTAAAATTATTATGGCCAGGATGAGTAACAAAATAAAGCCTGAAATTGCTGAAGAACAATGTGGATTTGTAGAAGATAAAGGTACAAGTAATGCAATGTACATCCTACGAACAGTGACTGAGAGAGCATTGGAAGTGCAGAAAGATCTGTATGTATGTTTTATTGAATATATTGCATGTCAACTGAAGTTTAACAAGATTTAACAAGATTGCCATCCAGAAAATTACTCTGGATGGCAGGTGGACAAGGAAGCCTTTTGGCTTATCGAGAGTCCAATACTTTTTATCTACATGTATCCCGCCTTTTTTAGGTGTGTGTCGATTTTATTTTTAAACATATTCACGCTACTAGCACCAACACAATCAGGAGATAATCTGTTCCATTCATTTACAGTCCTTTGTGAGAATGAGAACTTTCTTATATCTAATCTACACTGCTCCTTTACTAATGTAGCTTCATGTCCTCTGGTCCTTCTATCTTTCTTAACTGAGAAAAAAATGTTTCTATCAATATTTTCATAACCATTCAATATTTTAAACACTTCTATGTGATCTCCTCTCAATCTCCTGGTCTCTAGTGTTGTTAAACCACATTCTTTTAGGCGTATTTAGTAACTAAGATCCCTCAGATTTGGTATCATTTTAGTCGCTCTCCTCTGTACTCTTTCTAGCATATCTATGTCCTTCTTGCGATATGGCCTCCATGCTTGTATACAATATTCTAAATGAGGCCTCACTATTGTTTTGTACAGCGGTACTATTAATTCTTTTTTTTTATACGCTATATTTCGCCTAATTAATCCAAGGATTTGATTTCCCTTTGACGCTGCAATTCCGCACTGCTCTGAAACCTTCATATCAGCACTAATGGTTAACCCCAAGTCCTTTTCTTTTACAGTAGTACTTAGAACAGTACCCCCCATTTTATATTTTACCTCTTCATTCCCATGACCTGTGTGGAGGCATTTACATTTCCCAAAATTGAACAGCATTTGCCACTTTTCAGACCATTTGATCAACCTATCAAGATCATCTTGTAAATGCTGTCTGTCTCCATCACTTTTAATCCTTCTAAACACTTTTGTATCATCCGCAAATTTTAACACCTTGCTTGTTATATCATCGTCCAAATCGTTGATATATATTAAGAATAATATAGGTCCTAGTACTGATCCCTGTGGTACCCCACTCAATACCGATTTCCAGTTTGAAGCCTCCCCATCAACTACTACACGTTGTCTTCTGTCATTCAGCCATTTTTCTATCCAGTTTATTATACCATTTCCTATGCCATGGGCCTTTAGCTTAAGGAGTAATCTTTGATGTGGTACTTTGTCGAAAGCTTTTTGAAAATCTAAATAGATGATATCTACTGGTGATCCCTCATCTACCCACCTAGTGATGTCTTCCAAAAACATAACATATTTGTTAAGCATGACCTCGCTTTTAAAAACCCATGTTGAGATGGGTTTATCAAGTTATGTTTAACAAGAAAATCCACCATGTGATCTTTAATTAGTCTTTCTAATAATTTGCAAATCACTGATGTTAAACTCACTGGTCTATAGTTCTCTGACTTGTTTCTCGAACCTTTTTTAAATAACGGTATAATGTTTGCTCTTTCCATTCTAAAGGAACCACTCCCTCTTCTAATGACAAATTGAAAACTGTTGCAAGCGGTACGCTAATTTGTTCTACAATTTCCAATAGTAGTTTGGGCGGAATCCATCCACTCCAGGTGATTTATTATCCTTCATAGCCCTTATTTTCTTAGCTACCATTTCCGGGGTTACAACTAACTGTCCTGTACTAGTCTTGAATCTTGCCCCTTGAACTTAGCCTCTGGTACTGGCAGCAACCAATATCTTCCCCTGGTAAACACTGAATCCAGCCTACTCATTCAGGTCTCTGCCATTAAGAATCCCTCTGATATTGTATTTCCAGCACTATCTTCTAGAGGACCGACCTTATCCTGAACTTTCTGTTTGCTTCGAATATACGCATAAAAACTCTTACTGTCATGTTTTATATTACTAGCTAATTTTTTTTCATAGCTTCTCTTTGAATTTCTAATTTCAGCTGTAGCTTGATTAAGTGCTTCTTTATAAATGTTGTAGTCTTCATCATTTCCAGTACATCTATATGACTTCCACATCATTTGTTTATACTTAATTTTTCTAATGGCTTCTTTCGATAAGTGTTTCTTTTTAGACCGTTTCCCTTGTTTTTTGAAAGGTACAAATTTATCGACTATGCACTTAATTTCACTATTTAAGATATTCCAGCATTCGGTTGCTGTCTTATTCTTCAGTGTGTTATTCCAGTCTATCTTTGCTAAATATTTCCTCATGTCCTTATACCTTCCTTTGTGGAAATTTCTCCTATACTGCTTTTTACTATTCCTTTCTGATTTTACTTTGATGGTAAAATGTATCTGGTTGTGATCACTACTCCCCAGTGGCTCACATATCTTGACATTGTCAACTAATTCTTTCTGTGAGGACAAAACTAAGTCTAACACATTCTCTCCCCTGGTTGGTTCTAGCACATGTTGAGAAAGGAAACTATCTTGTACTAAAACTAAAAACTTGTGGTCCTCACTCCCCATACTCTGTAGAGATTTCCATTGTATATGCCCATGGTTAAAGTCCCCCATAATAATACAGTTCCGTTTGCTTACTTCCTTTATAGCGTTTTGTATTTTTTTATTCTCTTCTATGCTTATGTTTGGACTTCGATAAACTAACCCAACTGTTAACGTTGAGTTTCCTGTAACTATGTTACACCAAACAGCTTCTTCGCAATCTGCTTCTCTTTCTAATTTTATTTCATAAGCCTGGATAGATTCTTTAATATATAAAATAACTCCACCTCCCTTTCTTCCTATTCTATCTTTCCTAAACATTACATATCCTGTTAGTCCCAATTCGGCATCTGATATATCAGTGGTGGCCCACGATTCGGTTATACCTATTATGTGAGGGTCAATATCTTCTACCTATAACTGTTTGAATAATAATACTATTATTGTAATTATATTATGAAAGAAGAAGATGTTCAAACGGCAATAACTCAACAAATAAAAAGAAGTCCTGGTGCATCCAGCGGCATATTTGTATATGATTATTATATTGACTGTGATATAACAAATATTAAATCCCATTGCAAGTTTACGCATTCGCAATGCTCGAACCGCAATAACTCAAAAAGTGAAAAAAGTTCTTGGTGCATCTAGGCGGCACATTTGTAGGTAAGATTATTATCTTCTGCTATTCTGCGAAATATCTTGCAATTTTAGGTACGGTCTGAAACACCAACCCGCATAGATGCATGCCATGCAGTGATGTTACAATGACCGCTAGGTGTCGCAACAAACTGTGCAGAAATGTAGAGAACAGCACGACCAAAAGGAGCCTTGAACAGGGTGACGGAGGGGGTTATACATTTTTTGACTATCAGGACATTATTTCAAATATTTTATTCAGATTGGGTATAAAAAAGGTTCATTTCACTTAGTGTTTAAGGCCACGACAATTTATTTTACAAAGTTGATGATTCAGCTGTTCACCAGATTATTAGTTACTGTATCTTACACAGACAGGAACACATCTGATCAGAAGATCATCACTACTGGTCAGGGCTGAGTACAATAACACAAAATCAAATCAATTACAATTACTTTTCATTGATCATTTCAATTAGAATTACATTTCCAAAATGTTCAATTCAATTACAATTACACAAACTTTTGTTTAATTACAACTACAGATGCGTTAATGGGACCTACCATGTGTATCAGTGATATTGGATATACGGGTATGTAGGGTCAAACAGGTCAATAATGAATTAGAATTTATTAAAAAACAAATAGTCTCAATTTAAATGAAATGAATAAAAATCACAAAAACAAATGAAATTGTAATTGAAGTCACCAAGTGAGGTGCCAAGATAATTTTGTATAATGATGTGGCACCTTTTAGTCCGGCCAAAGCACAAAGGGGATATTGATCTATGGACACTGACAGGTGCTAATCCACGCTTTGAGCAAACAGTAATCTTGAGAAGTACCCCCAATGCCAGCCATCTGTCCTCTTCATTAATTAGCACTGTTGAGTGAATGACACATTGGAATCACAACGTAGGCACTGGGTATTTTGTAATGTTTGTCATTTTTTTTATATTGAAAACAATCTGTGGGACAGGCCTAATGTGAGTGAGATAACACTGTTAGATCCAAAATAATGTGATAGGACATTTTTACTTTCAACATGTGATAAACATGTGAGTAAAATGAGTAATAATTTTGAAAGATATCATTTGAAACAACTTTTGCTTTACTACTCATCCACTGCCATACTGTATTTGTACCTTCTACTCATCAACTGCCATACTGTATTTGTACTTTACTACTCATCCACTGCCATACTGTATTTGTACCTTACTACTCATCCACTGCCATATTGTATTTGTACGTTACTACTCATCAACTGCCATACTGTATTTGTACCTTACTACTCATCAACTGCCATACTTTATTTGTACTTTACTACTCATCCACTGCCATACTTTATTTGTACTTTACTACTCATCCACTGCCATACTGTATTTGTACCTTACTACTCATCCACTGCCATACTGTATTTGTACCTTACTACTCATCAACTGCCATACTTTATTTGTACTTTACTACTCATCCACTGCCATACAGTATTTGTACCTTACTACTCATCAACTGCCATACTGTATTTGTACCTTTCTACTCATCAACTGCCATACTGTATTTGTACCTTACTACTCATCCACTGCCATACAGTATTTGTACCTTACTACTCATCCACTGCCATACTGTATTTGTACCTTACTACTCATCCACTGCCATACTTTATTTGTACTTTACTACTCATCCACTGCCATACAGTATTTGTACCTTACTACTCATCCACTGCAATACTTTATTTGTACCTTTCTACTCATCAACTGCCATACTGTATTTGTACCTTACTACTCATCCACTGCCATACAGTATTTGTACCATACTACTCATCCACTGCCATACTGTATTTGTACCTTACTACTCATCCACTGCCATACTTTATTTGTACCTTACTACTCATCCACTGCCATACAGTATTTGTACCTTACTACTCATCCACTGCCATACTGTATTTGTACCTTACTACTCATCCACTGCCATACTGTATTTGTACATTACTACTCATCCACTGCCATACTGTATTTTTACCTTACTACTCATCCACTGCCATACTGTATTTGTACCTTACTACTCATCCACTGCCATATTGTATTTGTACCTTACTACTCATCAACTGCCATACTTTATTTGTACCTTACTACTCATCCACTGCCATACTGTATTTGTACATTACTACTCATCAACTGCCATACTGTATTTTTACCTTACTACTCATCCACTGCCATACTGTATTTGTACCTTAGTATTCATCCACTGCCATACTGTATTTGTACCTTACTACTCATCAACTGCCATACTGTATTTGTACCTTTCTACTCATCAACTGCCATACTGTATTTGTACTTTACTACTCATCCACTGCCATACTGTATTTGTACCTTACTACTTATCCACTGCCATATTGTATTGGTACGTTACTACTCATCAACTGCCATACTGTATTTGTACCTTACTACTCATCCACTGCCATACTGTATTTGTACCTTACTACTCATCAACTGCCATACTTTATTTGTACTTTACTACTCATCCACTGCCATACTGTATTTGTACCTTACTACTCATCCATTGCCATACTGTATTTGTACCTTACTACTCATCAACTGCCATACTTTATTTGTACCTTACTACTCATCCACTGCCATACTGTATTTGTACATTACTACTCATCCACTGCCATACTGTATTTGTACATTACTACTCATCAACTGCCATACTGTATTTTTACCTTACTACTCATCAACTGCCATACTGTATTTTTACCTTACTACTCATCCACTCCCATACTGTATTTGTACCTTACTACTCATCCACTGCCATACTGTATTTGTACCTTTCTACTCATCAACTGCCATATTGTATTTGTACTTTACTACTCATCCACTGCCATACTGTATTTGTACCTTGCTACTCATCAACTGCCATACTGTATTTGTACCTTTCTACTCATCAACTGCCATACTGTATTTGTACTTTACTACTCATCCACTGCCGTACTGTATTTGTACCTTACTACTCATCCACTGCCATACTGTATTTGTACGTTACTACTCATCAACTACCATACTGTATTTGTACCTTACTACTCATCCACTGCCATACTGTATTTGTACCTTACTACTCATCCACTGCCATACATTATTTGTACATTACTACTCATCAACTGCCATACTGTATTTGTATCTTACTACTCATCCACTGCCATACTGTATTTGTACCTTACTACTCATCCACTGCCATACTGTATTTGTACATTACTACTCATCCACTGCCATACTGTATTTGTACATTACTACTCATCAACTGACATACTGTATTTTTACCTTACTACTCATCCACTGCCATACTGTATTTGTACCTTACTACTCATCCACTGCCATACTGTATTTGTACCTTACTACTCATCAACTGCCATACTGTATTTGTACCTTTCTACTCATCAACTGCCATACTGTATTTGTACTTTACTACTCATCCACTGCCATATTGTATTTGTACCTTACTACTCATCAACTGCCATACTGTATTTGTACCTTTCTACTCATCAACTGCCATACCGTATTTGTACTTTACTACTCATCCACTGCCATACTGTATTTGTACCTTACTACTCATCCACTGCCATATTGTATTTGTACGTTACTACTCATCAACTGCCATACTGTATTTGTACCTTACTACTCATCCACTGCCATACTGTATTTGTACCTTACTACTCATCAACTGCCATACTTTATTTGTACCTTACTACTCATCCACTGCCATACTGTATTTGTACCTTACTACTCATCCACTGCCATACTGTACTTGTACCTTACTACTCATCCACTGCCATACTGTATTTGTACATTACTACTCATCCACTGCCATACTGTATTTGTACATTACAACTCATCAACTGACATACTGTATTTTTACCTTACTACTCATCCACTGCCATACTGTATTTGTACCTTACTACTCATCCACTGCCATACTGTATTTGTACCTTACTACTCATCAACTGCCATACTGTATTTGTACCTTTCTACTCTTCAACTGCCATACTGTATTTGTACTTTACTACTCATCAACTGCCATACTGTATTTGTACCTTACTACTCATCCACTGCCATATTGTATTTGTACGTTACTACTCATCAACTGCCATACTGTATTTGTACCTTACTACTCATCAACTGCCATACTTTTATTTGTAATTTACCACCAACCACTGCCATACTCACAGTATTTGTATCTTTACTACTTCCATCCACTGCCATGTACTTGTATTTGTGTCTACTACTCATCATCAACTGCCATACTTTATTTGTACCTTACTACTCATCCACTGCCATACTGTATTTGTACCTTACTACTCATCCACTGCCATACTGTATTTGTACCTTACTACTCATCAACTGCCATACTGTATTTGTACCTTTCTACTCTTCAACTGCCATACTGTATTTGTACTTTACTACTCATCAACTGCCATACTGTATTTGTACCTTACTACTCATCCACTGCCATATTGTATTTGTACGTTACTACTCATCAACTGCCATACTGTATTTGTACCTTACTACTCATCAACTGCCATACTTTATTTGTACTTTACTACTCATCCACTGCCATACTGTATTTGTACCTTACTACTCATCCACTGCCATACTGTATTTGTACCTTACTACTCATCAACTGCCATACTGTATTTGTACCTTTCTACTCTTCAACTGCCATACTGTATTTGTACTTTACTACTCATCAACTGCCATACTGTATTTGTACCTTACTACTCATCCACTGCCATATTGTATTTGTACGTTACTACTCATCAACTGCCATACTGTATTTGTACCTTACTACTCATCAACTGCCATACTTTATTTGTACTTTACTACTCATCCACTGCCATACTGTATTTGTACCTTACTACTCATCCACTGCCATACTGTATTTGTACCTTACTACTCATCAACTGCCATACTTTATTTGTACCTTACTACTCATCCACTGCCATACTGTATTTGTACATTACTACTCATCCACTGCCATACTGTATTTGTACATTACTACTCATCAACTGCCATACTGTATTTTTACCTTACTACTCATCCACTGCCATACTGTATTTGTACCTTACTACTCATCCACTGCCATACTGTATTTGTACCTTACTACTCATCAACTGCCATACTGTATTTGTACCTTTCTACTCATCAACTGCCATATTGTATTTGTACTTTACTACTCATCCACTGCCATACTGTATTTGTACCTTACTACTGATCAACTGCCATACTGTACTTGTACCTTACTACTCATCCACTGCCATACTGTATTTGTACATTACTACTCATCCACTGCCATACTGTATTTGTACCTTACTACTCATCCACTGCCATACTGTATTTGTACATTACTACTCATCCACTGCCATACTGTATTTGTACCTTACTACTCATCCACTGCCATACTGTATTTGTACCTTACTACTCATCCACTGCCATACTGTATTTGTACCTTACTACTCATCAACTGCCATACTGTATTTGTACCTTACTACTCATCCACTGCCATACTGTACTTGTACCTTACTACTCATCCACTGCCATACTGTATTTGTACATTACTACTCATCCACTGCCATACTGTATTTGTACATTACAACTCATCAACTGACATACTGTATTTTTACCTTACTACTCATCCACTGCCATACTGTATTTGTACCTTACTACTCATCCACTGCCATATTGTATTTGTACGTTACTACTCATCAACTGCCATACTGTATTTGTACCTTACTACTTATCCACTGCCATACTGTATTTGTACCTTACTACTCATCAACTGCCATACTTTATTTGTACTTTACTACTCATCCACTGCCATACTGTATTTGTACCTTACTACTCATCCACTGCCATACTGTATTTGTACCTTACTACTCATCCACTGCCATACTCTATTTGTACCTTACTACTCCTCCACTGCCATACTGTATTTGTACATTACTACTCATCAACTGCCATACTTTATTTGTACTTTACTACTCATCCACTGCCATACTGTATTTGTACCTTACTACTCATCCACTGCCATACTGTATTTGTAACTTACTACTCATCCACTGCCATACTGTATTTGTACCTTACTATTCATCAACTGCCATACTTTATTTGTACTTTACTACTCATCCACTGTCATACAGTATTTGTACATTTCTACACATCAACTGCCATACTGTATTTGTACCTTACTACTCATCCACTGCCATACTGTATTCGTACATTACTACTCATCAACTGTCATACTGTATTTGTACCTTACTACTGATCTACTGCCATACTGTATTTGTACCTCACTACTCATCCACTGCCATACTGTATTTGTACCTTACTACTCATCAACAGCCATACTGTATTTTTACCTTTCTACTCATCAACTGCCATACTGTATTTGTACATTACTACTCATCAACTGCCATACTGTATTTGTACCTTACTACTCATCCACTGCCATAGTGTATTTGTACCTTACTACTCATCCACTGCCATACTGTATTTGTACCTTACTACTCATCAACTGCCATACTGTATTTGTACCTTTCTACTCATCAACTGCCATATTGTATTTGTACTTTACTACTCATCCACTGCCATACTGTATTTGTACCTTACTACTGATCAACTGCCATACTGTATTTGTACCTTTCTACTCATCAACTGCCATACTGTATTTGTACTTTACTACTCATCCACTGCCGTACTGTATTTGTACCTTACTACTCATCCACTGCCATACTGTATTTGTACGTTACTACTCATCAACTACCATACTGTATTTGTACCTTACTACTCATCCACTGCCATACAGTATTTGTACCTTACTACTCATCAACTGCCATACTGTATTTGTACCTTACTACTCATCCACTGCCATACTGTATTTGTACCTTACTACTCATCCACTGCCATACTGTATTTGCACATTACTACTCATCCACTGCCATACTGTATTTGTACCTTACTACTCATCAACTGCCATACTGTATTTGTACATTACTACTCATCCACTGCCATACAGTATTTGTACATTACTACTCATCCACTGCCATACTGTATTTGTACATTACTACTCATCCACTGCCATACAGTATTTGCACATTACTACTCATCCACTGCCATACTGTATTTGCACATTACTACTCATCCACTGCCATACTGTATTTGTACCTTACTACTCATCAACTGCCATACTGTATTTGTACATTACTACTCATCCACTGCCATACAGTATTTGTACATTACTACTCATCCACTGCCATACTGTATTTGCACATTACTACTCATCCACTGCCATACTGTATTTGCACATTACTACTCATCCACTGCCATACTGTATTTGTACCTTACTACTCATCAACTGCCATACTGTATTTGTACATTACTACTCATCCACTGCCATACAGTATTTGTACATTACTACTCATCCACTGCCATACTGTATTTGCACATTACTACTCATCCACTGCCATACTGTATTTGCACATTACTACTCATCCACTGCCATACTGTATTTGCACATTACTACTCATCCACTGCCATACTGTATTTGTACATTACTACTCATCCACTGCCATACTGTATTTGTACATTACTACTCATCCACTGCCATACTGTATTTGCACATTACTACTCATCCACTGCCATACTGTATTTGTACCTTACTACTCATCAACTGCCATACTGTATTTGTACATTACTACTCATCCACTGCCATACAGTATTTGTACATTACTACTCATCCACTGCCATACTGTATTTGTACATTACTACTCATCCACTGCCATACAGTATTTGTACATTACTACTCATCCACTGCCATACTGTATTTGTACATTACTACTCATCAACTGCCATACTGTATTTGTACCTTACTACTCATCCACTGCCATAGTGTATTTGTACCTTACTACTCATCAACTGCCATACTGTATTTGTACCTTTCTACTCATCAACTGCCATATTGTATTTGTACTTTACTACTCATCCACTGCCATACTGTATTTGTACCTTACTACTGATCAACTGCCATACTGTATTTGTACCTTTCTACTCATCAACTGCCATACTGTATTTGTACTTTACTACTCATCCACTGCCGTACTGTATTTGTACCTTACTACTCATCCACTGCCATACTGTATTTGCACATTACTACTCATCCACTGCCGTACTGTATTTGTACCTTACTACTCATCCACTGCCATACTGTATTTGTACCTTACTACTCATCCACTGCCATACAGTATTTGTACATTACTACTCATCAACTGCCATACTGTATTTGTACCTAACTACTCATCCACTGCCATACTGTATTTGTACCTTACTACTCATCCACTGCCATACAGTATTTGTACATTACTACTCATCAACTGCCATACTGTATTTGTACCTTACTACTCATCCACTGCCATACTGTATTTGTACCTTACTACTCATCCACTGCCATACTGTATTTGTACATTACTACTCATCAACTGACATACTGTATTTTTACCTTACTACTCATCCACTGCCATACTGTATTTGTACCTTACTACTCATCCACTGCCATATTGTATTTGTACCTTACTATTCATCAACTGCCATACAGTATTTGTACCTTACTACTCATCCACTGCCATACAGTATTTGTACTTTACTACTCATCAACTGCCATACTGTGTTTGTACCTTACTACTCATCCACTGCCATACAGTATTTGTACTTTACTATTCATCCACTGCCATACTGTATTTGTACCTTACTACTCAATCACTGCCATACTGTATTTGTACCTTACTACTCATCAACTGCCATACTTTATTTGTACCTCACTAGTCAACCACTGCCATACTGTATTTGTACATTACTACTCATCCACTGCCATACTGTATTTGTACATTACTACTCATCCACTGCCATACTGTATTTGTACTTTACTACTCATCCACTGCCATACTGTATTTGTACATTACTACTCATCAACTGCCATACTGTATTTTTACCTTACTACTCATCCACTCCCATACTGTATTTGTACCTTACTACTCATCCACTGCCATATTGTATTTGTACCTTAGTACTCATCCACTGCAATACTGTATTTGAACATTACTACTCATCAACTGCCATACATTATTTGTACCTTACTACTCATCCACTGCCATACTGTATTTGTACCTTTCTACTCATCAACTGCCATACTGTATTTGTACCTTACCACTCATCCACTGCCATACTGTATTTGTACTTTACTACTCATCCACTGCCATACATTATTTGTACCTTACTACTCATCCACTGCCATACAGTATTTGTACTTTACTACTCATCCACTGCCATACTGTATTTGTACCTTACTACTCATCCACTGCCATACTGTATTTGTACCTTACTACTCAATCACTGCCATATTGTATTTGTACCTTTCTACTCATCAACTGCCATAGTGTATTTGTACCTTACTACTCATCCACTGCCATACTGTATTTGTACCTTACTACTCATCCACTGCCATACTGTATTTGTATGTACTTCAGATGGATGGAAAAGCTTCAAGCAATCACCATACATGTCTCTCTGTGAGGTTTGTCTGAAAGAGGTATAAACACAGGGATCACTTACGCTGAGGCTGGTGCCTTTGGACCCTGAAACAACTTCTCCTTCTTCCTCTTGCGACCTTTGGGCCAACCCCCCTTCCGCTTCTGTCCCAACGTAAAACAAGAATCATCATCAATACAACTTGATGTGAGATCTTACTAGGATACTGAGCTCATAAGGAAAATACAACAATCATCAATACAACTTGATGTGAGATCTTACTAGGATACTGAGCTCATAAGGAAAATACAACAATCATCAATACAACTTGATGTGAGATCTTACTAGGATATTAAGCTCATAAGGAAAATACAACAATCATCAATACAACTTGATGTGAGATCTTGCTAGGATACTGAGCTCATAAGGAAAATACAACAATCATCAATACAACTTGATGTGAAATCTTACTAGGATATTAAGCTCATAAGGAAAATACAACAATCATCAATACAACTTGATGTGAGATCTTACCAAGATACTGAGCTGATAAGGAAAATACAACAATCATCACTACAACTTGATGTGAGATCTTACTAGGATACTGAGCTGATAAGGAAAATACAACAATCATCAATACAACTTGATGTGAAATCTTACTAGGATATTAAGCTCATAAGGAAAATACAACAATCATCAATACAACTTGATGTGAAATCTTACTAGGATATTAAGCTCATAAGGAAAATACAACAATCATCAATACAACTTGATGTGAGATCTTACTAGGATACTGAGCTCATAAGGAAAATACAACAATCATCAATACAACTTGATGTGAGATCTTACTAGGATACTGAGCTCATAAGGAAAATACAACAATCATCAATACAACTTGATGTGAGATCTTACTAGGATACTGAGCTCATAAGGAAAATACAACAATCATCAATACAACTTGATGTGAAATCTTACTAGGATACTGAGCTCATAAGGAAAATACAACAATCATCAATACAACTTGATGTGAAATCTTACTAGGATACTGAGCTCATTCATCAATACAACTTGATGTGAGATCTTACTAGGATACTGAGCTCATTCATCAATACAACTTGATGTGAGATCTTACTAGGATACTGAGCTCATTCATCAATACAACTTGATGTGAGATCTTACTAGGATACTGAGCTCATTCATCAATACAACTTGATGTGAGATCTTACTAGGATACTAAGCAGAACGTTAAACTTAAGGAGGTTTTTCAAAATTCATAATTGGTTAGTTTTGTAAGAGTTTTAGGATTCATTCGTTATACACAACTTGTCTTACGACTTACTTTATAACAAACACCATTTAGGAATCCTTCAGGAAATCGTCTTCAGCATCTAAAGACTAAAGGTATACTAGGTAAATACCCACCACTGTCTATAGCCAGGTACTCATTCATAGAGCTGAGTGAACTGGCGCAACACAGAGTTACGGACACTGATTTTTTGTTTCAAAAAAGACAAATTCCGTTTCAGATAAAAAGACAAACTCTGTTTCAAATGATGTATTTCCTGTTTCAGAAAAAGGCAAATTCCATTTTAAACAACATGTTTTCCGTTAAAAAAAAAATTATGTTTCAAGTGATGCATTTTCAATGTCAATTGACACATTTTCCATTTAAAAATGGCATACTCCTAAGGAAGCCCATTTTTGTTTAGAAAAGAAATACTTTATTTCAAAATTAAGTTTGAAAAAAAAATTCATAATACATCCTGTGAAATATCTCAAATATCACAATGTTAGGATTACTATGTCTAAATAATATTGTTTTACTGTGTGGTTAACTTTTCTAACAACATTTATTTGTGCAATATTTGCAACACAGTAACAACTGTACATAATCAATTTAGATAATAAAATAATTCCTGTCACACAATAACATAAAAATGACTGGTTATTTCAAATGCTGCAGTGTTTAATATATAAGTTAACAAAAGTAAATGTTACAAGCAATCATATTAATAATTATAAATGGTCAAATCACTGATGCTGTTTCACTAATTATTTTTGTTCAACCATTTTATCTAGCGCCATATATGACACCATCCAACGGAATTTGTTAGAACTACGAAACCCAGACTATATCACTTTGTGCCAGCGTAACCGAGGCTGTTGTTATTCCTTCCAGTTTTGTGTTCGAAACCGGAATCTGTACACTTATGTGTGTTCTAACGATGTAACAAGTATATTTAACAACATGTCTTCAATGTGCTTAGCGGAGAGCCAGACAAAGATTACGAAACGGTTTATTTTAGCGCCTTCTGCCCGCATCCCTGTTTACGTCGGTTGACAGGAGGTAGCAGGGACACATAAAAATACTGCATCATAATCCACCAAAATAAACAAATACTGTTGCACAATAATCGTGTTTATTTCAAAATATCGCCAATAAAGTTGGTATCATTTATGGTGTTGGTAATTCTACTCTTTCATAATTTATGGAATTTCCGTTTGAAAATGTAAATCTCGTGTGAAAATGTCGATTACGCAGAATTCCATCTATTTTGTACAATCGCAGAATTTCTATTCCAAAAGGTCAATTCTGTTTCAAAACCCGATTTTTCCCAATCGCATAAAATCAGTGTCCCTACAGAGTGAACGACCTTGTCCCAAGGTTGAAAACAGCAGCAAGAGTACTTGAGTGTGACTACTTGCCTTCAACTCATGTCCAGTGTCGGAGTGACCACTGACCACTGCCACAGTGTCCGATAGGTTGGGGTCGAGTTGTGGGGGGGAAGCTGTGGTCAAGCCATGACAACTGTCCCCTGTTGCGTCACCCTGGACCTCAAACAACTGGCCACTGTCCGCGTTGAGGAAGTGGGCGGGAAGATAAACTGGCACACACAAACAAACTCTGTTTTAAAGAGAAGTTGTCCTTTCATGTTTACCAGAAAATCATGTTATACAGTATAAACCAGATGTAGTTTTAACATACTGACAGCCCACATATTTTCATTTAATCATGTTATACAGTATAAACCAGATGTAGTTTTAACATACTGACAGCCCACATGTTTTCATTTAATCATGTTGTACAGTATAAACTAGATGTAATTTTAACATACTGACAGCCCACATGTTTTCATTTAATCATGTTATACAGTATAAACTAGATGTAGTTTTAACATACTGACAGCCCACATGTTTTCATTTAATCATGTTGTACAGTATAAACTAGATGTAGTTTTAACATACTGACAGCCCACATGTTTTCATTTAATCATGTTGTACAGTATAAACTAGATGTAGTTTTAACATACTGACAGCCCACATGTTTTCACAACGTTAAAATGTATATAAACTAGATGTAGTTTTAATGATACTGGGAGAAATTCACATGTTTTCATTTAATCACGTTGTACAGTATAAACCATGTAGTTTTAAATATTACCTCGACAGCCCACATGTTTTCATTTCAATCACAAGTTGGTACAGTATAAACCATAGATGTAGTTTTAATGATTCTCGACAGCCTACATGGTTTCTACTTTGACCAGCAGTACAGTATAAACCAGATGAAGTTTTAACATAATTACGCCTTACATGTTTTCATTTAATCATGTTATACAGTATAAAACTAGATGTAGTTTTAACATACTGACAGCCCTTACATAAGTCACTTAATCATGTTATGCTAGCATAAACTAGATACGAAGACAATTGACAGCCCACATAGTTTTCATTTAATCAAGGTTATACAGTATAAACTTGAGCTGTAGTTTTGATAATTGACAGCCCGCACATGTTTTCATTTAATCCGTTTATACGGCAAAACCAGATGTAGTTTTAACATACTGACAGCCCACATGTTTTCATTTAATCATGTTGTACAGTATAAATTAGATGTAGTTTTAACATACTGACAGCCCACATGTTTTCATTTAATCATGTTATACAGTATAAACCAGATGTAGTTTTAACATACTGACAGCCCACATGTTTTCATTTAATCATGCTTAAAGGAAAGTATAAACCAGATGTAGTTTTAACATACCGCTCAGCCCATTATGTTTTCATTTAACTGCCAGCAGGTAAACTAGATGTAGTTTTAACATTACCGACAGCCCACATATAAGCCATTTCAATCATGTCATGCCATGAAACTTCAGATGTAGTTTTACATACTGACAGCCCACATGTTTTCACGAATCATAAGTGAGCAAGTAGCATAAACCTTGTGATGTAGTTTTAACATACTGACAGCCTACATGTTTTCGGCCAATCATATATGCATAAACTTACGTAGTTTTAACATACTGACAGCCCACATGTTTTCATTTTAAATCATGTTACACAGAAAACCATTTTATTTTAATATACTGACAGCCTATTATGTTTTCATTTAATCATGTCGTATAAGTATAAACTAGATAGTTTTAACATGCCTGTCAGCTCCACATGTTTTCATTTAACTGCTATATAAAACTAGATGTAGTTTCAACATACTGACAGCCCACATGTTTTCATTTAATCATGTTATACAGTATAAACTAGATGTAGTTTTAACATACTGACAGCCCACATGTTTTCATTTAATCATGTTATACAGTATAAACCAGAAGTAATTTTAACATACTGACAGCCCACATGTTTTCATTTAATCATGTTATACAGTATAAACTAGATGTAGTTTTAACATACTGACAGCCCACATGTTTTCATTTAATCATGTTGTACAGTATAAACTAGATGTAGTTTTAACATACTGACAGCCCACATGTTTTCATTTAATCATGTTATACAGTATAAACCAGATGTAGTTTTAACATACTGACAGCCCACATGTTTTCATTTAATCATGTTATACAGTATAAACTAGATGTAGTTTTAACATACTGACAGCCCACATGTTTTCATTTAATCATGTTGTACAGTATAAACTAGAAGTAGTTTTAACATACTGACAGCCCACATGTTTTCATTTAATCATGTTGTACAGTATAAACTAGAAGTAGTTTTAACATACTGACAGCCCACATGTTTTCATTTAATCATGTTATACAGTATAAACCAGATGTAGTTTTAACATACTGACAGCCCACATGTTTTCATTTAATCATGTTATACAGTATAAACTAGATGTAGTTTTAACATACTGTCAGCCCACATGTTTTCATTTAATCATGTTGTACAGTATAAACTAGATGTAGTTTTAACATACTGACAGCCCACATGTTTTCATTTAATCATGTTATACAGTATAAACTAGATGTAGTTTTAACATACTGACAGCCCACATATTTTCATTTAATCATGTTATACAGTATAAACTAGATGTAGTTTTAACATACTGACAGCCCACATGTTTTCATTTAATCATGTTATACAGTATAAACTAGATGTAGTTTTAACATACTGACAGCCCACATATTTTCATTTAATCATGTTATACAGTATAAACTAGATGTAGTTTTAACATACTGACAGCCCACATATTTTCATTTAATCATGTTATACAGTATAAACTAGATGTAGTTTTAACATACTGACAGCCCACATGTTTTCATTTAATCATGTTATACAGTATAAACTAGATGTAGTTTTAACATACTGACAGCCCACATGTTTTCATTTAATCATGTTATACAGTATAAACTAGATGTAGTTTTAACATACTGACAGCCCACATATTTTCATTTAATCATGTTATACAGTATAAA
>CM034534.1:134997-291060 GCA_020002185.1 Paraescarpia echinospica | reverse complement strand
CTACTCATCCACTGCCATACTGTATTTGTACCTTACTACTCATCCACTGCCATACTGTATTTGTATGTACTTCAGATGGATGGAAAAGCTTCAAGCAATCACCATACATGTCTCTCTGTGAGGTTTGTCTGAAAGAGGTATAAACACAGGGATCACTTACGCTGAGGCTGGTGCCTTTGGACCCTGAAACAACTTCTCCTTCTTCCTCTTGCGACCTTTGGGCCAACCCCCCTTCCGCTTCTGTCCCAACGTAAAACAAGAATCATCATCAATACAACTTGATGTGAGATCTTACTAGGATACTGAGCTCATAAGGAAAATACAACAATCATCAATACAACTTGATGTGAGATCTTACTAGGATACTGAGCTCATAAGGAAAATACAACAATCATCAATACAACTTGATGTGAGATCTTACTAGGATATTAAGCTCATAAGGAAAATACAACAATCATCAATACAACTTGATGTGAGATCTTGCTAGGATACTGAGCTCATAAGGAAAATACAACAATCATCAATACAACTTGATGTGAAATCTTACTAGGATATTAAGCTCATAAGGAAAATACAACAATCATCAATACAACTTGATGTGAGATCTTACCAAGATACTGAGCTGATAAGGAAAATACAACAATCATCACTACAACTTGATGTGAGATCTTACTAGGATACTGAGCTGATAAGGAAAATACAACAATCATCAATACAACTTGATGTGAAATCTTACTAGGATATTAAGCTCATAAGGAAAATACAACAATCATCAATACAACTTGATGTGAAATCTTACTAGGATATTAAGCTCATAAGGAAAATACAACAATCATCAATACAACTTGATGTGAGATCTTACTAGGATACTGAGCTCATAAGAAAAATACAACAATCATCAATACAACTTGATGTGAGATCTTACTAGGATACTGAGCTCATAAGGAAAATACAACAATCATCAATACAACTTGATGTGAGATCTTACTAGGATACTGAGCTCATAAGGAAAATACAACAATCATCAATACAACTTGATGTGAGATCTTACTAGGATACTGAGCTCATAAGGAAAATACAACAATCATCAATACAACTTGATGTGAAATCTTACTAGGATACTGAGCTCATAAGGAAAATACAACAATCATCAATACAATCTTGATGTGAAATCTTACTAGGATACTGAATCATCAATACTCATAAGGTGAAATCTTACTAGGATACTGAGCTCATTCATCAATACAACTTGATGTGAGATCTTACTAGGATACTGAGCTCATTCATCAATACAACTTGATGTGAGATCTTACTAGGATACTGAGCTCATTCATCAATACAACTTGATGTGAGATCTTACTAGGATACTGAGCTCATTCATCAATACAACTTGATGTGAGATCTTACTAGGATACTGAGCTCATTCATCAATACAACTTGATGTGAGATCTTACTAGGATACTGAGCTCATTCATCAATACAACTTGATGTGAGATCTTACTAGGATACTGAGCTCATTCATCAATACAACTTGATGTGAGATCTTACTAGGATACTAAGCAGAACGTTAAACTTAAGGAGGTTTTTCAAAATTCATAATTGGTTAGTTTTGTAAGAGTTTTAGGATTCATTCGTTATACACAACTTGTCTTACGACTTACTTTATAACAAACACCATTTAGGAATCCTTCAGGAAATCGTCTTCAGCATCTAAAGACTAAAGGTATACTAGGTAAATACCCACCACTGTCTATAGCCAGGTACTCATTCATAGAGCTGAGTGAACTGGCGCAACACAGAGTTACGGACACTGATTTTTTGTTTCAAAAAAGACAAATTCCGTTTCAGATAAAAAGACAAACTCTGTTTCAAATGATGTATTTCCTGTTTCAGAAAAAGGCAAATTCCATTTTAAACAACATGTTTTCCGTTAAAAAAAAAATTATGTTTCAAGTGATGCATTTTCAATGTCAATTGACACATTTTCCATTTAAAAATGGCATACTCCTAAGGAAGCCCATTTTTGTTTAGAAAAGAAATACTTTATTTCAAAATTAAGTTTGAAAAAAAAATTCATAATACATCCTGTGAAATATCTCAAATATCACAATGTTAGGATTACTATGTCTAAATAATATTGTTTTACTGTGTGGTTAACTTTTCTAACAACATTTATTTGTGCAATATTTGCAACACAGTAACAACTGTACATAATCAATTTAGATAATAAAATAATTCCTGTCACACAATAACATAAAAATGACTGGTTATTTCAAATGCTGCAGTGTTTAATATATAAGTTAACAAAAGTAAATGTTACAAGCAATCATATTAATAATTATAAATGGTCAAATCACTGATGCTGTTTCACTAATTATTTTTGTTCAACCATTTTATCTAGCGCCATATATGACACCATCCAACGGAATTTGTTAGAACTACGAAACCCAGACTATATCACTTTGTGCCAGCGTAACCGAGGCTGTTGTTATTCCTTCCAGTTTTGTGTTCGAAACCGGAATCTGTACACTTATGTGTGTTCTAACGATGTAACAAGTATATTTAACAACATGTCTTCAATGTGCTTAGCGGAGAGCCAGACAAAGATTACGAAACGGTTTATTTTAGCGCCTTCTGCCCGCATCCCTGTTTACGTCGGTTGACAGGAGGTAGCAGGGACACATACAAATACTGCATCATAATCCACCAAAATAAACAAATACTGTTGCACAATAATCGTGTTTATTTCAAAATATCGCCAATAAAGTTGGTATCATTTATGGTGTTGGTAATTCTACTCTTTCATAATTTATGGAATTTCCGTTTGAAAATGTAAATCTCGTGTGAAAATGTCGATTACGCAGAATTCCATCTATTTTGTACAATCGCAGAATTTCTATTCCAAAAGGTCAATTCTGTTTCAAAACCCGATTTTTCCCAATCGCATAAAATCAGTGTCCCTACAGAGTGAACGACCTTGTCCCAAGGTTGAAAACAGCAGCAAGAGTACTTGAGTGTGACTACTTGCCTTCAACTCATGTCCAGTGTCGGAGTGACCACTGACCACTGCCACAGTGTCCGATAGGTTGGGGTCGAGTTGTGGGGGGGAAGCTGTGGTCAAGCCATGACAACTGTCCCCTGTTGCGTCACCCTGGACCTCAAACAACTGGCCACTGTCCGCGTTGAGGAAGTGGGCGGGAAGATAAACTGGCACACACAAACAAACTCTGTTTTAAAGAGAAGTTGTCCTTTCATGTTTACCAGAAAATCATGTTATACAGTATAAACCAGATGTAGTTTTAACATACTGACAGCCCACATATTTTCATTTAATCATGTTATACAGTATAAACCAGATGTAGTTTTAACATACTGACAGCCCACATGTTTTCATTTAATCATGTTGTACAGTATAAACTAGATGTAATTTTAACATACTGACAGCCCACATGTTTTCATTTAATCATGTTATACAGTATAAACTAGATGTAGTTTTAACATACTGACAGCCCACATGTTTTCATTTAATCATGTTGTACAGTATAAACTAGATGTAGTTTTAACATACTGACAGCCCACATGTTTTCATTTAATCATGTTGTACAGTATAAACTAGATGTAGTTTTAACATACTGACAGCCCACATGTTTTCATTTAATCATGTTGTACAGTATAAACTAGATGTAGTTTTAACATACTGACAGCCCACATGTTTTCATTTAATCATGTTATACAGTATAAACCAGATGTAGTTTTAACATACTGACAGCCCACATGTTTTCATTTAATCATGTTGTACAGTATAAACCAGATGTAGTTTTAACATACTGACAGCCCACATGTTTTCATTTAATCATGTTATACAGTATAAACCAGATGTAGTTTTAACATACTGACAGCCCACATGTTTTCATTTAATCATGTTATACAGTATAAACTAGATGTAGTTTTAACATACTGACAGCCCACATGTTTTCATTTAATCATGTTATACAGTATAAACTAGATGTAGTTTTAACATACTGACAGCCCACATGTTTTCATTTAATCATGTTATACAGTATAAACTAGATGTAGTTTTAACATACTGACAGCCCACATGTTTTCATTTAATCATGTTATACAGTATAAACCAGATGTAGTTTTAACATACTGACAGCCCACATGTTTTCATTTAATCATGTTGTACAGTATAAATTAGATGTAGTTTTAACATACTGACAGCCCACATGTTTTCATTTAATCATGTTATACAGTATAAACCAGATGTAGTTTTAACATACTGACAGCCCACATGTTTTCATTTAATCATGTTGTACAGTATAAACTAGATGTAGTTTTAACATACTGTCAGCCCACATGTTTTCATTTAATCATGTTGTACAGTATAAACTAGATGTAGTTTTAACATACTGACAGCCCACATGTTTTCATTTAATCATGTTATACAGTATAAACCAGATGTAGTTTTAACATACTGACAGCCCACATGTTTTCATTTAATCATGTTATACAGTATAAACCAGATGTAGTTTTAACATACTGACAGCCCACATGTTTTCATTTAATCATGTTATACAGTATAAACTAGATGTAGTTTTAACATACTGACAGCCCACATGTTTTCATTTAATCATGTTATACAGTATAAACCAGATGTAGTTTTAACATACTGACAGCCCACATGTTTTCATTTAATCATGTTGTACAGTATAAACTAGATGTAGTTTTAACATACTGTCAGCCCACATGTTTTCATTTAATCATGTTATACAGTATAAACCAGATGTAGTTTTAACATACTGACAGCCCACATGTTTTCATTTAATCATGTTATACAGTATAAACTAGATGTAGTTTTAACATACTGACAGCCCACATGTTTTCATTTAATCATGTTATACAGTATAAACCAGAAGTAATTTTAACATACTGACAGCCCACATGTTTTCATTTAATCATGTTATACAGTATAAACTAGATGTAGTTTTAACATACTGACAGCCCACATGTTTTCATTTAATCATGTTGTACAGTATAAACTAGATGTAGTTTTAACATACTGACAGCCCACATGTTTTCATTTAATCATGTTATACAGTATAAACCAGATGTAGTTTTAACATACTGACAACCCACATGTTTTCATTTAATCATGTTATACAGTATAAACTAGATGTAGTTTTAACATACTGACAGCCCACATGTTTTCATTTAATCATGTTGTACAGTATAAACTAGAAGTAGTTTTAACATACTGACAGCCCACATGTTTTCATTTAATCATGTTATACAGTATAAACCAGTTGTAGTTTTAACATACTGACAGCCCACATGTTTTCATTTAATCATGTTATACAGTATAAACTATATGTAGTTTTAACATACTGACAGCCCACATGTTTTCATTTAATCATGTTGTACAGTATAAACTAGATGTAGTTTTAACATACTGACAGCCCACATGTTTTCATTTAATCATGTTATACAGTATAAACCAGATGTAGTTTTAACATACTGACAGCCCACATGTTTTCATTTAATCATGTTATACAGTATAAACTAGATGTAGTTTTAACATACTGTCAGCCCACATGTTTTCATTTAATCATGTTGTACAGTATAAACTAGATGTAGTTTTAACATACTGACAGCCCACATGTTTTCATTTAATCATGTTATACAGTATAAACCAGATTTAGTTTTAACATACTGACAGCCCACATGTTTTCATTTAATCATGTTATACAGTATAAACTAGATGTAGTTTTAACATACTGACAGCCCACATGTTTTCATTTAATCATGTTATACAGTATAAACTAGATGTAGTTTTAACATACTGACAGCCCACATGTTTTCATTTAATCATGTTATACAGTATAAACTAGATGTAGTTTTAACATACTGACAGCCCACATATTTTCATTTAATCATGTTATACAGTATAAACTAGATGTAGTTTTAACATACTGACAGCCCACATGTTTTCATTTAATCATGTTATACAGTATAAACTAGATGTAGTTTTAACATACTGACAGCCCACATGTTTTCATTTAATCATGTTATACAGTATAAACCAGATGTAGTTTTAACATACTGACAGCCCACATGTTTTCATTTAATCATGTTGTACAGTATAAATTAGATGTAGTTTTAACATACTGACAGCCCACATGTTTTCATTTAATCATGTTATACAGTATAAACCAGATGTAGTTTTAACATACTGACAGCCCACATGTTTTCATTTAATCATGTTGTACAGTATAAACTAGATGTAGTTTTAACATACTGTCAGCCCACATGTTTTCATTTAATCATGTTGTACAGTATAAACTAGATGTAGTTTTAACATACTGACAGCCCACATGTTTTCATTTAATCATGTTATACAGTATAAACCAGATGTAGTTTTAACATACTGACAGCCCACATGTTTTCATTTAATCATGTTATACAGTATAAACCAGATGTAGTTTTAACATACTGACAGCCCACATGTTTTCATTTAATCATGTTATACAGTATAAACTAGATGTAGTTTTAACATACTGACAGCCCACATGTTTTCATTTAATCATGTTATACAGTATAAACCAGATGTAGTTTTAACATACTGACAGCCCACATGTTTTCATTTAATCATGTTGTACAGTATAAACTAGATGTAGTTTTAACATACTGTCAGCCCACATGTTTTCATTTAATCATGTTATACAGTATAAACCAGATGTAGTTTTAACATACTGACAGCCCACATGTTTTCATTTAATCATGTTATACAGTATAAACTAGATGTAGTTTTAACATACTGACAGCCCACATGTTTTCATTTAATCATGTTATACAGTATAAACCAGAAGTAATTTTAACATACTGACAGCCCACATGTTTTCATTTAATCATGTTATACAGTATAAACTAGATGTAGTTTTAACATACTGACAGCCCACATGTTTTCATTTAATCATGTTGTACAGTATAAACTAGATGTAGTTTTAACATACTGACAGCCCACATGTTTTCATTTAATCATGTTATACAGTATAAACCAGATGTAGTTTTAACATACTGACAACCCACATGTTTTCATTTAATCATGTTATACAGTATAAACTAGATGTAGTTTTAACATACTGACAGCCCACATGTTTTCATTTAATCATGTTGTACAGTATAAACTAGAAGTAGTTTTAACATACTGACAGCCCACATGTTTTCATTTAATCATGTTATACAGTATAAACCAGTTGTAGTTTTAACATACTGACAGCCCACATGTTTTCATTTAATCATGTTATACAGTATAAACTATATGTAGTTTTAACATACTGACAGCCCACATGTTTTCATTTAATCATGTTGTACAGTATAAACTAGATGTAGTTTTAACATACTGACAGCCCACATGTTTTCATTTAATCATGTTATACAGTATAAACCAGATGTAGTTTTAACATACTGACAACCCACATGTTTTCATTTAATCATGTTATACAGTATAAACTAGATGTAGTTTTAACATACTGACAGCCCACATGTTTTCATTTAATCATGTTGTACAGTATAAACTAGATGTAGTTTTAACATACTGACAGCCCACATGTTTTCATTTAATCATGTTATACAGTATAAACCAGATTTAGTTTTAACATACTGACAGCCCACATGTTTTCATTTAATCATGTTATACAGTATAAACTAGATGTAGTTTTAACATACTGACAGCCCACATGTTTTCATTTAATCATGTTATACAGTATAAACTAGATGTAGTTTTAACATACTGACAGCCCACATATTTTCATTTAATCATGTTATACAGTATAAACTAGATGTAGTTTTAACATACTGACAGCCCACATATTTTCATTTAATCATGTTATACAGTATAAACTAGATGTAGTTTTAACATACTGACAGCCCACATGTTTTCATTTAATCATGTTATACAGTATAAACCAGATGTAGTTTTAACATACTGACAGCCCACATGTTTTCATTTAATCATGTTGTACAGTATAAACTAGATGTAGTTTTAACATACTGACAGCCCACATGTTTTCATTTAATCATGTTGTACAGTATAAACTAGATGTAGTTTTAACATACTGACAGCCCACATGTTTTCATTTAATCATGTTATACAGTATAAACTAGATGTAGTTTTAACATACTAACAGCCCACATGTTTTCATTTAATCATGTTATACAGTATGAACTAGATGTAGTTTTAACATACTGACAACCCACATGTGGTTTAATTTAATCATGTTATACAGTATAAACTAGAAGTAGTTTTAACATACTGACAGCCCACATGTTTTCATTAAATCAAGTTATACAGTATGAACTAGATGTAGTTATAACATACTTACAGCCCACATGTGTTTTCATTTAATCAAGTTATACAGTATAAACTAGATGTGGTTTTAACATACTGACAGCCCACATGTTTTCATTAAATCAAGTTATACAGTATAAACTAGATGTGGTTTTAACATACTGACAGCCCACATGTTTTCATTAAATCTAGTTATACAATATGAACTAGATGTAGTTTTAACATACTTACAGCCCACATGTATTTTCATTTAATCAAGTTATACAGTATAAACTAGATGTACTTTTAACATACTGACAGCCTACATGTGTTTTCATTTAACCCATCACAATGTGAACAATTTGTTGGTGTAATACATACAAATAATATTTTCTTAAACCATCAACCTTTAACATATATAGCTGTATAGCCACCTCTAATTTTGAACTGGCCCAGTTGAAAATAATTCTATATATCCGATGATTTCATAAAAACTTAAATAAAAATATGTGTACAAATGCGATGTAGTTCAATGTTCGTGAAATGATTCTGAAATGACACAATAAAAAGTTCAAACTGAAGATGGACTTTTATGTCACAAAATAACAAACTGATAATTTTATTAGTTGCTAAGCATGTTTGTCCACAAGTGTGGAATGTCACTGGAACTTATCCAATCATGGTGATAAAACCTTGTAAATGAACAGGTAGCCAACATTTTTTTTTTATCTGAATAGATTAGGTATTATAGGTATGTTTATGTACAGGACATTTCGTGTAACTGATTTTGGACTATTATTACTTATTACATGAGAAAAAGCTCAATTTTACCCTCTGTGATTTTGTATCAAAATGTATTCATCCACAATAAATGAATACCCAGAGGTATGCCCAAAAAGTAACTTACAACATTTTATCAACATGCCTGTGTAATAATATAATGCTACAGAGTAGAGTGTCTTACCTGTGTTTTGCAGGTCTAAGGTATTGGTTGCACCAGCGAGGGAGACCTGACCAACAGTGATAGAGTCACCAACTGACAGCACCAGTCTACAACAACAACACTTTAGGTCAGTTAGTCTGTCAACATGCCTCTGTGGACATCAGAATGTTACAGAACAGTAGCATACACCTGGGTCGTTACACCAGTAACAGTAGCATACACCTGGGTCGTTACACCACTAACAGTAGCATACACCTGGGTCGTTACACCACTAACAGTAGCATACACCTGCGTCATTACACCAGTAACAGTAGCATACACCTGGGTCATTACACCACTAACAGTAGCATACACCTGGGTCATTACACCACTAACAGTAGCATACACCTGGGTCGTTACACCACTAACACTAACTTTCACCACAGGGCTTGGGAAAAAATACAACAAATATCTTCTGTGTTTTAACTTGAATTAATTCTCAAGTTCTCAAGTGAATATTAAAAAATAATGTCTACTATTTAGTATTCCTGAAATTGATTACTATACGAGTTGAGACAATGACTTTGTTGGCTTCTTTGAGGTCGCTATTTGGCAAACTATCAGTTTGCAAGATCGGTGTTTATCATTTTCGTTCCTGCGGTCCAAGTTACGTTACTGAACAAACGTAAAATTACAATGTCTTACAAATGTGTAACATACTTACAATTTATGAAATTATGGTGTATGTAACTACCAAGGTGATGACGACCAAAGAGGTACGTAACTACCAAGGCGATGACAACCAGAGAGGTATGTAACTACCAAGGCGATGACGACCAGAGAGGTACGTAACTACCAAGGCGATGACAACCAGAGAGGTATGTAACTACCAAGGCAATGACGACCAGAGAGGTGGAACGAGCGTCAGGCGAGGACGCCAAGCTGCAACAGCTCCGCACATGCATTGATACGGGCAAATGGATCGAATGCCCGAATAAACTCTACGCAGCTATATCCGGTGAACTTTGTGTTATAGGCCAGTTGGTACTAAGAGGATCCAGGTTTGTGATTTAGGTGCAGTAGGCACCAAACAGGCACTGAGATGCAAGGTGTGGTGGCCCGGCATAGACAAGGCAGTGGATACGTACTGCAGAGCATGCCATGGGACCAGACCCACCAAGGCCACCAGAACCTATCCGATCAACGAACCTACCAGTGGGACCATGGCAAGATGTAGCCGTGGACCTACTAGGACCACTACTTTTTGGACACTCGATACTGGTCGTGGTGGACTATTACAGTCGGTTCTATGAATACAGCATCCTCACTTCCACAACGACAAAGAAAGTGTTGGACAGCCTTGACGATATATTCAGTCGACAGGGATGGCCCATGACCATAAATTCCGACAACGGACCACAGTTCCACTCAGCCGAATTCGGTGACTATTGCGATCACTACACGATCCAACACCTGAGAGTGACCGCAAAGTGGGCCCAGACCAACGGAGAAGTTGAGAGGCAGAATGCATCTATAATGAAGTGCATACGCATACCTCAAGCCGCAGGACTTGATTGGAAGAAAGAACTGCGGAAGTATGTAGCCAGGTACTGTGGTCACAGCATCACTGGCAAGAGCCCTGCTGAGATGACTTACAACCGCAAGTTCAGGGGAAAACTGCCTCATTTCATCTTAGAGTGACAACGTGGACATGTGAGATAGAGACGCGGAACAGAAAGGCCTGTCGAAGCTACATGCTGACGAGCGGCGCGGGGCAAGATACATGAACGTGGAGATTGGTGTTGAAATGTTAATCAAGCAAAATAAAGCCAACAAATTCTCCACCACTTTCGACAGCGCACATGTGAAGAGGTATATCACAGCATCCGGTGATGATGATGTAAATCTGAGAACGGAAGCTGGTGACAAAGTGCCAAGACTGACATCTGTGTGCCCGCCTGGAACTGGAACACACACATCTGTGTAGGATACGCCTGGCATAACTGGGGAGATACAAAGTTCTCCTCGAAAGGTGCTGATACCTGGAGATGTTCATCAGCCATTCCAGCATGACTTCCGTGACAAAAGCTACTCAAATTGTAGTGATATTGTTCTACTGCATCTACATTCCTGAATAAATTTCAACTGTTGTACAGTTATTTCAAAGACCATGAACAGCTCTTGAATTTAACAATTTTTCAATTCTTTCAAAAATTTCATGGGAAAAATGAGAGGTGAAAAAACGTGACTTCCGCGACAGAGTGCATATTTCTTCCATTTCGTAGCCTTCTAGGAGAGATACACAATTTTGTCTCACACAATTGGCTACACGGAGGTTTGAAGATTCCTAAATGAGGCAAGCTATCACGAATCAGTCATTTTCTGTTTTTAGAGAGTGTTGTATGTGAGTGACTTCCGTGACAGAAAAAATATGACTCCCATGACGAGCAGCTCTACCAGTATAAAACAATATGCAAAAGTTGTTAAATTCTTATTATTTATTTTAATAAAATCCCAAAACATAATGCACAATAAACACAAAGTACCATTTGATCATAAAGGTTTCTCAAAATATTCTTATTTCCAAATCCTGTGTACATATGAATTACATAAAATGTTGCATGAATTACAGTTTAAAGCTCATTTATTCTTGTGACAACTTTAAATAAACAGTTTTGATCTGGTTTGCTCAAAGCTAGTTTTCTCTGGCTTCCTATGGTGTAAAGCAGAAAACGTTTACCCCTATTGTTATTAAATATAAAGTATTAACTATATTCGATGTTGGTGTTACACATATATGATATCCTTGATAGGATGCCAGTTGTAGAGATTATCACTTCTGTTCAGGAAATTCAGACAAACATCATTGCCATTTAGCTGCAGCACCTAGAAGGAAAATCAATTTAATACAAGAACTGCACATTAACTAAATCTATAATGGTACATGTTAATAACACGCACAATGTAGTGAGGGTTATGATAACAAATAGTTAGTGAATAACGTACTCTGTAAAATTATCTTGTATTACATAATTTAAAGTTTGAGACGTTTTCTGTTCCAACATTTTTATTGTTTAATTTATCTGCTTCCTTCTTCTACACAAGTTCTAGCTATTCTTCTTTTATTCATTTTAAACAGGCCCATAGTTGTTTTTCTTTAATTATTTTGTCCATCTCCTGCTGCTAACTTTGTATTTGGAAGATACCCCACTTGATTTTATTTTCTCTCTGAGTGGCCTCCTGGCTCAAGAGGAACATAATATACCTGTAATAACATAATATTATGTTGTTTTAAAAGCAGAAAGTCCATCATGTGTATGATCATACATGCTTAACCAAATGTATGTGTTTCTTGTATAATGTGACTTCCATGGCAAATCAGCATGATTTCTGTAACAGACTTTGATGTGCATTTATTCACTACAATAATACACTTAATTATAAATTAGGCATGCCTCACTTACTCTAATTGTAGGAGATTCATAAACATATCAAATGTTTCTACGTTATGTGTTTCATAGGAAATAAAAACAAACCACTTGTGTGGCATGACTTCCGTGACAAATCATTGTAACTTCTGGGACTTCTTGAGGTAGATTTCCTAACTACATTAAAGCATTTACATTGTACATTAGGCCAGCCCTAGTTATTTTTGTGACTTCCGTGACATAAAAATGAGGTAGATTATATCTTCTCAGCTCAAGAAACTGTGAGCAATTGTGAAACCAAATGCACTTTGCTGTAGTAATGCTGCCAGTTGGTTATTTTAGCTGCCAATTTCAGCCTGGCCAGATGAAGCTTTCCATGGAAAGTTCAATAACCAAAAAACTATGTGCATTTGCTATATTTTAGGGCATTCGGAGGGGTGTGTCGTCTTGGACCGTGGTGATAAGAAGGAAGTTACATATCCATGGGATATTTTTTGTATTTATTACCCCCAAATATACATCTTTGTAAAAAGTTCAAGATTTCAACTCCTGGTGACATTTGAAAAAATTAGTATGATGTATACATTAGCTTGGAATGGCTGTCATCCATCACCAGTGACCAGACCACGTAGAACGCCTACCGAAGTAACAAATTTGCAGACTATGTCACCTGATCAGACTGTGAACTAACACCGAATTTTGACTGTGTGACAACGGTGCATTCACACTACGAACGGCATTAGGTTTTAAGGTTGTTTGGAATTGGTTCCAGTTAAGAGATGAAGTGTTAGTACTTTTAGAACATTTGAGTTGTTTAATTAGTCATCAGTGAAGCGGTCCACATACAATGACTGCACGCGATTGTTTAAAATGTTTATTTAGACCCGGCAAACATTGACGTGGACAACATATCCAGCAATTACTCTAGAATGGCTTACATACGTGCCCTTCCTATGTAATCCCAATGAAAAGGAGGGATGTCGTCTTTACAACTAATTAGTGATTGACTGGTATTGCCCGAGGGTGTTATGTTGTATGGTTATGGATTATGATGGTGGGGGAGGCAGTATGACTAAATGGCGCACGACCACGAAGACCAAAATGTATGTAGTGTTGGTAAGCAAGCGGGCTGTTGGTGGCACGTAGGAGATATGTGTGTACAGCTCACCAAATGTCACATATGTTCTTCACATTGGAGTAATAAAATTTACAACTTTTATCATCGCATGTGGTAACTCACCGGTTCCATTCGCCAGGTGGCGCTACTGTGTCAAGACTAAATGCTCGTCCGGAAGATTGGATAAAATGCCTAAATTGTGTAACTCCAGGGTGAAATACAGACTCAAAATTTTTAATAATGCACACACAAACCATATATACACCATCAATGGCAAACTGTCTACCAACACATTATTATTACACAGTCGTGCATGGTCGTTTGTCAACTTTGTGGTCGTGCGCCTTTTAGTAAAACCCGGGAGAGGGGAACACATGTTTAAATATCAATATGATGGTAGCATTCATGATTCAATAATAAATGGTGTTATTGAAAAACAGAATGAACGGCTATTTGACACCGATCTGACAGTCAATAATAGGCAGACTGCAACTCAAGTCTCAAGTGCGTGGTCGTACGTGGTCGTGCGCGTTTTAGTGAAACTTCTCTCACTGACACTGTCTTTGACTCAGTCTTAGGCTGTCAGTCTTAGACTTAGGCAGCCTTAGCTGCAACTCGACTGTCAACCAGAATTCAGAAAGGAATAATTAAAATTTGTCCAAGTGTAGGCAAATATGGCAACAGAACTACCAAAACTGTGTCACGCTTACAACCAGAAGTTTAGTAGTCTACCCGAAAAGCAAATTACGGGGTTTACTGAGACAAAAAGCTTGCAATATCGCTCACCCCTGCGATGTCTCAACCCCAATTACACCAGAGACAGAGTCGGAAATCAAACCAGCTGTTTCGAATTTCATTTCCTCCGACGAGTAGTCAGTTTTGTCGCCATCGCTAGTAAGTGAACTAAGATTAAAAATGGGACCATTGAGAGCTAAGGTTGAATTTGAGGTAGCAATCGAAGTTGTGAGAACTTCGCTCGGTTCTCCGTCCATCATTGCTACCGCGACTGCTGCCATCTAGCGAATATTACCGAACTAACACCAGACAACGCCCCGTCAGTAGACTTGTTGTTTCGGGTAATTTTACCGAGGATTTAATGTATTCAAGTTATAACAGATAACAATAATATTGACATTCATATTATAAAATACATATTAAATTAAACATTTTATATATTTGAGCATTGTGGGAAAGGGATGAGAAAGATTAACCATTTTAACCAAGCTATCGTGTAGTTTCCGTAGTGTAGTGGTTATCACGTTCGCCTAACACGCGAAAGGTCCTGGGTTCGAAACCCAGCGGAAACAAATAATTTTTCCTTTGTTATTAAAATTATGTTACTCAATTTTAGTGTTATTCGTCATTCTAAGCTTACAATTTTCCATTACATCTATTCACAAAAATCGACATTGAAGATTTTGGTGAATAATTATTTTTGGGGCAATATATTGTCCTTAAAAAGAAACTTATAATACTGATACCGGAGAAATACTTAGGGAACACATATAACATTGGGGAGAGATGAACACCATACAAGTGTTGATGTAGATTCGTTATTTATTTTTTAAAATATGATTCATCATAGTCAAGTTGACGTATTTTCGCTGTTTTTGTGGCGATTAGCAAACCTACACATTTTTGAAACGTTATAGCACGAGGAACTCAGAAAACAATGTTTCCATTTGCCCACAAGATGTAAGACGGCCATTTTTTGCATTTTTTAAATGGCCGCCAAAATAACTTACGTGACGGAGATGAAAGGATAACAGACATTCCCTTTGTGGTTAATTTAGCTCTAAGTGTAGCTTGATATCAGTCTAGCTTTCGTGAAGATGTGTAACATGCAGGACCTCAATTTAGGGTAAGACCACATTAAGGATTCGTTCGTCATTACCCTCCGAAAGAGTGCACTTGATAATACCGTTTTTGTGTGACGTGTGCATTTTTTTCAAGCACTTTGTCATGGGACTGTTCGTTCCGTGAATACTGAATATACTAATGCATTAGACAAATTAAAACATGAAATGGGAATGAATTTTCCCACGCGTAACAACCGTGGCATTTTCTTGTAACTTACATAACGGAGACGAAATGGTAACAGCCATTCTTTGTGGTTAATCTAGTTATGCATGTAGGTTGATATCAGACTAGCTTTCGTGAAGATTTGTAACATGCAGGACATATATTTGGGGTAAGACCACATTATGGATATGTCCGCCATTACCCTCCGAAAGAATGCACTTGATAATACCGTTTTAGTGTGTTGTGTGAATTTTTGGAGCATTTTGACATGGAACATGTTCGTTCCGTGAACACTGAATGTACTTGTCAAGAACCGCCAGGTGAAACGGCCTTGCTAATAAATATCCGTGTTTTGAGATATATCAGAAGGGAAGTAGTTATACACAATTACAGAATTTTCCAAATTTGTTGACCCATCTTCCCAACAACAAAATACAACGATTCTTCAAGGAAGACTCGGCAGCCTCCCTAACCTCTTTTCATACAAAGTCTTACGTATATACATCTCTATCATAACATTTCATAGGTACACAATAAATAACACCCTTGTGTATTTGCATCGATGTTTATGTAGTGTGACAACTTACACGCAACTTCAGCAATGAATACACGAGTCATAAAGCATAGTACTGTATAGGTAGATACAATAAACTGTAGCGTAGTCAAATGCTCGAGAAATGATGCAGGTTCAGTTCTCCTATAGTCCGCTAGGGGTACACTCCACTATGCCCACAAGTCCTCGAGCCAGAGGGCTGACAATGGAAGTGTGACCCTCTACATTTCCTCCACTAGTCTCCTTGGAGGTCGCCGGGTGCGACCGCCAAGTCGCCCAACAGCGGGTGTCGGAACAAGGATCGGTGGCGGAACATCAGCGGCCGGTGTGGGTGGGGGCGCGGCCAGCTGGAGCATCTCACGACTAGCACGAGGAGGCTGCCCGGCGCCGTACTCGGGCCTGGCCGGGGTCGCTGGCACGGGTGTAGTCGGCCTGGGTAGAGGCGACACTAGGTCGGCGGGCTGGGTCGGTGTCTCGGGTAGCATGGGCGACGGTGGCGTGGTCGTGGCGGGGGGAATGACAGATAGCGAGTTGATCAACGGGGCCCTGGCGATATGCGGCGTGTACAGGCGTAGGTGTTTCCTGTTACGGAGTATGACACGCCCCGACCCGTTCACTCGTACGACGTATTGGTCGTACTGTCGTACCTCAACTACGATTCCGGTGCGGTCCCACTTGGTTGAGTGCGGGCCACCAGATTCTGCAGCCTTACGCAGTTGCCGATAGTGAGTGGAGGTAGGACACGTGTGTGCTCCGACAGTCGCTCATGTGCCCTCATGTGTCGGACACGTAGTGCGTCCTCTCTTGCTTGCAGTGTTTCGCGCCACGTCCAATGGGGTAGGTACTGTCCGGGCGGTACTGGTATGAAGTCCCGGATGCGGCGTCCAAAGATGATCTCGGCAGGACTGACCTTCGACATCGGATCTGGCGTGTTTCTGTAGGCTAACATGGAATGCGTCGGTGTTCAGGGAACCACCTGGGCCCGTGCTGCCAACCAGCATCCGCTTGACCGTTTTCACCCCGACTTCCGCCCTGCAGTTGCTGTGTGGGTTTGCTACGCTGCTGATGCGGTGACGTATACCTCAGTTCTGGAGGAATGTCTTTGTAGCGCCTGCCTTGAACTCAGGTCCCCCGTTTCTAGGAGAGCGAACACTCTTCGGAGCGCGGCAATGAGGCCTTTCGAGCCCTTTGCGTTCTCTTCTACGATAGGCCAATTAGAGTATCAGTCCACGGCGACGAGGTAGTGATGGCCGCCGTAGCAGAAGTAGTCAGCACGTATCGCCTGGAAGGGATAGACTAGTCGTGTAGGTGGTGTAGGTGGTGTAGGCGGCGAGTTTGGTTGTGAAGGCGCCATGCGGTTGCACGCTGTACAGTGTGCACGTATCTCTTCAATTGCCGAAGTCATACCTGACCAGAAAAATGTCCCCTCTGCTCGCGACACCATCATCGAAATACCCTGGTGAGCCGAGTGGAGTGCCTACAAGACACGTGCTTGGAGAGTGGGTGGTATGACGATTCTGTCCTTGTAAAGGATGACGCCGTCGTACTCGGTTAGATTCTCCCGATACTGGTGGTACGTGCGGATGGCACTGAGCATGGCTGATGGCGTGTCAGAAAAGCCGTTGTGGATGACATCCACTAGAGCGAACATGTCGGGGTCGCTCGCCGTGGCAGTTCGCACATCGTCCCATGTGACCGACTTGATGAGTTCCGTGGCCGTGGACGCACAAGTCTGTGAGCAGCGAGGTGGCGCCGGATCGTCGCGGGATCGGAGGGCTGCGGGAGCTGCCGCGGCCACGTCATCGGGGAGGTCGGGAGTCTCGGCGTCGCCCACCGGGTGTCGTGATAGGGCGTCGGCGACGGTGTTGCGGACGCCGAGGATGAGAAGCACGCGAAACCGGTGCCGCAGCGACTTTTCCTTAATGTTCCGCAAGCGAGGGTTTGGGATGTCGTCGAGGGCGTGGTTACCCAGCACCTTGAGTAGTGGCTTGTGGTCTACTGCTACCATGAGGTCCGAACATCCCAGGGTGAAATGTCGAGCCTTGTCAACGGCGTCTACAACTGCCAGCGCCTCGCCCTCGATGGGGGCATAACGTGACTCGGCGCCGTGTGTGAAACGGCTGCCCATCAGCACTACTTTCCAGCCCAACTTGCAGCAGAACGGTCGGACACCAGCGCAGTCACAGTGTTTCTGGACTAGCCAGTACCAAGCCCTTCCTTAGACTAGTCTGTGGCGAGGCACGTCGGGCGTGACTGGTCGAAGATCTCGACTCCTTGCCTGATCTGGTCGATGATCACGACTTTCGACAGGCGATTCAAATGTTCCGTCCAGGCGAACGGCTGATCTGGCTTCAGGAGGTCGCGGAATGGTTACATGTGGTCCGCTACGGCGAAGGCATAAGCCACCTGGTTAACGAGGCCGAACCAGCTTCTGATGTCTGTGACATTCCTCGGTGTCAGGAAGTCCTTTATCGACTGCAACACCTTCGAGCATGGTTTCACTGACGTGGGTGATATCTCAAAGCCTGCAAACTCGACGGTGTCTTTACCGAACACAAACTTGTCCGGATTCTGCGTGATGCCATTGCGGCCACACATGTCCAGCCACTGTACTGCCTGCCAAAAGGCCCGCTCGATGTTGTCCGCCCACAGTAGGGTATCGTCGATGCATTTTGTCTTGTTGGGTATGTGGGCGACGATTTCATCGAACCGCCGTGTGAAGCCATCGCCAGACGCCACATATCCTTGGGGTGCTGAGCGGTATCGATAGCGGCCCAAAGGCGTTATGAATGTCGTGAGGTGGCGGTCGTCGGGGTGGAGTGGGACAGCGTGGTTGCCGTTCCAGGCGTCACACACCGTTTTCTTTGTTCCATGAGGCACCGATCTCGCTTGGTGAAAGGGTCTCTGGGTGTGGTGGGTCTCCCTGGTGGCACTAGCGTTAAGGGCCTGGAGATCCACAGTCCGTCGAGGCTTCCCGTTCTTCTTTGCGCCGATAACCATGCGATGACACCAGGTGACAGGGGTGCCAGTTCGTACCTCCTCGATGACGCTCATACTGCAGTCTTGGTGGAGGCCGGCCTTCACGTCGCTTCGCCAGTGAATCGGGACGTCGATCGGTGTATGGCAGGCGACAGGCTTAGCGTCTGGGTCAATCATTAGTCGGAGTGGCGGGCCCTCCATCGGGAGGAGAGGCTGGTGGTGACACGTGTTGAATGTGCTAGCCTTGTAGTGCGACAGCAACCACTGCTCCAGTTTTCTGCGGTTGTCCTCAATGGCTGGATAGGGCAGCTCTTGCGAAGGCAGTGGTGGAGGTTGACGGCGGGGGCACTCACAGGCCGCGGTCATCAACGACTCTGAGGCGGCGCTGCACGTGTTCACCTCCGCTGAGGGCTGTTGGCTTTGGCCGATGTCAGGGAAGTTACGCGACACAATGTCTAGCGCCACACATGCTCCTCGAGACAAGAAGAAGTCGCTCGTGTCTCGACATATGTAGACAATTTGGCGTGTTTCTGTGCCACCTGGAGAAGCGGAGTCTGATAGGCGCAGGGCGATCGCCCCGATTATGTCCAGATTGTTTCCGTTGGCAGCTGACATCTGCAGACGTGTTTTGCTCAGGCATTGCTCGGTGAGTCCGAGCTTGGAGAGTAGATTCGTCCCAGCCAGGCACGATTGACAGCCTGTATCAGCCACTACCGACACCAACGCAGCCTTAGTCGGGTGCCTCAGTGGCGTGCGGAGGCCGAGAGCGCGACTGTCACACGGGTAGTGAGTGATGTATAACGAGAGTGTAGGTTGTGGGGCCGAGTATTTCTTCACCCACGTGTCTTGAGTGGCGTCGTAAACGCAGTGTTCGAGTTTGAAGTCCCCAAGGTTGCAGACGATCTCGTTGTCGACAGGCGGCGCGTTCTCCACACTGCATAGTGACCGGCGCGGGCGGCGTTGCACATAGAGTGTGCCGGCCGTCGACTTTTGCCTGCATACGGTCCCAAGGTGACGTTTCTTGCCGCATTTGGTGCAGGTTTGGCCGTATGCCGGGCAGTTGTCAGAGCGTTCGTCCCTGCTGCTACCATGGCGGATCTAGCCGCAGTGTGTGCACCGCGGAGTAGGCAGGGGTGTGGGTGGGGCATGTTGTTTGAAGACCGCTCTCTGCTGTTTCCGGAATGAGCTGATCTGGGCAGCCGCCTCGGATCCGTCGCTCAGCTGCTGGAGGGAAATCTTTCCCGATTCCTTGCCCTCAACAAACGCCTCAACCTCTTCGAGAGGTGTACTCGGTCCCTTCTCGGTCAAACAATCCAGTTTGATGTCATGATCGGCGCAGCCCAGGACGACCTGGTCCCTCACCACAATGTCGCTGTAATCTGCCCCAACGCATGCGTCATGGTTCGGGCAGCTCGGGCTCTGACACATGACGACGAACTGGCAAACTCGCTCTTGCCCCTTGAGTCGAGCGCTGTAGGCGCGGACAGGTTCGTCTCGGTCCTGCCGCATCTTCGACAGCACGTCCCGGGCTACCATCGCGTTCTCGGCGCGCACCGCCAACTTCTTAATGTTGGCCAGTAGGTCTCGTTCGCTACAGGAGACCAGCGCATCACGGTGAACCCGCACGAGGTTCTTCCGTAGTCCCTCGGGATTGCAGCAATCGAGGAGCTGGTAAGTGAGGTCGGAGCCGGCGACTCGCGTAGCGTCTTTATATTCACGCCAGCGTTGCTCGAAATATAGCCAGTCTTCCAGGGAGATCCCCTCATCAACGGTCGGGCGGCTAATTTTCTCCACCTTGGCCGTGGCGCCGGCAACGTGGCTGGGCGCGGGTGTGGCGACATGCTGACTCTGCGCGTGGATGGTGAGGAGTGTGGCTGCGAGCGTGGCATCGGTGACATTCGGGCGGTATTCGCATCTGTCGACGGGACACTTTACATCTACCGAGGGCGTGGCCGGATCCATGATTACAACGGTAGATTATGCACCAGGTGCGACCACCGTTTTCGCGTATGCGAGCGTGAGCGATAACAGGTCGGATTGTCGACGAGTGCTTAATACAATGCTGCAGATTGTTCGTTTATTCATAAATAACACCCTTGTGTAATAACATCGATGTTTATGTAGTGTGACAACTTACACGCATCTTCAGCAATAGTAATATAGGTGGTCTAGCGTAGAGGTTGGCGCGCCTCGGAGGAAATCCCATGTTAAAAGATAGGGATTTTGCACCAGGGCGCGCCCAGGTTAGAGGATAGGGAAGAGGAAAAGTAGTTCCGGTCCCATGTTAAAAGATAGGGATTTTGCAACAGGGCGCGCCCGGGTTAAAGGATAGGCCATTTTTACCCCATGTTAAAGGATAGGACATTTTTCCCATGTTAAAGCATAGGAACTATTATCGTAAACGTATACTTTTGAAAAAAATAAAAAATATACCAAACAGCATTTTAATATGTCACACACAAGATTGCTTGGCCCGTAGTCCGAGGCTCCACCAAGGGACCGAGCCCTTATTTGATTGACGATGACATGTCTAAAATGTGGTGTTATAATAAGGCGTAATTTAAAATAAAAGGATTATAAATTCAGCGGAGGTCGTTTTATCTGAAGTAATGCATACGGAATGTAGACTACATATAGGACAATGTTATAGCAGAGCGACCATCTTGGAATTTATAGGGAATTTTCTACATGTTAAAGGATAGGCCATTTTTCACATGTTAAAGCATAGGGAGTTCGAGACGTGTCTGGACTTGTTTTTTGTTGCGTGCGTGAGCGCGCGCACCCTGTATGACGTCATGGTATGCGCAGTAATTTTGTACGCGATGTGAGTTGGTCAAGCAGGTAGTGATTTGGTTAGTCATCGTTTTGAACTTGCGCATTTGAAAATAATTCCATCATGTGACGTCATGGTCATTGACGTCATGGTACGCGCAGTAATTATGTACGCGATGTGAGTTGGTCAAACAGGTAGTGCTTTGGTTAGCCATTGTTTTGAGCTTCTGCACTTGAATATAATCCCGTTATGTGACATCATCAACAGTGACGTCATTAAACTATAAACTGCTACGTGCAGTAATTTTGTACACGAGGTGAGTTGGTCAAACAGGAATTGATTTGGTTATACCTTGTTTTGAACTTGCGCATGTATAATGTAATTCCATCATTTGTTCATCAACAATGACGTCATTAAACTATAAACTGCTACGCGCAGTAATTATGTACGCGAGGTGAGTTGGTCAAACAGGTAGTGATTTGGTTAATCAACATTTTGAGCTTTCGCGCTTGAATATAACCCCATCATGAAACGTTATGGTCAATTCCCCTGTAAAATTTCATTCTAGAAGTTTCTTTGGTATTTTTGTCAACACACTACAAAACCAACGCTACTGTGTACTACTGTGTCCTGTAGACGTATCTGAACATGTTTGTTTGTTGCGGGCGCGAATGCGCTCGCGTCCTGTATAACTTCAAAGCTATCATTGTGATTTGGTTAGCCACCCTTTGTAAGAACTTTATTAGAAAATTCAATCACGGCCTTCAGAGTAAAACATCGTTCACCACACTACAGCCATATCACGCTATAATCAAACTGGTATGAACTGGTATGAACTGGTAACCAAGCCCAAGGCTCTATGTGTTGGAAGAACAGTCGGGTATCGACATATAACATTTATACTTACCAGCTGTATCTCACTTGAGCGTCGCTTGAAAACTGAGTCCAAACTGGTTCCAAACAGTTTTGGAGTGGTGTTCCCTGTTCAAGTCTCATCTGTGTTTCATCTGCATTTAGATTTTGCATTGTCCGGCTGTGGGAAGTCATGGGCAGAAACCATGGAGGAAGGATTCACCTTTCAGTGCATTGGGTGTTGGAAGGTGGAGTGTCTGCAGAAGGAGATAGTTAGGTTGACAGATATTGTGAATGGAATGGAGATTGGAATTAGCAAGGAGCCAGGTCGAATGGAGAGAGACGACAGGGAGAGAGGTGAGAATACTGTAAGACTGAAGGAGAATAGCAGTGGCAAGAAAACTGAGGAAAGGAGATTGAGAGGAGGGAAGGTGATTGGAGTTGAAGACATTGGAAAATCGACAACAGAAAACGTGACAAGCGTGAAGGTGACAGGGAAGAAAGTGACCGTAGAGTAGGAGGGAGGGAAGATGGGACGGGAGAGGAGAGAAGAAAATGAGATGGGACGAAAGATGAAGGGACGAAAGGAAGTGAGAGTAAATTTGATAGAAGAGAATTCGATAAAAGGGACGCTGACAGGAGGAAAGGTGACAAGAGAAAAAACGACAGGAAAGAATGGATCGGAAGAGAATGTGACAGGAGAGAAGACGACAGGGGGGAAAGACAACAACCAGACATATGCAAACCGGAGGAGCTACTCCGAGGCAGTGATTGAGGGGCAAGGAGAAAAGAGAGTGTTTATGGGCGATTCAATTCTGAGAAAAACAGACAAGACTATATGCGAGTGGAAGGACGTTGTTGTATGTCTACCGGGGGCTAGGATAGAGCATGTGACCGAAAGGGTAGAGAAGGTATTGAGGCATGGCAAGGGAGGGTCTATACTAGTACACGTAGGGACAAACAATGCAGACAAGGAGGGAACAACTGGGATAGTTCAGAAGTTAGATAGACTGGAATAATACACTGAAGAATAATACAGCAACAGAATGCTGGAATATCTTAAAGAATGAAATAGAGTGCATCGTAGATAAATTTTTTCCCTTCAAAAAACAAGGGAAACGGACCAGAAAGAAATACTTATCGAAAGAAGCCATTAGAAAAATTAAGTGTAAACAAATGATGTGGAAGTCATATAGACGTACTGGCAATGACGAAGACTACAATATTTATAAAAAAAAGCACTAAACCAAGCTACAGCTGAAATTAGAAATTCAAAGAGAAGCTATGAACATAAATTAGCTTGTAATATAAAACATGACAGCAAGAGTTTTTATGCGTATGTTCGAAGCAAACAGAAAGTTCAGGATAAGGTCGGTCCTCTAGAAGATAGTGCTGGAAATATAATATCAGAAGGATTCTTAATGGCTGAAGACGTAAATGAGTATTTTAGTTCAGTGTTTACCATAGAAGACACTAGTTCACTGCCAGTACCAGAGGCTAAGTTCAAGGGGGCAGAATCAGACTATTTAAGACAGTTAATTGTAACCCCAGAAATGGTAGCTAAGAAAATTAGGGCTATGAAGGAAAATAAATCACCTGGAGTGGATGGTATTCCACCCAAACTACTAGTGGAAATTGTAGAACAAATTAGCATACCGCTTGCAACAGTTTTCAACTTGTCATTAGAAGAGGGAGTGGTTCCTTTAGAATGGAAAGAAGCAAACATTATACCGTTATTTAAAAAAGGTTCGAGAAACAAGTCAAATAATTATAGACCAGTTAGTTTAACATCGGTGATTTGTAAATTATTAGAAAGACTAATTAAAGATCACATGGTGGATTTTCTTGTTAAACATAACTTGATAAACCCATCTCAACATGGGTTTCTAAAAGCGAGGTCATGCTTAACAAATATGTTATGTTTTTTGGAAGATATCACTAAGTGGGTAGATGATGGATCACCAGTAGATATCATCTACTTAGATTTTCAAAAAGCTTTCGACAAAGTGCCACATCAAAGATTACTGCTTAAACTAAAGGCCCATGGCATAGGAAATGGTATAATTAACTGGATAGAAAAATGGCTGATTGACAGAAGACAACGGGTAGTTGTTGATGGGGAGGCTTCAAACTGGAAATCAGTTTTGAGTGGGGTTCCACAGGGATCAGTACTGGGACCTATATTATTCTTAATATATATATAAACGATTTGGACGATGATATAGCTAGCAAGGTGTTGAAATTTGCAGATGATACAAAAGTGTTTAGAAGGATTAAAAGTGATGGGGATAGACAGCATTTACAAGATGATCTTGACAGGTTGATCAATTGGTCTGAAAAGTGGCAAATGTTGTTCAATTTTGGGAAATGTAAATGCCTCCACACAGGACATGGGAACGAATATGTAGAATATACAATGGGGGGAACTGTACTAAGTACTACTGTAAAAGAAAAAGACTTAGGGCTGACAATTAGTGCTGACATGAAGGTTTCAGAGCAGTGTGGAATTGCAGCTTCAAAAGGAAATCAAATCCTTGGATTGATTAGGCGAAATATAGCATATAAAGAAAAAGAACTAATAATACCGCTGTACAAAACAATAGTTAGGCCTCATTTAGAATATTGTATACAAGCGTGGAGGCCATACCGCAAGAAGGACATAGATATGCTAGAAAGAGTACAGAGGAGAGCGACTAAAATGATACCAAAACTGAGGGATCTTAGTTATGAAAAACGCCTAAAAGAATGTGGTTTAACAACACTAGAGACCAGGAGATTGAGAGGAGATCAGATAGAAGTGTTTAAAATATTGAATGGTTATGAAAATATTGATAGAAATATGTTTTTTTCAGTTAAGAAAGATAGAAAGACTAGAGGACATGAAGTTACATTAGTAAAGGAGCAGTGTAGATTAGACGTGAGAAAGTTCTCATTTTCACAAAGGACTGTGAATGAATGGAACAGATTATCTGATGATTGTGTGGGTGCTAGTAGTATGAATATGTTTAAAAATAAAATCGACACATACCTCAGAAGGGCTGGATATATGTAGATAAAAGGGTTGGACTCTCGATAAGCCAAAGGGCTTCCTTGTCCACCTGCCATCTAGAGTTAATTCTCTGGATGGCAATCTTGTTAAATCTTGTTAAATCTATTTAAACTAGATTCGCAGGGGGGACTCCCAGAAAAGCCTGAAAATGGAGGCATAGATTAAGACAGCACAAATAAATCAGCAAATAACAATCTGGAAAACTCTTCTGAAGCTGGATATAAATGTGTTTGTTTAAATGCAAGGAGTATAGTAAACAAAAGAAATGAACTAAACATTATGGAAGAAGATATTGACCCTCATATAATAGGTATAACCGAATCCTGGAGCACCACCGATATATCAGATGCTGAATTGGGACTGACAGGATATGTAATGTTTAGAAAAGATAGAATAGGAAGAAGGGGAGGTGGAGTTATTTTATATATTAAAGAATCTATCAAGGCTTATGAAATAAAATCAGAAAGAGAAGCAAATTGCGAAGAAACTGTTTGGTGTAACATAGTTACAGGAAACTTTACGTTAACAGTTGGGTTAGTTTATCAAAGTCCAAACATAAGCATAGAAGAGAATGAAAACATTTAAAACGCTATAAGGGAAGTAAGCAAACGGGACTGTATTATTATGGGGGATTTTAACCACGGGCATATACAATGGAAATCTCTTCAATCTTTGGGGAATGAGGACCACAAGTTTTTAGTTTTAGTTCAAGATACTTTCCATTCTCAACATGTGCTAGAACCAACCAGGGGGAGAATGTGTTAGACATAGTATTGTCCTCACAGAATGAATTAGTTGACAATGTCAAGATATGTGAGCCACTGGGGATTAGCGATCGCAACCAGATACATTTTATCATCAAAGTAAAACCAGAAAGGAATAGTAAAAAGTAGTATATGAGAAATTTCCACAAAGGAAGTTATCAGGACATGAGGAAATATTTAGCAAAGATAGACTGGAATAACACACTAAAAATAAGACAGCAACAGAATATATATTAAAGAGTGAAATTAAGTGCATAGTCGATAAATTTGTTCCCTTCAAAAAACAAGGGAAACTGTCCAAAAAGAAACAATTATCGAAAGAAGCCACTAGAAAAATTAAGTATAAACAAATGATGTGGAAGTTATATAGATGTATTGGAAATAATGAAGCCTACAACAGTTATAAAGAAACACTTAACCAAGCTACAGCTGAAATTAGAAATTCAAAGAGAAGCTATGAACAACAATTAGCTAGTAATATATAACATGACAGCAATAGTTTTTATGCGTATGTTCGAAGCAAACAGAAAGTTCAAGATAAGGTCGGTCCTCTAGAAGATAGTGCTGGAAATATAATATCAGAAGGATTTTTAATGGCAGAAGACCTGAATGAGTTCTTTAGTTATGTGTTTACCAGGGAATATATTAGTTCACTGCCAGTACCAGAGGCTAAGTTCAAGGGGGCAGATTCAGACTATTTAGGACAATTAATTGTAACCCCGGAAATGGTAGTTAAGAAAATAAGGGCTCTGAAGGATAATAAATCACCTGGAGTGGATGGGATTCCGCCCAAACTACTATTGGAAATTGTAGAACAAACTAGCGTACCGCTTGCAACTGTTTTCAATTGATCATTAGAAGAGGGAGTAGTTTTTTCAGAATGGAAAGAGGCAAACATTATAACGTTATTTAAAAAGGTTCGAGAAACAAGTCAGAGAACTACAGATCAGTGAGTTTAACATCAGTGATTTGCAAATCATTAGAAAGACTAATTAAAGATCACATGGTGGATTTTCTTGTTAAACAAAACATGATAAACACATCTCAACATGGTTTTTTAGATTTTCAAAAAGCTTTCGACAAAGTACCACATCAAAGATTACTGCTGAAACTAATGGCCCATGGCATAGGAAATGGTATAATAAACTGGATAGAACAATGGCTGATTGACAGAAGACAACGTGTAGTAGTTGATGGGGAGGCTTCAAACTGGAAATCGGTTTTGAGTGGGGTACCACAGGGATCAGTTTTAGGACCTAAATTATTCTTAATACATATGAACGATTTGGATGATGAAATAACAAGCAAGGTGTTGAAATTTGCGGATGATACAAAAGTGTTTAGAAGGATTAAAAGTGATGGAGATAGACAGCATTTACAAGATGATCTTGACAGGTTGATCAAATGGTCTGAAAAGTGGGAAATGCTGTTCAATTTTGGGAAATGTAAATGCCTCCACACAGGACATGGGAACGAAGAGGTACAATATACAATGGGGGGGCACTGTACTAAGTACTACTGTAAAAGAAAAGGACCTAGGGTTAACCATTAGTGCTGATATGAAGGTTTCAAAGCAGTGCGGAATTGCAGCTTCAAAGGGAAATCAAATCCTTGGATTAATTAGGCGAAACATAACGTATAAGGAAAAAGAGCTAATAATACCGCTGTACAAAACAATAGTTAGGCCTCATTTAGAATATTGTATTCAAGCGTGGAGGCCATATCGCAGGAAGGACATATATATATATATATTTATATATATATATATATATATGCTAGAAAGAGTGCAGAGGAGAGCAACTAAAATGATACCAAAACTGAGGGATCTTAGTTACGAAATACGCCTGAAAAATGCGGTTTAACAACACTAGAGACCAGGAGATTGAGAATAGATCAGATAGTAGTGTTTAAAATATTGATTGGTTATGAAAATATTGATAAAAAAATTTTTTTTAGTTAAGAAAGATAGAAGGACTAGAGGACATGAAGTTACATTAGCAAAGGAGCAGAGTAGATTAGATATAAGAAAGTGTTCATTTTCACAAAGGACTGTAAATGAATGGAACATATTATCTGCTGATTGTGTGGGTGCTAGTAGCGTGAATATGTTTAAAAATAAAATTGACACATACCTCAGACGGGCGGGATACACATAGATAAAAGGGTCGAACTCTCGATAAGCCAAAGGGCTTCCTTATCCACCTGCCACCTAGAGTTAATTCTCTGGGTGGCAATCTTGTTAAATCTTGTTAGAGATCAACAGTACTGTTTCAACCTTTGATCATGCTATGATTCTTAAACCACACGTATGTACATATGTAAAGAAGTAAACGCAATCGTTGCGCTATGCTTGTTGCGCTATGTCAACACTTCGACCTTGACATCAAACTTATTGAGTAAAGAATTGGTTGCAAACCTCTTTTTCAAAACAGGCGCGTAACAAAGTGAAGCGTTATGATGAACAGTATATGACCATAATAATCTTCCAGAGAGGGTGTACCACTATTTGTATAGTTTACTGTGTTAACAGTTAAGTGTATAAACTAACATTAGATCGTTTTTGATCTGTTTTGATACTGTAGTATTTAAATTCGTGCTTCTTCGTTAAAAACATTTCAAACAACATTCTATCATAAAAGCCCTAACCTGGCATGGGTATCCGAAAACGACCTCATATATACATACATAGAGTATGTATCAATGTTTAGTCTCTGGTTCTTGTAGTTATGGAGTGTGACATGTAAATACGTTTGTGTTGTACACGAATAAAATGTGCAAACTGCGCAGTCAGAAGATTAGAAAGAATTAGGCGCGTAACAAAGTGAATCATTATGATAGAACAGTACAGGTGTACAGTATTTTATTATAAAATTCAATCATGGCCTTCAGAGTAAAACATCGTTCACCACACTATAGCCATATCACACTATAATCAAACTGGTATGAACTGGTATGAACTGGTAACCAAGCCCAAGGCTCTATGTGTTGGAAGAACAGTCGGGTATCGACATATAACATTTATACTTACCAGCTGTATCTCACTTGAGCGTCGCTTGAAAACTGAGTCCAAACTGGTTCCAAACTGTTTTGGAGTGGTGATCCCTGTTCAAGTCTCATCTGTGTTTCATCTGCATCTAGAGATCAACAGTATTGTTTCAACCTTTTATCGTGCTATGATTCTTAACCCACACGTATGTACACATGTAAAGAAGTAAACACAATCGTTGCGCTATGCATGATGCGCTATGTCAACTCTTCGACCTTGACATCAAACTTATCGAGTAAAGAATTGGTTGCAAACCTCTTTTTCGAAACAGGCGCGTAACGAAGTGAAGCGTTATGATGAACAGTATATGACCATAATAATCTTCCCGACAGGGTGTTCCAGTATTTATATAGTTTACTGTGTTAACAGTTAAGTGTACAAACTAACATTAGATCGTTTTTGATCTGTTTTCATACTGTAGTATTTAAATTCGTGCTTCTTCGTTAAAAACATTTCAAACAATATTCTATCATAAAAGCCCTAAACTGGCATGGGTATCCGAAAACGACCTCATATATACATACATAGAGTATGTATCAATGTTTAGTCTCTGGTTCTTGTAGTTATGGAGTGTGACATGTAAATACGTTTGTGTTGTACCCGAATAAAATGTGCAAACTGCGCAGTCAGAAGATTAGAAAGAATTAGGCGCGTAACAAAGTGAATCATTATGATAGAACAGTACAGGTGTACAGTATTTTATTAGAAAATTCAATCATGGCCTTCAGAGTAAAACATAGTTCACCACACTACAGCCATATCACGCTATAATCAAACTGGTATGAACTGGTAACCAAGCCCAAGGCTCTATGTGTTGGAAGAACAGTCGGGTATCGACATATAACATTTATACTTACCAGCTGTATCTCACTTGAGCGTCGCTTGAAAACTGAGTCCAAACTGGTTCCAAACTGTTGTTGCACTATGCGTGATGCGCTATGTCAACTCTTCGACTTTGACATCCAACTTATCGAATAAAAGAATTGGTTGCAAACCTCTTTTTCGAAACAGACGCGTAACCAAGTGAAGCGTTATAATCAACAGTATATGACCATAATAATCTCCCAGATAGGATATACCAGTATTTATATTGTTTACTGTGTTAACAGTCAAGTGTATAAAGACCCATTAGAATGTTTTTGATCTGTTTTCATATTGTAGTATTGAAATTTGTGCTTGTTCGGTAAACCTTTCAAACAATATTCTATCATAAAAGCCCTAACCTGGCATTGGTAACCGAAAATGGACTCACAGAGATATACATACATAGAGACATACATAAACACAGACATACATAAACACAGACATAGAGATATAGAGACAGACATAGATACATACATTCATACATATTTACATAGAAACATACATAGAGACAGACATAGAGATATACATATATATACATAGAGACAGACATAGATACATACATAGAGATATACATATATATATACATACATAGAGACATACATATATACATACATAGAGACAGACATAGAGATATACATATATATATATATACATACATACATAGAGACTTAGAGACAGACATAGATACATACATTTATACATAGAAATCATTACATATATACATAGAGACATACATAGATATATACATAGATATATATACAAAGAGACAGACGTAGAGATGTACATAGATACAGACATATATACTCACATAGAGACAGACATAGATACATACATAGAGATATACATATATATATACATACATAGACACATACATAGATACATACATAGAGACAGACATAGAGATATACATATATATATATACATACATAGAGACATACAGACAGACATAGATACATACATTTATACATATAAATCATTACATACATACATAGAGACATACATAGATATATACATAGATATATATACAAAGAGACAGACGTAGAGATGTACATAGATACAGACATATATACTCACATAGAGACATACATAGAGACATACATAGATACATACATACAGACATACATAGATACATACATAAATACATACATAGATATTTACATAGAGAGAGACATAGAGATATACATACATACGTAGAGACATAGAGACAGACATAGATACATACATTCATACATAGAGACATAGAGACAGACATAGATACATACATTCATACATACTTACATAGAAACATACATAGAGACAGACATAGAGACATACAAAGATACATACATAGAGACAGACATAGAGATATACATATATATACATACATAGAGACATACATAAACACAGTCATAGAAACATAGAGACAGACATAGATACATACATAGAGACAGACATAGAGATATACATATATATATATACATACATAGAGACATACATAAAAACAGACGTAGAGACAGACATAGATACATACATTCATACACACTTACATAGAAACATACATAGAGACAGACATATAGATATACATATATATATATATATATATATACATACATAGAGACATATAGACAGACATAGAAATATATATATATATATATATATATACATACATATATAGATACATACATATATATATACACAGAGAGAGACAGATATATACATACATAGAGACATAGAGACAGCCATAGATACATACATACATTCACAGAGACATAGAGACAGACATAGATACATACTTACATAAAAACATACATAGGGACAAACATAGAGAAACCCATAAAGATATACATATATATATATACATACATACATAGAGACATAGATACATACATACATAGAGACAGACATAGAGAAAGCCATAGAGATATACATATATACATACATAGATTGTCTGACAAACGAAACACCAAACACTTAGATCAACGATTGACAAGAACCAAACTTATTGGACAAATGAAACACCAAACACTTAAATCACACTTACATCAACTTGTCGGACAAATGAAACACCAAACACTTAGATCACACTTAGATCAACTTGTCGGACAAACGAAACACCAAACTTAACGGTTTATCACGTGAGATTCCACCAATTTGGCGGAATTCCATCAGAATAGACGGGTTATCGCGTAAGATTCCACCTTTTTGAGTGAATTCGACAATTCGCCATGACAGTCACTTCCGGCGCAGCGTCCCCCTAGTGGATAATTGACGTACTACATCACATGATGGCGTCATCTAGCGGGTAAAAATATCTAATTAGGTTAGATAGGGAAAAAAGTTGGGGTTAAGCTCGCGAAAATTTATACAACCACCGAAGTGGCCAAAGTGGTTGTATAAATTTTCGCGAGCTTAACCCCAACTTTTTTCGCTATCTAACCTAATTAGATCTTTTACCCGCTAGATGGCGCCATCATGTGATGTAGTACGTCAATTATCCACTAGGGGGCGCCGCGCCCGAAGTGATGTCATACCGGAAGTGACATGACTGTAATGGCGGCCTCTACTAGGGGCGCTACGCCGGAAGTAACGTCGCACCGGAAGTTACTTGACTGTCATGGCAGTCTCTACGGTTCCATCCTTCCCGGAAGTGTGTCGACGAATAGAGATCTGTCATGGTCGGTAGATGGCGTTATTCTGAGTAGTTACATTGATGTCCGTTGGTTGCCATTGGATGTCGTCTGTCTCATGAACGTGCACAGTTTTTTTGTATTAAGGGAAGTCACGTGATGTACGTTCGATCTGATTGGTTATGCAAATGAGATGACGCCGAAAACTAGTGTATATACTGTGATTCCGACGATTCTGGTCTTTCCTTTTTCGAATCTCGAGAAGGTCGTATCGTGTCTGGTCGCTCGCACTATTTGTAAATATGGATTTGTTACGATGTAAAGATGGGTGCTTCATATACATATGTTTTCCTTTAAAAGAAGAATACGATTCCCATGGTCGGATCGTTGGACGTGAATCCGAACAGATGGCCGCCCCTTGAAAATGAAGGTATGTAACGTACTTCTCCTTAGCTGCCTCCTTATGTTTTGTTTTAGTTTGGACATAGACATTTTTCGATCCACTTGTCGGCACGACCACGACGTCGAAGACCACAACTCGATAGATAGATAGATAGATAGAGTGCTGTAGTACGGCAATTATTCACTAGGGGGCGCTGCGCCGGAAGTGATGCCGTACCAGAAGTCACTTGACTGTCATGGCGGATTGTCGAATTCACTCAAAAAGGAGGGATGTCACGCAATAACCTGTCGAATTCACTTAAAAAGGAGGGATTTGACGCGACATCGCGTCGAATTCATTCAAAAACGAGGGATTTGACGCGATAACCTGTCGAACTCACACAAAAAGGAGGAGGAACTTAACGCGATAACCTCTCCATTCTGATGGAATTCCACCAAATTGGTGGAATATTACGCGATACCCTGTCGAATTCACTCAAATTGGTGGAATCTTACGCGATAACCCTCTCAAAAAGGAGGGATTTGACGCGATAACCTGTCGAATTCACTCAAAAAGGAGGGATTTGACGTGCTAACCTGTCGAATTCACTCAAATTGGTGGAATCTTACGCGACAACGCGTCGAATTCACTCAAAGAGGATATGGAATTTAACACGATAACCTGTCCATTCTGATGGAATTCCACCAAATTGGTGGAATCTTACACGATAACCTGTCGAATTCACTCAAAAAGGTGGAATCTTACGCGATAACCCGTCTATTCTGATGGAATTCCGCCAAATTGGTGGAATCTCACGTAATAAACCGTTAAGTTTGGTGTTTCGTTTGTCCGACAAGTTGATCTAAGCGTTTGGTGTTTCATTTGTCCGATAAATTTGGTTCTTGTAACTCGTTGATCTAAGTGTTTCGTGTTTCGTTTGTCCAACAATCTATTAATGTATATATGTATATCTCTATGCTTTTTATATCATACACTTAAATCGGATAGTAACTATTATGACATATGGAATATTATGTAACATAAATAATATGGATTGAAGGACATTTATAAACTAAAATGGCAGCATAGACATGCAAAAACGCCTAAAATACCACATATTGAAGATGCACATTTGTTGTGAATCTGCAATGCCAAAATATATTTAAATACATTGAATTAATTTTAAGATGCTTCCCACAGGTATATTTTAAGATGTTGTTTTCCCTTCCAACTTCGGCCATTCATATGGTGGAGTGAGGAGGATACCATGCTAACCACACCATACATTGAAAATAGTATGACTGATAAAGAACGATTACCTGGTTAGTTATTGTACTTGTATACAACAAAGAAGGGCACAGACCACTGTTAGCTTTTCCACTGACAGCCATGTTAATGTTTTGTTAGATTATAAGGAAACTACCTTCGAAAATCTGACATTTCAGAAATTATATGCTGATCAAACTTCGTCAAAATCATGTACCTCCAGCTCTTTAAAAACACATCCATGCTCGGTGCCCATCAATATTTACCAAAATAGACATGATTTCCTGCACGCACGTGTGTCATGTAAAAATGGCAAAAATCACTACGCCAACTACACTCTTCCAAATATTCATCATTTCCCTGCTAATACATGCAAGCACTCAACCTGCTAGATCTATTGCATTCATTTCCCGCAAATTCTAAACATCACCAGTTATTAGATACTATGTTACTGCAACACAACAGGAAGGCTAACAGTGCTCTGGCCCCAGGCGTTTTTCTTTGATTTAGACACAAGTTTATTATACTAATGTGAAGAAAATGCAATGTTTATGTGTGCATTTTTTAAGTTAATAAAATAACCACTATAAAAAGTTTCGTGCTAGCATTTTTTATATTTAACACACATTTATTTCATGGATATCAGACAGGAAAAACATTCTACCAACAGTTTGCATTAATCTTGGTGATAAGGAGACTGCACCGTAACGTTTGATGATGCGTGAATGGATCTGATGATATACATCTGCTTCAGAATTGTTACTCTTAAAATATATAATGGAAGATTACACTGAGTGATGGTTTGACTGATTAAACAATATTATGTATTTAAATGTTTGCAGTGTTGCAATATGCATTTAGGTAAACCATACAAGATGACACTGTGCGCTGTTGATTTACTCTAACAAATGTTGTTTTTGCTCAATTGTTGCACCAACATTTCTTTCAACAGGAAAACAGATATGAAAGCCTTCAAACAAGACAGAGTTGGACCATAATAAAGACAACATTAAACAACACCAAACACACGAAGCAGCAGAAATAAAGAAAAGACATGATTTTTTAACAACAGATTTGTAGTCAAACCATGATGATATTGATGGTATTCAAGCCATAGTGGTATGCAAACCATGGTGGTATTGATGGTATGCAATCCATGGCAATATAGATGGCATGCATGCCATGATGGTATCGACAGTGTGCAACCCTTGATGATATTGATGGTATGCATGCCATAGTGGTATCAAAATGCATGATTGTTGTGTTGGCATTCAACATATGGTATTGATGGTATGTAAGCAATTATGGCACGGGTGGCATGCATGCCATGGTCGTCTTGATTGTATGCAAGCCATGTTGGTATGGATGGCAAGCATGCCTTGATGGTATTGACAGTATGCAACCCATTATGATGCTAATGGTATGAATGCCATGGTAGTATTGATGATATGCAAGCCATGATTGTATTGATGGTGTGCAGGCCATGGTGGTACTGGTGGTGTGCAGGCCATGGTGGTATTGGTGGTATGCATGCTATGGTGGTATTGATGATATGCAAGCCATGATTGTATTGCTGCAAGCCATGATTTCAATGGTGGTGTGCAGGCCATGGTGGTACTGGTGGTGTGCAGGCCATGATGGTACTGGTGGTATGCATGCCATGGTGGTATGCATGCTATGGTGGTATTGATGATATGCAAGCCATGATTGTATTGCTGCAAGCCATGATTTCATTGGTGGTGTGCAGGCCATGGTGGTACTGGTGGTGTGCAGGCCATGATGGTACTGGTGGTATGCATGCCATGGTGGTATTGATGATATGCAAACCATGATTGTATTGCTGCAAGCCATGATTTCATTGGTGGTGTGCAGGCCATGGTGGTACTGGTGGTATGCATGCTATGGTGGTATTGATGATATGCAAGCCACGATTGTATTGCTGCAAGCCATGTTTTCATTGATGGTGTGCAGGCCAAGGTGGTACTGGTGGTATGCATGATATGGTGGTATTGATGATATGCAAGCCACGATTGTATTGCTGCAAGCCATGCTTTCATTGATGGTGTGCAGGCCATGGTGGTACTGGTGGTGTGCATGCTATGGTGGTATTGATGATATGCAAGCCATGATTGTATTGCTGTAAGTCATGATTTCATTGGTGGTGTGCAGGCCATGGTGGTACTGGTGGTATGGATGCCATGGTGGTATTGATGATATGCAAGCCATGATTGTATTGCTGCAAGCCATGATTTCATTGGTGGTGTGCAGGCCATGGTGGTACTGGTGGTATGCATGCTATGGTGGTATTGATGATATGCAAGCCATGATTGTATTGCTGCAAGCCATGCTTTCATTGATGGTGTGCAGGCCATGGTGGTACTGGTGGTATGCATGCTATGGTGGTATTGATGATATGCAAGCCATGATTGTATTGCTGCAAGCCATGATTTCATTGGTGGTGTGCAGGCCATGGTGGTACTGGTGGTATGCATGCTATGGTGGTACTGGTGGTATGCATGCTATGGTGGTATTGATGGTATGCAAGCCATTGCCTTTCCTTTTGCATTAAGAATGTGCTAGGAAAATAATTAAATAGACATTCTAGAGTTTATACGTTGATTAGGTATTAGGAATCAAAGTACTTGAATTACATAAAATGTTTGGTTATATAGACTGACTAATGTAGTTCTTATATGCAAATGTCTGGCAAACTGGATGAGTGATAGAACGTAAAGTGCACAACATGTAATTAGTATTGCACCTGACGCGAACTTCACTACATGTTTGACCATACCTTCTTTACAGAAAATAGGCATATATTCATACCAGAATACTATTTAAACAGCAACAGGCATGTTATGTTACAACTTTTAATGTCAATTGGTTCAGCAAGTGATCTGCAATAAGCATGTTACTGTGACTGAATGTAGCATACTACTGTCATCGTTTCCACGCTGATGCAAACAAATGCAATTGTGTAGTAGATCTATGTTGTTACCATCTCTATGTGATAAGATATGCAATTAATAATTTCACTATTTAGGGTGGTATTTATATATTATGTAAGTTACAAATTTTGTGTTGATTGTTTGCATTTTGGAACTATGTATTTTATACATGTCAGTCAAATTACCCTTTGGGGTCCTATTCTACAAATAAAGTTCAACAGTTTAAAGATAATGATCATAGGTGTACGAGACGGACACCCCCTAAAAGATTGAGCAATGAAAGGATTTCACCAACAAAAACATTTTGTTTTAAATATAGCAAAACAACAGTATCATTGACCGGAAACTGATAGATAACAGTGAAGCACAGAACATAATCAATATATTACAGACAAACTGATGCGCACACCCCTCCCTCCCCCCGCTCAAGAAACATGAAACGGACAGGCCCTCCCCCAAATGATGTCTATTCCATACGTCTATCGTGTCTTTGTAAAAGTGTCTTTGTTATTTTATCGAAATGGTACTAGTTGCTGCAATAGATTGTTTCATATGCATACTGCAGCAGCCATTACATTTTGGTCTTATAGATTGCATGGACAAATTATGTGTGAAGTTGTGTACTGAATAAATGCACGTATATTATTTTGTATCTTAATAAATGTATTTATTAGTGTTGATGTTGACAGGTTTTATATAACACACATATAGGCCTTCTACAGTCCACGTGTAATACAATATTGCAATGAAGTCTGACTTAATATTAATCAAATTATTTGTTAATCACATATTTGTGGCCTGATCTTAAGCAAATCGAAGCAGACATTTAAATGTTGATAACACTTTATTAATAGATCCTCTAATAATTAGTCAATTGTGTATACTTTTTATGATATCAAGATATTCACACTAACTGTTATGCTACATAACATAAATGTCAGGTTTATTTTAATTTTACTCAACATGAAAAGACCAGTAGAACATATACAAACTAAGGATTAGAGTCAAGTAGTGCTTGTTAGGATACGTCTCACCCCCCCCCACCCACCCATGAGCCATGTACGGTATTTAATCGTGCGTCCTAATGTGTTATGCAGTTTTAATAAAAACCTGCACCAATTCGTCCGTAAGGTTATTTATGTACTGAATATTGAATAACTAATCCGTCGAAGTTGTGCAAACTGTTGTTCTGAGTGGAGTACTTACAAAAATAGACCAACAAAATCCAACTTGCGAAAAAAGACGCCTGTGGCTGTGTCAAAAAGCGTGCGTCCGACGACCTAGTGTTCTAAGGCTAGTAGCCTACAGTCGATATAGATATGTCATTGACAATTTTCCAAGAATAATATTGATATATGATTAAAACTGTCGAATATGAATCAATACGAGCTCGTTCTAGACTAAAGTAATGTTAATCCTGAAGGGCCACGAGATTTGTTGATCGGGAATTATATTAAATACTGTCGGCCTTCGTCGAGTTCGACGCCAAAGTGTCGGTGTCGGTAACGCAGTTGCTCTCGGCTGCTGCTTACCTCACACTTTTTACACTCAGTAAGCATTAAAGTTGTGTAACTAGCATGGCAGTTTAATGCCGGGGTAAAATGTAGTCGACTTTTACAAGGGCTCAAGTGTAAACAAGTACAGTTTCGCGCAACACTACAGAAAATACCGGCGCCATTTATTTTCATGAAAAACTGTGTCGTAGGTCATGAAAGGTTAGCCAGTGGCCGCTCATTGGCTATAAGTTTATATACGTGAAATCACCACATTGCCTATACATATACAGCTGTACAGCTAATTATATTATTATTATTATTATTATTATTACTAGCATTTCTACAGCGCCATATCTCCAGGACCAGCCCGTTCATAGGCGCGTACACACATTATAAAACGTACATGGAAACAAATGTAAAAATATATATGTATAAAGATGCCGGTAAATATAATAATTATTAAGATTTACAAGATTGTATATATATATATATATAATATGACTAAAATACATAACATATTTGCACACATATTAAGATAATTAAGTAAGAGAATATACATTATGATATATAAAATTGTATTAAAAGATAAATAATAATAAATTAATTAAAATACATTATATCATAGAAATAAATTAATTGGTTAAATACATGTTCATAAAAAGTGTCCTACAGCACAGTTCCTCAGTCGAAGTACGCCTGCTTAAATAGATACGTTTTAAGGCAAGTTTTGAATTTATCCAAAGTCTCTGTTTGACGAACGTTTATTGCCAGAGCGTTCCAGAGCGTAGGTCCAGGCACGGAGAAAGCTCGCCTGCCGTAGCCCTCTAAGTTGTAGCGCGGGACTATAAGCAGATGTAGATCAGCAGATCAGAGCTTGCGGGTTGGCGTTTACGGTATTATGAGATCTTGGATATACGCTGGAGCAAGACCATGTAAAGCCGTGAAAACGAGGACCAGCAGTTTGACTGGAGACGCCAGCGAACTGGAAGCCAATGCAGTTCGACCAGCACAGGTGTTATATGCTGGTGCTTTCGGTGTCTTGAAATAAGTCTTGCTGCCGAGTTCTGTACCATCTGTTCATAAGTGCCTCGGTGATGCCGTACAGGACCGCGTTACTGTAGTCCAGCCGCGATGTTACCAGTGCGTGGACTAGTGTCTTACAAGCATCAGTAGTAAGACAATGTCTTATTTTTGAAATTGCGTAGAAATAGTAGTACGCTAACTTGGACATCTGTGACACGTGTGACGACATTGTTAGTCCAGAGTCGATTGTAATCCCGATGTTGCGGATGGTCAGTGACGGAACAATGTTACATCCGCATACACTAACACACGAAACGTCATGCAGGTGTTTACGATTTGGTGCCGTGATGATAACAGCCTCGGTCTTGTTTTCGTTCAGCAGTAGATTGTGGTCTGACATCCACTGCTTCGCTTCTTCGATGCATCGCTCGATGCGGTCAACCGCATCAGCGGCTTCTCCATCCCGCGTTCCACTCAAGTCAACATACAATTGGGCGTCATCTGCATAAAGATTGTATTGCAGCTTGTGCCTTCTGAAGATAGCACCCAATGGTAGAGTGTATATGGAGAAGAGAATTGGGCCCAGCACAGACCCCTGTGGGATGCCAGATTCGAGCAATGTTCTATGTGAGTTATGGCCACTAATGCACACTGACTGAGTCCGGTTCGATAGGTATGACTACAGCCATTTCAGTGCGACGCCTTCAATGCCTATGCTGCACAGCTGGTTGATTAACATCGAGTGGTCAACAGTAACAAACGCCGCACTCATACTCATGCAGTGCCAGCACACCTTTCCTTTTGTCAAGGGAATGGAGATGGTCATTCTGAATGCGCACCAGTGCTATCTTAGTGCTGTGATGTTGTATGTACGCACTTTGGAAAATGTCCATCAAATTGTTGTCGTCTAGATGCTGGCGAAGTTGGACTGCTACGTGGCGCTCCAGTAACTTTGAAACAAATGACAAGTTCGATATAGGCCGGTAGTTGTTCATCGAGTCTGAATCAAGGTTTGGTTTCTTTAATAGTAGTGTGATCACAGCATCTTTGAAGTTGGCCGGCACGGACCCCAACTCGAGCGACATGTTGATGATTGTAGCTAATGTCGGCGCAAGAATATCAATGTTTGTTTTCACGAGTGAGGTAGGAAGTGGATCGAGCGCGCTTGATTTTGTTGGACACTTCCTTACCAAAGAGAGAACGCCGTCTGTGGTGATGCCGTAAAACGTATTGACTGTGCAAGACTGTTCACAATGCACGTATTCAGCGTTGACAGTTTGCAGGCGTCTACTCGCTAACTGGCTTCGAATGTCTAACACTTTTCGTGTGAAGTGCACGAGAAAGTCATCTGCCAGTTGTGCTATACCAGACACAAGACTGGGCTGTTTTGGAATAGTTTTTCTCTTCATCTAGTCATCCAAGATCCTGAACAGTGCTTTTTTGTTACGCGCACATTCATCAATTTTTGTTGTTTAGAATTTGGCTTTCACAGACTGTATTTGCTGTTTGTAAGTTTCACGCTGTCCAGTGTAGATGTCTCAGTGAATGTGCAGCTTTGTCAGTCTCCATTTCCGCTCTGCTAGTCGGAGCTTTCGCTTAGCAAGCGATAATTCCACTGTGTGCCAAGGCGTGTTGGGGCGCACAGTAATTGACCGTGTGATCAACGGAGCGTGGCTGTCTAACAGTTCTTGCAAGGAAGTGTCATACTGTTGCGACAAGTCTGCAATGTTGTTACACGGGCTTGTTGCCAGGTCTTAGGTCTTAGGTGATTTACTCCAAACAGCCCAAACTTGAGCTAACGCAGGAGTTTTATGGTGCTTGTTTGTGCGCATGCGTTGTGGGTAGTTTGTTTGTTTATTTTATAGGCACTTTAGATGATTGGGTGTGGTGAAGGGGAGGTTCATGATCGCTGTTTGAAACGCTATGCTTTCTAGTTCAGTAATCGGTGGTGGAATCATATTCCAGATTCCAACTGCTCGGGGGTAGAAAGAGAACACTGCTGCCCTGATGCGGCACCTAGGGGCTACGTAGTGGCCACGGTTTTTTGACTGTGTCAGTAGACCTGGTGGGGGTGTGATGTTGACTGTGTTAGTAGACCTGGTGGGGGTGTGATGTTGATTATGTTATTTAATATTTTGTAAAATGTCATGGCTTGTTTGATATTGCGTCGTCGTTCAAGAGTTGACCATCCAAGGGTGGCTATTAGGTCTGCTGCGTTTGTTTGGCGTCTGTGGTAATTTCTGACAAATTTGGCAGCACAGTGTTGTACTCTTTCAAGGTGTTTAATTTTGGTGGCAGTGTGTGGATTCCATATGGGAGAGGCATACTCGAGTTTTGGTCGGATTAGCATGTTATAGGCTGTTTCTTTTACTTCAGGTTTGCATGGTCCGAGGGTTCGTTTGATCATGCCTAGGACTTTTGAAGATTTGGAAGCTATGTCAGTGATATGGTTAGCCCAGGTTAATTTAGAATATAATTTTATTCCAAGATATGTGTGGCTAGAGGCGGTAGAGAGTGGCATGCCAAAGAGTGAATATGACTATAGTCTGGGTTTTGTTTTGTTTGTTATTGGGAGATGCACACATTTATATATGTTAAATTCCATCTGCCATTTGTTAGATCATGTTTGGAGTTTGATCAGGTCAGATTGGAGAGTTTCGTGGTCGGTTTCGGATGTGATTTTGCGATATATAATGTTGTAGTCTGCAAAGAGACGTATGAAAGATTGGACATTTTCGGTTATGTCGTTTATGTAGAGTAAAAATAGGACAGGTTCTAGGACTGAGCCCTGTGGTACACCAGATGTAACATTTGTTCTGTCCGACAGGGCTCCATTGACTGAGACTCTCTGTTTGCGATTGGATAGACACGATTTGATCCAGTTTTGTGTGTTTCCAGTTATTCCATAGAAAGCTAATTTGGATAGGAGGCGTTTATAGGGGACTTTGTTAAAGGCTTTGGCGAAATCGAGTAGGATGGCATCTATTTGTGTCTTATTGTCCATAGCAGTCATCCAGTCGTGGACTGTCTCGATGAGTTGGGATTCTGGCTGGAATCCATGTTGGAAGTGGAGGATGATGTTGTGTTTATGTAAGTGTTTCCACATGTTGCTTAGAATTATGTGCTTCATAACTTTGCAGAGGATGCATGTTAACGAAATTGGTCTATAATTAGCAGGGTCTGATTTGTGGCTTTTTTGTGTATTGGTGTTACTAGTGTTTGGAGCCAGTCGTCTGGGAGTTTGGAAGTGTTGTATGACTGCTAAAAAATGTGTGTGATGATGGGGGCAATTTCCACTGCAGTCTCCTTAAAGACTCTGGCTGGGAGTTCGTCGGGGCCTGTAGCTTTATTTTGGTTTAGGTTTTTCAGTTGCTTAATTACTCCGTCTATCCCGATTTCGAGGGAGGGGATATCGGAATAGATGGATGGAGCTAGTTGGGGGATGGGGTAGATTTCTTGAGTAAACACGGAACTAAATTGGTTGTTAAGTGTATTTACTTTGTCGTTATCGTTTGTGATTGGTTGGTCGTTTGCTTGCAGTGTAGGGATGCCAATGTATTCTCGTTTGTTTGCTTTAATGAATGACCAGAATTGTTTTGGGTTTGTTTTTAGGCTGTCTCCAATGTGATTGTTTAAATAGTCTGAGTAGGATTTGGTTGCAGCTTTAGTGGCTTGTTTTCGGAGTTGCCTGAACCCTTCCCAGTCACTATTACGTCCAGTTTGTTTTGCTTTTTTATGGCTTTTGTTGCGTTTTCTTTGCATTCTTACTATTTCACGTGTTATCCAGGGGAGGTGGGTTTTTGTTTTGGTGTTGCGGCTGGGAATGTTATTGTTGACTAATGAAGTAAGATTATTCCGGAAAAAGTTCCAATTTGTGTTGACATCTGTTGAATTTGGGTTCGTGTCAAAGTATGTTGTTGTTAGTTGTTTTATGTCGTCTTAATTTAAGCTTATCCCAGTTTGCAGATTTACATTGGAACACTTTGTGTGGTGGTTTACTGTTACGGATTGGATTTAGGTTTACGTTAAAGGTCACAGCTTGATGATCACTCATGCCGGGAGTGGTGTGAATGTTAGCAATTATTGATGGATTAGAAGTGAGGTGAGGTCAAGGATATTGCCGGAATCAACACGTGTGAGATCGTTGACAATGTTTTGAAATCCAATTCTCTAATTATTTCTAGCAGTTTGTTATGCTTGCTGGCAGTTTTGTTGTCCGTGGTTTGCTGCTTGTCCCAGTTAATATCAGGAAGGTTGAAGACACCTGCTATAACTACTTTAGGAGAAGTTTGTTTGTGATCTGTACAGTTTTGTCAGGGATTCGTTAAGAGCTTCAATGGATTGGAGGTGGTCACTGGGAGGTCGGTAGTAGGATGCAAAGTATATGGATTTGTTTAGTGTGAAATGGATTTTTGTCCATACTATTTCGCAGCTTGAGTTTAGTTTTGTAAGTGGTTCTACTACACTGTCATCGCGGAAGGCTATGAGAACTCTACCACCATGGGTGTTTCTGTCCTTTCGGATGACGCTATAGTTAGGTGGTAGGAACGAATAGGTAGGGTAGTTTTCGTCTATTTTGGTTTCGACTAGGAATATGATGTCAGGAATATTTGACTGAATAGTTGTTTTTAATTGGGTTGTCTTTGATGCTTTTGACACTGTTGGTGTTGATTAGAATTCCGCTAAATGTGTTACGTTTGGTTTTCATACGACGTTCACGGGTTGATGCATTTGGAGGGTTTGGTCCAACGGTTGGATCCTGTACTATCGCGACTGTAAAGTGTCGCCACCTATAATACTTAGCTGCTATGATATTTACGAAGACAATTATTACAGTAGGACAGCCCCCGTATATTGGCGGAGTGGAGCATGTTTCTGTTTGCGTGGTCATCAATAAAGCAAACAAACAACCTCTGTCTGGCAAACTATTACATTGGCGACGAGTAAAAACACCGAACCGATGGCGGTGGCATTGAACGTACAGGCGGTGCAGCCGTTCGATGCATACGGTAACGCAAATAGTATGTGTCAACGTTGGGAAAGATGGCTTCGCTCATTCGAACCGTACGTAGGTGCGTCAGGCGTCACAGATGGTAGCCAGAAAAGACAATTGTTGCTACATTGCGCTGGTGCAGGAGTGCAGGACATGTTCTTCACACTAGCTGATACTGGCACTACGTACGAATCAGCCAAGGCTAAAATAACAGCTTTTTTTATGCCTCGTAAAAACACGTCATACAACAGACACGTGTTTAGGAAGGCTGGACAAAACGATGGTGAGAGTGTGGCGCAGTTCGTTACACGCCTACGTCAACTAGCCAACCTATACTATGTGAATTCAGAGACCAGATAGAGGACTTCATCAGGGACCAGGTTATCGACAACTGCTGGTCGAAACGTCTACGGACGAAGCTGCTGGCTGAGAGGGACCGGGCTTAAATTGGAGCGCGTCCTTGACCTCGCTGCTGCAATGGAAGCGTCGGAACGGCAAGCGGCACAGATCACTGAAGGGGGTGAGCGTTCGTGTATGGTAGAGGGAGCAAGGCGAAACAGCAGACCCAAATAAATAACCAAACAGCAAAACACGAAGCGCCAAACGTGCCCAAGGCACTCAGACAACGGCTCGGGACAACAGAATTGTACAAGATGTGGTCGACGGGGACACAGGGCTGAGGCATGTCAGTGCACTCGCAACGCGAAGTGCTTCAAATGTGGCAGGACTGGACATTTCAGTAAAATGTGCGGCTACCACAATACGCATGCTCAGTCACGTGCGCAGTCACGTGCACAGCCCCAATCGAAGCCTGATGTCAGACACGTCAGTGAGCAGACGAGTGGCTCTGAGGAAGACTATGACGATGAATATACGTTCTCAACTACAGATGCTGAAACGGTGACAGTGACAATTGGCAACATCAAAACAAACATGCTGATCGATTCGGGGTCGCCATGCAACATCATCAACACAGCGTGCAAAGAACAGCTTGTTGAGCAGGGTGTTCCACTAACCGCATGTCATCGCAAGATTCATCCGTACAGCTCGCCGCCGATTCATGTACGTCAGTTAGTAAATGCTAACATCACGCTAGACGATGGCCGAACAGTTCTCAGTGAGTTCTTTATCGTCGAGGGGAACGCTACGCCATTGCTGGGCAAGGCGACAGCAGAGTTGCTGGGTCTTCTACGAGTCGGCGTGTGTCGAGTCATAGGCTCGGACGAGTACGGTCAGAACGTGGTCAATCGTTTTCCCAAGTTGTGGACTGGCATTGGTTATCTGAAGGGCGTGGAAGTAAAACTTCACATCGACAAATCGGTACCTCCTGTCGCAGTGAGACACAATCAGTTCCGTTTCACCAACAGCAGAAGGTAGCGAAGGAAATCGCCAAACTGGAAGCCGCTGACATAATAGAAAAAGTGTCAGGCCCCACAGAGTGGGTATCTAGAGTTGTGACGCCGCCTAAACCAAAAAAAACGGAGGAAATCAGGCTGTGTGTTGACATGAGAGCGGCAAACAAGGCCATTCTGCGTACGCGACACGTGACGCCAACCTTAGATGAGCTAATCACAAAGTTCAATGGCGCGACCGTCTTCAGTAAGATCGATTTGCGGTCAGGATACCATCAATTGGTATTACACCCACCCTGACGTTACATAACGACATTCTCAACGCATGTAGGCCTGTACCAGTACAAGCGACTCTCGTTCGGAATAAACTCAGCCGCTGAGGTATTTCAACGCGAGATTCAGACAGTCATAGAAGGGGTTGCAGGAGCCGTCAATATCAGCGACGACATCGCGGTCTTCGGTGTAGACCAGAGTGATCACGACAAAGCACTGAATGACGTGCTAGAGAGACTTCAGAAGGCGGGACTCACAGCGAACCTGGAGAAATGCGAGTTTTGCAAAAGGAAAATTGAGTTTTTCGGACTTGTATTCTCTAGCGAGGAAGTCTCACCCGATCCGAAGAAGGTAGCCGACCTTCACGAGGCTAAGAAGCCGCAGAACGCATCCGAGGTTCGTTCATTCTTGGGCATGGCGCAGTTCAGCGCCAGGTTCATAAAGAACTTTGCAACCGTCACTGAGCCCTTGCGTGAGCTCACAAAGCAGACTACGGAATGGAGATGGGGTGCGAGGGAAGCAGCAGCATTCCAGAGGGTGAAAGCTAGTCTAGAGGAGTCGGCAACAACTGCGTACTTCGACATGCACAAGGACATCGAGATCGTGGTCGATGCAAGCCCAGTCGGGTTAGCAGCACTGCTGGTCCAGGAGAAGCGTGTCGTCATATATGCTAGTAGGGCATTGACCAATGTCGAGATGCGCTACAGTCAGACAGAGCGCGAAGCTTTGGCTGTAGTCTGGGCGTGCGAGCACTTCAACAGGTTCATCCAGGGTGCGCCTAGATTCACAATCTTCAGCGACCACAAGCCTCTTGAGGCCATCTGGCAGAAGGCAAGGCCTCCGCTGCGGATCGAACGTTGGGGACTACGCCTCCAGCCATACAACATGATCATAAAGTATCGTCCCGGCGCCAGCAACCCCGCTGATTACATGTCCCGACATCCGGCCAAATCAAACATCAAACAGAGTCGGGAACAGCAGATGGCAGAACAGTATGTGAACGCACTAGCTTCCGTTGCAACACCGATTGCACTGACTGTCGAGGAGGTGAAGCGAGAAACGGTCAAAGACGCAACACTTCAGGCTGTCATCAAGCTAGTGCAGACGAACAAATGGCATGACATTGTGCAGTATCGGGGAACCGGTGTCAACTATGGGAGTCTGTGCAGCTACAACAAAGTGAGAGACGCCTTGACAGTCAATGAGAGTGCTGATTTGATGATGCGAGACTACCAGATTGTCATTCCTAGCACTCTACAGAAACGCGTCATCGAACTAGCTCATGAGGGACATCAAGGAATGTCCAAAACAAAGGCATTACTACGCTCGAAAGTGTGGTTCCCCGGAATCGACATGGCGATAGAAGAAGCAGTTAAAAGATGCATTCCGTGTCAGGCGAATACTACACGTCGAGATACACAACCGCTAACGATGTCGACACTACCAAGAGGTCCCTGGCTGGAGATCAGCATAGACTTCTGCGGTCCACTTCCCACAGGAGAATATCTACTAGTAATGGTGGATGAGTTCTCGCGCTTCACAGTAGTAAAGGTCGTGAGGAGCATCTCAGCAGAGACTGTGATCCCTGTGGTCGACGATGTGTTTAGCCTTCTTGGCTACCCAGACGTCGTGAAGTCAGACAACGGGCCGCCGTTCAACGGACACGCCTGGAAGTCGTTCCTGCAGGAGAACAACGTACGTCATCGCAAGATAACGCCACTCTGGCCTCAGGCAAACGCTCAGGCAGAGGCTTTCAACAAGCCACTCATGAAAGCACTGAAGGCAGCCAACATCAGTGGCAAAGCATGGAGGAAAGAGATGCGACAGTTTCTGAGAGCTTACCGATGTACTACCCATGTGACGACAGCCAGCGTTCACCCCTCATCGACTAATGATCGGCCGAAATCCTCGCACCAAACTGCCCGAAGTCAGGCAACACGTGTCTGCTGACGACAAGGCCGCGAGAGAGAAGGATGCAGCCGCAAAGCGCCGCATGAAAACACGAGCGGACAAGAGGTCGAAAGCGAAAACGTCAAACCTCAACGAGGGCGACGTTATGCTCGTGCGACGACACAAGAAGGGCAAACTGTCCACACCGTTTGACCCAAATTCGTTGGTTGTGACCAGTCGGAAGGGTTCAATGGTAACTGCTCGTCGCGCTAACGGATCGCGAGTGACGAGAAACACGTTGATGTTTCGCCTACTACCGTTCGAGTCACCGTTACTTGAAGACGACGTCGAAGACGACTTCGAGGACGACAGTGGGTTGGCAAGCATTCCAGAGGCAACGCTGCCTGCTGCCTGTGGCGGACGAAGATATCCCTACGTCGCCTGTCGTGGTAGGCGAACCGAGAAGATCATCGCGTCTTCGTATGCCGCCACAACGGCTGCTCGAACTTATGTAGACACTCGCATACATCACTGACTATGCCTTTATTAGACTTTAATACTTTTTTTAGTTTATTAGTATCAGTCCATGTTTGTGACATTTCTTATTTTAGGGAGGGATGTACTATCGCGACTGTAAAGTATCGCCACCTATAATATTTAGCTGCTATGATATTTACGAAGACAATTATTACAGCAGGACAGCCCCAGTATAATGGCGGAGTGGAGCATGTTTCTGTTTGCGTGGTCATCAATAAAGCATACAAACAACATCTGTCTGGCAAACTAGTACAGATCCCAAGTTTGGGATGTACGACTCGTGTTTGTTTGAGAGATCTGTGTGTGGGGGGTCAATGTTTTGGTTATTTTGGTCTGTGTCACTAAGGCTGTTATATCGGTTGTGAGAACATTCCAATGAGTTGTCTTGGTCTTGGAAGAAGGAATGACTGTAGTTAGGATGGTCGCATTTAATGCAGTGCCAGGAACAGGAGCTGTTACAGAGGAGATTATATTGATCTGGACTTATGTCACAACATTTAATGTGTATCCATTGGTTGCACCGATCGCAGCAGACTGCTCGGTGATTTGAAGCAACAGGCTTTTTTTTTACAAAATCCACAGTGGTGTCTGACTGGGCCGGGGTTTGTTCGGATGTCCCCACAGAGGATTAGTAGGACAAGATAACAAGTTTTGTATCCCGATGTAGGGATTGCATAACCCAGTTTGGTGTAGTACTTATTACGGGAGTATCTGGTGAAAGCTAGTGCCAGTCTAATACTTGTGTCAGTCCAGCAAGACCTGTCATATGTTAGCAGACCATTTGGATCGTCCGTGGATTGGGTATGGTCCAGGTGTATCAGGAATTTGGGTATGAATGCAATAATGATACTAATCAGAACTACCACTGGTGTGCCCATTTTGGGTGGCACCATCATAAGAGCAGCTATTGCACAAGCTGCTTTTCTTGTACAGTTGTGTTAATGCAGTAAATAAAAAACAAGAGATTATATTCCACTATAGATGTGGGTATTGTTTTAATGATTAAGTTATATATCACAGCTAATGTAAAATCACAGTAGTTGCAAGATCACAGTAGATGTAAAAGACGGTAGTAAATTTTGCCAGTTAGTAGACAGTTTATTGTATTGTATATTGTGTTTGCTGTTGGTTTCTTGTTTGTTGCTGACAGCCTACACTCCGGATTTGTAACAGTATAATACGTAAGCTTTGTGTGAATGGACTGATTTTGGGTTGTTTTAGGGGCGATTTGGTTTTGGCGCGCTTTGTGTAAGTTGTTTACAGATTCGCCATCTTGTTTTGAACTGGTTGTTATGGAAGCTAAGGCTAAACCTTTGTCAAATCGTGTCTTAGCGTGATTTGGTCGCAGATATAACCATGGGATTATATTCTGGTATATATAAAATAGTACCTCGCACAGTTAACATTAATAAAAACGTTTAGAAATCGTGAAAATAATCGATAATAGCGGAGCGGGAAAATCGGGATGGACTACACCTGACGCATGCGCAATCAGGTGTGAAAGTTCGAAATCTGATCTGAAATTCGTGGGATTAATCGCAGCATATTTTCAATAAGAAACCCGCTTCTTTGTTCGGTTCGGCTTTGGTGCTTGGAGCAGGCAGTGTACAGCGTGGTGATCGGTGAGCAGGGATCCCACCGTCACTGATGTCAGAACGCTTCCTGACGATGGTGAAATTACGAGGTCCAATATATTGTCGATGGTGTGTGTCAGATCACGAACATGTTGCTGCAAGTTGGTGACGTGCAGGACATCAGATAAGTCGTTTGAGTCTTTATTTCCGGCCTTTCCATAGTGGATGTTAAAATCGCCCACGATAATTAGTCCAGTCAACTGTGCTGTGAAAAGTTCCAGGAGATTGGTGAACTCGGCCATAAACGTTTTGAAAGAAACACTGGCTCGGCCTGTGGAAGGAGGTCTAAACGAGTAATAACCTGATAACACTTGATGGTGTAGCAAACACCACCTCGAGGCACAGGAAGGACAATGCTGGCCAGTGTCGCGATAAGATCATGTTGATACACGACTTGTATAAAACACCGATTCCCCACCTCGTCGGTCGGGCCGAGGTTGGTGGACGAAGTTGTATCCATCCGGGGTCAACTTGCTGGTGTTTGGGATGTCCTTAGGGTGATCTGTCAGCCACGTCTCTGTAAGCGCGATGATGTCAAGATCATGTTCGTGGATATAATCAGTAATGAAATCAGTTTTGTTCCTGACGGATCTTGCATTTAGCAGAGCAAGGTTTGTGCAGTTGCAAGGATTGTATGGTAATGTCAGAGTAATCAAGTTGTCACGTCGAGGTACAGGCTTAATGGGAGTTGTTGGTCGCGCTGACACAAGTACACGTATCGGTCGTTGTTTGCGTGCACCCCCACGACAACCTCGATGGGTGGGCCGATGGAGTGCCACCCCCGCTTCACAAGCAGCTCTCCAGGCAGCATTGTTGAGCCGAATGTGACTGTGACCGCTGGACCGTAACCGATACAGGCAGTCTTGGGTCATGCTGGGCGTGTAAACAATGTTCTCTTTGTCAGGGTTACACATGACCGATCACAAGCTTGTCAACATCACACAGGTGCAATCGCAAATGTAAAATGTAAGTCGGTTAAAATAGTAAAAAGTCACAAAACACTTGATAACACCATTTAGTCCAGTGTCCTCTTGGTGTATTCATAATATATATATATATATATATATATATATATACAAACTTGAGTGCTGTACATTGGCTAGAACTGGTAAAATCCACAATATATCCAGATAGCATCTATAGGTGCAGCTACATAGACGCAGACCAATCAAAGCCGTCCGCTAATATAGTTTTAGTTAAACAACAATACATGTACATCAAAATTTGAATACTTATAAATATGCAATTGAAACCAAAAACAAGCACCTAGATTTATATAAATAGTCAACTGAAATTATATTGGGCATAATTTTTTCATATTCGATCGTGAAAATTTCTGTAATAGTCGTTATTACAAATGTACAGGTAATGCTGCTATATATATATATATATATATGTTCAGCAACTTGTTCTCTAATTATGTTTATACATTCCATGTGGTAGTGTCACTGTACACAAGAAATCTGTATTTGATTGAATCATTCTAAGGGCACATAATGACCCCCCAAAAAGGACCCCCAACCTGGTAAATTTTCACATTTTGCCTATTTTTTTCAAAAACTATTAAGTAATAACAAACAAGGTGATACAGAATTTGACGACGCACGAACTTAAATTCACAATATCAACAAAGTCCAGTTCAACAGTTTTAGTAACACGTAAAATTCAAAAGAACCCCCAATCCCGGAAAATTAGGAGGGTAGGGGACTGAAGATATATAACTAGTTGCCTGATTTATAGAGTGACAAGGTGCAGAGGTTATAGGGGTGCCTGTGTAGGACTCCCAAATCTTTGGCAGAGAAATTTGTCATCATTCAGATGGGATTGAGTTACCCAAAGTGGAGGAATCCGATGCTTCTGCGGTAGGTGAATAAAAGTGATAAGCATCCAGCAGGCTGCAGCCCAAGAGGTGACAGGGCAACGAAAATGTCATCATTCACAATGTGCTTGATGGCTAATGTATATTTATATATCAACATAAGGATGCAAAATGATAGTTGCCCGACAAGATGAATAGTTACTGGACTGAGATAAAGTTGCACGTTACGGCCAAAGCAATTTATTTAGATTTTCCACTGGGTAGTCGGAACTTCGTATATCGTGAATTAATTAATTTTAATAAGCGTCAACGTTACACATGACATGGACATTTTTGTGAAGCTCACTCGACGCCGCCGCCGCGGTAGGGGTTTGTTGTGAAGTCACTGGTTGAACGCCAGCGCCTCATCACACACACATACGCACGCACACACACACACACACACACACACACACACACACACACACACACACACACACACACACACACACACACACACACACACACACACACACACACACACGTGTATAATATATACATACATACATGTGTGTGTATGTGCGTGCGTGTGTGCGTGCGTGCGTGCGTGTGTCATATCTCGCTACTCATTGCTTGCTTGAATGCCAGATGGCCCCCTCCAATACAAAATCCTGCCTGCGCCACTGATTGCAGAAGTGCTTTGCATGACTGTTGGTGAACTCTACGTTAAGAAATATCTTTGATCCGACACCAATGTTGTGCCTGTATGAGCGTGGCCGTGACGCTAATTTTAAATTGCAGGTAAATGGATGTGATCATGATTCTCACCAGTCCAAATTCAGCCACATATGTTGGCATTCATGACATCTACTCCATGTACGAGGTGTAATCGGCCGGGTGGTGAGACGTGTTCGAAACGTTGAAAGCCCATGAAACTAGTTTTTATTAGGGCATGACAACAACGCCCAGATTCCAAAATTCCTCCTCGTGAACGAAACAAAATAGTCCAACATAAACGCGAGTTAAACTTTTAAACTGGCCAAAAAATTTAGTTAAACTTCTTCTTGGAGGTGCAACATATCGCGTAGTCTCATTATCAATATTTATTTCTTTGTCCCAGAGAGGTCGGAACGGGACTAAACGAAAAACGTGTTCACCTTGCGGCCTAAAGTTGTCAATTCTAAGACGCAGGGTCCGTTGTCCCGAATCGCGCGGGTGGTTCCAGCGATTTATTGAATACGTTGTTCATATTACGCGCACATTGCGTTTTATATTCCGAACAAACAGTGTACCCCATAAACAGTGAGAATCTTGACATGTATGGGGTATATATATATATTTACACACACACACACACACACACACACACACACACACACACACACACACACACACACACACACACACACACACACACACACCCCCCCACACACACACACACACATATCATATATATATATATATATATATATATATACACACACACATACAGATCACAACTAACATATCAATATTACATTGCTTTAATGGCGCGTTCGTGTATCTGGGGGGGCAAACAAACGTATTTTTTTTTTTTTTGTAATTGTCGGGGTCATGATAACCTCCCACATATTACAAATTTCGGGTAGTTGTATTACGTGATGAACACAATGCTAATTGGAAGGGTGTTGCTTAGGTGGTAAAATATATGTCATTTTGTGATTTTATTCTCAAATTTAAGGGTCAAATACACTTCCCATATATTTGGATTGTGTGTTTAGTACACCCAAATGACCACACATGTTTGTTGACATATTCTACTAAAACATGCCTAAGCAAAGATTTGAACACACATATTTGGATTGTAGCTACGGACTAACTGAAACGCGTCAGTTGTTGTGACGTCATGCTATGTATGAATGACGCTTGCCACTAATATTGCTGTGGACCAGTTTTCTAAAAATGTGTGTAGTAACAAATGTACGGTCTTTTATTGGAGTAACAATATTCAGCGTTGATGGAAAGTGTATGGTTCACTTCGTTGATCGGGTAAAAGATAAAATGCAAAGTATCAAAATACGCTATTTCCAGATGTCCAGTGCTACTTGCGGTCAGTTTCTCCACTCACTTCGAACAAATTTGATATTGAGGAAAATTACCTTTAAACCCTGAAAATGATTGTATGTATCACGTGACGACGCCAGCAAACATGATTGTGATTTTTCACACCGTAGTGTCATTAAAACTCGCACACTTGTGTTGACATCATGCTATCACGCAACAAATGAACAGGACTGGCCACTAATATTGATGCGGGTCAGTAGTTTTAATCCGTGCTGTAGTCAAGGTATTCAGCGTAGCTGGAAAGGATGATGTGGTTAAACGATTCCGTGTAAACAAGTGTCATCGTTGATCGGGTGAAAAGAGAAAATGCAGCATCGTTTCCTGGTGCTGGTAACATGCATAGTGCTCATCTACTGCAAATGGTTCGACGCAAGATGTTCGAGCAATCCGTGCGAATTTGGTGGTGCTTGTATTCCAACTGGGTCTGCTTATACATGTAACTGCCCAACGGCTTATACTGGACCGACTTGTGAAGGAAAGAACCAAGCATTTCGAAAACAGGCAAGCATGTCGCCACGATATGACGAATATCCCACAAAACATTATGCTTGGTATGCTGTTGATGGAAATCCAGCAAGGAAGTTATATTTTGCGTGCACGCAGCTATTGAACAGAGGCCTTGGTGGAGGGTAGATTTCGGTGAAGTGATACTCGTTCAAAAGGTGATCATAATTAATAGGAATAAATATTCATTCCGGTTGAGGCATTTTAAAATTGTAGCTGGTATCTACAATGGCCTGAGTAGTATAGAGGAGTTTTAGAGGCCCGTGCACGACACCTTTGGTGACCTTTGGGCAAAACTTTACTAATAAAAAGCTGGAGTGGACTATGACCCCGGCGCGGCAGCATAGCTGGCTAGCGTTGTGCGTTCTAGTGGTGCGATCAAAACGAAACCAATGCATAAATGCGTTTAAATAAATAAATCTAGCGGTGCGATCAAAACGAAACCAATGCATAAATACGCTAACGTTCAGCGGCCCCCGTATAGGTTGGTGGCGCTGTACGTAGGGTGTTTACGCAGTGGATACAGACGAGTGGACGCGTGAGTAGTAGAGAGAGTATTTATTATCGTCGCGTATATAGTTCGGTCGGCGGGGTAGGCGTGTACCACGATCCATTGTTTCCTCGTCTGAGGAACGAAGACACGAGGCTGGTGTCGTCATTGAAGTCATCGGCGGCGTCGTGGCTGATAGGTGGTGGAGTGATTGGGTGAGGGGGTCACTCCGTGATATTGGGGCGACCGAGCATACCGGCTTTGTTGCTGCTGCTGCTGACAGGGCCGTTCTTGTAGGCAGTTGGATCTCTCTATGAAATAAACCACAATACATGTACGCGTGTTTAAACAAAGGGCACCAAAATAAAATGAGAACCATGCATGCACGTATGCATGCATGCGTAAAAGCAGGCTTACCGCTGTGTTGCCTTACGAGGAGGCGTTATATCCATAATCGTGCCTGAAATAAGCAAACGGTGGAATGCGCCGTCAATTGTATTTGACTCCATAATCGTGTATGAAATGAGCAAACTGCGCCGTCAAACAGCGGCGGCGGCGCATGACACTGCGGCTTATCGCGATCGGAATGTGAACGGAGAACAATGCCATTTCAAAAACAATAAACGAAAAGCTAAGAGCATGAAAGTAAGCGTTGTATATGATTAGTTAGGGCTCGGGAATCGTGTGGTGTAGTGATATTAGAGAAATTCGATGTAAAGACACATTTGACGATGAATGTACTGACATGACCGCTAACTTTTTTCCTAAAACAAATACCTCGGTAACTAGGCAGTTATGCGTCGTATGTGTTAAGTACGCATGCGCGTTATTTTGTAAGATAATTGTAGACTAGGCAGTTACGCGGCGTATGTGTTAAGTGCGCATGCGCCCTATTTTGTAAAGTATAAAACGGTTGAGAAAATGCTATGTTGTATAACGCCAGTGTTCTAACGTATTGTTTCAGCAGCAGCAGAATACGTTCTCCCGCGGCAATAATGGCAGATGAGACACTAACAAAGATGAAGGCGGTGCGCAAACAGAGTCCGAAGGCGGCGGCCGGCGGTCAACAGCAACCTACGGCAGCAGCAGCAGCGGTGTCAACGGGGGTGGCGCCGGGTAATAAGAGACCCGTGGTGGTCATCGCACCGCCGCTGGTACCCGCGGGATGGTAAGCGAAGCACCGAAGAGGCCTTGGGGAGCGTCGAGGCGGCTGCGGGGCAGCCGGTCCTAGCGCGGAGCGCGTCGCTCGAAAGACAATGCGAGTCGACGGCGTCGACACGGGCTACATTGGTGAGTCTGATGGGGCTACAGTGTGTTAACAACGGCGTGTATAAAATTAAGACGCCCGTTATGATCGACGCTGTGTCGTACAAAGAAAATTGTACGTATTTGGGATGCTCCCGTTGTCGGCGAAAATTGTATCAGAAAAACAAAGGCGGGCCTATGGTATGTCGAACGCACGGTGAGCTGTTTGTGCCGAAGAATTACTTCGCGTTGCGTGTGATGGTGAGGGATGGCGAGGACGCCGAAGACGAGCTTTGGATTACACTATTTGACACGCATATGTCTAATCTCGTCGAGTACCGGGCCGACTACTTGGTGGAGTTGAGCGAGGAGCCGCTCCGCGATACCGTGCTGGAGTTATCCGGCACGGAAGTGGAGATCAGTGTGCGTAAGACGACTTGGAACGGAGAGCCGTCGTATACCGTGCGCACACTGAAGAGATACGATGACGACGCCTAATGTGTTGCTTGTTTGTAGAAGGAAGAGTGCCCGATACTGGTAGATTTGCTGACGCATGCGAACGTGCAACAACGAATGATAAGGCATCGTGGTCGTGAAATAAGTGAGGAGGCCGCGCAACTACTAAGCGAGACGGCCGAGAATTACATCAGGGCGTTTTGGCTAGCCTGCGAAGCGAACTTATTTAGTAGCATTCCGTAACTAACAGTTGTGTTTTATATGCTGTAGGAGGTGCGCCGCGTACTGCAGGATATGTTAGCTACCAACGAAAGGACACGTGCGAGGTACGACGAGATTGCCGCGTTCGTAAGAACGCTGCTGGAACGTGGAGTGGAGGGGTCTATAAAGAGGGAGGCGGCCGAGGAGGAAGGTCGAAAAAACGATCAGGCTGACTAATCATAATAATATGTTGTAGGAAGTGCTGCGGCGCACCAGGCGTGAATGTATGCGAGACTTCGTAGACGCGTTGCTGACGGTGGTCACCGAACGTAAAGACTAGGACATGCTTTGTGCTGTAGGGAGGAAGCGGATTGCGTGACGCTAGCGTGTTGGACGCCATCATAGAGGAGGCGCTTGACGTATCCGATACAGCCGCGCGCCGATACCTCGAAGCGACTCGAGCGCCGCCACCGACGTACAACGAAAGCCTGTACTCGACGATGGGGCCGACGTGCGCTCCGTGTTGGAGCATATCGGAGGACGTGACGCAAAGACAAGTCGTCGTGCCGGGCAGGGGCCAGTTGGCCTGTCGCTATGAGCGGCTCGCAATGGCCATCCTCGCCGAGTGCCTCGGTGAGATGATACTGGAGCGGGCGCGCGATAATTGCGGCGTATGCGAACCTAATGAGGGCTGTCCGTACGTGCATATGGCCGGCTATCGTGCGGGTCGTCCGAACCGCGTGTACACACAGCGCTACGACAACGCGGGGTGCATCGTAACGCGTCACTTCAACGCCGTGTTGGAAGCTTTTCTGCGTCGTTCGCTGATACCGTGCTTCACGCGTCTCGTGCTAATACTGCACGATACTAAGGCGGCAACCGGTCAGCAGCCGCAAACGGGTCGTGCGGGGGAACTGTATCTGGTCCAGTTCGTTTCGGACTGGCTACTAGGCATGGACTGGCGCGACTACATGAACCGCGTTCTGCTGGAGTCGGCCGTCCATACGTACGTCCAGCGCAGGAGCGGTCTCGAATAAAGAACGAACAGTGCTTGCTTTGCTATAGAACATTAGTAAAAAGGCGTTGAACGCTGTTTTGAATGTTGTACGGTGCTTAATAAAACGTTGAAAATGTACTTTCCGTTTCCGAGTTACCCAACACACACGCAGTCCGAGTTACCCATTACCTAAAACATTCCCCGCTAGGGCGCAACCACCCACCACTTGTTCCGAGTTACCCACATTACCCAAAAACACACGCAGTCCGAGTTACCCATTACCTAAAACATTCCCCGCTAGGGCGCAGCCTCCCACCACCGCCACCACCACTGTTATAAGTAGCGGTGCTCGAAAAAGTAGCAGCAGTCGCCCCTAGAAAATGCCGCCTTCTCCTACTACTACTAGGTGGCAATGTCCGAAATGCGGGGGTTATTTTGCGAAACAGGTGACGTTAGAGCGACAGGCGAAGAGCTCGAAACGATGCGGCAACGACGCGCTATGCGTAAAACGAAGAGAGTGCCCGAAATGCGGCGCGACGTACACTACGCGCGCCGCTATGCTACGACACCTGAAGGAGCGGTGCGGCCGTCAGAATGCGCCAACGCCTGGTAGTAGTTCATCTAATGAACCGGCAGCCGCTAGGGCGGCGCCACCCGACGGTCTACAGCGCGTCGTGGACGAGCACCGGCGCAGCATAGAGAAGCGCACCTCACGATCCTGAACGTCAACCTGTGCGAGACGCACTTCTCGTACATAATCGACCTGCGCGCGTAGACGAAAACGTACAAGTGCGGAAAATGCGGCAACGCCCTCTGGCGGAGCCCGTCGGCGTTACGACGTCACGAAGCGACGTGCAAAGGTGGCGTTCGTCACGTGTTTCCTGGCGGCGTCTACCGGCCGACGCCGTCCGTATTTCAGCGGCTCGACGACGAAGGCGTCGACGTCGGCGACGACGACCTGCGCTACTACCCGTACCGCGCGACGTTCGATTTCGAATGTTATTTCGCCGATAACGATCTGCCGTCGGATACCGACAAATGCCGGTGGATAGCGCGACACGAACTGCTCAGCGTGAGCGTCGCGTCGAACGTCCCCGGCGCGGTGTTACGTCACGACCGGCGATTCGGCCGAACTCGCGCGTCGCCTCATCGACGACCTGGAAGCCGTGAGCGCGGCGGCGTGCGCGGTTCTACGCCCCCGCTACGACGCGACCTTCGAGGCGCTCGACGCGCTCGACGATGATTGGCGGCGACGGTGCAGCAACGACGACGACGACGCGTCATCATCGCCGTACGCCTCACTCGCCGACCGCCTGTGTACGCAACTTCGTCAAATGCCCGTATTGGGATTAAATTCCGGTAAGTACGATCTGAATGTCGTCAAAAAAAGTTCTTGACCCCCCTGCTCATAACCGGCGACGCGCAGCACACGTCGTCGGCGTTACCATTAAACAACATAACAATTACATATGCCTGACGACGTCGACGTTGAAGTTCCTCGATATAACCATTTACCTCGCGCCCGGCGTTACCTACGATCGCTTTCTGAAAGCGTACGTCTGCGCGGCGACGAAGGGGTACTTTCCGTACGAACATATCGACGCGTTGACGCGCCTGGACGAGACCGCCCTGCCGCCGCTCGAGGCTTTCTACAGCCGCCTGAAACGCGAGGGAATCTCCGCGAAGGCGTACGAGATTTGCGCGACGGCGTGGCCTGACGAGCGCATGACGACGAAGCGCGATTTTCTGATTTGGAATAATAATCGAGACGTGGCGCCGTTTCTCGAGGCCGTCGATCGGCAGTTCGCCTTCTATCGGCGCCGACGTATCGACATGTTCAAGGACGCCATCAGCGTACCGGGGTTGACGTTGTTGTACCTATTCAACGACCTGCCGACGTCAATCCATTTCTCGCTGTTCAACGAACCCAAGAAAGACCTGCACCGCCTGCTGCAGTCGCAGTTCGTCGGCGTTCCGTCGATAAACTTTGCGCGCCACCACGAGGCCGGCGTGACGGCGATTCGAGGCGACGCGTCACGCCCGTGTCGTTCGATAGTCGGTTTCGACGCGAACGGCCTCTATCTGTGGGCGATATTGCAGGAGATGCCGACGGGCTGGTACACGCGCCGGCGCGCTGAGATCGCCTTTCGACCGGAACGCGTGCACCGCTACGGTCGTATGGCCGTGGAGTGGTTGACGTGGGAGGCGGCACGAACCGGCGCGCGTATACGTCACCAGTTGAACGGGCGCGAGAAGTGCATCGGAAAGTACCGAGTCGAAGGCTGGTGCGCCGCCACGCGAACGGCGTACCAATTTCACGGCTGCTACTTTCACGGCTGCCCGACGTGCCAGACGCACGTGACGACAAACGCCGTCAACGGTCAACCGATGACGACGCTGTGCGCCGTGACGATCGTCGTGACGACCTACCTGTGCCGTTTCGTCTGCGACGTCGTCGAAATGTGGGAGTGTCAGTGGCGCGCCGTGCGTCCGCCCGCGGCGCCGACGCCGCCCGCGGCGCCGACGCCGCCCGACGCGTCACGATGGCGACCGGCGGCCGCCCCCATTACGCGCTCGACGATACTGGAGGGTGTACGCGACGGCTTTCTGTTCGGTCTGGTGCAGTGCGATATCGCCGTGCCGGAAGCGCTGCGCGCTAAGTTCGCCGAAATGCAGCCCGTGTTCAAGAACATCGATATTGCGCGCGACGATCTCAGCCCGTTCATGCGCCGCTACGCCGAGTCGCACGATCTCATCACCCGACCTCAACGGACGCTCGTCGGTAGCTACTTTGGCGCCGAGATCGTGCTCGCGACGCCCCTCCTATGGTGGTATCTGGCGCACGGTCTCGTCGTCGCGCGCGTCTTCCAGGTGATCGAGTACGCGCCGATCGCGTGCTTTCGATGCTTCGGCGACACGGTCTCGGAGGCGCGACGCGAGGGCGACGTCGATCCCGACAAATCGATCATCGCCGATACCATTAAGCGTCTCGGTAACAGTTCGTACGGGAAAACGTTTACGCGCATCGATCGGCACCGGGTAATCAAGTACGCCACGCCGGTCGGCGCCTCGATGCTCGTCAACAACCGTCGCTTCCGGCAACTCGACGTCGTCGTTGACGACGCGCTGTACGAGGTGACTCTGAATAAGCGCACCGACGTCTTCGGCCTGCCGATCCAAATCGGCTATTTCGTCTACTAGTACGCGAAATTGAGGATGCTCTAATTCTATTACGATTTCGTCGACGCCAACATCCCTCGCCCGCTCTTCCAGTACTGCGCTATGGACACGGACTCGGCGAACATCGCCCTCGCGGGGCGCGACGTCGACGCGCTGGTGGCGGAAGAACGACGCGAACACTATTTCCGGAATCGTTCGCTCTGGTCTCCGGCCGAATGCTGCGACGCGTACGTACGACGCCGCGTCGCCGGACTAGCGAGGGTGGACTCGCCGGCCTACTGCGCGCGCCGGCGCCTGTTCGATCGTCGAACGCCGGGTCTCTTCAACGAAGAGTGGCGCGGCGAAGGAATCGTGACGCTGTGCAGCAAGACCTACTACTGTTTCGGCGGCGACAACGGGGCGAAGTACAGCACGAAGGGTCTGAGCAAGCATCAGAACGACATCGACGAGCACACCTTCCTCGCCGTACTGCGCGACCGACGCAGCGGCGTCGGCTGGAACCGCGGTTTCCAGGTGAAAGACTCGTCCGTGTTGACGTACGTTCAAGAGCGCGCGGCGTTGAGCTACTTTTACGCTAAACGCCGCGTTCTCGACGACGGCGTCACCACGGCGCCGATATTCGTCTAACTCGTATAACCTAACTCGTCTAACTCGTATAACCCAAGGACTGGGAGGCCCCACCCCCCTACTAGGGGTAGGTTCTGTATGTATGTATGTATGTAGGTAGGGTAATACTTTTTTTTTTATTACTACTACTATACAAGTAAAAGCGAAAGTGTTGTTAATGATGCAATGGCTTTAGCCAATCGAATACGAGACAGTCATTGGCCACCCGATCGGTGCCGAATAGGCTCTGGAACGTCGTCAACGGCATACCGCGACATCGGAGGAGGAGGTAGGCAACGCAATATTGTCCGTACACGTTAGAGACGCCGCTCTGCAGCCGCTTTTCGTTGTACGTCCACGCGTCGCCGCAGTTGCGGTGCAGGAACTCGCGGAAGTCGGCGTGCAGCGGCGGCAGACCGTACGAATCGAAGTACTCGCCTCGCCGGTCGACGTCCACGTAGACGGTCACCCAGTGCTGTCCCGGCTCGCCGCCGTCGTCGGTGTTGCACACGAAGGCCGTCGGCTGCAGCGGCTTGCTCGGCACCTGACGTCCGTCGACGACGAGCGTGAGGAAGTTTATGTCGTTGTGCCGCGCGTCGAACGGATTTCTAGTGTAGTCTCCGTTATAGGCGACGTTGTCGATCATCATCAGGAATATGGGTTTCGGATTCGTATCCATGTACACTTTCTCGTGCGTGTGCGACAGCGTACCCGCCGTTATCGAGAACGACTTGTAGTCGATGCGGCGCATCGGGAACTTAGCCGTCCCCATCGTCCACGCTTTGATATGACCCATCTGGACGTCCGGGTTCAACTTCACTTTTCGTACGTGCAGACTAATCGACCGCATCACGAGGTACCACCCCGGTACGGCTTGTGCGCCCATGAGCGCGAAGGCGTCCTTCGAGAGCACCATGCGTACTTTTGTGTCGACGCCGTTCGGCATGTGCCGGTTTAGCTTAAACGCGTCGACGTGCAGGCGTCCCATCATCTCCACTTCGTGGCTATCGGCCGTCATGACGCGCCGCGCCTCGAACCCGGCGTTGTCGTTCGCGGGCACGTTCATGTGTCCGGCGGTGTCTTTGTACCACAACGCCCCCGTGAGATGCGACTGTTTCGCGTCGCTACCGTAACTCAGCAGGGTCTCGAGGTAGGCCCGGTACGCGTACGTATTGGTCGACGGCGTTACGAGCGTGCCGTTCAGCGACACGTCGATTTGACTGAACATCGAATGCAGGAAATTGTTGACCGGGGCCACGTTGGCGCCGGCCGACAGATTGGTACCGTCCCCCTGAACCACTTTGAAGCGGACGTACACTTGAAGGCTCGCCAGGTCCATATAGTCGTTGCCCGAGCCCGGGATGAGGAACTCGATAGGGACGCCGGCGTCGAGAGCCGTCAGCGGTTGGTAGACGGTCCACTGACAGCTCTCGACGCTCGTCTGCGTCACTGGCCCGCTGAACAGGTCCAGTTCGGCCTTCACGCCCTCGCACGATGCGCCATTCACGAACGCCATCATTAGTCGTCGAATATGTCGTCCGTTCGACGCCGTCTCTTCCGCCTACTGACGGTCGTCGCCGCTAGGCGCGTTCTCTTTATGGCGGCGCCGCCGCGACGCTGCTGCATTTTTTTCCTCTTCGTCGGCGGCGGCGTCGGCGAATTCAATAGGCCGTCGAGAAGATCCTTCGCGCGTCGTTTTATCGACTGTTTCATATCGCCGCCGGCGACGATGTCCCGCGCCACGCGCACGCCGGTGTTGAGCGCACGTTTTCCCAACGCCAACGCGCCTCTCTTGATAAGCGGCATGGCGCTTCGAAACAGGCTCCCGAAGAGATTGCCCAGACCGTGTCCTCGTTGCCCCCGACCACCGACGAAGACCGGCAGCTGACCGCCGACCTGTCGAACGTAGTAGTCCTCGTACGGGTTCTTCTTCGGCATCGTCGTTAAAACAATTTCGACTTACAGCGTCTGATGTGAAGCGTCGTCACTAGCTTTCCCTGCTCGAATGTTATCGGTTGACCGAGATCGTCTCTTATATCGACCTCGATCGAATCGAATTGATGACGCAGCAACTTCACGTATTGGACGCGGTCGAACGTTTCCGAAATAATGCTGCCGTTCGTACCGTAGACGGCGATGTTTCGAAGGAGTGGTGCGTACACGTCACCGAAGACGCGCGGTTCCACGAGATCCGTGTACACGTACAGGGTGTCGACGTCCGCCTTCATATCCACCGTATTGGGACCTTCGTACGCGTACGTGTACGCGACGGGCATGGTGTCGATGACGACTGCCGGTGCGGCGCCACTCATCGGGGAACTCGTGATATTGTTGCTATGGAAACCTAGTACGTCCTTCAGACGGCTCGTATGAGGTATAATAAATTCGACACCCGGCGACATATGCAGCGTCTTTCGATTAGAGACATCGCTGAACTCTAGACGCGCCTTGACCTTATGGGTGCTCAATTTCATTAGCGCCTCGTTGATCTGATGCATCAACGTGTAAGCGCTGTTGTAGAAACCGTGAGCAATCGTGGCCTCTCGGTACAGCAGAATGGTGTCGCCGATTTCGTCTACGTACGTGTAAGTACCCGGATCGCCCGTTGCGCAAGTCAGGAAGAAGTAGGCGTCCTTCTCTCTCACCTTGTACCACGTGTGCGGATACTGTAGCGTCACCAGTCCGCATTCCCACTCCCCCGACAAGTCGAAACGTCGCGGCAGCGTCGTGATGTAGTGCGTCAACGTATTTTCGGGGTGACGTTTCATAGACGCGTTGCTCGGTAGCGTCAGGTAAAAGTCAGACGAGACCGCCATCGCCGCTGCCGGGTCGTCGTCGTCGACCGCCAACACTCATAGACGGACTCGGGAGCAGGTAACCGAGACAGCTGCTCAACAGCGCCGTCCACAGGTTGGAGTCGCCTTGACCTCTCGTCAGATTGTATATACTAACGGCGATGAAGAAGTACAGGACGACGACCTGACAGAGGAATACGATTTCGGCCTTAGGGCATTCGTTGCCGCAGATTTGCCATGGAACGGGTTCGGCGGTGGTGGTGGTGGTAGCGTCGACGGAGTCCGCATGCTCGACGACGGAGTCCGCGTGCTCGGCGCCGGAGTTCGTTCGATGATACAACAGGGGCCTTTATACGGCAAGAACGAAAATCCGCTGCATAACCCCGCCTCGTGCAGTCGCCAACACCCCGCGTGGCGAGTCCAACGAGTCATTCTCATCTCCGGCGCCGCCGCGCTAGTCTTTATAGGTCCACGAGCGACACGGTGTCGATCCTTCTGTTGAATTAGGCCGGATAACCGCTCCATTTTACGAGCGCCTCCGAACCGCCGCGACGACGACGACGACGCTGTAGAACCGCCTCCATGCGATACAGTTTGTCCTTCGGAACGACTACGCGTTGTAGTTCCGGTTCGTAGAAGGCGCCATCTACCGGCGTCCCGGCGTCGTCCTTCAGGCGATAAACGGGCGGCTCGGACGGGTGCGCCTCTACGACGGTGAAGAGCTCCTCGCTCCAGTTAGCCATGTATCCTTTTTTGAATTGACCCCTCGTCTTGCTGATACGTACGCGATCTCCCTTGCGCAGTTTCGGTTTTTGCCGCCGGCCGCAGCCGACGTTGCCGTACAGTCGTTGCCATACATTCTCCTGATTCGTCGCGTCGACTCTCGCCGGCGTTCTACCGATGCTTCGGTGGTAGACGTTGTTGTACGATTGCACGAAATCCGGTAACGCCTCTACGTAGCGCAGCGTCTCGTGTTTCGTAAAATAGCGCCACATACGCGCCTTCAAAGTCCGATTGAACCGTTCCAAGACGCTCGCTTTAGTCTCCTCGTTATGCGTCACGAAATGATGAACGCCGCAACTCTTTATGAACGTTTGCAGGGGTCGGTTCAGAAATTCGGTCCCCTTATCGGTCTGCAGCGCGTTCGGCGTCTTGCCGCCGCTCAGCAGGCGCTCGAAGGCCGCGACGAGCGACGGGCCGGACTTACTCTTCAACGGAACGCACCACGCCCGCTTCGAAAAGACATCGATGACCGTCAATAGGAATGTTATACCATCGTTGTGCGTTTTCAGCCTAGTCTAGTCGACCAGATCGGCTTGCCACTGCTGGTTTCGACCGCCCACGATGACGCGACGTCGTTTGAAATGTCGTTTAACCGGTTTGTGTAGGGTATAGGCGTCCTGCCCCGCTAGCCACCTCTCGACGGCCGGTCGTCGGATCTTCGACGCCCGGTGCAACGCGTCGACGCCGCCGTAACTCCCCGCCCGTTTCGGATCGAAGTAGATGCAATTCAGTTCGTCGTCGTCGTTTCGTTGATGTCGAGTCGTTGTTGGATTTCGTTTTGGACGACGACTCCACCCGGACACCATGGGAACGACGACGACGACGATGACGGCCACCACTGAATGACGATTATTATACACGTATAGAGAGCGATAACCGCGATGGTGAAGCTGACGACGATGGCCGTTATCGTTCGTCGTGACGGCATCGTCGTCACAACGCTTCCCACACCGCGACGGACAACGAAGGGGATCGTTGTCTCTTTTTAGCGTTATGTCGTCTCCGCGCCGGCGTCGCTGATGAACTAGCCGACGGCGTCATCGCCGCCTCTTCTAGTAGCCGCTTCTGCCACCGCTCCATGTACGCCCGATAGCGCGGGTTGCCCTCGAATTCTATAGGGATGATCATACCCTTTATGCGCAACCCGAACTCTTTCCAGCCTACGGGCGCTGTCGTCTTCGTTCTCGTTCGCATGAGATCGTTCAATAGATCGACCATGTTACTCCCCGCGATCGTTTCACCGGCGTACACGAATTCGCCGCGGTCGTTCCATCGACACAACGGATCGGCTTTCATTTTCGCGATAAGCAGACCCGTCTTCCCTTTCAGCGTCTCGCCGCCGCCGTTGACCACCGACACGCGTACCGGTTGCGCCGCTCGAGCCGCCTCTATCGTGTTGTAGCGACTCAGCAGTTGATTGTACGACGCCACCTTATCGCGTTCGGATAAATCCGACCGCTGTAGAATGTCCTTCATGTCGCTGTCCAGGCTACTCAGCACACGTGATCGGGGCGTGCTCGGCGGCTGATCGATACGTGGCAGGAGATTTTCCACCAATCGCGGGTCGACCAACGCCATCTTCTTCGCGTACTGCATCAATCACCCGCTGCCGATTACCTCTCTGAGCAGCGGGAGGAGAACGGTGCTCGCTAACGGCGCTAGCAGGGCCGTCAGAAAACCACCCGCACCCTTTTGCAAGAAGACTCGGTTCTGCTTAACCGGAACTTGTTTGTCGGCCAGTTTACGCAGGTGAATCCTGTATTTCGCCAACACGCTTTTCTGCTTCGGCGACAACTTCAGGTTCCCTTTCAGAATGTTTACGCGCAATCGCACAGACTACAAATGAGACCGGCGTCCGCGTGGCCGATCACGGCTTTTCGCAGATCGATGTTCCGCCTATGCCTCTCCAACAGCTGCAGGGCGAAAATGTGTCTCTTCACTCGGTTCGTCGGTCCCGCCACCTTCGGTCGTCGCTTCGCTACCACCGCGCGTCCCGTCATAGCGACTAATAAACTTACGCGGCGACGTCCCTCTCTTCTTATAGGCTGCCGCCGCCGCCACCCTTCCGTACGTAGACGTACTGAAGGCGATCGTCCGGAAATATGCACGTACGCAGGCGCATGTCCTCTTCCGTTTCCTGTTTCAGATACACGAAGAGATAGCCGTACGCCGCCGACGTCGCGTCTTTGAAAGCCTCTATCATGTAGTTGACCTTTCCCGGGTACATCTGTTTCGCTAGGTGACTTACTTGACCGGCGTCTCGGGGGCTCTTGAATAGCACTATGTATTGGGCGTTCAGGCTGATTGTACGGTTTTCTTTCCCTTTCGGAAACATGTTCTGCCGCAGTTGTACGACCGACGTACTACAATGATGGTTTTTTTGTTGTAAATAGCACCGTCACCCGGCTATCAGTCTCCTCCATGAGGTCGTCGAGTACTAGAAGCATCCTCGTTTTACCGTCTAAACGTTTCGGATCCGGCAGGCCGTCTACGAACTCTATTTTCGAAGACATAGACGCGTAGGCGGCCTGCCACTGCCCGTAGCACCACAGGATTTTCTCGGGAGGCGGATCGATCATAGCGTCGTGCCGTATCAGACGGTCGACGAACGTCGTCTTGCCGCACCCCGTAGGACCGGCTACTATACATGTAAAAGGATGTTTCAACGACGGTCCGCTCATATTCCACGACTGAGCGAACACTTTTTACGCGTCTTTATAAGCGGCGCGCACCTCCATCAACAGTTTACCGAGCATGTTCTCCCACGCAACGCCCCCGATCCTGGCACCCCAGAAACCCTCCCTACTCGGTACCCATTCCACCAATTCGGCGTCCCCGGTGGCCAACAGGGCAGCCTTCAACTCGGTCTACCCGCCAAACTTGCTCCTCAACAACGACTTGATACATGCCACCTTAACGGCGTTCCATTCGGTTCCCGTTCTCTTTTTTTGAATTTCTTAACTGCGTCGTTTCGCTACATAAGGCGATCGCGTTCTTTTGTTACGCTCGGCGCATTCCACGTCTTCGTTGAACATTGCTTTCCTATACTGATAGGCGTGCTCGTCGGATCGGAAGCCCCGACCGAACATCGTCAATCGACACGTATACATATTCGACAAGAACGAGCGCGATCCGCCAAACTTTATAGGCGGCGACATACCGACTACCGATAACCCGCTACCGCCACCGCTTATATACAGCCGCTGCCGCCGCCGCCGCTAGATGGAGGACTGCCGCTACGAATCTAAAAAGCGGCGACGATCGGATTCGGATCAGGAATCTTTCGATCCCTAGTCGAACACGCTCCTAGAAGAACTAAGCCGTCGCCAACGTTAATGCAGTGGTTTTATCGCGGTTATATAGCCGCGCCATAAACGCATTATTGCTTATGTAAGCACCACGCGCTAGGTACGGCGTTGATCGCTAGGGAACAAACTAACATGATTACTGCGTTCACCGCTAGGTGGCACCTCAAATGGACCGCCGCTACAAATCTAAAAAGTGCCGACGTACGGATTCGGACCAGGAATCTTTCGATCCCTAGTCGAACACTCTCCCAGGAGAGCTAACCGGTCGTCGACGTTTATGCAGTGGTTTTATCGCGGTTATATAACCGCGCCATAAACGCATTATTGCTTATGTCAGCACGCGCTAAGTACGGCGTTGATCGCTAGGGTGAAAACTAACATAATCATTGCGCTCACCGCTAGGTGGCACCTCAAATGTACTTATAGGGGGGTAATCTAACAATATTTTTGTTAGCTTGCACCTGCAATAATCAATAATCAATAATCAATCATCAATAATCAATAATCAATAAGCACACGCTAGGTACGGCGTTGATCGCTAGGGTGAAAACTAAAATGATCATTGCGCTCACCGCTAGGTGGCACCTCAAATGTACTTAGAGGGGGGTAATCCATCACGTTTTTTATAAGTAGGTTCCCGAAAACGTTTAGTGTCAAAAATCCTTTGATCTTTTTTTCATAAGTAGGTTCCCGAAAACGTTTACGGGTAATTAAAACGTTTTTTATTAGTAAAGTTTTGCCCAAAGGTCACCAAAGGTGTCGTGCACGGGCCTCTAAAACTCCTCTATACTACTGGCCTGTACACCAGATGTGGTCCCGAATCATTCACCAACATGGAACATGTCGGTCGCAGAAATGTCTATTGCTCACCCGGTGTCATAGGACACATATTGTTGATAGCAATTCGAAGAATAACACCAATGAATATTCTTACTTTATGCGAGGTTTATGTGCATGGGAGACCATATTTGCAAGACCAATGTTTGAGCAATCCGTGCGATAACGGGGGACGTTGTTATGTGAATGGCACCTTTTATAGGTGTGTCTGCCCTACACTTTGGAGTTGACCAAATTGTGAAGGAACGAACTGGGCACTTAGGCAAACAACAACACATTCAGCACCAGGTGCAGGAGCAAGTTCAAGAGCTGTTGATGGACACTATACATATTTATTTGCATTACACAGCTGTAGTCAAAGTGGGCGAAACAAAAATCCTTGGTGGATGGTTAACTTTGGAAAAGTGATAGAAATCTACAAAGTGGTTATACTGAATCGAGCGGAGTGTTGTACGGGCGATCTGGACAAGTTCGGTATTGTTGCTGGTCCACAACTTGGCTATACTTCATGTGGTTCCCACCCATACAGCATGACTAATATCGCAATGAAAAGTGCCTTTTGTTCTCCCACTATCATTGGACACATATTGAAAATTACGGTTCTAGATAGAACGGAGTTTATTACATTGTGCGAAGTGTCTGTCTTTGGTGTTTTAAGACCATGTTTGAGCAAACCGTGCCTCAATGGAGGAAGTTGTGCACGGAGCGTGACTGTAGTGTCTTATAAGCGTGACTACACAGCGATGTGAAATGGAACAACTTGTCAAGACGAACTTCCATGTTGGAGTTACCCGTGCCATAATGGAGGAAGATGTGAACATAATGCGGTTGGGCCTGCTTATGAGTGTCACTGCACAGCGAGGTGGAATGGAACACATTGTCAAGACGAACTTCCATGTTGGAGCAATCCTTGTCAGAATGGAGGAAGATGTGAACGTAACGTGACTGGGCGTGCTTATAAGTGTGTCTGCACAGCGGCTGGGGAAGGAACACATTGCGAAGTATCCATTCCATGTTGGAGCAATGCCTGCCGGTTGGCGCGTCTTATAAATGTACCTGCCCAACATATTGGATAGGATCAAACTGCGAAAAGAATAAAAACGAAGTTTCCTGGATGAAGACACCGATTGTTGTCGGTAGCATATTAGCCGCTGTCATTACGGTTGCAGCGAGTGGCCTTGCCGCATATTGTACGATCTTTGCTGGAGGCGTACGTAAAGCTGAAGAAGAAGAAGAAGACAGCAACAAAGAGATAATTTCAACAACCAAATAACACTGACAATCTAAAACATGCTGGCTTGCTATGTTGCTTGCAGCTGTGAAATATATCACTAACACGTCTGCAGAGACGTCACATTTCGGTGTCAGTGAATGCGGTTGGTGGAGAAGACTATGCTACGAGTTGCTCTGTGGTATGGTATATATTATATGAAATTCGTTTGAATTATTTTCATTTTGTGTTCGTTGTCTTATTTGTGAGCAGAGAAAAAATCATACATTATAGAAAATTTCGAACATCATACATTAATGTCTCTGTAGTAGAAATATTAATATTTCTATTTTCTAGTAAAGTTGAAATAATAGCAACATTTTCAGAGATTCTACAAATGCTTGAGTGTCTCATGATTCGCTAATTAGTAAAACTTGTGTGCAAGTACCATGATTGTATATTGTTGGCGTAACACAGAAGTGATAAGGCTGGGGTCAGCAACCTGCGGCCCGCGGGCAAACTGCGGCCCGCGAAGATATTTTATGTGGCCCGCGGACTAAACCACTTTTAGAAAGTGAATATCTTAAAAAGCTATCTTGGGAGGGCGGACTGTACATAGATGGAAAATTGTTGGACTCTCGATAAGCCAAAGGCTTCCTTGCCGCATGCCGCCTGGAGCTTGTAGCTCTGTACGGCATTCTTGTTAAATCTAAACCAGCTCTACATAATTGATTTAAAAAATGGAAAGATAGAGTTAGCCATTCTAATACAGTGTTATTATTTAATTTACAGTGAAACCATCGATATCATTTAAAGGTAGGCCTTAACACAGAGGCCGGCAACCCTGTTGAGTGGAGAGCCAAATACGTGACTTGGGGTAGGTCAGTGGGCCACACATTTACTTCTTAATATGTGTTATCACTAGCACAATCTTGGTGGAAACTGGTACGATATGTTATGATACGTATATAGTATCTATACAGACATCCTGAAGCTGCACTTACATGTTTTGGCAGTGTATAAATAAACAGTTGTCACTATTATGAAACGTCAAAGGTTAATTTTGAATATGTTCCTTACTAAAAATACACGCACGTTATTCAAGGTCCGCGCTGTCGCCACGCAACTGATGTTTTGACCAAGTGTCCCAAGTCCAAGTGAGTTTGGCGTGTGTGATCAATTTAAAAAACAGTTCCGACGGCAAGTGCATCTGGTTGTAAGGTACATCTCATTGAATGTCATTTAGATCGTCACAGAGCCACGTTACACTTTGGTAAACATCATCTACACAACTTCCGGCACGTCGTAGACTATAACGGGCTAAAAAATAAGAGCAATTACGAGCTCAAATAGCTGTAAAACGCTCTGCAAGCTCCAGTCACAGCAGCTCAATGAGTGCTTCGTACTCGTCCGGCCTCTCTCGTTCGTTTTCGAGAATGTTGAGAAATGAAATAGTTGTGTCGCCCACAAAATTGCAACTTGATCATGAAAGCGGAAACGAACTTGAAGAAATGAACTAGAAGAGTTCGTTGGTTAGATGTTCTCGTCCCATTCAGCAGATTGAGATACGCCACGATGTCGACGAGAATTTACTCGTCTGGTCGTCTGGTCAGCGATGTCCGGTAGGCCTTATCACTAGAAACGCCTGCTCCACGAACAAGCTAATTCTCAGCTCATCTCATAACTTGCATGGCACCTCGACTCAGCCAGCGTACCTCGCAGTTGTATGGGAGATCGTGATATTCTGCATCTCTGCCAAAAGGCTCTAGAACGCTAGAGGTTTAAGCCATGATCGCTTCACGACGGCGCCCAGTACCTGTTGTCTTTTCAATGACTTGCTACACAGGCTTTCTTGTGGGATAGTAAATATTGGCATCCCGCGGGTTGCATTGTGGGGGTTTTAGTCCGCGGGCCACACGAAATAGCTTCGCGGGCCGCAGTTTGCCCGCGGGCCGCAGGTTGCTGACCCCAGCCTTATCACTTCTGTGTTACGCCAACAATATACAATCATGGTACTTGCACACAAGTTTTACTAATTAGCGAATCATGAGACATTCAAGCATTTGTAGAATCTCTGAAAATGTTGCTATTATTTCAACTGTACTAGGAAATAGGAAATATTAATATTTCTATTACAGGGACATTTAGGTAATCTCCGTTACGCAGAACATTCTACTTCGCTGTGGTCTAATGAAGTATTGAAAGTATAGCTATAAGCAACAGCCTGTCTACAATTAATTATACTAGCTCATATGTCGATTACAATTAAAATAGCATTTAATCATTTAATTGTGTGTAGTTGGATTTGATTAGGAGTAATACTTACACGACTTGTAATATCAAATTAAATTCATAAAGCATTCAAAAAAGGATAACTATTTAAATTTCATAAAAAATTAATATTTATTGCAATTTAATACTTAATATATGCTCTGTGGAAAAATATTTTGCCAGACAGCCTTAGATTTAGTTTTGATCCAGCTCGGTGAAAATGTCTTCTGTATCCTTTAATTTCGGAGATGATGCTCATAAATTATACCACGTATTCAATATACCATACAATCTGAGAAAACGATCTTCGCCTAATTTGATATGAATACCGAAGAAAATAAATTTTTGACCAAATCTAACTAAAACCTCAATAATACATTTTTTGGCGTTTTTACTGTAAAGTTGAAATACCCCTGTTGCAAACACTTATTCTGTAAATTAGTTATAACCAATTAAACTGGTACAACCACCTAAATATAATCACGTCAGTGTGTGTATGTGTGTGTGTGTGTGTGTGTGTGTGTGTGTGTGTGTGTGTGTGTGTGTGTGTGTGTGTGTGTGTGTGTGTGGTCAATTCTCACGAAACCTGCACCCATTGTCGATTTGGCGACTTTAATATATAGTTTTCGTTGTTTTTATTATGATAAAGTAGACATATTAAAGATTTGAAAACAACATATGGAACACCTTAGTATGGTTATTCCTGTCAGAGAGAGGGGTTTGAATTTGCATGTCCGATTCGCGTGATACCAAGCGAAACACACAAATCGTCCGTCTTGCAGCATCTCGTGTCTCTGTAGTATTAATCATTTCGCATTTTTATGGCTTTCTGGTACATAGGATAGATAGACAGTCATGTGAAATGTAAATTCATCATTTGTCAACGCACAGTTTAATAGTGTTCTGGCTGTTTAAATTGATCATATATATTTGTACTTCTTCCACCTCATACATCACATCATGTCAAATGTTATCAGTTTATTTATGTTATGCGTAGAATATAATGTTATTTTTTCTGACTAAATAGAAAAAGATGGCTTTGCAAAGGTATCCAATTTTTGTCTTGCGGGATCATAATTATATGCGGAGTTAGAAAATGTGTTTTGCGGGTATCGCTTATATTTGTTATAACTGGGTTCTTGTCGAATAGCTAATAACGTTTTCGTATTAACCCTATAACTTTACTGAAAATAGTTCACATCTAGTTTGACAGGGAACACATGGTTAAACATATTTACAACATATTTACAATTTTGTTTCTTACTTAATACAATTAACATAACACGTTCTTAACAGTCCCACCAACATACACAGAATATCTGGTTAAACTTATATTTTACTTTAAAGGTAAGCAATGGGTGTACTAGCAATATTACCACAACAACGACATTTTTGAAATACATCTTGGTACAACAGTTACAAAAACATATTAATTAACTTATGATTGACCGTTTAATGATACAAATATGCTATCTATATAATTTTGCCACGAACATGATAAATTTAAAACAATAGACGCCCCTAGAATAACGACACGTATAGTACAAATATGTCATAATCATCCAGAATTTGTTTTTGTTGTTGGCTATATGTCGTACACACTGCCGACAGACGTTGGTACTGCTACTTCGCATAACATTTTTCATCTTCCCTATTTAAACCTGCCTTGCGCTGGTGTGTTTAACAAGGCAAGTACTTCTCCCTCGGGTGTCCTTTAGCTTCTCTATGTACACGAATGGTACACTCGTGACACATGTGCTGAGTACACTTGTGATACATGTGCTGAGGTACACTTGTGATACATGTGATGGAGTACACTTGTGATACATGTGATGAAGTACACGTGTGGTACATGTGATGAGGTACACTTGTGACACATGTGCTGAGGTACACTTGTGATACATGTGCTGAGGTACACTTGTGATACATGTGATGGAGTACACTTGTGATACATGTGATGAAGTACACGTGTGATACATGTGATAAGGTACACTTGTGATACATGTGATGAAGTACACTTGTGGTACATGTGATAAGTTACACTTGTGATACATGTGATGAAGTACACTTGTGACACATGTGCTGAGGTACACTTGTGATACATGTGATGAAGTACACTTTTGATGCATGTGATGAAGTACACTTGTGGAACATGTGATGAAGTACACTTGTAGTACATGTGATAAAGTACACTTGTGACACATATGCTGAAGTACACTTGTGATACATGCGATGAAGTACACTTGTGGTACATGTGATGAAGTACACTTGTGGTACATGTGATGAGGTACACTTGTAGTACATGTGATAAAGTACACTTGTGACACATGTGCTGAGGTACACTTGTGATACATGTGATGAAGTACACTTGTGGTACATGTGATGAGGTACACTTGTGATACATGTGATGAAGTACACTTGTGGTACATGTGATGAGGTACACTTGTGGTACATGTGATGAAGTACACTTGTGGTACATGCGATGAAGTACACTTGTGGTACATGTAAAGAAGTACACTTGTGGTACATGTGATGAGGTACACTTGTAGTTCATGTGATAAAGTACACTTGTGACACATGTGCTGAGGTACACTTGTGATACATGTGATGAAGTACACTTGTGATGCATATGATGAGGTACACTTGTGATACATGTGATGAGGTACACTTGTGGTACATGTGATTAGGTACACTTGTGGTACATGTGATGAAGTACACTTATGGTACATGTGTTGAGGTACACTTGTAGTACATGTGATAAAGTATACGTGTGACACATGTGCTAAGGTACACTTGTGATACATGTGATGAAATACACTTGTGGTACATGTGATGAGGTACACTTGTGATACATGTGATGAAGTACACTTGTGATACATGTGATGAGGTACACTTGTGATACATGCGATGAAGTACACTTGTGGTACATGTGATGAGGTACACTTGTAGTACATGTGATAAAGTACACTTGTGACACATGTGCTGAGGTACACTTGTGATACATGTGATGAAGTACACTTGTGATGCATATGATGAGGTACACTTGTGATACATGTGATGAGGTACACTTGTGGTACATGTGATGAGGTACACGTGTGGTACATATGATGAGGTACCCTTGTGATGCATGTGATGAGGTACACTTGTGGTACATGTGATGAGGTACTCTTGTGGTACATGTGATGAGGTACACTTGTGATGCATGTGATGAGGTACACTTGTGATGCATGTGATGAGGTACTCTTGTGGTATATGTGATGAGGTACACTTGTAGTACATGTGATGAGGTTCACTTGTGGTACATGTGATGAGGTACACTTGTGATGCTTTGTGTGACATCAGTGGTGGTTATGTCATTAACGGCGGCTGTGTTGTCGGTTGTGGCTGTGTCAGCGTGACGCTGCGCCAGCAGTAGCGGTATGAACCTAGAACATTATGATGTATGCTGCTGTCCTGTCCGGTCACATGTGCTGGTACATCGTTGGTGTAACAACATCCAGACAAGCAAGATCTGTTTCGCATGTACATTTGGCCTCAACTTGGGACCGTAACGTGATCGGTCATGAAACCGGTGAAGGGGGTGACGTGCCATGATTTGATGATGCCGCAACTGGCTTTGGCTGAGACGGAGGATGCGTTGACAACCTCATCTTGGTCTCCTTTGTAACGAAGTAATTGTAGAAGGCTTCTTTGTCACACAATACGGCTCCTTTCTTCACCGCAGCTTCCGTTAACGCTTCATAGCACTACCCATACCTTCGCACAGCTTTTCCATCGCCCGCTTCCAGCCATTGATTGTTCACCAATGTTCGCACGTCGTCAGTGAATTCCTGTTAGAACGAATCCATCACAGAGTTTACCTCGATGAGCTTCACGTTCTTGGTGTGTTTTCCAAGCTAGTGCAATTTGGTGAAAATTGGCGTTATGAACAATGCAAAACAGGAATACCTTTTTTGAGAAATAATTGATACCACGCGAAACACACCAGTGATGTTTGGAAGAGAATGCGTAAACAACACGTGCTGCTATCAATCTACGAATTATGGTGACATGCAATAATGAAAAGATCAGTACTTTATTTTTTATATGAAAAACGCATCTTAATGTTTAGTAAGTGCCAGAAAATAAAATCATAACAGCTGAATTAATTAGTGTGTCAAATGTCAAGGCACAGTGGAGTAACAACTTGATATGTTGTTTTTAAACAAAACTACGTTTTTAAAGCATAGTATTGTATTATACTCATTATATATCACACTTTAGTGTTTAAACTATGTTAACAAAGACCTACAGGGGGAATAATATGTGAGGCCGATGGTACCACACAAAACACATACCCAACGTATAGTGAAAACGTGTGTTCACTATAGACGATGGGACTTTACCAGATTTAAACATGCGTACAAATGCTCAGTTATCTAACACTAAGCTCTATCCAGAGCTTGTGTGTAAATTCATGTGTAAGCTGCCAAATAACTTCAGCCGTAGCCCGGCTGGCATACCCTCCGCTGCACTTAATATCTTTCATAAGAATTATGTACACTACTGTATATTATTTTCAAAATGTCACTCGACTACGGTGCAAGTCCTTCGCTCTGGAAATTGGCGGACATCAACCCTGCTTATAAAAAAGAGATGCATCGCAGGCATGTAATTACCGCCCGATTAGCATTCTACCAGCTATGTGCCGTTTGTTTGAACGAATATTGGCTGACAACATAAATTATCACCTGCATCAAAATCACCAAATTACAGATGCTCAATGCGGTTTTGTTAAAGGGCGATCCACAGAGATGCAGCTATTGAATTGCAATAAATTGTGGGCTAAGGCTATAAATTAGAAACAGTTCGTTGACACGATGTACATTGACTTTTCCAAAGCGTTCAATACAGTACCTCACCCTAAATTACTATACAAACCACCGAAGTATGGGATATGAGGTAACATTTTACAATGATTAACTAGCTTTCTGAGCTACCGCAAACAAAGAGTTAAAATAGGTGAAACACCTTCTGGTTATACCGATGTCTCGTCTCGTGTACCGCAAGGCTCGTGCACCGGCCTGATATGCAAACGTGTCTTAATGAATTCGTGGTTTGGACAGACCGGTGGCAGATTCAAGTGGCTGAACATAAATGCTGTGTATTGACGATTGGAAATAGTATCCCGGCTACTTATCACCTGAAAGGTGTACAGCTTGTTAACGTGTTAACGTTAATGCATACCGAGATCTTGGTGTTACATTGTATGATAAATGTTAATTTAAGCAGCGCATTTTGCCTATTTCTCACAAATTGTACAGCGCAATCGATGTTATTTTTCGCTGCTTTAATAATGCTGATACTTGTGCTCTCACTTAAGCATATAAATCATTTGTGCGCCCAGTGCTGGAATACTGTTCTACTCTATGGAACCTATAGATAGCAGCTAGGCAGTACTTGAGTATGACCGAGCAGTTAAAGAATGTGCAACAGTTGTTTACGCGCTAGGTCTATTACCGTTGTAAATTCGATGACAATCATGACTAGTTGCAAATACTTGAATATCTTCGTCTAGAGAGCCCCGAACTCCGCCAGGTTTATAATGATTATGGTAATGCTATATAATATAATGCATAGACATGTCAATGTATCTGAAAATAATATACTTCAATATAGCGTGAATTTGGTCAGTTGACCGACACATAATTTATTATTTACAATCCAACAGAACATAATTATATAAGAATAATTATATTTGTTTCCATTGATGAATGTTTGGCGACGTTGAAGTCGACGCATTGGGGCTGACCACGTCGTGTGCGACGACGTGTGGATAAAAGATAATACATTGTATGTCACATCAAAAAGAAGTATGGATACAATGTAATACAATGTATGTTACATAAAAAGAAGCGCCGAGGTATGGATAAAATGTAATACAATGTATGTTACATAAAAAGAAGCGCCGAGGTATGAATACAATGTGATTCAATGTATGTTACATAAAAAGAAGCACCGAGCTATGAATACAATGTGATGCATTTGATGAGGCCTGGATAAGTTCGGACTGGCCTATCACAAATAACTAGAAAATGGCCCACATTGCCATTGGAAAAAAGGACGTAACACAGCACAATGCTACTGTCCGTTGACTAGTGCGTCGTGGTCGGGTTGGAATGTTCACTCATGGGTCTAATCGGTCAATATGTATTGAATAATAGAGTACAACATATACAGAACTGACCGCACCAGTGTTATTTGAATTGTTTTTAGAAAAGTGGTGTTGTATCACGTTGTTCATATAAATACAATAAGTTAGTTGTCAAGTGTCAATCATACAAACAACTTAATATTAACTGCTTACGTCAGGCAGTCCGATATTTAGTAGAAGTTAGTTACACTCACTAGCAAAAGAATTGTGTTCAATGCTATATGAAAAATAAGCTACATGTTGTAAATGTCCACTGTGAATACGGTATGGAAGCTCTATTTTTGTCCACAGTCGGGTATTTCCAAAAACAGTAGTGTTGAGGGCTTGAGTGTACGAGTTAATATAACCTATATACATTATAGACGAGTGCCCGTGTGGTGTGAGAGAGTTGTATGAATGCAAGTTGGTAGGTAACAAGTGGCAGTCCTGTATGTGCGGAGGACACACACAATAGGTGTGTACCTGGGCAGGTAGCCTAGGTACAGCTTCAGTTGAATAGCTTTTGGGTTATAACAACTACTGTCACTATGATAAAACTATATACCGGTCACCATAATTCTGAATTACGTTCAAACATATCTCAAAATTACACTATATGTGGTAAAATATATACTGTGAATAGGACCTTGGGAGTCTGTTTATATCACTAAATGTTCCAACATGTTGTACTAATATAAAATGATGCAGTACATAGCTGATTTTAGTCTTGTCTCTCTGTAGCTAGTATGCAATCTAGATCAAACCAATTTCGAGACACGCAGTAGCATTAATAGCACTTACGTCACATATATAAACCGCGATGAGATGCACTGGCGTATTTAGGGGGGGGGGCGAGGGGGGCGGTCCCCCCCAATGGTGGCAGCTGCCCCCTCCCCCCAACAGTCGCACGGCAGCTGTCAGCTCTGTTGTGCGCTGGACAGTGCAGTACTCGCCCGTTTGAGCCACTTCGCAACGTGTTAAAAAACAGGGACCAATAAAATTTAACAGAAATAATTGTCTCAAAACCACCGACAACACTAGGCCTAATATTAGCGATCCATCAAAGTGCAAAGGTAGTGTCATCTAGCGGCTATCATTTGGAATGTGCTTCCTTGAAGATAACAAGTTTTGTTTGGAGACTGTTTATGCCTATTGTTGTAAACACCTACTTTTCTGGTAAGTGTCAAGCTGTGTTTTATACCTTATAAAGCAATACTTTCAATTTATAATTGAATCATGATGTGTGATAGAGAATTGTGCACCCTTAGTTACACTGATCTACATGTTTAACTACAATGACCGGTAGTGTGACACTAGGAAGACGGAGGACACCAGGGAGTAATGTTTGGTAGTTCACACCAAGTGGTTGTTTGAATGGTATAGAAAGTTATGTTTTATTCATGTTTAGTCTTATTAAATCTAGTTTATATTAATAATTATTATCATTATAATGACACTATATGTAGGCACTACGAAGAGATTGTGCATGCAAATATATCAGGTTACATCCCGAATATTTAAGCCAATATGAAACTCCCCCACTCTCCTTCTTTTGATGTTATCAAGATTAATCACCAGGATTATCACCCTGAGAGTCGGCTTGGAGAGAGTGGCTAATCTATTTAACAGAAACCTGCATAATGGGCTAGACAGTGTCGTAGACGTGTATCCATAGCTGGCATGTCAGTTACATGTGGACATTGTTTTGTGATTAGTCTTGCAATGCACGGTCCCTTCCCATTACCACCGCGCTACCTGGTGGATTGTTTGGTAACGGTATAATGTAATGTAAAACCTTATGTAGTTATCGTTAAAGGTCTTCAGTAGTAAAGCATTTTGTGCACATGTTACTGTATTGTATTCGTAGGCTAGATTGGTGACATCCGTCATTAAATATGTTTTGTGTTTCAGTGAACATTTTGTTTCACTCGTATTACAATGGGTCCACCTGCAAAAAAGAAGTTGAAACAGTCGTCGATCCTCTCGACATTCGTTCGCTCATCGGTCTCCGCAAATCCACAGCCAGAACCAGCAGCAAGTTCTTCGACCACAAACATGGCGACAACAGAAGCTGAGTCAGAGGGGCAGAATACATATAATTCGAGCTCAACGTCGATGCCTTCTCAGCGCGATATTGGCTTTGCCATCAAACAAGTTGCACCATCGAAGTAATTGACAGATGAAGATCGCCGTCAGTTGTTGGATCCTTGGAGACCGGATCAATGTAAATTATCCGTGTCAGTGCATCATAACGCAAAGTCGGGAAAGGAGAGCACTCGTCGTTTACTTCCGCATCATTTGACAAACTTTCCGTGGCTTGCAGTGAGCAAACTGGAAGGCGATGCGGGTGTATTCTGTACCCCGTGTGTCCTCTTTGCCAGTCATTCGGGAGTTGGTGGGAAGTCGTCAGGACATGGCCAGACATTGGGTCGATTTGTAACGAAACCGTTGACTTGATTCGACGATCTGACCGGTTCGTCTGGAGCACTAACACTACACGCGAACAACGAGTACCACAAGCGGAATGTGTTGGCGATGGGAGAATTTCGACGGATTGTTGTTGAGCAAGGCGGAAGCGACATTCGAGGCAGTCTGAACAAGTCTTTAGTTAAGGAAATCGAGCAAAACCGGAGTCACCTACGCCCAGTTGTCGACACTATTCTGACATGCGCACGTCAAAACCTCGCGTTTCGCAGACATCGAGGAGAGCTCGGATTTATCACCCAAGCCGAACTGGAAGAGAATGATGGAAACTTTCGTGCTCTCCTACGATATCGACTTCGAGGAGGAGATCCTGATCTCACGGAGCACGTTACAACTGGGAAGGCAAACGCCACCTACCAGTCTTCTGGGATCCTGAACGCCCTTATCGTAGCAGCTGGAGAAAGTTGTCGCATCCAAGCGAGCAACGTGCTGGGTCTTGATTGCGGATGAGACGATGGACAGACAGAAGCGTGAGCAGCTCGTCATCGTCATTCGATATGTTCTTCAAAATGAAGATGGGAAATGGCAGATTCATGAAGATACGATTGCGCTACTCGATTTGTTAACTGACATCAAGACCAACCAGCCGTATGAGACGCACGATGAGGTGAAGTTGAGCGGTGATGCCATTGGAAACGCAATCCTCCGTTCCATCATCAAACTCGACTTGGATCTCAAAAAGTGCGTTGGACAGGGCTACGATGGTGCAACAGCCATGGCCAGCGAACGCGTCGGCGTTGTTGCTGTCATAAGAAAACACGCAACACTGGCCCACTACTTCTACCGTATGATGCTCTGTTTGAACCTGAGTGCTTCGAAATCAGTGACAGTGCCATCCATTCGAAATGCCGAAGATATCATCAAGGAGGTGTCGTCAGCATTTCGAGCAAGTGCAAAACGGACCGATCTTCTGAAGCAATGCATCCATGCAGATCCTGAGAAACCCGTGTCTAATAAGACACAACTTGTAACGCTCTGCACAACTCGCTTTCTCGAACGCCACACTGCCATTCTGACGTTCCGAGAATTGTTCGTCTACATTGATGAGGCCCTGACATCAATGAAGGAATGGAACCAGCGTTCCACATCATCGACAGCTGCAAACCTGAATGCTGCAATTCACCAATCCGAATTTCTTGTTTCGCTTGTCACACTGGAATATATTTCAGGACTGATGCTGCCTATTTCTCGATCGCTGAGGAGGTCGGTGCCGATCTAGTCCGCGCGCTGACGAATGTCTCAAATCTTCTCGACGTTTTGAGGAACAATCGCTCAGAAAGCAAGTTCCACGAGCTCTTCATGCACGCAGAAGAACTTCCCAGAAGTGTTGGCGTCGAACTTCATGCTCCCCGAACGGCGAAGAGATCCATCTACCGTTGGGCATCGGTTGGCTCAGAAAATGTGGAAGATTACTTCCGTGTGAATATCTACTATCCCGTTGTTGACACGATCACATCCGACCTCAATCTTCGATTTGGAGAACAGCAGAAATGTGCCTGCAATCTGAGCGTGCTTATTCCGACCATTCTTTGCGACTCGGGAGAGAATGAAGCATCTGATCAATGGCAATCACTGTCGCGTGCCATTTCGATGTATTCATCGCTCCTTCCAGATTCGTCTGTTGTCATCAAGGGCGAATTTGAGCTGTGGCGCATGCAATGGATCAACACTGAAGCATCGAAACGGCCGAACACCGCAACCACGGCGCTAGACGATGTTGGCATTTTCTTTCCAAACATCAGCATCTTGCTCCAGATCATGGCCACTTTGCCGATCTCAACCGCACAAGCCGAACGCATGTTTTCGACGGTTGAGCGCACGATGACGGCAATTCGTTCCACAATGACAGAACTGCGAATCGAGGCACTAGTCCTTCTCCAGGCACACCGGAACAACTGCCCAACCGTCGACCAGGTCATTGACAAGTTTGCCGCCACTAGCGCACGTCGACTGGCTTTCAACATTTCATTGTATTGACTGTACTGTACATACGTAAGTAAGTTTGAATAGCCGGTCACATTCGCAAATATAATTTGTTTATGCAAATTGGGTTCACATGTTTTGCCCCCCCCCCATGAAAATTCCTGGATACGCCGCTGATGAGATGTAGTTATAATGTTATATATCGTACGTAGCAGACAAGTTCAGACTTGTCGAGACACACAGCACTATTAACAGAACATATGTCACACCAAGAAAAAGCGACGAGGTGTAGTTACAATTGTCGTCTCGTATATCAATCTCGATCGTCGTAAATAATTTGTGCAAGACGGGAAGGTTTTGTACGTTGTCGAACTTCTTTGACACCGTGTCTCCGTGTTTGCCTTCTAAGGGTACAACCCTCAAGAGAGGTACGACGCTTTCCCCAACAACGCGCGGTTCTATGATACTTGTATAGACACAAAGCGAGTAAAAGCCCTGCACCATGTCTACCACAGAATCGGCTTCTATCGTCGAGGTGAAACGTTCTTCTTTTTCCGCTTCCCATATGTTGTAAACGACACAGGTTTGCCCATTACACGGAGAATGAGATGTTTTCTATCATGTCTATAGTAACTTTTTGTGTGATATCATTGTAGATCCATTTTATCTTCTTTTCCATTGTCGGTGACTTTATGCTTCTGTTGATTGCACGAAAGGGCGCTTGGGGACTTTGGTAGTAGGCTGTCTCAATATTCTCCACATTAATCTTACCGTTGACAAAGACGCCGAAATATGTCTTCTCTCCTTTGGCATTATACCAAGTGTACGGGAATTGAATCTCACAAAATTGCACTCCCATTGACCGACTAGAGTAATGCGTTGCGGCAGTGCCGTGACATAGTGGGTCAAAATGTTATCGGAGTGTAATTTCATTGACGGGTTGCTGGGTAAGCTTAATGTCAGGTAAAAGTCAAACGACATGTCACCACATTTCATCGACGGATTAGGTAACAGGCATGCCAGGCAGGTACTCAAGAAAGGCATCCGCAGATTAGACTTTCCGTCTAAATTAGACAGGTTGTAAATACTGACCACTACAACGGTGTTTAACACTACGATTCGACAGAAGACGATTTCTGATTTCATGCATCCATTTCCAAACAACACCCAACGTCTGCTGGTACTTGCAGTATGTATGAGTGTTTTCCAAGCGAACCTCCGTCGTATCTTCTTCGGTGATAGGAATGGTAGTTCGAACTGCAAGCGAACGCCTTTATAGGTGATACACTAATGTTTGGCGCGTCGTGTCTAAATTGTGAAGACGGGTGATAGTATTATTTTCTTGACTATTAATAAAATGTCGCTATTTACTTCACTAGAACGTTGGTCAAATATAACATGCGTTAAGATACGCGATTGATAAGGAAATGCGTATAAAAAATATATAATCATTCCATAAATTAGTGCGCAATTCGCGTATACGTTTGATAAATGATTCAACAAGATTGGCGCTATTCGAGGCGCGGGGTACTATTAATAGCATTTACGTCATATCGACAAAACGAGACTAGATGTAATTACAATGTAACATATCGTACGTTGCGGACAAATCGAGGTAGAAATGTTTGCAATCGGCACTAGGTTACATTAAGGGTTATGAACATAATCATTAATGTATGCGTAAACGGCCCTTTTTACCGATTAGAATTGCCCTTTTAAGACACTACCCCCCAGTAAAAATTAAATAAAATTAAGAATTATTTCACTACACTTATCGCACTTAGTTGGATCATTTCAGTGATGGTTTCGCTCATGGTGTCGATGTCGTCTAGATCTTATAGCGTCTCGAATCGATTTCGTAGTTCGAGTTGGAATTCGTTCTTTTTTGTTCCTATTTGTGTGATATCTACACTTGGTGGTCTCTAGTTTATCAACTTTTTCCTTTCAGCCTTGACGTCCAGACTGATGTCGTTCATTACCAATCTGTGGTCACTTCCTGTGTTGACTACGTTGATGACAGTTAGGTCAGTGACCATGTCTGGCCTGTTTGTCAGTATACAGTCAATTTCGTTCTTCGTTTCTCAATTTGGGCTTTTCCATGTCCATTTCCCCCATGCTTTCTTCTGGAACATGGTGTTCATGATTTTATACTTTCTTGGTGTTGCCCATTCTACCAACATGTCGCCTCTTTAATTTCTCACACCTACGCCAAATTTGCCTGTTGCCGTTTCCGAAATGTTTGTTCGTTTCCCTATTTCGTATTAAAGTCTCCCATCACTATCGTGTAGTGGGTTGTCTGTGTCTTCTTCTGAGTATGATGTTGTTGGTGCATATACTTGTACTGTCTTCAGTTTGTAGCGCTTTATTATGCATAGAACAAGTTCTGCTACTCTGGGGCTGATGCTGTTAACCCTCACTATATTGTCTTTCCATTTTTAAAAAATGAGAAAGCCTACTCCTGCTTGGCCGTTGTTCGCTGTGGAATGGTATAGTAGGTGGCCGCTTCGTTTCTCCGTTCCCGATCACATACTAGATACACAGATACTAGGCTATATTTGGCGGAGATAGATCGTTGAAATTGGTGGTGTATCAAAGTTCATAAACAAGTGGAATTACTGATTGATAAGTATTATTCTTGCCTTAATATCATTCATAAAGTAGCAGTAAACATATATTGAGTAGCAGTTGTGCTTAAAGTTAGTTAGATAAAGTATTTTAGGACACTTTAGTCTAGTGAGTGATAATAGGGTACGTTAGCCTACGGCTACGATAAGTTTGTAAACAAGATTTAACAAACCTCGTTATGTGGTAGAATATATAGGTGATAAAGTAACAACCATAAACTACCTACATAAGATAATATATGTGTAAGTCAGTACCTGCTAGACATTTTGATAAGGTAGCTTTGTTGTTAAAATTAAGCATTTGCGATAACCGGGCGAACTAAGTTTATGTAGCTAGTGTCTCTCTTATTCGCTAGGGCGCTGTATAACCTAAATAAATAAGGCAGTCTAGCGTACGCAATCTTACGTAAAGTGTAACATTTGTGCACAGAAAACAGTCTTCTTAAAGACTACATAGACAGTGAATAGTGTAAACACAGTTGACAAAACTATTTTAAATAGCTAATTAGATTATTATTATTAAATAAATTCTGATATGGCGCCTTGCAAGCGGCAAGTCAAGGCAAAGAGACACTTGGTGTGCGACGACTGCCACAGTTGGGTAGATTTTGCCTTATCCGGCTGTACGAAGTCATGGACAGAAACTAAGGAAGAGGGATTCACCTTTCAATGCGTGGGGTGTTGGAAGGTGAAATGTCTGGAGAATGAGGTAGCTAGGTTGGTAGATATTGTGAAGGGGATGGAGATGAGAATCAGCAAGGAGACAGATGGAATGGAGAGAGACGACAGGGATAAAGTTGGGAATACTGTGAGACTGAAGGAGCAGAGTAGTGGCAACAAGACCGAGGAAAGGAGACTGAGAGGAGGGAAGGTGATCGGAGGGGAAGAAAGTGGAGGATCGACGGCAGGAAATGTGACAGGTGTGAAGGTGGCAGGAAAGAAAGTGACCGTAGAGAAAGAGGTAGGAGGGAAAAAGAGACGGGAGAGGAGAGAAGGAAATGCAATGGGAGGAAAGATGACGGGAAGAAAGGAAGTGAGAGTACATGTGACAGAAGAGAAGTCGGGAGGGACGATGACAGGAAGAAAGGTGACAAGAGAAACAGCGTCAGGAAAGAATGGAACGGACGAGATTGTGACGGGAGAGCAGAAGACAGGGGAACAAGATTACAACCAGACAGATGCAAACCGTAGAAAGAGCTACACTGAGGCAGTGATTGAGGGGGCAATGAGGAAAGAGAGGGTGTTTATGGGCGATTCGATTATGAGAAAGACAGATAAGACTCTAAGCGAGGGGGAGGACGTCGTTGTTTGTCTACCGGGGGCTAGGATAGAACATGTAACTGAAAGGGTAGAGAAGGTACTGGGGCATGGCAAGGGAGGGTCTATACTAGTACATGTAGGGACAAATAACGCAGAGAGGGAGGGAACAACTGGGATAGTTCAGAAGTACAGACAGTTAGTGAAGAAGTTAAAGAAGACAAGAGTAGAACAGATTATCCTCTCAGGAATTTTGCCAGTAATGGGAGGAAGGGGGCCGACATATAGAAACTGCAAGAGGATGGCGATCAACGCACTAGTTGAGCAGATGTGTAAAGAAGAGGGGGTGGGATTCGTAGATTTATGGGGATACTTTGTTGGGAGGGAAGATATGTACATGAGAGATGGCCTTCATCTAAGTGGAAAGGGGCAGCAGTTTTCTCAGAGAACTTGCTGCAATCTGTTGACAGTGGGACAGGCTGCATCTATTTAAACTAGATTCGCAGGGGGGATTCACAGAGAAGCCTGAAACTGGAGGCATAGATAAAGACAGCAGAAATAAATCGGCAAGGAACAGCCTGGAAAACTGTTCTGAATCAGGATATGAATGCATTTGTTTAAATGCAAGGAGCATAGTAAACAAAAGAAGTGAACTAAACATTATGGTAGAAGATATTGACCCTCACATAATAGGTATAACCGAATCGTGGGCCACCACTGATATATCAGATGCCGAATTGGGACTAACAGGATATGTAATGTTTAGGAAAGATAGAATAGGAAGAAAGGGAGGTGGAGTTATTTTATATATTAAAGAATCTATCCAGGCTAATGAAATAAAATTAGAAAGAGAAGAAGATTGCGAAGAAGCTGTTTGGTGTAACATAGTTACAGGAAACTCAACGTTAACAGTTGGGTTAGTTTATCGAAGTCCAAACATAAGCATAGAAGAGAATGAAAAAATACAAAACGCTATAAGGTAAGTAAGCAAACGGAACTGTATTATTATGGGGGACTTTAACCATGGGCATATACAATGGAAATCTCTACAGAGTATGGGGAGTGAGGACCACAAGTTTTTAGTTTTAGTACAAGATAGTTTCCTTTCTCAACATGTGCTAGAACCAACCAGGGGAGAGAATGTGTTAGACTTAGTTTTGTCCTCACAGAAAGAATTAGTTGACAATGTCAAGATATGTGAGCCACTGGGGAGTAGTGATCACAACCAGATACATTTTACCATCATAGTAAAATCAGAAAGGAATAGTAAAAAGCAGTATAGGAAAAATTTCCACAAAGGAAGGTATAAGGACATGAGGAAATATTTAGCAAAGATAGACTGGAATAACACACTGAAGAATAAGACAGCAACCGAATGCTGGAATATCTTAAATAGTGAAATTAAGTGCATAGTCGATAAATTTGTACCTTTAAAAAAACAAGGGAAACGGTCTAAAAAGAAGCACTTATCGAAAGAAGCCATTAGAAAAATTAAGTATAAACAAATGATGTGGAAGTCATATAGATATACTGGAAATGATGAAGACTACAACATTTATAAAGAAGCACGTAATCAAGCTACAGCTGAAATTAGAAATTCAAAGAGAAGCTATGAAAAAACAGTAAGAGTTTTTATGCGTATATTCGAAGCCAACAGAAAGTTCAGGATAAGGTCGGTCCTCTAGAAGATAGTGCTGGAAATACAATATCAGAGGGATTCTTAATGGCAGAAGACCTGAATGAGTATTTTAGTTCAGTGTTTACCAGGGAAGATATTAGTTCACTGCCAGTACCAGAGGCTAAGTTCAAGGGGGCAGATTCAGACTATTTAGGACAGTTAGTTGTAACCTCGGAAATGGTAGCTAAGAAAATAAGGGCTATGAAGGATAATAAATCACCTGGAGTGGACGGGATTCCGCCCAAACTACTATTGGAAATTGTAGAACAAATTAGCGTACCGCTTGCAACAGTTTTCAATTTGTCATTAGAAGAGGGAGTGGTTCCTTTAGAATGGAAAGAGGCAAACATTATACCGTTATTTAAAAAAGGTTCGAGAAACAAGTCAGAGAACTATAGACCAGTGAATTGAACATCAGTGATTTGCAAATTATTAGAAAGACTAATTAAAGATCACATGGTGGATTTTCTTGTTAAACATAACTTGATAAACCCATCTCAACATGGGTTTTTAAAAGCGAGGTCATGCTTAACAAATATGTTATGTTTTTTGGAAGACATCACTAGGTGGGTAGATGAGGGATCACCAGTAGATATCATCTATTTAGATTTTCAAAAAGCTTTCGACAAAGTACCACATCAAAGATTACTCCTTAAGCTAAAGGCCCATGGCATAGGAAATGGTATAATAAACTGGATAGAAAAATGGCTGAATGACAGAAGACAACGTGTAGTAGTTGATGGGGAGGCTTCAAACTGGAAATCGGTATTGAGTGGGGTACCACAGGGATCAGTACTAGGACCTATATTATTCTTAATATATATCAACGATTTGGACGATGATATAACAAGCAAGGTGTTAAAATTTGCGGATGATACAAAAGTGTTTAGAAGGATTAAAAGTGATGGAGACAGACAGCATTTACAAGATGATCTTGATAGGTTGATCAAATGGTCTGAAAAGTGGCAAATGCTGTTCAATTTTGGGAAATGTAAATGCCTCCACACAGGTCATGGGAATGAAGAGGTAAAATATAAAATGGGGGGTACTGTTCTAAGTACTACTGTAAAAGAAAAGGACTTAGGGTTAACCATTAGTGCTGATATGAAGGTGTCAGAGCAGTGCGGAATTGCAGCTTCAAAGGGAAATCAAATCCTTGGATTAATTAGGCGAAATATAGAGTATAAGAAAAAAGAATTAATAGTACCGCTGTACAAAACAATAGTGAGGCCTCATTTAGAATATTGTATACAAGCATGGAGGCCATATCGCAAGAAGGACATAGATATGCTAGAAAGAGTACAGAGGAGAGCGACTAAAATGATACCAAATCTGAGGGATCTTAGTTACGAAATACGCCTAAAAGAATGTGGTTTAACAACACTAGAGACCAGGAGATTGAGAGGAGATCACATAGAAGTGTTTAAAATATTGAATGGTTATGAAAATATTGATAGAAACATTTTTTTCTCAGTTAAGAAAGATAGAAGGACCAGAGGACATGAAGCTACATTAGTAAAGGAGCAGTGTAGATTAGATATAAGAAAGTTCTCATTCTCACAAAGGACTGTAAATGAATGGAACAGATTATCTCCTGATTGTGTTGGTGCTAGTAACGTGAATATGTTTAAAAATAAAATCGACACACACCTTAAAAGGGCGGGATACATGTAGATAAAAACTATTGGACTCTCGATAAGCCAAAAGGCTTCCTTGTCCACCTGCCATCCAGAGTAATTTTCTGGATGGCAATCTTGTTAAATTTTGTTAAATCTTGTTAAACATCTCATACTAACATGGTTTCCCAAAGTTCTTCTTCCAGTTCTGGTATCTGTTCATCTCTTATTAGTGTTCTTACTTATACACTGGTATATTCGGTCTATATATCTTCAGTGTGTATGTACACACACACACACACACACACACACACACACACACACACACACACACACACACACACACACACACACACACACACACACACACACACACACACACATATAGTGATAGATTGAAGGATTGAAGTAATAAGAATGTATATGCTAATGTCAGGGAGCACTCTTCTAAAAGCCACTTAAATCTCTCTAATCGGTTCAATAATAGGCGCAATAATAAACAGAACCGGGATTAGTGGTGATAGACAAACAACAACTGGCCAGTATGTTTATACACATAAGTTTGGATATCCTGGCCGAATACACACTTGAATATACAGCTGGCGTTCACATAAGTTTGACTATTAAAACATTGCAATATTATGAATAAATATATTTTTCAATTAATATAAAACATAACATATTTGTTAAGCATCACCTTGCTTTTAGAAACCTTTGTTGAGATGAGTTTATCTTGTTAAACATAACTTAATAAAACAATCTCAACATGGGATTCTAAAACCCTAAAAGGTCATGCTTAACGAATATGTTATGTTTTTGGAAGATAACACTAAGCGTATAGACGAGGAATCACCAGTAGATATCATCTACTTAGATTTTCAGAAAGCTTTCGTCGATATGCCACATCAAAGATTACTGCTTAAACTAAATGCCCATGACATATGAAATTGTATAATTAACTGGATAGAAAAATGGTTGATTGACAAAAGACAACGGATAGTAGTTAATTGGGAGGCTTCAAACTGGAAATCAGTTTTCAACGAATTGGACGATGATATAACAAGCAAGGTTGTTGACATTTATTTTCGGATGCTACAAAAGTGTTTAGAAGGATTAAACTTTATGGAGATAGACAGCATTTACAAGATGATCTTGACGGGTTGATCAAATGGTCTGAAAAGAGGCAAATGTTGTTCAATTTTGGGAAATGTAAATGCCTCCTCACATGAAATTGGAACGAAGATGTACAACATACAATGGGGGGGGGGTGTACTGTATCAAGTACCACTGTGAAAGAAAAGGACTTAGGGTTAACCATTAGTGCTGATGTGGAGGTTTCAGAGCAGTGTGGAATTGCAGCTTCAAACGGAAATCAAAGAAAAAGAACTAAAAGTACCGCTGTACAAAACAATAGTTAAGCCTCAATAACAAATGTCATAGAAGCGTGGAGGTCGTATTGCAAGAAGGACATACATATGCTAGAAATTGTACAGGAAAGAGCGACTAAAATGATACAAAAACTGAAGGATCGTTGTTACGAAATACGCCTAAAAGAATGTGGTTTAACAACACTAGAAACCAGAAGATTGAGAGGAGATCAGATAGAAGTGTTTAAAATATTGAACGGTTATGGAAATATTGATAGAAATATTTTGTCTCAGTTATGAAAGATACAAGGACTAGAGGATATGAAGTTACATTAGTAAAGGAGCAGTGTAGATTAGACATAAGAAAGTTCTCATTTCACAAAGGACTGTAAATAATAGGAACATATTATCTGCTGATTATGTGGGTGGTAATAGCATGAATATGTTTTAAAATAAAATCGACACATACGTCAGAAGGGCGGGATATACGCAGATATAAAGGGTTGGACTCTCGATAAGCATAAGGCTTCCTTGTCCACCTGCCATCTAGATTGGATTCTCTGGGAGGCAATCTTGTCAAATCTCGTTAAGTCTTGTTAAATTCAATTCACAAATGTCTTAAACAACATTGGTACGCAGTAGCGCAGCGGTAAAAAAAGCTCCATCCTCTCGACTGAGAGAACGCGGGTTCGAGTCCTGTGCGGCGGTGTCGAACCTTAGGTAAGTTCATTTACTCTACATTGCTTCAGTTCACTCAGTTGTATGAATGAGTACTTGGCTATAGACAGTGGTGGATATTTGTGTACGAATAGTCTTCACACGCATTAATTGCAGCTTGGCTGAATGCTTCCCAGAAACGTCGAGTTGGTGTTCGATTGAACAGGTCTGTCAGGGAGTAAAGTGTAAAGCGCTTTGAACAGTCCTAGATGCAGTATACCTCAGGTGTTTGGTGCGCAACAGATGCTAAAATTATTTCTTTCCATTCGATAAACACATTACCACTCTAATAATACGCATTTGGTTTGCCTTAATAATTACGTTCAGGTGATGCTCCTTAAAGTCATCTAAATTTATGTTTAGTTGTTTAATGCTAATTGCATGCATCCGGCACTCCAAGTAACTTAAGTAGCCATGTTGATGTCGTGAACAATATCATTCAAATGAGCCCACTGACTAATTATGCTTCAAAAGACAGTAATCCTTCGGACAATCGGTGCATAGAAGCACAACTGAATTATAGTAAATGCGTGTTTTGCGTTGCATCTCTCAAGAAAGAATGTACCCGTGTGTTGCGTTCTTGTAATCAGAATGTTTATATAGTTTATATTGCGTCTTCGGGTGCGAACGAGTATATTATTATGTATTCCCGCTAAATGCCATGAGTATATTTATCATTTAAGTGAACATCAAGGAACTCCTATGAGTAGTCAGATGATGAAGCACCAGGTTGCACGACGAACATATAGAATACTGACAAATATTCTGAAGTATTGACAATGTTTCATATCATTACATTAACGTGCAAATGTGGTGTCGAAGCAATGATAAGTGTATCATTAGCGATACACATTCCATTACAGAACTCAATTGTTTGTTTTCGGGGGGGGGGGGTTTATCTGGCAGAAACACTTGGCCTCCTTACGCCACTGCATACTATTCAAGACAAGGTTTGAAATATATAATAAAGATATTGTGAAGGTCTGAGACAACAATACACTACAAGAGAAAATAAACGATCGACATGTCAAAACCATCGGATAAATTGAGAAGAGTAAAGATGTCAGACAAAATGTTAGACAACAGAAACAAATACGTAAAAAGAAGAATTGTTCGATGATGCAATGTGACCAGATCGCCATAATTAAAGAAGGCAATGTGACCAGATCGCCATAAGTAAAGAAGAACTGTTCGATGATGCAATGTGACCAGATCGCCATAAGTAATGAAGAACACATCGTGAAAAGACGATGAAATAATTGACCCGGAAACAATTCTTTTGGATATACTTATAAGATCGTCAGTGAGATAGCTGCACAGGTTATTTGAAACACAACTTGATACTGCCACAACACTATCGCTTATCTATGTCTTTCTTAGATAAAACACCAGTACTTCATAGCATAAAATATAATGAGTGAATGAATTGGTATAATCAGAAAGTTTACAATGAATCATTAGTATCGCTAATGATATACTTATCATTTCTTCGACACCACAGTAGCACCTGTATATATATATATATATATATATTATATTATTATTATATATATATATATATATACATATATATATATATATATATATTAATTGTATATATATATATATATATATATTATATATATATATATATATATATTATTATTATATATATAATATATATATATATATATATAAAAATACACATATATATATATTACTGTATATATATATATATATATATATATATATATATATATATTTTATATATATATAATAATAATATATATATATGTATAAAATATATATATATATATATATATATATATATATATATATATATAGAGTGTGTTTAATTTATTTATAATTATTTATATTTGAAAGACTTCCGAAAACATGACGGAAATAAGCCCAATTTAAATAGTTTTGTTGCTGGTTTGCAAGTGGCCTACGGTTAGTGCGTCAATCTTCACGTTGCCTTGAAATTACATTTCCATTTCCTACCATTCTGTTTTGTTCAATAAATTATAAACAAAAAATAGAACACATATAAGGTCAAACGTTTTCTCACGACATATAAATTGTCAATTGCATAGAAGAAGTGTATTTAATAAAGTTACGTGTAATATTTCCTTTGTTTGTACCAAAAAAGATAAAGGAAACGTATACTAAATAAAGGAAACTAAATATATTTAGCGTTGCCATTATTCGATAATCTTTTGTTCTGTGTGGTCATAATTGATACCGTCCACAGAAAATATGACGACTATTTATTCCAGCCAGTCAACTGCCCACCTGCCAGGGACGGTGTCCAGATATTGGCGTTGTGACCATCGCGCTGAGGGTGACAACCTCCAAGACATGCCACTGCAGCTTCACGTCACGAGGGCGGACCTTTACGTTTGTACCATCGCCAAACCCAGAGGTTCTCTTCTGTATGTGGGCATCAACATCATTGGAGTAGGCAACATGTCGGCTTCGAAGAAAACTGAATGTGTCATTGGAAGCACAAATAAAAGTCGCTATGCCTGTAATATTCTCATCTGTATCAGCGTGCAGATCTCAAGTGACGACTCGCCGGAAGTACGCTTAACTAGTGAGTATCCGAAAGAAGTAATTATAATTTGGGCAGTCATAACATTGTTGACAAATTTCATGTTAACAATTATTTATCTGTGACATTGTGGGGATGTGTGCGTGCTTTGTGGAGATCAATATATGTTGGTTACAACGAACAATCGCGAGTATTAAAATAACTACCGAATAAGACTGGGCTATAAAAGAAACTAAACGCAATATAATACGTTTTGACAACTTTAGTGATATGCGTTCACTGATTGTGAAAATGAAATAACACACCTTTCCATAGACCATTCCAAAAGTTTAACAAAATAATTGACAGTTATTTGACCAACGCTGCCGTGATGTAGATGAATGCATCATCGTCAAATTTGTTCCCTTAAAAAACACGGGAAACGGTCCAAAAAGAAACACTTATCGAAAGAAGCCATTAGAAAAATTAAGTATAAACAAATGATGTGGAAGTCATATAGACGTACTGGAAATGACGAAGACTACAACATTTATAAAGAAGCACTAAATCAAGCTACAGCTGAAATTGGCTTGTAATATAAAACATGACAGCAAGAGTTTTTATGCGTATGTTCGAAGCAAACAGAAAGTTCAAGATAAGGTCGGTCCTCTAGAAGATAGTGCTGGAAATATAATGTCACAAGGATCAGACTATTTAAGACAGTTAATTGTAACCCCCGAAATGGTAGCTAAGAAAATCAGGGCTATGAAGGATAATAAATCACCTGAAGTGGATGGTATTCCACCCAAACTACTATTGGAAATTGTAGAACAAATTAGCATACCGCTTGCAACAGTTTTCAACTTGTCATTAGAAGAGGGAGTGGTTATTTTAGAATGAAAAAAAGCAAACATTATACCGTTATTCAAAAAAGGTTCGAGAAACAAGTCAAATAATTATAGACCAGTTAGTATAACATCGGTGATTTGTAAATTATTAGAAAGACTAATTAAATATAACATGGTGGATTTTCTTGTTAAACATAACTTGATAAATCCATCTCAACATGGGTTTCTAAAAGCGAGGTCATGCTTAACAAATACGTTATGATTTTTGGAAGATATCACGAAGTGGGTTGATGATGGATCACCAGTAGATATCATCTACTTAGATTTTCAAAAAGCTTTCGACAAAGTGCCACATCAGAGATTACTGCTTAAACTAAAGGCCCATGGCTTAGGAAATGGTATAATTAACTGGATAGAAAATGGCTGATTGACAGAAGACAGCGGGTAGTTGTTGATGGGGAGGCTTCAAATTGGAAATCAGTTTTGAGTGGGGTTCCACGGGATCAGTACTGGGACCTATATTATGCTTAATATATATAAACGATTTGGACGATGATATAGCTAGCAAGGTGTTGAAATTCGCAAATGATACAAAAGTGTTTAGAAGGATTAAAAGTGATGGAGATAGACAGCATTTACAAGATGATCTTGACAGGTTGATCAAATGGTCTGAAAAGTGGCAAATGTTGTTCAATTTTGGGAAATGTAAATGCCTTCACACACGACATGGGAACGAATATGTAGAATATACAATGGGGGGAACTGTACTAAATACTACTGTAAAAGAAAAAGACTTAGGGCTGACAATTAGTGCTGACATGAAGGTTTCAGAGCAGTGTGGAATTGCAGCTTCAAAAGGAAATCAAACCCTTGGATTGATTAGGCGAAATATAGCATATAAAGAAAAAGAAATAATAATACCGCTGTACAAAACAATAGTTAGGCCTCATTTAGAATATTGTATACAAGCGTGGAGGCCATACCCCAAGAAGGACATAGATATGCTAGAAAGAGTACAGAGGAGAGCAACTAAAATGATACAAAAATTGAGGGATCTTAGTTATGAAAAACGCCTAAAAGAATGTGGTTTAACAACACTAGAGACCAGGAGACTGAGAGGAGATCAAATAGAAGTGTTTAAAATATTGAATGGTTATGAAAATATTGATAGAAATATGTTTTTTTCAGTTAAGAAAGATAGAAAGCCTAGAGGACATGAAGTTACATTAGTAAAGGAACAGTGTAGATTAGACGTAAGAAAGTTCTCATTTTCACAAAGGACTGTGAATGAATGGAACAGATTATCTGATGGTTGTGTGGGTGCTAGTCGTGTGAATATGTTTAAAAATAAAATCGACTCATACCTCAGAAGAGCTGGATATATGTAGATAAAAGGCTTGGACTCTCGATAAGCAAAAGAGCTTTCTTGTCCACCTGCCATCTAGAGTTAATTCTCTGGATGGCAATCTTGTTAAATCTTGTTAAACAACGATTATTGCGAGACACTCAAAACAAACATTTGCTATTTCTTGCAGGTAAGCTCATGGCGACACCAATATCGGTTGAATGCCAATACCGAAACATACGAACAACTACTACCAAGAGAACAACACTAAGGACTATAACGAAGAAAGCAACTACGACAACAACACCACTTCCAACAACTACTACTACCAACAACTACTACTACGAAAAAGGCGACAACTACAACTACTACTGCAAAGATAACACCAACGGCTATAACGAGAACGACTGATACAATCCCAAAGACGACCACCTCCCAGTCACCAACAATGAAGGAAACGACAACGTCACCAACAAGTCCAACTATGACCAAAAGAACGACAGCAAAGAAACTTCCGTAACTAAAAAAGACAACAATAAAAATGAAATGTTGTGCCTGTGTGCGTTTTTGTGTGTTTGTGGGTCTGTATGTGTGTGTGTTTGTGTGTGTGTTTGTGTGTGTTTGTGTGCGTGTGTGTGTTTGTGTGTGTGTGAGTGTGTGTGTTTGTGTGTGCGCGTGTGTGTGTGTGTGTGTGCGTGTGTGGGGGGTGGTCTGTGTATGTGTGTGTGTGTCAGTGTGCGCGTTCGCACGCGCCCTAGATGGCACTAAGACTGGTATTACAATAAAAAAAAAGTGAGATATAAAAATATTTGTAAACTTGTCTTTTCTCGTGATATCTTTATAGTTTGAACATGTTTTAGTTTGTTTTCCCCATGCATAGTATTATTTTGTTGATAGGTTATGTAATAACAAATTAATGAATTATTGATGCATATGCTACATACTAGAAATACAATTATCACAGAATTTGCGTGCCTGGATTAATAGTATTGACCAATTAAGTCGATTGTAATTTTGTGAAAGTACGTATATAAATATATGTACGCGCGCACACACACGCACACAAGCACACATGCACAAACACATATACACACGCTTGCTTGCTCGCACTCACACACGCACGCACGCACGCACGCGCACACAGCAATACGTCCTTTTCATTAGATCCTATAATTAACATAATGGTGTTCCGTAGTATACATATTATAAAACTGGTTACCCATTCGAGGATGTTTGAAAACAGCGAACTTCTTTATTCTGTCTAATTGGTTTATTGTTTGATGCAATTATACACAAAACGGAGATCAGTTTTGTGACACGTCTGTCGGCTGTCTAGTGTCTTTGTATAATAACGACGGACACTCATTCCAATTAACAATGTAGTCTACTTGTTGCTATTTGTATACTGCAAGAACACACACACTACGAAGATCTGATCAACTCCGAGGGGCCCATACGAAGGACATCGTGCCAGCTGGAAAATTTCACTAGACAATGAGTTTATGAGGAAATTCCATCATTAAGAAGAATCACATAGTTAAATTAAAGGAGCGTCCCTGTTGCTTTTTCCGGAAGAAAGATCACTCTCAATGAGCGAAATAAATAATAAAAAATTGGTTGCATGATTAAACGCTATAACACAATCTACTAACATGTTTAACGTAGAAGAATACGACAGTTCTTAAAACCATTTTGTTGTGATCATTAAAGTCAGTAAAGTGTGATAATATACTTGCTTCATCTGTTTTTTTGTAAACGAGTATTCTGTTAGTAGCATCGGAACCGAGGGAAACCCCCACCCCGGGTTTGGGAGACATGAGCATATTACATAATACTTTTGATGTGCCTACCTCTTTACCTGTTAAACATAATTTACATTCACACACACATACACAGACACACACGCACGCACACACACACACACACACACACACACACACACACACACACACACACACACACACACACACACACACACACACACACACACACACACACACACACACATTATGCGTTTATTAGCTTATACATATATATATATAAATTTATATATACAGTGTATATACATATATATATACACTATATATATACAAACACACACACAAACATGTATATAGTATGCCTGTTTGTCTCAAATCACAATCGGTGTAGCACATATGAATTATGTATCTGGGGTTAACCAAATCAAAATCTTCTTCTTCTATTCTTCTTTGTGTTCGTCGTCGTCGTCGTCTTCTTCTTCCGGAGACTAGAACATATTTTGCCCCATGTGCTCTTATCCAACAACTTAACTCCCCCCATATTCAACAACATCCGTTGCTCTTGCTATTATCATGCTGCGGCCAATCCTGCCAACTTAATTAATTATGTTAATGTCGCAAACAAGCGGTGTTTCTAAATATAAGTTATTATTTAAATACGTGTATACATATAAACGAGCAGCTTTGCTTGTGTCAGAGAGTTGCATGTCTCTGAAGAAACATTGAACAGTCTTTGTGTTGCATCCTATTAGAGGTACGTGGAGAAAATGACTCGCTTAGATGTCGATTTGCTAAATGCAGCGTTTTATAAGTTTTTTTTTATTATGCACTTAATTATGCATTGGAGGACATATATCAATATGTATAAAATGGCATTTTCTTGGTTGATTAGGCGCGTTCCCGTCTAGTAATTTTATAAAATTTAAATTTAGTGTCATGTTGTACTTGTTCACAGTAACGTTTAAAACGTTGTATGCATTAACATTAACACTGAGAGCTTTTAGTTTTAATTAAGCATTATAGGTGAGCATGCAATGTAATGTTACGTAAATGTTATATTCGAATTTTATAGATACCACAATCTAGTTTAATGTTGTATTGAAATCAGGAAGCATTTTGCCAGTAAACGAGGACAAAAAAAACAACAATACTGTAGGTTAACTATCAGGAAGTGGAAGTAATCACCTATCACATAAAATTATAAATTGATGAAACAAATTGTCTGTATATTATGTAAATATTAGCAGCCTGAATCAGAAGGTTGTACTACACGTTCACAAACAAATATTAAACTCCCAATACGTCAATGGCTTCACAATCTACATGTCATCTGCATGGGCGTTTTTATCTGGATGACAATTTTTTTAAATTGTATTTTATGTTGTCATTCCGGTTACTAGTTCAATTTTCATGTTCAACCGAAACTCAAAAATTATCAGATAATTGGGAAATTTAATTTTTTTATTACTATTTAGTCTCTGCAAACGGAATTATTTAATAAATAACAGTTATTGACGAAATATGAAGGGTACTGGCGAATTAAACCAAACAACGAAGGGATAAGACAAAGCAAGACAAACCTAAAGCATGAAGTCGACAATGAATGGTACAGGCGAACTATACCTAACAATTGGATAAGAAAAAGGCAGCTGGACAACAATAAAATATGACAATACATAACATCAAAGCACGACGTACTGTGTTGAAATAATACAACATTATCACGCAATATGATTATAGATATTGTTTCTGTCAATAATGTTTTTGTTGTTGTTGTTGTTGTAGTTGTAGTTGTTGTTGTATATGTTGTTGTATATGTTGTTGTATATGTTGTTGTTGTTGTTGTTGTTGTTGTTGTAGTTGTTGTTGTAGTTGTTGTTGTAGTTGTTGTTGTAGTTGTTGTTGTAGTTGTTGTTGTTGTTGTTGTTGTTGTAGTTACGGCTGCTACTACTGCTACTGTTTTTATATACTGTTGTCGTTAATAGGACTCATAAACATGAACGAATGGATACGAACGGACGTCGTATTGTTCCTGCTGTGCTCGGGCGTGGTCGCAGCGTGGTTTCGTTCATGTATGTAACATTATTGGACTTGTTGCCTTAACGTAGCTTTGTTTACGTAAAGCACATTACACAACTTGCAAATTAACACAGAACATGTCAACTGCTAACGACAGAGTAGCCAGCTTTTTAGTTGGGCAAGTATAATTTGATATAATTAATTATGTAATTAATGTGATACTTGAATTTGAAGTTCATCATGCTGCATAGTATAAATCGTTTTTATTTTATAGTTTTGACAGTCATTTTACCTTTCTCTCGTGGTGCTTCGACAACTTTCGTTTGTGTTCGTCAGATTATTCCGCCACCTGACCTAATAATCTGATTAAAATAGCGGTATAACGGGTCGAACGTACACCCGTGCCAAAAATTGGTCCTTATACAAGGCGTGTGCGCGCAAAGGACGTCTGCACGACCTAACCCCTTTGACGTCTGACGGTCAATTATGTTGTCGTGTCAGGTGTACGGCATAAGGCTCCGTGTTTTACAATCTGTATTTTCCTATTCTTGTCATTGTATTCCTGCAAACAACTGCACTCCACAATGCACACGTACATATATGTTTGTCATATATAAAATAAACGTAAGAGGTTAAAATTAAACGTATTTGTAGCGCAAAAAAAAGAGTAAATGGCACGCTTACTTATGGCACGATGACCCGTTAACCGGAAAACCATCAAAACATCACGAGAAAACTATAATGGGCCATTACAGTATATTATTGTATCAAAACTAAACAATATAAAATATACAAGTGTGTTTATTTCAGCCAAAGAAGAACCTTCCTTATGTTCTGGACGCTTGAGCGATGTCAGAGAACATACCCTCTCGATGCCGACGACTGCGTTAAAGACGTGCAAGTGTCATGTCTCCAACAGAATTTGCACCTTCACATTTATCATTGACGTCGAGCAGCGTGGCAGATCACCGCGTGTGTGCATATCACCTGTTGGCCAGGCGATACATTCGCCGCTCAATAAACGTGTTTGTGTCAGCGGACGTGACAATCAAGGGCACTATTTACGGAGCCGGTACGTCTGCATCACGCCGCTGATAGATAATAACGGAGTGTTCGAAATCAACTTTTATGGTGAGTGTCCATGGTGAAACAATTTTGTTCTGGTGAAACATCGTAAGGTTATCTTGAGCAAATTAAGTGTGTGTGTGTGTGAGTGTGTGATTGCGAAACTTCTTGACTGCAAGCGTGCGTGCGTGTGTGTATTTGTTTATTTGTAAATGTATGTATGTATGTATGTATGTATGTATGTATGTATGTATGTATGTATGTATATATGTTTGTGGCTACGTGTATTTGTCGACGTATGTGCTTTAGTGAATGTTTAGATGTGTATATGTATGTATGAAGACAAATCATAAAACTTTTTATTTATTACTCTGATGTAATCGTTTCTGTTATATTCTCTGTTCTTTTCAGAAGGTTATTTGAGACATAATCCGCTCCCTATTGATTGTCAAACAACTACTACAACAACATCAACAACTACGACAACAAAACGAACGACTACGACAACAAAACGAACAACTACGACAACAAAACGAACAACTATAACAACAAAACCAACAACTACGTCAGCAAAACCAACAACTACGACAACCAAACCATCAACTACGACAACAAAACCAACAACTACGACAACAAAACCAACAACTACTACAACAAAACCAACAACTACAACAACAAAACAAACAACTACAACAACAAAACCAACAACTCCGACAACAAAACGAACAACTACGACAAAAAACCCAACAACTACGACAACAATACCAACAACAACAACAACAACAACAAAAAGAACAATTACGACAACAAAACGAACAACTACGACAACAAAACCAAGAACTACGACAACAAAACCAACAACTACGTCAGCAAAACCAACAACTACGACAACCAAACCATCAACGACGACAACAAAACCAACAAATACCACAACAAAACCAACAACTACCACAACAATACCAACAACTACAACAACAAAACCATCAATTACGACAACAAAACCAACAACTACGACAACAAAATCAACAACTACGACAACAAAACCAACAACCAAACCGTCAACTACGACAACAAAACCAACAACTACGACAATAAAACCAACAACTACGACAACAAAACCAACAACTACGACAACAAATCCAACAACTACGTCAACAAAAACATCAACTACGACATCAAAACCGACAACTACGATAACAAAAACAACAAATACGACAATAAAAACAAGAACTATGACAACAAAGCCCACAATTACGACAACACAACTAACAACTACTACAACAAAACCAACAACTACTACAAAAAAACTAACAACTACAACAACAAAACCAACAACTACGTTAAGAAAAACAACAACTACGACAAAAAAACCAACTACTATGTCTACAAAACCAACAACTACGACAACAAAAACAACAACTACGACAACTAAACCAACAACTACGACAACAAAACCAACAACTACGTCAGCAAAACCAACAACTACTACAAAAAACCCAACAATTGCGACAACAAAACCAACAACTACGACAAGAAAACTAACAACTACTACAAAACAACGAATAACTGCGACAACGAAACGAACAACTACGACAACGAAACCATCAACTATGACAACAAAACCAACAACTACGACAACAAAACCAACAACTACGACAACAAAACCAACAACTACAACAACAAAACCAACAACTACGACAACAAAACCAACAACTACTACACAAAAACGAACAACTACGATAACACAACCGACAACTGCGACAACAAAACCAACAACTGCCACAACAAAACCAACAACTACAACATCAAAACCAACAACTACGATAACAAAACAAACAACTGCTACATTAAAACCAACAACTACGACAACAAAACCAACAACTACGACAACAAAACTAACAACCACGGCAACGAAACCAACAACTACGACAATAAAACCAACAACTAACTGTATAAAACTTACACCTAAATCCACAAAATCAACAGCTACATTAAAAACACCGGTAACAAAAACGAATAAGAGAACTACAAAGAGACACTCAAAGTCGGTCAACCAAACGGTGTCTACTATTACTGCTACAACTACTGCTGAGAAACCAACAACCCCAATACCTTCATCAGCATTATCGTCGACAACAACAACAATGACAAAGACACTAACTACCGCAACACCCAGCCAACCACCACGACCTACGACAACACCCAGCCAACCACCAAGACCTACGACAACACCCAGCCAACCACCACGACCTACGACAACACCCAGCCAACCACCACGACCTACGACAACACCCAGCCAACCACCACGACCTACGACAACACCCAGCCAACCACCACGACCTACGACAACACCCAGCCAACCACCACGACCTACGACAACACCCAGCCAACCACCACGACCTACGACATCACCTCTTAAAACTCACACAACAGCAGCTTCTGCAACAAGGACAACATCAAAGACATCAAACCAAAATGAAGACATACTGATACCAACGACGATGCCGCTTGTCCCGCAAACACGATCTGGATACACTGACGAACCAACGAGCAAGAAACTGGACATCCCTTTCACCAATGTCACTTCACGCTCAGATAATGTTGATGCATTCTACGGAACTACAACTGCCGTAATAAATGACAGCACAGAAACACAAGAAGTAACAGCCAGAGACGCCAGAACTGCAGGTTCCCCGAATGATGTCACTAGAGGCACTCTGGTCTACCTGGTGACAAGGCCGGTGATCTCAGAAAGGTCGGTCAGTCTCACCTGTCGGGTGGTGTCAGGTGAGTCAGTGTCGTCATTTACCCCTTTCCCTATGTCATGTGATTCGACGCTGCTACACAGTATTCACCCTCAGTGGTTAGCCGTGTATCAATCAAAACAAGCGGATTTTGTTTAGCGATCTTATCAAGTAATTCACACATTACCGAGGTAGTTTCCTCAGTCTTATAGTCTTTGTGTGCGCAAGGTACAACAAATGTTTACGTGTAATTTGGCTTTAAGCAACAACTAGAGTACGCAGTGCCTGTATAGCTATATTTCGGTATTTTGTTTTCTGTGCGGATGTATGCGTGGATGACGTTTGATAGAATACTTTCTAAATGTTGATTTATGTTACAGGATCCCTTCTTGCTATAGGCGTGGTCCTGTCAATGATCAGTTGTACCGCTGCGATTGTCTTCGTAATCACCAGGTGAGGTTCCGTGCGTTCTAGTTGCACCACGTTCCCTTATGCCTACACGTACTTATACATAAGCACACACGTTTCCCACATATAACCGTATGGGTGCATCAGTGGAATCTCCGTATCCAGAGTAAATACTGGCAGTATAATATATATATATATATATATATACTGAGTGTTGACACTGAGTAACTACATCGACTCACCTGACATCACCTGAGGGTTGACGCTGAGTAACTACAGCGACTCACCTGACACCACCTGAAGGTTGACAATGAGTAACTACACTGATTCACCTGACACCACATTTATTATTGACATCACCTGAGTGTTGACACTGAGTAACTACATCGACTCAACTGACATCACCTCAGGGTTGACGCTGAGTAACTACATCGACTCACCTGACACCACCTGAAGGTTGACAATGAGTAACTACACCGACTCACCTGACACAACTTATATATATATATATATATATATATATATATATATATATAGGGTCAAGAGTGTAGACGTACTGCGTAGGTATCATATTGCTATCAATGTGTTCTTATAAATGTGGGAATTTGTAGGAATATCGAAGTAGATTTAATAAACGAAGATGGGATATGATAACTTATTCAAATAATGTACTTCATGGCTGCTCCTGGGAATATCATAACAAATTAGTTGTTATGCTACATACGCTGCGATACGCTTCGTTAACAATATTTAATAAGATTTAACAATATTGCGTCCCAGAGAATTAACTCTAGATGGCAGGTGGACAAGGAAGCCCTTTTATTTACGTGTATCCCGCCCTTCTGAGGTATGTGTCGATTTTATTTGTAAACATATTCACGCTACTAGCACCCAAACAATCAGTAGATAATCTGTTCAATTCATTTACAGTCCTTTGTGAAAATGACAACTTTCTTATATATAATCTACACTGCTCCTTTGCGAATGTAACTTCATGTCGTCTAGTCCTTCTTTCTTTCTTAACTGAAAAACTAATATTTTTATTAATATTTTCATAACCATTCAATATTTTAAACACTTCTATCTGATCTTCTCTCAATTTCCTGGTCTCTAGTGTTGTTAAACCACATTCTTTTAGGCGTATTTCATAACTTAGATCCCACAGTTTTTGTATCATTTTACTTGCTGTCCTCTGTACTCTTTCTAACATATCTATGTCCTTCTTGCGATATCGCCTCCACGCTTGTATACACTATTCTAAATGAGGCCTAAATATTGTTTTGTATAGCGGTATTATTAGTTATTTTTCCTTACACGCTATATTTCGCCTAATTAATCCAAGGATTTGAAGCTGCAATTCCGCACAGCTCTGAAACCTTCATATCAGCACTAATGGTTAACCCTAAGTCATTTGCTTTTATAGTATTTCTTAGTATAGTACCCTCCATTATATATAGTCTACCTCTTCGTTCCCATGTCCTGTGTGGAGGCATTTACATTTCCCAAAATTGAACAGCATTTGCCACTGTTCAGACCATTTGATCAACCTGTCAAGATCATCTTGTAAATTTTGTCTATCTTCATCACTTTTAATCCTTCTAAACACTTTTGTATCATTCGCAAATTTCAACACCTTGTTTGTTATTTCATCGTCCAAATCGTTTATATATATATATTAAGAATAATAGAGGTCCTAATACTGATTACTGTACAACCCCACTCAATACTGATTTCCGGTTTGAAGTCTCCCCATCAACAACTACCCGTTGTCTTCTGTCAATCAGCCATTTTTCTACCCAGTTAATTATACCATTTCCTATACCATGGGCCTTTAGTTTAAGCAGTAATCTTTGATGTGGCACTTTGTTGAAAGCTTTTTGAAAATCTAAGTAGATGATATCTACTGGTGATCCCTCGTCTACCCATTTAGTGATATCTTCCAAGAAACATAACATGTTTGTTATGCATGACCTCGCTTTTAGAAACCCATGTTGAAATGGGTTTATGCAGTTGTGTTTAACAAGAAAATCCACCATGTGATCTTTAATTAGCCTTTCTAATAATTGGCAAATAATCGATGTAAAACTCACTGGTCTGTATTTCTCTGATTTGTTTCTTGAACCTTTTTTAAAAAACGGTATAATGTTTGCTTCTTTCCATTCTAAATTAACCACTCCCTCTTCTAATGACACATAGAAAACTGTTTCACGCGGTACGCTAATTTGTGTTACAATTTCCAATAATAGTTTTGGCGGAATCCCATCCACTCCAGGTGATTTATTATTGTTCATAACCCTTATTTTCTTAGCTACCAATTCCGGGGTTACAATTAACTGTCCTAAATCAGCCCCCTTGAACTAAGCCTCTGGTACTGGCATCTTCCCTGGTAAACATTGAACTAAAATACTCATTTAGGTCTTCTGTCATTAAGAATCCCTCTGATATTATAATTCCAGCACTATCTTCTGTAGGACCGACCTTATCCTGAACTTTCTGTTTGCATCGAACATACGCATACAAAACTTGTACTGTCATGTTTTATATTATATGCTAATTTTTGTTCATAGCTTTTCTTTGAATTCATAACTTCAGCTGTAGCTTGGCTAAGTGCTTCTTTATAAATGTTGTATCTTCATTATTTCCAGTACGCCTATATGACTTCCACATCGTTTGTTTGTACTTAATTTTTTAATGGATTATTTCGATAAGTGTTTCTTTTTGGACCGATTCATTGTCTAACAACGAAGGATTCTCTGAGGAACACTTGTTAGTGGTTTTAGTGCGTTTTTATCTTCAATTTGAATCGACTTTTATCGGGTCGTTTAACCTGAGATGTGAGCGACGGAAGCACCTCATCTAACCGGCAACCGGTTTATTCGGCGCCTGGACCTGTATTTGATCTGCAGGAGCTTGGCGTTGTCACGATCGTTGCTGCTCGAACTAAGACAATGTTGGCAGTCGGCTGCCCATCCGTGGACAACAACGATAGCTGCACTCAATCTGCGCCGACCACCGACCAGACGCCGGGTTGAGAAGATGATCCCGGCACACAACAAAGGTGCCAAGCAGGTGGCACATGGCTGGTGCGGTCAGCAATGTCACGGGTGAGGTGAGCCATGTATACAAACAATCAGGAGTGAACATATGTCAAACATAATACAATGAGCGACACCGCCGTCTTATCCGAAGTCTGTCTGTAACGTGAACAATTCGGTCCGCACCATCCTGGCACTGATGAACACCCGATCAGTTCGCGACAAAGCCGAAGTCATTTGTGATTACATCAGCGAATGCGATTTTTTTAATATAATTTGATGCCTGAGACATGGCTTCCACATACGTCCTTACTCCCAGCGAATACAAATTCCGACGAGGCGGGGGTGTTGGGGTAATGTTTAAGACGTCATACCAGCTATGCTCAACGACGCCAATACCAGGCCAGTCGTTTGAGGGTATTGAAGTTGTATTGCATCACGGTCGCGCAGCGTCGATCATACGAGTGTTTACGGTATATCGACCATCTTCGTCTACACGGAAGTCTACGCCATTCCGTTTATTCATCGATGAATTCAGTCGTGTTCTAGAACATGCAACCACACATCAGACTGAGTGTGTTATTGTCGGTTATTTCAACGTGCATTACGGCGATGATCGTACTGGCGATGCTCGCGATCTCACTGACCTTCTCCGTAAGACTTGATTTCCAACAGCACGTGACTGAACCGACCCATGTGAGTGATCACATCATTGACCTCGTGATAACACGAATCACGTCCGATTGTATCGTATCTGCCGCATCAGTTGAAACTCTGTTAACTGACCATCTCACTAACCTAACAACCTCGCGACTGCTAACCGACCCTAGCAACAGCATCGATGAAGTGTCTCTTCAATACAACACTATTATGGCAGATTTGGTCACCAAGCATGCACCGCTCACCAGTCGTGTTATCACCATCCGCCCCAAGACACCCTATTACAACAGTCAGCTGTCAGATGCGAAAGCCAAACTTCGGCGAGAGACACGGCTAGTTGTGCATAGAAACATTTTCACAACTATGCGAGACCTCTACAAAAACAACTTATATCGGCAAAGTCCACGTTTTACTGCAAAAAAATCCAAGAGTCTGCCCGTGACACGAAAGCTATGAACCGATTCACGAATGAAATCACCGTACGCAAACAACCACCAATGCTTCCCGAATGCAACGGCTCGCATAAGGATTTGGCGGAACGTTTTCATGTATATTTCTTCGAAAATATTAAGAAGATCCGCCGTACACTGAATCACCGTCACGCGCCACCACCGTTACTGCCAATCGACAACACTCATAACCACCTTTGTACTCTGCCATCATTAACACCGACAACAGCCACAGCTATTGTTCGACTAGTGAATAAATCCCCTTGCAAATCTTGGTCGAGTGCACTGCTGAAGACAAACATCGATATCATCTCACCAATTCTGGCGAATATCATCAATCTGTTACTGGAATCTGCGACGGTACCATCTGAATTTAAACATACGCAGGTCACGCCACTGCTTAAGAAGACTGGGGTTGATTGAAATAACTTTACGAACTACCGCCCTATATCCAATCTCAGCTATGTGTCAAAGTTGTTGGAGAGGCATGTCGCGGCTGACCTGCGGCGCTACGTTGATGAAAACAAACTGCTTGACCCGTTCCAGAGCGCGTATCGTCGGCAGAGCAGCACCGAAACAGCACTCGTACATATTCACGACGATACCACGCAGGCACTCGACCGTCTAAAAGAAGTAGTACTCATCCTTATTGATCTTACTGCTGCTTTCGACACTGCGGACCACGCTATACTACTCGGGCAAATGAAATCCATCGGCGCTGGTGTGGGTAGCATCTTACTTGCAGGGCAGAACACTGGTCACAATATACTGTATGTCAATCACTGCCATATTCGCGAAACATCGCTTGAAATACCACATGTACGCCGTTGACACTCAACTCTATGTCGATTCCCCACGTGATCAACCCTGTGACGCAGACAATGCTACCCGCTGTATCGAACAATGCACCATCTTCATAAAACGTTGGATGGCGAACCACCAACTGTTACTAAACGAGGCATAGACCAAGAAAACTGTCTTCTACGCACATAACATCAAAATGCCACCTGCGATTACGAGAATCGGCGTGTGTGGGTGTGACATAACGCCTCAGCCGAGACATCGACGTCTTATTGGACAGTGGGATGGATATGTCGGTGCAAGTTGTTTGTACGTGTCAGACGGCACATTTCCAGCTGCACAACATTGCCAAGATACAGCATTGCCTGACCGTTGATGCATATAAAACATCGTTCATGCTGTAGTGACCTCAAAGCTGGACTACGAAAATGCGGTGTTGTTTGGCATCAACGAGCGATTTCTACAGAAATTGCAACGGGTGCAAAATTCAGCGGCGCGTGTAATAAAGCAGCAACGACGCTGAGATGACCTCCACATCACGCCTGTGTTGATTGCACTACACTGGTTGCCCGTTCGATGGCGTATAACATACACAATACTGGTGTTTACGTTCCGAGCGATGCACGACCTCGTTCCCGAATACATCGCTGACATGATTGTTGAATACACGCCGGGCCGCCAGCATCGCTCCACCGGAAGCCGTCTCCTGAGAGTACCCCGCCACAATTTAGAACGATATGGTCGGCGTGTTTTTTAGTAACGGCACCGCGCCTGTGGAATGATCTACCGGACTGTCTGCGCCTGATAGACTCCCTTGAACATTTTAAGTCACATTTGAAAATATATAATTTTAAAGCCGCATTTGTTGACTAATTGTAATATGTAATATATTGAATTTATCTTAGTCATATTTATAGTTTTTTCAATATTAATTTATTATCTTATTTTATTATTAATTATTGACTTATTATCATATTTTATTATTAATTTATTAATTTACTTTACTATTAATTGCAGGCGTACTTCACTAGATATTATAGATAAGTTAGGCTTATACAGTACGAGTTTATATTAGTCTTACATTTTTTACATAATATTTTACGTACCTTATGTAATATGTTTACCGTGTAAGTTTGAACAATTGTATGTTTATATTTAAACTATGTTATATTTTTATGCGCCTCTGAGCAGAATTATATTCCGGATATACGGCGCTTTATGAATAAAATTATTATTATTATTATATACGAAAACATATGCAATCAGCATTATGCAGTTTGAATATGAGCATGTAATCAATTAACAGGACACAGGATTGATATAATAAAATACTGAATCAGTAGTATACAGATTGGATATGTCAAAATTCTCAATCAATATTAGACATTTTGGATATCAGAAGGTACCCTATCTTTTGGTTGGATATAAATATGTATTCGTTCAACATAATACAGGTTGTGTATGCGAAACTAATCAGTCAGCATTCCATTGGTTGGATACGAGGAACTCGCACACACACACACACACACACACACACACACACACACACACACACACACACACACACACACACACACACACACACACACACACACACACACACACACACACACACACACACACACACACACACACTCGCACACACGCACACACACTCTCTCTCACACACACACACCCACACACAACCACGCAAATATGGTTGTATCATAAAACACACACAAATGCCAATCCAATTACAATTAAAATTCCGAATTTCCCGAGAAAGCTCTTTAAAATGTTTCAGACGTAGACGACACATCCTGGAAATAACAAGCGTCGGAGAAATGTCACCAGCAGAAGTGTGAAAGGACTGCTTTCTACGTGTCACACGGTGATTTCGTGTTCCATGTACAAGGCAGATATGCATGGACTTCAAATAACTGAGAACACATCGTTTGACAGTGAACAATACCTACGCATCATATTGGATCAACTTGTTCTCAGTTGAATGGCTTACGTATTTTAATGGAACATGCATAATGTTGGTCACATACATTACTGTGTGCAATTGTACAACCGTTGAATGAGGAGTAGCGTTTGATGAAACCATGTCACCCATGCCAACTACGAATACAAAACACATTATTTTCTAAATTGGCCGTTTGTTATGTACACTCTGAAACTATTCGTTTGTTTGACACATCAGTTTATAAAAAAGTAATAACAAGTAAAGGTAAATTCTTAAATAGCCCAGTATCCAGTCCACAGGACTGTTCAAATCGTTTTACACTTTACTCCCCGGCAGACACGTTCAATATGTTTAGGGAGTATAACATTATATAATGTTCTTCCCTTGTTGTGCTCATTATGTTATTATATATGATTTGTCTTAATTTGATTTGTATTGTATGTATTGTAATGAGTTACAATACATTTGACTTGAATTTAATCGAACACCATCTAGACATCTCTGGGAAGCATCCATCCACGCTGCAATTAATGCACGAAGGTTATTCGTACACAAATGTCCACTATTGTCTATAGATAGGTACAAATTCATACAGCTGAGTTTACTGGAGCAACTTAGAATGAACGAACTTGCCCAAGGTTCGACGTTCCAGGTGTCCGAAGGTTTAGTCACTGCACCTCTGCAATATAACGCAAGTAGTTATAATGTGGTTGTGGGTACGGGTCACGACCCCAGATCAAAGGAAAATTGGCAAAGATCAAAGGTTTTCGTGTTTTTATTAGTCAACAAGTTTTGGTGCAGAATGGAATGTTACTTATAAAAACAGCTTACTTATAAAAAAGGTTGATTGATGGGCCACCCAGAAGTGTTCAAGAGAGTTTGCTGACATCTAGTGAATAACTAGTTAATTAAGTAATTAGTCATTAATTAGCAACTAAGTAGTGAGCAGTTTATTGTTATATGAGTGAGGCAGGAAAGCGTCATATCTAGTGAAGTACGCCTGCACTTAGTTTTTAGTCGGCTGCTGGGTACGCCTGCACTTAGCTTGTATCAGTTGGCGGCTGGCGGCGCTGGAAGATCAGCGAGGTTATTAGTTGGCCTACTCGTCTCGACTCACGGCCAAATTGGATATCGTATGACGGCATTATTCGGTAGTGGTGAAAATATGTTGGCACTTTTATAGCTGTAATGAATTTGGCTGTGCGTTAGGCGGGCGAAGTGCAGCACAATTTATAATGATAAAGTTGGCTGCGCGGTGTATTTTATAACGCTGGATTATTATTGTGTAGGCGCTTGGCAGTGATTCTTTGGCTGCGCGGTGCGGTAACAGCTGTCACTTGTGTGCGCATTAGTTGGAATATAGACAAATGCTGCGGTTGTTGGATTATTACCATTGCGCTGATAAATAATTAGGCTGTTGAATGGATATTTCGCTATGCTGTATTGGCTGTATTGTGATCGTCTGTATGAGAAGCGCGGCGCATTTTATAACGCTGAATTATTATTATTGTGTAGGCGCTTGGCAGTGATTCTTTGGCTGTCGGTGGTAATAGCTGTCACTTGTGTACGCATTAGTTGGAATATAGACGAATGCTGCGGGTGTTGGCTTATTACCATTGCGCTGAAAAATAATGAGGCTATGCTGTTTTGGCTGTATTGTGATCGTGTGCAAGGAGACATAAGAAAGGAAACGGTGAGAATATATATTTTATTACGTTCACAGTAGGGTTTATCCTGGCCGTCCATGAATAGCAGGGGTTCCCCCTATGTTGCGAATCCGATGGCACTGGGCCAAATCCGTGTCGTCCAGGTGGAGTCGGAGGGAAGGGATTGTCGGGGTAGCCGTGGACTGAAAGGTGTCGGGGTAGGGGTGGTGCAAATGTTCGAGCACGTCCACGGCTCCGTGCAAAAAGATTATACGTGAAAGAAGTGTCAGTGTGGACGGGCTCGTGAATCGGTGATGTTGGGCGTGCGGGCTCGTGAATCGGTGATGTTGGGCGTGCGGGCTCGTGAATCGGTGATGTTGTTGGGCGTCTTTGCCTCCCGAGTACGGCTAATGTGGGAAGATCAGGCGGTGGTGAAGAAATGATGACACGGCGAGTGGGCGAAGCGTGTGTTGGGTCGGCGGCGGCTTGGTGGCGAGTGGGTGAAGTCTGTCGGTCGGCGGCGGCTCGGTGGCGAGTGGGTGAAGTCTGTCGGCAGGGGGGCTGAACGACGTGTAGACACGTACCACGTCCGATCGAATACTCTTTATGAACAAGTCCGGGGGGTGTTACGAATATGTGGCGTGTGTATCTGTAAAATATAACAGATTGTTAGTTGGATGCGTCGGTAGTGGCGGGCCCAATAAATAGAACGCCACGTCCATTCTCGCAAGGGGTCATATCCATAACAATCATGTCGGTTTGAAGGATTCCGGGCGGTGGAACGAAACCGTTTCGTTTGGATGGAACCATAAGGGTTGTTCCTCGACCCACGTGAAGCGTTTCAAAGCCCATAGTTAGGCGTATGTAAATAAAAACATTGTTAGTTAGTGACGTTGAAGGAAAGCAGTTATAGTTATAGTTGTATGTTATAATATCAGTTATAGTAAGATAAATTGTAGTTATTTGAAGGAAAGCCGTTATAGTAAGGAATATAAATGTTATTTGAAGGAAAGCCGTTATTTTAGTTAGTATCGTTGAAGGAGGAAACGTATAGAATCGTACCTTTCTCCTGGTCGTTGGGGGGCGTTATTATTCATGGCGCTCGCTTGTGCGTGTTCGTCGTTGTTGCTCATTGTGTGAAATGACGCGCACTTGTTTTCGCGGTGACTGTAGGCGTTGTTTTTGAGGCCTGACAATTGACACGTAGGCGGCTGCCTTACATAAGCGGCTGACGTCACTGGTTACATAAGGGCGCTTATGTAACTGTTATATGTGCATAAAACCGTAATAAATAGTGAAATGCGTAAACTAAACGGTCTATAATACAAAGTAGGGACTGGAGAATCGTATGGTAAACTTATATTAGAAAATAAAAGCGACGTTCCGTTTGTGCACTAATGTGACCGAGAGTTTTTTCAGTTTTAGTAACCTTGTAAGAATCGGCTGGTTTCTGGTGCGCGTGCGCGAGCACACGGTAGCTATGCGCAACGCTAATATAAATAGGGGCGGACGAGAACGCCTATGTATTTGCTTATTGTCGGTGTGGTAACTTTGTGTGTTGTTGCCGTTGCAGAGCATCGTTGTTGTTGACATCATGGTGCCGCCTGTTCAAGGAGAGCCAAAGAAAATTAGAAAGCCGAAGGTAGCCGGCGTAGCGGCTGAGAGTTCGAGAGCCCCTGTAGCGACTGCCACGTCGGCGTTCCTGGGCGAAATGAAAGGTCCTGCAGCGACTGCCACGTCGGCGTCTGTGACCTCGCCCAGTCTCGACGCGTCCTTGGTGAGTTTATTCGCGCCGAATGTGGTAACTCTGAGAGAGTTTCTACAGGCGACGGATGGCGTATATAAGATTTCTACACCCGTGAAAATCGTCGGAGTCGCATGGCACTATGGTGTGCGCGGTGCACGGAGTACAGGTGAAGCCGAAAACTTATTTTTCGGTGCGCACCCTGGTGGAAGGAGCCGGGGGCGATGATGATGATGATGTGGGTATTTCGCTTACACTATTTGACGAAGCGATGTCGTTGCTCGACGATTACGATTCCGAATATTTGGCCGACATGATGCCAGAGAAGCTGCGAGACACTGTTTTAGCGACCCTAGTCGGTACAATCCTGGAGGTAACCGTGCAAAAGGTCGTATGGGGTGGAATTCTGGACACGTACAATGTCCGGAGTGTGAGTGTTATCTCGAAGGCGAGTGAATAAAGCGCGCGTTCACCCTTGAATGACTAATAACGCCTGGCTTGTTGCTGCTGTAGGATGCTGTAATTTCCGCCGCTTTATTCAACCCCGAGAAGGAGGCATCGCCCCCTGCCGAGAAGCGCGCCAATTCGGAAACGCTGATTCGCCTGCCTTCGTACACTGATGAAGATTCGCAGTTCATGCCCCCGACCGAGAAGTGCGCCAGAATCGACGCAACGTATCCACTGAAGAGGGAAACGCCGATATATCGGCCTTCGAACATTGAAGATACGCAGTCCTCGCCGGTACCGTCCCCGACGTACGCTACATTGTATCCGGTGGTGCCACGTCTGGAGGTCGTGTACGTGTCATCGGACGACCTTATGCCGTGGGCTGGCGCCAGCAACGAACGAGACGAGCCGGTGATCGTGGGCGCCGGCCAACCCGACCTGGAGTGGCGCCTCATACATTCGTTTGCCGGACGCCAACGTTGTATGATGAATACACTCGCCGAGTTAATCGGCGAAAAGGTGATGGAGAGTGCGCGGCAAGATTGTGGTGAGTGCAGCAATAACTGCTAAGAGAGCGTGTCTCGATGCTGTGGCGTGAAGAGAACTTACTATGAACATTAACAATTATGAACATTAAATGCTTACCCTGTGGCGCATATGTAGCGCAGTTTATTTTCACCACGCTGCTGAATAGGTGAAGAGAGAACTTTAAATGCTTACCCTGTGGCCTACATTATATAGCGCAGTTTATTTGCATCAAAAGAAAGAACATTAATGCTTACCCTGTGGCATAAAGCCTTACATGTATAGCGAACACACGCAATGCTGTGGCTACGAACATTATATTTACCCTGCTGTGGTATAAAGCCTTACATGTATAGCGCCGTTGGCGATGAAGCTGTGGCATCAAGTGCCGATTATTTTTCCTGTGGCATCAAGCCTTACATGTATGTAGTATGCTTGCGATGATGCTTAATAAAACGTACGAACAAAAAACAAAACCCGCCTCCCCTTCTTCTCCTCTGCACAATCTAACGGTAGTCGACATCTACAGCGCTGCCACCTGACGGGCGACACGGCCTCTGCGCCATGCCAGTGCAAACAAACAAACAAACAAACAAACAAACAAACCGCTGCTAACGGTAGTCGACATCGACAGCGCTGCCACCTGACGGCCTCTGCGCCATCCCATTGCAAACAAACAAACCGCTGCCACCTGACGGTAGTCGACATCGACAGCGCTGCCACCTGACGGGCGGTAAGACAGCAGCCTCTGCGCCATCCCAGTGCAAACAAACAAACCGCTGCGCATGAGAGTGTGTAGAGTGAAACGTAGCGAGCTGCAGCGCAAACAAACAAAAATCCGCTGCCGCCATCCAGAAAGCGAACGAAAATCCCAGTGAGCTACCACAGACTTTTAGTAGATGTCTCAACATAATCGTACGAAAATCTCAGTGATTTAATGGCGGCTGCTGCCACCACCTACTAGCGGTCGTTGCGCGCGGCTTTATAGTCGGTGTCGGTAATTCGTCGTAGTTAATATCGTTCCGGCCTCGACTAGGACGAACGTGCGTTCCGCGCTGCTGCTGCTGCTGCTGCTGCTGCCGCCACCGATGATACACGCATGCCCAAAATGCGATCGAACGTTCGCCCGTCGCACCGCTATGTTGCGGCATCTAAAAAGCTGCGACGGCGGTAATCAACATCCTCACGCGTGTCCGAAATGCGATCGAACGTTCTCCTATCGCTCCACTATGTTGAAACATCTGAAAGTCTGCGGTATTCCGCCGCCGCGCGATGACGACGACGGCCTACGGCGTACCGTTCTCGACCACTGGTCTAGCATCCGTACGTCTATAGCGCGCGGTCCCTTCCAGTCTAGATATAACTTCGAAATGACCGACTGTTTGGACACGGCCGCGCTGGATGCCCGACTTCGACTGATGATCGAGGCGCAGACTCGAGCGTTTAAGATAAATGTAAGCTATGGTTTTATTCTTCGTCACAAGGAGACGGGCCGCTTCAGGTACTACCATTCTTCGTGTATCTGTTGCGGCCGCTATCTCGAGTCGCCCGTCCTCGATACCGACGCCTTGTCGTTCGAACGTTTCCTCGATGCCGACCGATAGGCCGACGTTTTTCAGTACATCATTGCGCAGCGACCCGACTCGGGGTGGATCGCCGAATTGGTGACGAACGTTACTTACTTTCTCAACGCCATCATCAACCATCCTATTGGGTGCGCGCGGCAGCAACTCCCCGACTACCTGCGCAAAAAGAGGGCGCTCATCTGTCTAGAGAAATATCGACACAATCAGCCATACACTGACAACCTGTGCCTCTTCCGCTGTCTGGCGCTGCATCGGGGCGCCAACTACCGCGTAGACGATTTGTCGACCTCGGCCTTAAGACTCTACGCCGACTACAGCGCCGGCGGCGGCGGCAGCCAACTCTACTACGCGTCGTCACGAGGCGACGTGCGAGGGCGGCGTTCGCCACGTCTGGAGGCCATGAGCGAGGCGGCGTGCGCGGCTCTGCGACCGTCGTAAGACGCGACCTTCGAGGCGATCGCCGTGCTCGACGACGAATGGCGAGCTCGCGCGACGGAGATGGAGGCGTCGCGCGATAAGAGCCCATACACGTTGCTCGCCGACCGCCTGTGGACGCACCTGCGCCGCCTCATCGTCCTCGGCTTCAATTCGGGTAAATTTGACTTGAACGTCGTCAAGAAGTATCTGACGCCCCTGTTCATGAACAGCGAGGCGCAGAGCGTCTCGTCGGCGTTTACGATCAAGCGTCAGAACAACTTCATGTGTCTAACGACGGCGACGCTCAAGTTCCTGGACATCACCAACTACCTTGTCCCCGGTGTCAACTACGATAAGTGTCTTAAGGCCTACGGCTGCGAGGCGACGAAGGGCCACTTTCCCTACGAATACCTGCGAAAATTGGACGACACCGAACTGCCGCCGCGCGAGGCCTTCTACAGCCACCTAAAGCGCGAAGATATCTCCGCCGAGTACGAGGGTTGCGCGAAGGTATGGCGCATCGAAGGGATGACGACGCTGCGGGACTACCTCGTGTGGTATAATAGCAGGGACGTGGTGCTTTTCCTGGAGGCCGGCGACAAGCAGTTCGCCTTCTATCGATAGCGACTCATCGACATGTTCAAGGACGCCATCAGTGTACTGGGCCTAACCCTGCTGTACCTGTTCAACGATCTGCCGTCGATGCTCCACTTCACGTTCTTCAACGAACCGAACAAGGACCTGCAACGGCTCCTGCAAACGCTCGAGGCCGACGTGACCGTTCTTCGGCGCGAGGAGCACGGCGAGTCGGCGCGGCCCTTCCGCTCGATCGTCGGCTTCGACGCGAACGGCCTCTACCTATGGGCGATCACGCAGGAGATGCCGACGGGGAGTTGAACGGCTTTCGGCCGGAACGCGTGCACCGCTACGGCCGCCTGACCGTGGAGTGGTTGACGTGGGAGGCGGCGCTGACGGGGGCGCGCATACGACACCAGCTCAACGGGCGCGAGAAGCGCGTCGACAAGTACCGGGTCGACGGCTGGTGTCGCGAAACGCGGACAGCGTACCAGTTCCAAGGATGCTTCTTCCATGGCTGCCCGTGCACGGGGAAGGAGACGAACGAGGTGAACAGCAAGCCGATGAGTCAACTGTACGCCGAGACGGCCGCCGTCACGGCCTACCTTCGCCGCTTCGTCACCGTCGTCGAGATGTGGGAGTGCCGGTGGCGGGCGAAGAGACAGCCGCAGCCGCCGCCGCCACCGCCGCCGCGGAGCTGGACCGTCGAGGGCGCCGACGTTACGCGGTCGACGATCCTGAAGGCCGTGCTCGACGGCACGCTGTTCGGCCTGGTCGAGTGCGACATCGCCTTTCCGGACGTAACGCCTTCGCCGAAATGCAGCCGTTCTTCAAAAACGCCTACATCGCGCGCGAAGATCTCAGGCCGTTCATGCGTCGCTACGCCGAAACGCACGAGCTCCGCCCCCATCCTCAGCGCACGCTCGTGGGGAGCTTCTTCGGCGCTAAGATTCTGCGGTGGTATCTGCGGCACGGACTCGTCTTCGAGCGCGTCTATGAGATCGTCGAGTACGAACCTGTCGCGAGCTTTCGTCGCTTCGGCGACACTGTCTCCGTCGCGCAACGCGAGGACGACGCCGACCCCGACAAGGCCATCATCGCCGATACGTTCAAGCTTCTCGGGAACAGTTCCTACGGGAAAACTATCACACGGGTCGACCTGCACCGCGACATCAAGTTCTGCACGTCCGCCGGCGCCGCGACTCTGATCAACGTTTGACGCTTCCGGCAGCTCGACGTCGTCGTTCCCGACGGCCTCTACGAGGTGTCGCTGAACAAGCGAACCGTCCGGTACGCGCTGCCCATCCAGATCGGCTACTTCGTATATCAGTACGCCAAACTGCGTATGCTGGAATTTTACTACGATTTCATCGCCGCCTATATTCCGCGTCCCCTGTTCCAGTACTGCGCGATGGACACCGATTCGGCGTATTTGAGCCTCGTGGGACGCGACCTCGACGAGCTCGTGGCGACGGCTAAGGGCGAACTCTACTTTCGGCACCGCGGGGAGTGGTTCCCATCGGAACACTGCAACGCGCACGCGGAGGCGTACGTGCGGTGCCGGCTCGCCGGCCGAGCGTGGGACGCGCCGGACGAATGTTGCGCGAGACGGCGCAGGTACGACAAGCGAACGACGGGACTCTTCAAAGAGGAATGGTCCGATCGCTGAATCGTCGCGCTCTGCAGTAAGACGTACTACTGTTTCCGCGGCGGCGCCGGCGGCGACATGTACAATACGAAGGGGCTGAGCAAGAACGACGTCGACAAGGAAGTCTTCCTCGGCGTACTGCGCGGACGACGGAGCGCCAGCGGCTGGAACCGCGGCTTCCAAGTGAAGAAATCGTCCTTGCTGACGTACATTCAGGAGCGCGCGGCGTTGAGCTACTTTTACGCCAAACGTCGCGTGCTCGACGACGGCGTCACCACGGCGCCGATACTCGTATAACCCCCTCCATCCCTAAGGGGACCACCCCTCCCCTCCCCTACCTGGGGGTAGGGACCTATAGGGGTCGGGACCTACCTCCTAGGGGTAGGGACCCTACCTACCTACCTAGGGGTAGGGTATGTATATATGTATGTATAATAAAAATGAGTGAACACGCGGTACAGTTTACATCGTTTATTTATTACAACCTGACTACTTCGGTCTTGCCTGCCTAGTACGGCGAGGAGCCCGCGACCAGCGGGTCCGACAAAGTCGTTTCGGAAACTCGGTAGTCTTCGTCTACTACAATTTTTCTTACTATAACTGATTTCCTTCAACGTCACTAGTAGTAAAGGAGGTTAATCAGCGGGGACGGTTGGAAGCGGAGTTGTGGAAGTGGAAAGTGCCCGGATGTAGGTCAAGGTCAAAGGTCAAGGCCTTCGTGGTTGTTGTTTAAATTTTCGCGAAATTAACCCCAACTTTTTTTCTCTATCTAACCTAATTATATATTTTTTACCCGCTAGATGGCGCTATCATGTGACGTAGTACTCCAATTATCCACTAGGGGGCGCTACGCCGGAAGTGACGTCGTAACGGAAGTCACTTGACTGTCATGGCCGCCTGTACTAGGGACGGTACGTCGGAAGTGACGTCGCACCGGAAGTTACTTGAATGTCATGGCGACCTGTAAAGGCGGCTTCTATGGTTCGACCATTTCCGGAAGTGTGTCAACGAATAGAGATCTATCATGGCCGGTAGATTACACTAGGAGGCGCTACGACGGAAGTGACGTTGTACCGGAAGTTACTTGACTGTCATGGCAGCCTCTACTAGGGACGCTACGTCGGAAGTGACGTCGTACCGGAAGTTACTTGACTGTCATGGCGGACTCTACGCTTCCGATATTTCCGGAAGTGTGTCAACGAAAAGAGACCTATCATGGCCGGTAGATGGCAATGCTCTGACTAATTACATTGGTGTCCGTTGAGTGGCGTCGGAAACCGTGATGGTCACCTCTTTGAATGAAGTCCTGTCAGGTGGTTGTCCTTACATGTTATTGACATAGTCGTTTTCGATCTTAGCAGTTTTCAAATTCGCTTGCTATGGCAGTATGTGACGTAGTACTCCGATTATCCACTAGGGGTCTCTACGCCGGAAGTGACGTGTATCGGAAGTCACTTGACTGTCATGGCGGCCTCTACTAGGGACGCTACGTCGGAAGTAACGTAGTACCGGAAGTTATTTGAATGTCATGGCGACCTGACATGGCGGCCTCTACGCTTCCGCTATTCCCAACGACTATGTGCGTCAACGAATAGAGAACTATCATGATCGGTAGATGGCTATACTCTGACTAATTCATATACATATGTTTTCCATTAAAAGAAGCGATACCTCATACGAGTCCTGTGATTGCCTCATTGGACGTGAATCCGAACAGATGGTCGTCTCTTGACATGAAGGTATGTGATGTCGTGTCTATAGTTCGATTCGTTTGGCGTGTTGATCAAACTATAGTGTTTCGTTTGCCCGCTAGTCGGTCTGAGTTCAATTCGTGTCACGTGTTCGGCTAAGTTTAGTGTTTCGTTTGTACAACTCGTGTCTATAGTTGTCTATTTTCCTGAAAACGGAGGGATTTGCTGCGATAACACGTCTATTTGCTTTGCTTTGCTTCCTTTTGAAGCAAATCTCACGCGATAACACGTCTATTTGCTTTGCTTTGCTTCCTTTTGAAGCAAATCTCACGCGATAACCCGTCTATTTGCTTTACTTTGCTTCCTTTTGAAGCAAATCTCACGCGATAACACGTCTATTTGCTTTGCTTTGCTTCCTTTTGAAGCAAATCTCACGCGATAGCACGTCTATTCTGATGTGCCATCCGTAGTCTCGTGGCGTATCTCGTCCATAGTCTTGTCTCTTGTCTCGTCCGTTCTCTCGTATGATGTGTCATCCGTAGTCTCGTGTGATGTGTCATCCGTAGTCTCGTGACATATCTCGGTGATAGTCTCGTCTCTTGTCTCGTCGGTACTCTCGTGTGTTGTGTCATCCGTAGTCTCGTGGCATATCTCTTGTCTCGTCCGTATTCTCGTGTGATGTAATCCGTAGTCTCGTGTGATGTGTCATCCGTAGTCTCGTGTGATGTATCATCCGTAGTCTCGTGTGATGTATCATCCGTAATCTCGTGACATATCTCGGTCATAGTCTCGTCTCTTGTCTCGACGGTACTCTCGTGTGATGTGTCATCCGTAGTCTCGTGTGATGTGTCATCCGTAGTCTCGTGACATATCTCGGTCATAGTCTCGTCTCTTGTCTCGTCGGTACTCTCGTGTGATGTGTCATCCGTAGTCTCGTGGCATATATCTTGTCTCGTCCGTATTCTCGTGTGATGTGTCATCCGTAGTCTCGTGTGATGTATCATCCGTAATCTCGTGTGATGTGTCATCCGTTGTCTCGTGTGACGTATCATTTTTAATCTCGTGCCGTATCTCGGTCATAGTCTCGTCTCTTGTCTCGACGGTATTCTCGTGTGATGTGCCTATAGTTCGATTCGTTCAGCGTGTTGGTCAAACTATAGTGTTTCGTTTGTCCGACTAGTTGGTCTGAGTTCAATTCGTGTCACGTGTTCGGCTAAGTTTAGTGTTTCGTTTGTACAACGCGTGTCTATAGTTAGATTCGATCAGCGTGTTGGTCAAACTATAGTATTTCGTTTGTACGACTAGTTGGTCTGAGTTCAATTCGTGTCACGTGTTCGGCTAAGTTTAGTGTTTCGTTTGTACAACGCGTGTCTATAGTTCGATTCGTGCAGCGTAGTGAATAAGTGAACAGACATGAAGGATGAGTGAGTGAGTGAGTGAGTGAGTAAGTGAACAGACACGAAGGATGAGTGAGTGAGTGAGTGAGTGAGTGAGTCGTCCGTACTCTCGTGTGATATCTCGTCCGTAGTCTCGTGTCATCCGTAGTCTCGTGACATATCTCGGTCATAGTCTCGTCTCTTGTCTCGTCGGTATTCTCGTGTGATGTATCATCCGAAGTCTCGTGTGATGTGTCATCCGTAGTCTCGTGGCATATCTCTTGTCTCGTCCGTATTCTCGTGTGATGTGTAATCCGTAGTCTCGTGTGATGTGTCATCCGTAATCTCGTGACATATCTCGGTCATAGTCTCGCCTCTTGTCTTGTCGGTACTCTCGTGTGATGTGACATCCGAAGTCTCGTGTGATGTGTCATCCGTAGTCTCTTGTGATGTATCATCCGTAATCTCGTGACATATCTCGGTCATAGTCTCGTCTCTTGTCTCGACGGTACTCTCGTGTGATGTGACATCCGTAGTCTCGTATCATCCGTAGTCTCGTGACATATCTCGGTCATAGTCTCGTGTCTTGTCTCGTCGGTACTCTCGTGTGATGTGTCATCCGTAGTCTCGTGTCATCCGTAGTCTCGTGACATATCTCGGTCATAGTCTCGTCTCTTGTCTCGTCCGTACTCTCGTGTGATATCTCGTCGGTACTCTCGTGTGATGTATCATCCGTAGTCTCGTGTGATGTATCATCCGTAATCTCGTGACATATCTCGGTCATAGTCTCGTATCTTGTCTCGTCAGTACTCTCGTGTGATGTGTCATCCGTAGTCTCGTGTCATCCGTAGTCTCGTGACATATATCGGTCATAGTCTCGTCTCTTGTCTCGTTCGTACTCTAGTGTGACATCTCGTCCGTAGTCTCACAAAGCATAGTGTTTCGTTTGTCCAACAAGTTGATCTAAGTTCAATTCGTGACACGTGTTGGTCAAAGCATAGTGTTTCGTTTGTCCAACTAGTTGATCTAAGTTCAATTCGTGACACGCGTTGGTCAAAGCATAGTGTTTCGTTTGTCCAACTAATTGATCTAAGTTCAATTCGTGACACGTGTAGGTCAAAGCATAGTGTTTCGTTTGTCCAACTAGTTGATCTAAGTCCAATTCGTGACACGTGTTGGTCAAAGCATAGTGTTTCGTTTGTACAACTAGATGGTCTGAGTTCAATTTGTGCAGCTTAATCGGTTAAGTTTCTGTTTCGTTTGCGCAACTAGTTGGTCTGAGTTCAATTCGTAGTTGGTCTGAGTTCAATTCGTGCCGCATGTTGGTTAAAGCATAGTGTTTCCTTTGTACAACTCGTGTCTATAGTTCGATTCGTTCAGCGTGTTGGTCAAAGCATAGTGTTTCGTTTGCGTGACTAGTTGATCTGAGTTCAATTTGTGCAGCGTAATCGGTTAAGTTTCTATTTCGTTTACGCAACTAGTTGGTCTGAGTTCAATTCGTGCCGTGTGTTGGTCAAAGCATAGTGTTTCGTTTGCACCACTAGTTGGTCTGAGTACATTAACATATCTATACTGAACTATACAGACATAAGTGGTTAACATAACTGTACTGAACTACACAGACGTAAGTGGTTACCATATCTGTACTCAACTACACATAGACAAAGTGGTTAACATAACTGTACTGAACTACACATACATAAGTGGTTACCGTATCTGTACTGAACTACACATAGACAAAGTGGTTAACATAACTATACTGAACTACACAGACATAAGTGGTTAACATAACTGTTGAATCTATGAGTTCGTTTTCGGTTACCCATGCCAGGTTAGTTGTTTTACGACAGAAGCAAGTTTGGAAGGTTTTACTGAAGAAGCACGAATTTAAATACTATAGTACGAAAAAAGATTTAAAAAAACATTCTAATGGACATTTGTACACTTGACCCTTAATACGGTAAACTATATAAATACAGGTACATCTTATCTGGGAGGTTATTATGTGCCTGTACTGTTCTAACATGACGCTTCACTTTCCTCGAACAATGTAGATAGCGAGCACTGCACCGTCTTGCATTGATATAGGATCTTTGGTGTCAAGGCCACCGAGTCGACATTGTACATCGCACATAGCGTGTTTATTTAAATATATGAGATTTGAACAGGGAATACACCATCAAAACAGTTTACAAACAGGATATCAACGGTTGGTAAGTACAAATCTCGTGTAATAAATACTGGTATCTCGTATGTTTTATCACGGGCCGAATATAGAGATGTTCTTCCAACACACAGTCACAGAGCAGTCATTACAAGTTCATACCGGATCATACCAGTTAACAGGGTAATTTTTCACTCGCTATAACGACAATGACCATAACATCAAATGATGGGATTATATTCAAGCACGAAAGCTCAAAACAATGGCTAACCAAAGCACTATCTGATTAACCAAGTCAACCTCGGGTACAATATTACTGTGCATAACAGTTTACCGATAGCTCCTATTCTTGAACATGGTGAAAATTCCCTATGCTTTAACATGGGGAAAATCCCTATGCTTTAACATGGGGAAAATCCCTATGTTTTAACATGGAGAAAAATCCCTATCTAACACATGAAGGGATTATATTACATATGTGCAAGTTCAAAACAAGGTCTAACCAAAGCACTACCTGTTTAACTAAGTCAACCTCGGGTACAACATTACTGCGCGTAGCAGTTTAATGACGTCATAGAGGATGCGCGTGCTCGCAACAAACAAACATGTCCAGAGACGTCTCGAGTACGGTTTTGTAACAGGCACCAAACGTATAATTTCAAGATGGCCGCTTTGTTCGAGAAAACGAGGCTATAGGTTCTGATATAACATAGTCCTATATGTAGTCTACATTTCGTATACATTAATTCAGACAAAACGGCCTCCGTTGAATTTATAACCCTTTTGTTACACATTACGCCTTATTATAACGCACCACTTGTAGTTCATGACCTATCCACTAGGGGAAATTTAGTTCCAAAAAATTCGCTGTATTTTAATTCCGAAAAAAATCGCCAGGGAAATTTAGTTCAAAAAATTCCGCTAGGTAAATTTAGTTCAAACAAATCCGCCAGGGGAATTTAGTTCCAAAAAAATCCGTTAGGGAAATTTAGCTCACAAAAATCCACCGGGTGGCGATGTTTTAGTTACGAAAAAAATCCGCTAGGCGGCGCCACTGGTGCCACGCGACCGTTGACCTTGACCTACATCCTGGTATTTGACCTACATCCGCGTATTCGACCTTGACCTTTGACCTTGACCTACATCCGGGCACTTTCCACTTCCACAACTCCGCTTCCAACCGTCCCCGCTGATTAACCTCCTTTACTACTGTCACTAACTAACAAGTTATAATTATTTTAAAAGTTCAATGCGGCTTTAGCCAGTCGAATACGAGACAGTCGTTGGCCACCCTATCGAGGCCGAACAGGCACTGGAAGCCGTTTAGCGGTGTACCGAGACATCGTAAAAGCAGGTAGGTGACGCAATATTGGCCGCACACGTTAGATACGCCGCTCTGCAGTCTCTTGTCGTTGTACGTCCACGAGTCGTAGTTGCGGCGAAGGAAGGCGCGGAAGTCGGCGTGCAGCGGCGGCAGGCAGTACGAATCGAAGTACTCGCCTCGCCGGTCGGCATCGACGTAGACAGCCACCCACTGCTCCCCCGGTTCGTCGCCGTCGTCGGTGTTGCACACGAACGCCTTTACGGTAGCTCGTCTTTAGGCACGACGCCGACGCGCAGGTTCCCTTTACGCACGACGTTGAAGTGATCGCCGTCGCAGCAGTCGGGCAGCAGGTCGAAGCCGAAGACGGTGTAGCCGTTGCTGAATTCGGCGCGCGTCAGGTCGTTCCCCTCGTCCTCGACACCTGGCATCCGTCGACGAAGAGGGCGAGGAAGATTATGTCGTTGTGCTTCACGTTGAACGGTTTTTTTTCGTAGGCCCCGTTATATGCGTCGTTGTCGATCAGGCACATGAACACGCGTTTCGGGAGCGTGCCCAGGTAGACGTTCTCGTGCGTATAAGACGTCGTGACCTGCGGTATCGAGAACACCTTGCAGTCGACACGACGCATCGGGTACTTGGCCGTCCCCTTCGTCAGCGCTTTGATGTAACCGAGCTGGACGGACGGGTTCACCTTTACCTTCCGCACCTGCAGGTAGGTCTCTATCAGGACGGTCTTGAACCCCGGTTCGGCGCCGGGGACGTCGCCTAGGAGCGCGAAGGCGACTTGCTTCGCACCAGTCGGACGTTTACGTCGATGCCGTTCAGCAGGTGCCGGTTGTGCATGCACACGTCGACGTGCAGGCGTCCCAACATGTCCACCTCCCGGCTGCCGTGTATATAGTTGTGCCGATGCGTGTACCCGGCGTTGTCGTTCTCCGCCATCTCCATGCGCCCGGCGGTGTCCTTGCACCAGAGGCCGGCCTCGAGCTGCGAGCGTTTGGCGTAGGACCTTAAACTGAGCAGGGTCTCGATATAGGCCCGGTACGGGTACGTATTGGTCGACGGCGTCACGAGCGTGCCGTTCAGCGACACGTCGACTTGACTGAATATCGAATGCAGGAAATTGTTGACCGGGGCCACGAAGCTGTCGTTCGCGAGATCGGTGCCGTCCCCCTTCACCACCTTGAATCGCCCGTACAGTCTAGCGGTCGCCAGATCCACATAGTCGTCTCCGGAGCCCGGGACGAGAAACTCGATAGGGCCGCCCGCGTCGAGGGCCGTCAGCGGCTGGTAGTAGATCCACTGACCGCTCTCGATGCTCGTCTGCGTCAGCGGCACGTCGAATAGGTCCAAGTCTCTCTTTTGGCCGTCGCACGACTGTCGATGCACGAACGCCATTACGCGGGAAATACGTCGTCGTCGCTCTGTTCCTTTCGACGGCGCCTCTTCTTACTGGTCGACGCAGGCTTGCCGGGCGGTTTTATGCGTAGTCGTCGTCGTCGCTTTTTTGACGGCGGCGGCGGCGAATTCAACAGCCCGTCGAGAAGGTCAGCGCCCGCCTCCTTCGCGCGTCGCTTTACCGACTGTTTCAAATTGCCGCCGGTGACGACGTCCCGCGCCACGCGCACGCCCATATTGAGAGCTCGCTTGCCCAGCGCCACGTCCCCTCTCGTGATGAGCGGCATGGTGCTTCGAAACAGGCTGCCGAAGAGATTGTCAAGGCCGTGTTCCCGCCGCACTTTAACGCCAACGAACACCGGCAGGTTGCCGCCAACCTGTCGAGTGTAGTAGTCCTCGTACGCGTTGTGCCCGGTTCTCGCCATCACCATCGTCAGAACAGTTTGGACTTGCAGCGTCTGATGTGAAGCGTAGACACGAGTTTCCCCTGCTCGAATGGTATCGGTTGACCGATGTCGTCTCTAATATCTATCTCGATCGAATCGAATTGACGCCGCAGGAGCGGTACGTATTGGACGCGGTCGAAAACATTCGATACGATGTTCCCGTTCGTCCCGTAGACGGGCACGGTTCGGAGGAGCGGGGCGTATACGTCGCCGACGATATGCGGCTCCACGATGTCCATGTACACGAACATGGTGTCGACTCCCCGATTCATGGCCACCGTGTAGGCCCCCTCGTATTCGAAGGTATACGCGACGGGCGACGTGTCGATGTAGACGCTCGGGTCGACGTGGTCGTCGTCGAAGGAGTCGACGTTACGTCTCGGCGGATCGGGTCTCACGATAGTGCGCGACTCGAAGCCTAGTACGATCGGAAGGCCACTCCGAGGGGGAATGATAAATTCGACGCTCGGCGAAAGATGCAGCGTCATCCGGTTAGAAACGGGACTGAACTCCTAGCGGGCCTTGACCTAATCGGTGTTCAGTTTCATCAGGGCGGCGTTGATTGCGTGCATCAACTCGTAGGTGCTGTTGTAAAAACGTGAGGGATGACGGGCTGCCGGTAAATCAGAGTGCCGTCCGACGCGACGAACAGGTCCTTCTCCCCCACCTTACAGGCCAGAAAGAAGTGCGCGTCATCCTCTCTCACGTTGTACCAGGTATGCGGGTACGGTAGCGTCACCAGGCCGCATTCCCCCTGGCCCGACAGGTCGACGCGTCGCGGCATATTCGTCGTGTAGTGCGTCAACGTGTTTTCGGGGTGCGATTTCATAGACGCGTTGCTCGGCAGCATCATGTAAAAGTCAGGCGACGCCATCGCGTCTCATAGACCAATTCGGTAGTAAGTAACCGAGGCAGCTACTCAGCAGCGCCGTCCACAGGTTGGAGTCGCCGTGGCCGCGCGTTAGATTGTATATACTGACGACGATAACCGTGTACAGGACGACGATCTGGCACAGGAAGATGATCTCGGCTTTTGGGCATTCGTTGCCGCAGAGACGCCACGGAACGTTCGTCGTGACGGAGGAGTCGTCGCCGGCATAGGGCGCATCCACAGAGACGCATGAGTCGACGCCGGGTTCTTCGACAAACACGCCTGAGTCGACAACGGAATTCGACTGCATCGGTCGCTGCTGCTGCTGCTGTCGTCTCGACAGTGTTCATAACGCGACTGCCGTCCGACGCTACGGCGTCCTTCCTTTATCGCGACGTGGCCGCAGAAACATCATAGAGCGCGTTAGCCGACGTTGCGGTCGTCGTCGATAGAATCTGTCGCATCGACAAGGGCGGAAGAGGCGGTAGTCGAAGGTGATCGTCCTTCCTTTCCGAATGTCGCCATCCGACGCGTCGTCATCCCTTATAGCCCACGAGCGCCTTGGCGTCGATCCAGCTGTTAAACGAAGCCAGATAGCGGGACCATTTGACGAGCACCTCTTCACCCTTACCGCGTCATCGACGACGCCTCTCTAGAACTGCCTCCACCTGATACAGTTTATCCTTCGAGACGACTACCTTTTGTAGCTCCGGTTCGTAGAAGGTGCTGTCCAGTATCGTTGCGGCGTCGTCCATCACTCTGTAAACGGGAGGGTCGGACGGATGCGATTCTACGACGGTGAAGAGCTCTTCGCTCCAGGTAGCCATGTACCCCTTCTTGAAGCGCCCCTTCGCCTTGCTGATGCGTACGCGGTCTCCATCTCGCAGTTTCGGCTTGCTTTTTCGACACCCGCAGCCGCCGCCGTACAGCCGCTGCCACACTATCTCCTGATTCGCTGCATTATCGCTCGCCAGCGTTCTACCGATGCTCCGACGGTAGGCGTTGTTGTACGAACGCACGAAGTCCTGCAACGGCTCCACGTACCTCAGCGTCTGATGCTTCGTGAAGTACCTCCACATGCGTGTCTTCAGCGTACGATTGAATCGCTCCACGATACTCGCTTTGGTCTCCTCGTTGTGCGTCACGAAATGGTGGACGCCTTTATATGGTCCCCAAACGCTTCCCAGCCAACCGGCGCGGGCGTCTTCTTCCTCTTTCGCATGAGATCGTTCACTAGATCTACCATGTTGCTTCCGGCGATAGGCGCACAGTTGTACACGAGCTCCCCTCGATCGCTCCAGCGAATCAGCGGGTCGGTTTTCAGTTTCGCCATCAGGCGGCGGGCCTTTTCTTTCAGAATTTTCGGTACGCTCTTCACGATCTCGGTCTTCGTATCGTCCGGTGGCGGCGGCGGCGGCGATTGGTCGGGCGTCGACGACTCGTTCACTACGGACACTGGCATGTGTTGTTGCGCGCGAGACGTCTCCATGGCGTTGTAACGACTCAGCAGTTGATTGTACGCCGCTACCTTTTCTCGTTCGGATAAATCCGTACGCTCGAGAACGGCTTTCATGTCGTTGTCCTGGCTTTTCATCACACGCGACGTGGTCGTGGTCGGTTGCGATAGTAACGGGAGTAGACGCTCCACCAAACGGGGTTCTACCAACGCCATCTTCTTCGCGTGCTGCATCAACCTATAGCCTGTCTGAGGAGGGGCAGAAAGGCACTCGCCAACGGTGTCAGGAGTGCCGACATAAATGCGCCCGACCCCGTCTGCAGGACGGCCCTCTTCCGTTTGATGGATCCTTTTTTCGACGTTAGCTTGCGCAGATTGTTCCTGTACTTTGTCAGCACTTTTTTTTGGTTAGGCCACAATTTTACGTTCCCTCTCAGAATGTTATACGCGCAGTCGCACAGACTACAGACGAGATCGGAATCCGCGTGGGCGATTACGGCTTTTCTCAGATTCGTATTCCGATGGTATCTACGCAACAGCTGCAGGGCCAGGATGTGCCTCTTCACGCGATCTGTCATCCTGACGAATGACGTCGGCCGCGACGCACTCCACTTTTTTTACTCTCGTCGGCGCATAGACGTACTGAATGCTATCGTCGGGAAAAATGGCCGTACGCAGACGCATGGTTTCCAGTGGTTCCTGTTTCAGGTCCACCAGGAAGTAACCGTAGGCTGCTGACGTGGCATCTTTGAAGGCCTCCACCATGTAGTTGGTTCTACCCGAATACATCTGTTTCGCCAGGTGACCTACTTGCCCCGCGTCCCGTGGACTCTTGAAGAGGACCATATACTACGCGTTTAGGTTGATTGTGCGATTTTCTTTCCCTTTCCGATAGAGATTCTGCAGAAGCTGTACGACGGACACGTTGCAGTGATGACTTTTTTTAGTAAACAAAGTCGTGACCCTACTATCGTTCTCCGCCATAAGGTCTTCGAGTACTAGAAGCGTCATCGTTTTGGCGTCCAAAAGCTTCGGATCCGGCAAACCGTCTACAAATTCTACACCGGCTGTCATAGAGTCGTAGGCGGTTTGCCACTGGCCGTAACACCACATATTTTTTTCAGGCGGCGGCTCAATCATACAGGAGGCAAACTTTAGCAGACGAGCAACGAAAGTAGTCTTACCGCACTCCGTAGGGCTGGACACTATACACGTAAAAGTATGCTTCCACTTTCCTTCCATATCGACGACTGGTGCGCGGAAAACGAACGATGACTTTTATTCGTTTCTTCTATATTCACGACGCACCTCCATCAACAATTTGCCGAGCATGTTCTGACCTTCTTTATACCCATAGGCGCAACCCCAAAAGGCTTCTTTCGACGGCACCCACTCCACCAATTCGGCGTCCCCGGTAGCCAATAGGGCGTCTTTCAACTTTTTCGACGCCCCGAACTTACTCATCAACAGGCTCTTCATACACTCGACTCTAACGCCATCCCATTCGGCATCTGTTCACCTTTTCTTGATCCCGTAACTTCGTCGCTTCGCTATATAGGCCGACCACGCCGATTTGATGTACTCCGCGCTTGCTTCGTCTTCGTTAAACATCGCTTTTCTAAAGTGGTAGGCGTGCTCGACGGATTTGAAACCCCGACCGTACGCCGAAATTCTACAAGGATAAAAATTATACAGGTATGACATTGACCCTCCGAAACGTATAGGCTCCATATCTATAAACGGACGCTACTGACTACATCACCTCACACGTAACCACTATATAACCTTACACATTAGTGTCTGCTTTCTTCAACAGAAGCGCCACTGTGTACTTTATTTCATTTCAGTCACTAGAGGTCAGCACACATGCTTAACCATTATATAACCTTACACAAACAAAACGACATAGTCACACACAATCGCCTTTTCGACACGCTCTTGCTGAACATTACCACTGTTCTGTTATCACTATTTAGACACTGCAGTCCTGTCACGAATTTCTCAATCCCTTCTGTCTTGTCACGTTTCTATTTAATGTACCATTTTTTTAATCTTTGTCTTTTTCTTAAATTCCTTTTATCTGGTCATCACCGATGTTGCGCCAGGTATCGTACCAGTGATGTAATACAACCATCCTTGTAATTAATACCTTATTAACCCTCATTTGATCTTGATATTGTAAATACCATAAAACAAACAACACCTATTCCTAACACGACTGCTACAACAACAAAAGAGAATGCCACAACGTCCGTAAATCCAACAGCAGATACAAGTTCTGCTCAGACAGAAGTCTCAACAACAACGAAAGAAGACGAGTCGCCGATACACGCCACGACATCACAGGATTCGTCTAGAGACCGCGTGAAAGACAAAACAAACACACGTATGCGGGTGGACTTCACCGAGACTACAACACGCCAAAACAATGCTACCGAAAGCGTACCAAGTACAGCTGCAGCCACGTCTGATAACGTTGTACAACCGGGAAAAGACAATGGGAGTAAAAGGGCAACAGTCACCTCAACGAGGAAAAGAATGGATTCGGTTACAAAGGCGACGTCCTCCTCTAAAATGTTTCCTGATTTCAGCTCTCAGGTGGGGTCAGTTGAGTCGGTGCAGTTACTCAGTGTCAACGCTCATGTGGTGTCAGGTGAGTATGTGTAGTTAGTCATTGTCAACTCTCAGTTGGTGTCAGGTGAGTATGTGTAGATACTCATTGTCAACGCGCAGGTGACGTCAGGTGAGTCGGTGTAGTTACTCAGTGTCAACCCCCCAGGTGATGTCAGGTGAGTCGGGGTAGTTACTCATTGTCAACACTCAGGTGATGTCAGCTGAGTCAGTGTAGTTACTCAGTGTATACCCCCTGGTGCTGCCATATGAGTCGATGTAGTTACCCTGTGTCAACACTCAGGTGATGTCAACTCAGTCAGTTTAGTTACTCAGTGTATACCCCCAGGTGGTGCCAGGTGAGTCGGTGTAGTTACTCTGTGTCAACACTCAGGTGATGTCAGCTGAGTCAGTGTAGTTACTCAGCGCATACCCCCTGGTGGTGCCAGATGAGTCGATGTAGTTACTCTGTGTCAACCATCAAGTGATGTCAGGTGAGCCGGTGTAGGTATGTAGTTACACATCATGTCAACTGTTAGCAATGACCTGGCTTTCGTCGAGATCAGATGTTGTCTGCTCGATGTTCAGAATGTTTGCATATCGTGCACAATCTAACGATTTGCTCTACAGTAACGAATTATTGGCCGTTTGATCGGTGTGTCATTCATGTCCGACGGATGATATTATTTGTGCTACTGTACACTATTCTACAAGGATTCGAAAAAAAACACACATTTAAAATCCCATCTGATGTGGTATGTTTCGTTTCTATTGTCGTTGTCACAGAAATGTTAACAATGTCACCAGAATAAGTATGCCTGTGATAGATTATTCTTTGTTGATATATTATTTTTTGTTGATAGGAGCTGTTGCCGGACTGGGCGTGGTTCTATCACTGATCAGTGGTTTGGTCTGTATCGTCGTCATAAAATACAGGTGAGAATCCTATTTTGAATATTTATTAACACATGTATGCCTATTTTCCTATTATTTTGGTAAGACTTTTGAAACCGCTACATGCAATTACTCATTTTGCCATGTCCTCTGTTTACGAATATATTTATTTCCCATTAAAAATATCTTTCATGACTGAAGATAACATATTCGTAATACTCTTATACATAAATAGAGCAATAGTGTATTGATTAGTACTTTATTGAAATACAAAATCTACTATTTGATGAACGTGTCACTGTGTTCTATGTATTGAACATATATAATTAAACATACCGCGTGTTTTTGAAATTTGATTATATAACTCAGGTGTTTATTAAACATGTCCCTCTCATATTTAATTTCAATATGTTAGATTCTGACGTAAACAGATGCATTGTCCATTGTTTCCGTTGTGTTCCTCTTTTTCGTTGTAGCCTTGTTCCCCTGCGGGGTGATGTCCTTATCTGTTAGTCTATTCCTCCGTCGAAACAAGGCATCTATTGCCATATTCGAACTTTCTCTATCTCCATGTCTACTGTTCAGGTTTTGTAATACCTCTTCGCTATCTCCCCATCTTAATTTTGTTTTCCCCTTCTCTTTCTACCACCCTGCCCTTCCGGTTTCTTCTGTGTTTCGAAACTAACTTAATGATCAGGCGAATCTTAATTTTAACATCTTCGCATAGCATAGTTACCCTATATTCGTTTGATCGTCTCCTGGTTCTTTACGTATCTTGCGAACTCTGTTGATCTCTGCTACCTGTAACTTATTCCCATGTCTCTTTGTCAGAGCAAGTGTTTCCATGAATTAGTATATGTGTTTCCACTGCGATGTTCCATTTGATTGTTATGATATCACAATGTCAATCATAATTATATAGCACTGCTTGATGTAGACGTATATTCTCTGTTCCAGACGACGACGAAAACGCATCCTCGATATAAGTAAACATCACGAAAGATTCCTTACAGGTCAGTATTGTGTGTCAGGCACAAATCTTCTTGATAGTTCTCCTCTTCTCGAAATGCAACAAGCCATCTACGATTACAGTTTGCGCTATTTCAAAGCACAAACATCCTACATAAGTGAAAGAAATATAAAAGAATACAAAATATGAGGAATATTATATTTTCTATCTACGCATCAGTACAACGAATTCTAGACCTACAAAAACGCAGATTTATGAATAGAGGTAGTTTCAGCATGTTTCTCCTTTATATATCCAAATAATTTAATTGAATAAATCCCTCACATAGACTCGACATACATAACACATATCGCGTAAGTTTAGAAATGTGCATGTGATTCGTTTGAGTAGTCGATGAAACTTTGTGTCCTGTAAATTAATCCTGTAATGTCTACGTCAGGCTCACTTAATTGTCGCTAGATGGCATCACTTCGTTACATATGCAGGGAACTATTGCAGTCGGCTAAAATCCTGCTGCCGTGCAAAAGGCCTGACATTTACAGAATACAGTTAGTTTATTGTTTTTGTGATTAGTTAGTACTGGGGTATAGTGCAGAGGTGCAGTGGCTAGACCTTCGGACACCTGAAGCTTCGAACCTTGGGTAAGTTCGTTCACTCTACGTTGCTCCAGTACACTCAGTTGTATGAATTAGTACCTGGCTATAGACAATGGTTGACTTTTGTGTACGAATAACCTTCGTGCATTAATTGCAGCGTGGCTGGATGCTTCCCAGAGATGTCTAGATGGTGTTCGATTAAATTCAAGTCAAATTTGTTGTAACTCATTACAATGCATACAATACAAATCAAATTAAGACAAATCATATATAATAACATAATGAGCACAACAAGGGAAGAACATTATATAATGTTATACTCCCTAAACATATTGAACGTGTCTGCCAGGGAGTAAAGTGTAAAACGATTTGAACAATCCCGTGGACTGGATACTGGGCTACTTAAGAATTTACCTTTACTTGTTATTACTTTTTTTTAAACTGATGTGTCAAACAAACGAATAGTATCAGAGTGTACATAACAAACGGCCAATTTAGAAAATAATGTGTTTTGTATTCGTAGTTGGCATGGGTGACTTGGTTTCATCAAACGCTACTCTTCACTCGAACGGTTGTACAATTGCACACAATAATGTATGTGACCAACATCACACATGTTCCATCAAAATACGTAAGCCATTCAACTGAGAACAAGTTGATCCAATATGATGCGTAGGTATTGTTCACTGTCAAACGATGTGTTCTCCGTTATTTGAAGTCCATGCATATCCGCGTGGTACATAGAACACGAAATCACCGTGTGACACGTAGAAAGCAGTCCTTTCACAATTCTGCTGGTGACATTTCTCCGACGCTTGTTATTTCCAGGATGTGTCGTATACGTCTGAAACATTTTAAACAGCTTTCTCGGGAAATTCGGAATTTTAATTGTAATTGGATTGGCATTTGTGTGTGTTTTATGATACAATCATATTTGCGTGGTTGTGTGTTTGTGTGTGCGCGCGTGCGTGTGTGTGTGTGTGTGCGAGTTCCTCGTATCCAACCAATGGAATGCTGACTGATTAGTTTCGCAAACACAACCTGTATTATGTTGAACGAATACTTATTTATATCCAACCAAAAGATTGGGTACCTTCTGATATCCAAAATGTCTAATATTGATTGAGAATTTTGAAATATCCAACCTGTATACTACTGATTCAGTATTTTATTATATCAATCCTGTGTCCTGTTAATTGATTACATTCTCATATTCAAACTGCATAATGCTGATTGCATATATTTTCGTATATAATAACAATAATAATTTTATTGATAAAGCGCCGTATATCCGGAATATAATTCTGCTCAGAGCGCATAAAAATACAACATTGTTTAAATATAAATATACAATCGTCCGAGCATACACTGTAAACATATTACATAAGATACGTAAAATATTATGTAAAAAATGCAAGACTAATAAAAACTCGTACTGTATAAGGCTAACTTATCTATAATAAATTAATTGTAAAGTAAAATAATAAATTAATAATAAAAATAATAGGATAGTAAGTCAATAATTAACAATCAAATAAGATAATAAATTAATATTGAAGAAAACTATAATTATGACTAACATAAATTCAATATATTACATATTACAATTAGTCAACAAATGCGGCTTTACAAAGATATGTTTTCAAATGTGACTTAAAATATTCAAGGGAGTCTATCAGGTGCTGACAGTCCGGTCGATTATTTCACAGGCGCGGTGACGTTACTAAAAAAACACGCCGACCATATCGTTCTAAATTGTGACGGAGTACTCTCGGGAGACGATTTCCGGCGGAGCGATGCTGGCGGCCCGGCGTGTTTTCAACAATCATGTCAGCGATGTATTCAGGCGAGAGGTCGTGCATCGCTCAGAACGTCAACACAAGTATGTTGTATGTTATACGCCATCGAACGGGCAACAATTGCACTGCAATCAACACAGGCGTGATGTGGAGGTGATCTCTGCGTCGTTGCTGCGTTACTACACGCGCCGCTGAATTTTGCACCTGTTGCAATTTCTGTAGACATCGCTCGTTTATGCCAAAGAATACCGCATTTTCGTAGTCCAGATTTGAGGTCACTACAGCATGAACGATGGTTTTATATGCATCAACGGTCAGGCAATGCTTGACAATGTTGTGCAGCTGGAAATGTGCCGTCTGACACGTACAAGCAACTTGCACCGACATATCCAGCCCACTGTCCAATAAAACGTCGATGCTCGGCTGAGGCTTTATGTCACATCCACACACGCCGATTCTCGTAATCGCAGGTGGCACGTTGATGTTAGGTGCGTAGAAGACAGTTGTGTCGGTCTTTGCCTCGTTTAGTAACAGTTGCTGGTTCGCCATCCAACGTTTTATGAAGATGGTGCATTGTTCGATACAGCGGGTAGCATTGTCTGCGTCACAGGGTTGATCACGTGGGAAATCGAGATAGATTTGAGTGTCAACGGCGTACATGTGGTATTTCAAGCGGTGTTTCGCGAATATGGCAGTGATTGACATACAGCATATTGTGACCAGTGTTCTGCCCTACAACTAAGATGCTACCCACACCAGCGCCGAGTCACGGAGGCCGATAGATTTCATTTGCCTGAGTAGTATAGCGTGGTCCGCAGTGTCGATAGCAGCAGTAAGATCAATAAGGCTGAGTACTACTCCTTTTCGACGGTCGAGTGCCTGCGTGATATCGTGGTGAATATGCACGAGTGCTGTTTCGGTGCTGCTCTGCGGACGATACGCGCTCTGGAACGGGTCAAGCAGTTTGTATTAATCAATGTAGCTCCGTAGGTCAGCCGCGACATGCCTCTCCAACAACTTTGACACAAAGCTGAGTACAACGGTAGTGGTGGTTGTTGTCGGTTGGTAGTAACGGTGTTGACGTGTCACAGTGATTCAGTGAACGGCGGATCTTCGTAATCTTTTCGAAGAAATATACAAGGAAACTTTCCGTCAAATCCTCATGTGAGCCGTTGATTCGGGAAGCATTGGTGGTTGTTTGCGTCCGGCGATGTCATTCGTGAATCGGTTCATAACTTTCGTGTCACGGGCAGACTCTTGGATTTTCCTACAGTTAAACGCGGACTTTGCTGTCATAAGTTGTTTTTGTAGAGGTCTCGCGTAGTTGTGAAAATGTCTCTAACCACAACTAGCCTCGTCTATCGTCACCGCCGCTCTGCTCGCCGAAGTTATATGAGGTCTCGTATAGTTGTGAAAATGTCTCTGAGCACAACTAGCCGCGTCTCTCGCCACCGCCGCTCTGCTCGCCGAAGTTATATATATGAGGTCTCGCATAGTTGCGAAAATGTCTCTGAGCACAACTAGCCGCGTCTCTCGCCACCGCCGCTCTGCTCGCCGAAGATATATGAGGTCTCGCATTGTTGTGAAAATGTCTCTGAGCACAACTATCCGCGTCTCTCGCCACCGCCGCTCTGCTCGCCGAAGTTATATGAGGTATCGCGTAGTTGTGAAAATGTCTCTGAGCACAAGTAGCCGCGTCTCTCGCCACCGCCGCTTTGAGTTTCGCATCTTACAGCTCACTTCTGTAATAGAGTGTCTTGGGGCGGATGGTGATAACACTACTGGTGAGTGGTGTATGCTTAGTGACCAAATTTGCTATAATAGTGTTGTATTGAAGAGACTGTTCATCGATGCTGTTGCTAGGGTCGGTTAGCAGTCGCGATGTTGTTAGGTCAGTCAGATGGTCAGTTAACAGAGTTTCAACTGATGCGGCAGATACGATACAATCGGACGTATTTCGTGTTATCACGAGGTCAATGATGTGATCACTCACATGGGTCGGTTCAGTCACGTGCTGTTGGAAATCAGTCTCACGGAGGAGGTCAGTGATATCGCGAGCATCGCCAGCACAATCATCGCCGTAATGCACGTTGAAATCACAGACAATGACACACTCAGTCTGATTTAACAAGATTTAACAAGATTGCCATCCAGAAAATTACTCTGGATGGCAGGTGGACAAGGAAGCCTTTTGGCTTATCGAGAGTCCAATACTTTTTATCTACATGTATCCCGCCTTTTTAAGGTGTGTGTCGATTTTATTTTTAAACATATTCACGCTACTAGCACCAACACAATCAGGAGATAATCTGTTCCATTCATTTACAGTCCTTTTTGAGAATGAGAACTTTCTTATATCTAATCTACACTGCTCCTTTACTAATGTAGCTTCATGTCCTCTAGTCCTTCTATTTTTCTTAACTGAGAAAAAAATGTTTCTATAAATATTTTCATAACCATTCAATATTTTAAACACTTCTATGTGATCTCCTCTCAATCTCCTGGTCTCTAATGTTGTTAAACCACATTCTTTTAGGCGTATTTCATAACTAAGATCCCTCAGATTTGGTATCATTTTAGTCGCTCTCCTCTGTACTCTTTCTAGCATATGTATGTCCTTCTTGCGATATGGCCTCCATGCTTGTATACAATATTCTAAATGAGGCCTCACTATTGTTTTGTACAGCGGTACTATTAATTCTTTTTTCTTATACGCTATATTTCGCCTAATTAATCCAAGGATTTGATTTCCCTTTGACGCTGCAATTCCGCACTGCTCTGAAACCTTCATATCAGCACTAATGGTTAACCCCAAGTCCTTTTCTTTTACAGTAGTACTTAGAACAGTACCCCCATTTTATATTTTACCTCTTCATTCCCATGACCTGTGTGGAGGCATTTACATTTCCCAAAATTGAACAGCATTTGCCACTTTTCAGACCATTTGATCAACCTATCAAGATCATCTTGTAAATGCTGTCTGTCTCCATCACTTTTAATCCTTCTAAACACTTTTGTATCATCCGCAAATTTTAACACCTTGCTTGTTATATCATCGTCCAAATCGTTGATATATATTAAGAATAATATAGGTCCTAGTACTGATCCCTGTGGTACCCCACTCAATACCGATTTCCAGTTTGAAGCCTCCCCATCAACTACTACACGTTGTCTTCTGTCATTCAGCCATTTTTCTATCCAGTTTATTATACCATTTCCTATGCCATGGGCCTTTAGCTTAAGGAGTAATCTTTGATGTGGTACTTTGTCGAAAGCTTTTTGAAAATCTAAATAGATGATATCTACTGGTGATCCCTCATCTACCCACCTAGTGATGTCTTCCAAAAAACATAACATATTTGTTAAGCATGACCTCGCTTTAAAAAACCCATGTTGAGATGGGTTTATCAAGTTATGTTTAACAAGAAAATCCACCATGTGATCTTTAATTAGTCTTTCTAATAATTTGCAAATCACTGATGTTAAACTCACTGGTCTATAGTTCTCTGACTTGTTTCTCGAACCTTTTTTAAATAACGGTATAATGTTTGCCTCTTTCCATTCTAAAGGAACCACTCCCTCTTCTAATGACAAATTGAAAACTGTTGCAAGCGGTACGCTAATTTGTTCTACAATTTCCAATAGTAGTTTGGGCCGTCCACTCCAGGTGATTTATTATCCTTCATAGCCCTTATTTTCTTAGCTACCATTTCCGAGGTTATAACTAACTGTCCTAAATAGTCTGAATCTGCCCCCTTGAACTTAGCCTCTGGTACTGGCAGTGAACTAATATCTTCCCTGGTAAACACTGAACTAAAGTACTCTCATCTCATTGTATTTCCAGCACTATCTTCTAGAGGACCGACCTTATTGAACTTTCTGTTTGCTTCGAATATACGCATAAAAACTCTTACTGTCATGTTTTATATTACTAGCTAATTTTTTTTCATAGCTTCTCTTTGAATTTCTAATTTCAGCTGTAGCTTGATTAAGTGCTTCTTTATAAATGTTGTAGTCTTCATCATTTCCAGTACATCTATATGACTTCCACATCATTTGCTTATACTTAATTTTTCTAATGGCTTCTTTCGATAAGTGTTTCTTTTTAGACCGTTTCCCTTGTTTTTTGAAAGGTACAAATTGATCGACTATGCACTTAATTTCACTATTTAAAATATTCCAGCATTCGGTTGCTGTCTTATTCTTCAGTGTGTTATTCCAGTCTATCTTTGCTAAATATTTCCTCATGTCCTTATACCTTCCTTTGTGGAAATTTCTCCTATACTGCTTTTTACTATTCCTTTCTGATTTTACTTTGATGGTAAAATGTATCTGGTTGTGATCACTACTCCCCAGTGGCTGACATATCTTGACATTGTCAACTAATTCTTTCTGTGAGGACAAAACTAAGTCTAACACATTCTCTCCCCTGGTTGGTTCTAGCACATGTTGAGAAAGGAAACTATCTTGTACTAAAACTAAAAACTTGTGGTCCTCACTCCCCATACTCTGTAGAGATTTCCATTGTATATACCCATGGTTAAAGTCCCCCATAATAATACAGTTCCGTTTGCTTACTTCCCTTATAGCGTTTTGTATTTTTTCATTCTCTTCTATGCTTATGTTTGGACTTCGATAAACTAACCCAACTGTTAACGTTGAGTTTCCTGTAACTATGTTACACCAAACAGCTTCTTCGCAATCTGCTTCTCTTTCTAATTTTATTTCATAAGCCTGGATAGATTCTTTAATATATAAAATAACTCCACCTCCCTTTCTTCCTATTCTATCTTTCCTAAACATTACATATCCTGTTAGTCCCAATTCGGCATCTGATATATCAGTGGTGGCCCACGATTCGGTTATACCTATTATGTGAGGGTCAATATCTTCTACCATAATGTTTAGTTCACTTCTTTTGTTTACTATGCTCCTTGCATTTAAACAAATGCATTTATATCCTGATTCAGAACAGTTTTCCAGGCTGTTCTTTGCCGATTTATTTCTGCTGTCTTTATCTATGCCTCCAGTTTCAGGCTTCTCTGTGAATCCCCCCTGCGAATCTAGTTTAAATAGATGCAGCCTGTCCCACTGTCAACAGATTGCAGCAAGTTCTCTGAGAAAACTGCTGCCCCCTTTCCACTTAGATGTAGGCCATCTCTCATGTACATATCTTCCCTCCCAACAAAGTATCCCCATAAATCTACGAATCCCACCCCCTCTTCTTTACACATCTGCTCAACTAGTGCGTTGATCGCCATCCTCTTGCAGTTTCTATATGTCGGCCCCCTTCCTCCCATTACTGGCAAAATTCCTGAGAGGATAATCTGTTCTACTCTTGTCTTCTTTAACTTCTTCACTAACTGTCTGTACTTCTGAACTATCCCAGTTGTTCCCTCCCTCTCTGCGTTATTTGTCCCTACATGTACTAGTATAGACCCTCCCTTGCCATGCCCCAGTACCTTCTCTACCCTTTCAGTTACATGTTCTATCCTAGCCCCCGGTAGACAAACAACGACGTCCTCCCCTCGCTTAGAGTCTTATCTGTCTTTCTCATAATCGAATCGCCCATAAACACCCTCTCTTTCCTCATTGCCCCCTCAATCACTGCCTCAGTGTAGCTCTTTCTACGGTTTGCATCTGTCTGGTTGTAATCTTGTTCCCCTGTCTTCTGCTCTCCCGTCACAATCTCGTCCGTTCCATTCTTTCCTGACGCTGTTTCTCTTGTCACCTTTCTTCCTGTCATCGTCCCTCCCGACTTCTCTTCTGTCACATGTACTCTCACTTCCTTTCTTCCCGTCATCTTTCCTCCCATTGCATTTCCTTCTCTCCTCTCCCGTCTCTTTTTCCCTCCTACCTCTTTCTCTACGGTCACTTTCTCTCCTGCCACCTTCACACCTGTCACATTTCCTGCCGTCGATCCTCCACTTTCTTCCCCTCCGATCACCTTCCCTCCTCTCAGTCTCCTTTCCTCGGTCTTGTTGCCACTACACTGCTCCTTCAGTTTCACAGTATTCCCAACTTTATCCCTGTCGTCTCTCTCCATTCCATCTGTTTCCTTGCTGATTCTCATCTCCATCCCCTTCACAATATCTACCAACCTAGCTACCTCTTTCTCCAGACATTTCACCTTCCAACACCCCACGCACTGAAAGGTGAATCCCTCTTCCTTGGTTTCTGTCCATGACTTCGTACAGCCGGATAAGGCAAAATCTACCCAACTGTGGCAGTCGTCGCACACCAAGTGTGTCTTTGCCTTGACTTGCCGCTTGCAAGGCGCCATATCAGAATTTATTTAATAATAATAATCTAATTAGCTATTTAAAATAGTTTTGTCAACTGTGTTTACACTATTCACTGTCTATGTAGTCTTTAAGAAGACTGTTTTCTGTGCACAAATGTTACACTTTACGTAAGATTGCGTACGCTAGACTGCCTTATTTATTTAGGTTATACAGCGCCCTAGCGAATAAGAGAGACACTAGCTACATAAACTTAGTTCGCCCGATTATCGCAAATGCTTAATTTTAACAACAAAGCTACCTTATCAAAATGTCTAGCAGGTACTGACTTACACAGATATTATCTTATGTAGGTAGTTTATGGTTGTTACTTTATCACCTATATATTCTACCACATAACGAGGTTTGTTAAATCTTGTTTACAAACTTACCGTAGCCGTAAGCTAACGTACCCTATTATCACTCACTAGACTAAAGTGTCCTAAAATACTTTATCTAACTAACTTTAAGCACAACTGCTACTCAATATATGTTTACTGCTACTTTATGAATGATAATAAGGCAAGAATAATACTTATCAATCAGTAATTCCACTTGCTTATGAACTTTGATACACCACCAATTTCAACGATCTATCTCCGCCAAATATAGCCTCGAGTTCCAATGTGTTGTGTGGTTGCATGTTCCAGAACACGACTGAATTCATCGATGAATAAACGGAATGGCGTAGAATTCCGTGTTGCTTAAGATGGTCGATATACCGTAAACACTCGTATGATCGACGCTGCGCGAACGTGATGCAATACAACTTCAATACCCTCAAACGACTGGCCTAGTATTGGCGTCGTTGAGCATAGCTGGTATGACGTCTTAAACATTACCCCAACTCCCCCGCCTCGTCGGAATTTGTATTCGCTGGAAGTAAGGACGTATGTGGAAGCCATGTCTCAGGCATCAAATTATATAAAATCGCATTCGCTGATGTAATCACCAATTACTTCGGCTTTGTTGCGAACTGATCGGGTGTTCATCAGTGCCAGGATGGTGCGGACGGAATTGTTCACGTTACAGACAGACTTCGGATAAGACGGCAGTAGTAGTTAGGGCGCTCTGACTACCGTCCATGGTTTAAAGATCAAAGAACAGCAAAGGATTTTTGGATCAGTCATATCAAATGGATTCCTACTTATAAAAAAGAAATGATGGATGACCTTTCATAAAAATCTACTTATAAAAAATCTCTTATTTTAAAGGAAATAAAAACAAGGCATTAGCTAAAATCCGTTTTCCCTGTGTACAGAAATTTTAATATTGCATGTAACATTCGAGAACATTAAAAAAATACAGAAAAATACATCTGTAGCATATATTCGATTTTAAACCCGTCTGTGTAGCGATTCCCGCGGAAAATAAAAAAATAATGAGCTAGGCGATCACGTGGTATCTTAACGTCACACATGACTCACACTCGCAGCAGGCCGACCCTTTCTATGCATTCAGAGAATGTTTACATGGATAATGTTGGGGTCGAAACGAGCGTCAGAATGAGTTGTTATGCAATAATCCGATGTAATACAAACACTAGTCATCATAGAGGAACAAGCAGTTATCTTACGGTTCCACATTAATTCAATTTTATTCAAAACAAAGAATGCGAATGAGCCTACAAGTCGACTAGGTTTCGCCGAGCTTGGCCCTGGTCTCGTTTTCAGAATAATTATATCGAATGCAACCAACGGGAGAGAATGTACACCAATATACATACATAGCAAACATATATCGTATCCAGCTACAGTAACGTGTACAATCTCATAATATCACTAGAATATCGATGTATGAAGGAGGAGTTGTACAATTTTTCATAACCACTGAAATCAGTCAGCAAATTTCTGTCGGCCTTGATAGCTCAGTTGGTAAACGCGATGGTTCCTTTGCGTCTGTTTTACAATCGGGCGACGTCGGTTCAATCCTAACAGCATGCAAACTATTGATTTTCTTTACACTTTTATTGTTGATGTTTTTATGAAGTAATATAAACCAAATCATTTAATATGCTATGATGCACTGTTTGTAAATATTTTTTTATATTTTTGACGTAATTATTTATTCGCCACAAAAATGAAAATATGGTCATTATATAACGATGTTTCTAAATTTTATTTATCCAGACAGATCACAATCTGTTTTCACGTATATAATTACAATATATTACTGTACAATATATTTACAATTAATAAATTATATATCCATTACATTATATTTGTTTGGATAAATAAAATTTAGAAACATCGTTATATAATGACCATATTTTCATTTTTGTGACGAATAAATAATTACTACAAAATAAAAATTATTTACAAACAATGCATCGTAGTATACTAAATGATTTGGTTTATATTACTTCGTGAAAACATCAACAACAAAAGTGTAAAGAAAATCAATAGTTTGCATGCTGTCAGGATTGAAACGGCGTCGCCCGATTGTAAAATAAACGACAAGTAACCAACGCGCCTACCCACTGAGCTATCGGGACCAGCGGAAACTCTCTAACTGATTTAAGTTGTAATGGTCAATTGTACAACTCCTTCATATATCGATATTCTAGTTATATTATGAGATTATACACGTTACTTTATGTAGCGGGATACAATATATGTTTGCTATGTATGTCTATTGGTGTAGATTATCTCCCGTTGGTTGCATTCGATATAATTATTCTGAAAACGAGCCTAAGCTCGGCGAAACCTATTCGACTTGTAGGCCCATTCGTTGTTTTGAATAAAATTGGATTCATGTGGAACCGTAAGATAACTGCTTGTTCCTCTATGATGACTAGTGTTTGTATTACGTCGGAAAATTGCACAATAACTCATTCTGACGCTCGTTTCGACCCAAAAGCTATACTTGTAAACATGCTCTGAATGCATGGAAAGGGTCGGCCTGATGCGAGTTTGAGTCTTAAGTGACGTCACATCTCGGCATCGCGAAAAGCGCGCCAAAAATATGCATATTCGAAAATATCCGGATGTACAGCATAAAATGTGGAATTTCTAATTTATTGAATTTTTTTGATTTTTTTTGCTTGGTGGGCGTGGAAATAGATAACAGGATGTAATATAACATAAATTCAAACAATAGATTCTTTTATTCCCTTTAATTACTTGCTTACATGTTACTTATAAAAAAGTATAAAAAAGGTTTGATTAATAGGTTTCTTGAACCCTTTTTTACGATCACCGCGGGTTCATGTAAGTGCATTTCGTGTGTGTTGACCTCTATTGACACCTCTAGTGACTAGGATGTTCATGTAAGGCCAGTTCGTGTGTGCTGGGCTCTAGTGACTATTAATAGTCACTAATTAGCTCCAGTTAGTGACTAATTGTGACTAACTAGTGCTAATTAGTGCTAATTAATGACTAATTAGTGCTAATTAGTGATAATTAGTGACTAATTAGTGCTAATTAGTGAGTTATTATTGTAAATCAGTGACTAATTAGTGCTAATTAGTGATTAATTAGGTTATATGTGAGTTTATGGGTATATGGGAGGTTATGTGCGTGGTTATGAGGTTATGTGTGAGGTCATATTGTTGTTTGTGGTTATGAGGTTATGTGTATGAAAACTTGTGGTTATATAGAAGTAAACAGTAGCGTCTCTAGTGACGTCTATTTGAAATTTGCGCTAAAATAAAGTACAAGGAGAATGCTGACCTATGATCTCTACAGCGTCAGTGCCCTAGTTAAGCCTAGCGCAGGCTGTGGCGGCTTACTCGCGGCTGCGCCTGCTGGGGTCGGTGACCTTTTTGTTGTGAGGTGTAACGATAAGAGCACCTCGCCGGTCGGCGTCCACGTAGACGGCCACCCAGTGCTCCCCCGGTTCGTCGCCGTCGTCGGTGTTGCACACGAAGGCCGTCGTGTAAGCGGTGAGCCGTCTTCTCGGTAGCTCGTCTTTAGGCAGGACACCGATGCCGACGTTTTTAGTGTACGCGTCGACCGCCAGGCGGCGTATCAGCTGAAACGTGTCCATCGCTTCAGTGGTCGTACACGATGTTTCAGTTCTTGTCGATCTCGAGCACCGTCTCGAACTCCCCGTATACGACGACTTTCACCGTCCGGGGCAGCGCCGCCGTGAAGTGGACCTCCACGCACAGGTTCCCCTTACGCACGCCGTTGAAATGATCGCTGTCGCAACAGTCGGGCGACAGGTCGAAGCCGAAGATGGTGTAGCCGAGGAAGTTTATGTCGTTGTGCTTCGCGTTGAACGGGTTTTTATCGTAGGCCCCGTTATAGGCGTCGTTGTCGATCAGGCATTTCGGGAGCGTGCCCAGGTAGACATTCTCGTGCGTATGAGACATCATGCCCTGCGGTATCGAGAACACATTGCAGTCGACTCGACGTAGCAGGTACTTGACCGTCCCCTTCGTCAACGCTTTGATGTGACCGAGCTGGACGGACGGGTTCACCTTGGCTTTTCGCACTTGCAGGTAGGTCTCCAGTAGGACGATTTTGAACCCCGGATCGACGACCGCGCCTATGAGCGCGAAGGCGCCCTTGCTTCGCACCAGTCGGATCTATACGTCGACGCCGTTCAATAGGTACCGGTCTTGCAAGAACACGTCTGCGTGCAGGCGTCCCAACAGGTCCACCTCGCGGCTGTCCCTTATGAAGGGGCGTCGATGCGCGTTATGAAAATATTGATAGAAACATTTTTTTCTCAGTTAAGAAAGATAGAAGGACCAGAGGACATGAAGCTACATTAGTAAAGGAGCAGTGTAGATTAGATATAAGAAAGTTCTCATTCTCACAAAGGACTGTAAATGAATGGAACAGATTATCTCCTGATTGTGTTGGTGCTAGTAGCGTGAATATGTTTAAAAATAAAATCGACACACACCTAAAAAAGGCGGGATACATGTAGATAAAAAGTATTGGACTCTCGATAAGCCAAAAGGCTTCCTTGTCCACCTGCCATCCAGAGTAATTTTCTGGATGGCAATCTTGTTAAATCTTGTTAAACTACAGACCAGTGAGTTTAACATCTGTGATTTGCAAATTATTAGAAAGGCTAATTTCAGATCACATGGTGGATTTTCTTATTAAACACAACTTCGTAAACCCATCTCAACATGGGTTTCTAAAAGCGAGGTCATGCATAAGAAATATGCTATGTTTTTTGGAAGATATCACTAAATGGGTTGACTAGGGGTCACCAGTAGATATCATCTACTTAGATTTTCAAAAAGCTTTCAACAAAGTGCCACATCAAAGATCACTGCTTAAACTAAAGGCCCATGGCATAGGAGTGGGTATAATTAACTGGATAGAAAAATGACTGATTGACAGAAGACAACGGGTAGTAGTTGATGGTGAGGCTTCAAACTGGAAATCAATATTGAGTGGGGTACCACAGGGATCAGTACTAGGACCTCTATTATACTTAATATATATCATCGATTAGGACGATCATATCAACTAAGGTGTTGAAATTTGCGAATGATACAAAAGTGTTTAGAAGGATAAAAAGTGATGGAGATAGAAAAAAATTACAAGATGATCTTGACAGGTTGATCAAATAGTCTGAACAGTGGCGAATGCTGATCAATTTTGGGAAATGTAAATGCCTCCACACAGGACATGGGAACGAAGAGGTACAATATACAATGGAGGGTATTATACTAAGAACTACTGTAAAAGAAAAGGACTTAGGGTTAACCATTAATGCTGATATGAAGGTTTCAGAGCAGTGCGGAATTGCAGCTTCAGCGGGAAATCAAATCCTTGGATTAATTAGGCGAAATATAGCGTATAGGGAAAAATAACTAATAATACCGCTGTACAAAGCAATAGTTAGGCCTAATTTAGAATAGTGTATACAAGCGTGGAGGCCATATCGCAAGAAGGACATAGATATGTTAGAAAAGAGTACAGAGGAGAGCAACTAAAATTATACCAAAACTGAGGGATCTTAGTTATGAAATACGCCTAAAGGAATGTGGTTTAACAACAGTAGTGACGAGGAGACTGAGAGGAGATCAGATAGAAGTGTTTAAGGTTTTGAATGGTTATGAAAATATTGATAGAAATATTTTTTTCTCAATTAATAAAAAAGAAGGACAAGACGACATGAAGTTACATTCGCAAAGGAGCAGTGTAGATTATATATAAGAAAGTTCTCATTTTTCACAAAGGACTGTAAATGAATGGAACAGATTATCTGCTGATTGTATGGGTGCTAGTAGCGTGAATATGTTTACAAATAAAATCGACACATACGTCAGAAGGGCGGGATACACATAAATAAAATGGTTGGACTCCTGATAAGCCAAAGGGCTTCCTTGTCCACCTGTCATCTAGAATTAATTTTCTGGGACGCAATATTGTAAATCTTATTAAATATTGTTAACGAAGCGTATCGCAGAGTATGTAGCATAACAACTAATTTGTTATGATATTCCCAGGAGCATTATTTGAATAAGTTATCATATCCCATCTTTGTTTACTAAATCTACTTCGATATTTCTACAAACTCCCACATTTATAAGAACACATTGATACCAATGTGATACCTACGCAGTACGTTTACACTCTTGACCCTATATATATATATATATATATATGAGGTTCCGTGCGTTGTAGTTGCACCACGTTCCTTCGTGCCTACACGTACTTATACATAAGCACACACGTTTCCCACATATAACCGTATGGGTGCTTTAGTAGAATCTCCATATCCAGAGTAAACGGGGAACCTGCAGTTCTGGCGTCTCTGGCTGTTACTTCTTGTGTTTCTGTGCTGTCATTTATTACGGCAGTTGTAGTTCCGTAGAATTCATCAACATTATCTGAGCGTGAAGTGACATTGGTGAAAGGGACGACCAGTTTCTTGCTCGTTGGTTCGTCACTGTATCCAGATCGTGTTTGCAGGACAAGCGGCATCGTCGTTGGTATCAGTATGTCTTTATTTTGGTTTGATGTCTTTGATGTTGTCCTTGTTGCAGAAGCTGCTGTTGTAGGAGTTTTAAGAGGAGATGTCGTAGGTCGTGGTGGTTGGCTGGGTGATGTCGTAGGTCGTGGTGGTTGGCTTGGTGATGTCGTAGGTCGTGGTGGTTGGCTGGGTGTTGTCGTAGGTCGTGGTGGTTGGCTGGGTTTTGCGGTTGTTAGTGTCGTTGTCATTGTTGTTGTTGACGACGATGATGCTGATGAAGGTACTGAGGTTGTTGGTTTCTCAGCAGTATTTGTAGTCGTAATAGTAGACACAGTTTGGTTGACCGACTTTGAGTGTCTCTTTGTAGTTCTCTTATTCCTTTTCGTTACCGGTGTTTTTAAAGTAGCTGTTGATTTTGTGGATTTAGGTGTAAGTTTTATACTCTTAGTTGTTGGTTTTGTTTTCGTAGTTGTTGGTTTCAGTGTTGTGGTTGTTAGTTTTGTTGTCGAAGTTGTTGGTTTTGTTGTCGTAGTTGTTGGTTTTGTTGTCGCAGTTGTTGGTTTTGTTATCGTAGTTGTTGGTTTTGTTGTTGTAGTTGTTGGTTTTGTTGTGGTAGTTGTTGGTTTTGTTGTGATAGTTGTTGGTTTTGTTGTCGCAGTTGTTGGTTTTGTTATCGTAGTTGTTGGTTTTGTTGTCATAGTTGTTGGCTTTGTTGTTGTAATTGTTGGTTTTGTTGTCGTAGGTGTTGTTTTTTTGTCGTAGTTGATGATTTGGTTGTCGTAGTTGTTCGTTTTGTTGTCGTTGTTGTTGGTTTTGTTGTCGTAGTTGTTGGTTTTGTTGTTGTAGTTGTTGGTTTTGTTGTCGTAGTTGTTGGTTTTGTTTTAGAAGTTGTTGGTTTTGTTGTCATAGTTGACGGTTTGGTTGTCGTAGTTGTTGGTTTTGTTGTCGTAGTTATTCGTTGTTGTGTAGTATTTGTTAGTTTTCTTGTCGTAGTTTATGGTTTTGTTGTCACAATTGTTGGTTTTTTGTAGTAGTTGTTGGTTTTGTTGTCGGAGTTGTTGTTTTTGTTATCGTAGTTGTCGGTTTTGTTGTCGTAGTTGATGGTTTTGTTGTCGTAGTTGTTGGTTTTGTTGTCGTAGTTGTTGGTTTTGTTGTCGTAATTGTTGGATTTGTTGTTGTAGTTGTTGATATTGTTGTCGTAGTTGTTGGTTTTGTTGTCGTAGTTGTTGGTTTTGTTGTCGTAGTTGTTGGTTTTGTTGTCGTAGTTGATGGTTTGGTTGTTCGTTTTGTTGACGTAGTTGATGGTTTTGTTGTCGTAGTTGTTCGTTTTGTTGTCGTAATTGTTGGTTTTGTTGTTGTAGTTGTTGGTATTGTTGTCGTAGTTGTTGGTTTTGTTGTCGGAGTTGTTGGTTTTGTTGTCGTAGTTGTTGGTTTTGTTGTTGTAGTTGTTGGTTTTGTTGTGGTAGTTGTTGGTTTTGTTGTCGTAGTTGTTGGTTTTGTTGTCGTAGTTGATGGTTTGTTTGTCGTAGTTGTTGGTTTTGCTGACCTAGTTGTTGGTTTTGTTGTTATAGTTGTTCGTTTTGTTGTCGTAGTTGTTCGTTTTGTTGCCGTAGTCGTTCGTTTTGTTGTCGTAGTTGTTGATGTTGTTGTAGTAGTTGTTTGACAATCAATAGGGAGCGGATTATGTCTCAAATAACCTTCTGAAAAGAACAGAGAATATAACAGAAACGATTACATCAGAGTAATAAATAAAAAGTTTTATGATTTGTCTTCATACATACATATACACATCTAAACATACACCAAAGCACATACGTCGACAAATACACGTAGCCACAAACATATATACATACATACATACATACATACATTTACAAATAAACAAATACACACACGCACGCACGCTTGCAGTCAAGAAGTTTCGCAATCACACACTCACACACACACACACACACACTTAATTTGCCCAAGATAACCTTACGACGTTTTACCAGATCAAAATTGTTTCACCATGGACACTCACCATAAAAGTTGATTTGGAACACTCCGTTAGTATCTATCAGCGGCGTGATGCAGACGTACCGGCTCCGTAAATAGTGCCCTTGATTGTCACGTCCGCTGACACAAACACGTTTATTGAGCGGCGAATGTATCGCCTGACCAACAGGTGATATGCACACACGCGGTGATTTGCCACTCTGCTCGACGTCAATGATAAATGTGAAGGTGCAAATTCTGTTGGAGACATGACACTTGCACGTCTTTAATGCAGTCGTCGGCATCGAGAGGGTATGTTCTCTAACATCTCTCAAGCGTCCAGAACATAAGGAAGGTTCTCCGTTGGCTGAAATAAACACACTTGTATATTTTATATTGTTTAGTTTTTATACAATCATATACTGTAATGGCCCATTGTAGTTTTCTCGTGATGTTTTGATGGTTTTCCGGTTAACGGGTCATCATGCCATAAGTAAGCGTGCCATTTACGTTTTCTTGCGCTACAAATACGTTTAATTTTAACCTCTTACGTTTATTTTATATAGGACAAACATGTATGTACGTGTGCATTGTGCAGTGCAGTTGTTTGCAGGAATACAATAACAAGAATAGGAAAACACAGATTTTAAAACACGAAGCAATATGCCATACACCTGACACGACAACATAATTGACCGTCAGACGTCAAAGGGGTTAGGTCGTGCAGACGTCCTTTGCGCGCACACGCCTTGTATAAGGATTCTTTTTTGGCACGGGTGTACGTTCGCCCGGTTATACCGCTATTTTAATCAGATTATTAGGTCAGGTGGCGGAATAGTCTGACGAACACAAACAAAAGTTGTCGAAGCACCACGAGAGAAAGGTGAAATGACTGTCAAAACTATAAAATAAAAACGATTTATACTATGCAGCATGATGAACTTCAAATTCAAGTATCACATTAATTACATAATTAATTATATCAAATTATACTTGCCCAACTAAAAAGCTGGCTACACTGTCGTTAGCAGTTGACATGTTCTGTGTTCATTTGCAAGTGTAATGTGCATTACGTAAACAAAGCTACGTTAAGGCAACAAGTCCAATGATGTTACATACATGGACGAAACCACGCTGCGACCACGCCCGAGCACAGCAGGAACAATACGACGTCCGTTCGTATCCATTCGTTCATGTTTATGAGTCCTATTAACGACAACAGTATACAAAAACAGTAGCAGTAGTAGCAGCCGTAACAACAACAACAACAACACCAACACCAACAACAACAACAACAACAACAACACCAACAACTATTACTACAACAACTACAACAACAACAACATCTACAACAACAACATCAACAACAACAACAACAACAACTACAACAACAACAAAAACAAAAACAACTACAACAACAAC
>CM034534.1:64997-129997 GCA_020002185.1 Paraescarpia echinospica | reverse complement strand
AGGCAACGTGAAGATTGACCACTAACCGTAGGCCACTTGCAAACCAGCAACAAAACTATTTAAATTGGGCTTATTTCCGTCATGTTTTCGGAAGTCTTTCAACTATAAATAATTATAAATAAATTAAACACACTCTATATATATATATAAACATATACATATATATATATATATTATTATTATTATATATATATATAATAATAATATATATATATATATAATATGTATATATATATACAGTATATATATATATGTGTACATATATATATATATATATATTATTATATATATATATAATAATATATATATATATAATATGTATATATATATATATATATATATATATATATAGTATATATATATATATATATATATATAATAATAATAATAATATAATATATATATATATATATATATACAGGTGCTACTGTGGTGTCGAAGAAATGATAAGTATATCATTAGCGATACTAATGATTCATTGTAAACTTTCTGATTATACCAATTCTTTCACTCATTATATTTTATGCTATGAAGTACTGGTGTTTTATCTAAGAAAGACATAGATAAGCGATAGTGTTGTGGCAGTCACAAGTTGTGTTTCAAATAACCTGTGCAGCTATCTCACTGACGATCTTATAAGTATATCCAAAAGAATTGTTTCTGGGTCAATTATTTCATCGTCTTTTCACGATGTGTTCTTCATTACTTATGGCGATCTGGTCACATTGCATCATCGAACAGTTCTTCTTTACTTATGGCGATCTGGTCACATTGCTTAACCGAACAGTTCTTCTTTACTTACGGCGATCTGGTCACATTGCATCATCGAACAGTGCTTCTTTACTTATGGCGATCTGGTCACATTGCATCATCGAACAGTTCTTCTTTACTTATGGCGATCTGGTCACATTGTATCATCGAACAGTGCTTCTTTACTTATGGCGATCTGGTCACATTGCATCATCGGACAGTTCTTCTTTACTTATGGCGATCTAGTCACATTGCGTCTTCGAACAGTTCTTCTTTTTACGTATTTGCTTCTGTTGTCTAACATTTTGTCTGACATCTTTACTCTTCTCAATTTATCCGATGGTTTTGATTTGTCGATCGTTTATTTTCCCTTCTAGTGTATTGTTCTGTCAGACCTTCATAATATCTTTATTATATCTTTCCAACCTTGTCTTGAATAGTATGCAGTGGCGTAAGGAGGCCAAGTGTTTCTGCCAGATAAAAAATGCCAAACAAATAATTGAGTTCTGTAATGGAATATGTATCGCTAATGACACACTTATCATTGCTTCGACACCACATTTGCACGTTAATGTAATGATATGAAACACTGTCAATATTTCAGAATATTTGTCAGTATCCTACATGTTCGTCGTGCAACCTGGTGCTTCATCATATGACTACTGATAGAAGTTCCTTGATGTTCACTTAAATGATAAATATACTCATGTCATTTAGTTTGAATATATAATAATATACTCGCTCACACCCGAAGACGCAATATAAACTATATAAACATTCTGATTACATGAACGCAACACACGGATACATTATTTCATGAGAGATGCAACGCAAGACACGCATTTACTATAATTCAGTTGTGTTTCTATGCACCGATTGTCCGAAGGATAACTGTCTTTTGAAGCATAATTAGCCAGTGGGCTCATTTGAAATAACCCTCAGGTGATGTCAGGAGAGTCGGAATAGTTACTCATTTTCAACCCTCTGATAGCGTCAGGTGAGTCGGTTTAGTAACACAGAGTCAAACCTCAGTTGGTGTCAGGAGAGTCGGTGTAGTTACTCAATGTCAACCCTCAGGGGGCGTCAGGAGAGTCAGTGTAGTTACACAATGTCAACCCGCAGGTGGCGTCAGGTGATTTGGTGTAGTTACACAGTGTCAACCCTCAGGGGGCGTCAGGTGAGTCGGTGTAGTTACTCAGTGTCAAACCTCAGTTGGTGTCAGGTGAGTCGGTGTAGTTACTCATTATCAACACTCAGTTAGTGTCAATTTCGTCGTTGTAGTTACACAATGTCAAACGTCAGTTGGTGTCAGGTGAGTCGGTGTATTACTTAGTATCAACGCTCAGTTAGTGTCACGTGCGTCGGTGTAATTTGTTATACAGTGTCAACCCTCAGGTGTTGTCAGGTGAATCGGTATAGTTACTCAGTGTCAACCCTCAGATTGCGTCAGGTGAGACAGTGTAGTTACTCATTAACAACACTCAGTTAGTGTCAGGTGCGTCGCTGTAATTAGTTACAAAATGTCAACACTCAGGTGATGTCAGGTGAGTCGGTTTATTTACTCAGTATCAACTCTCAGGTGGTGTCAGGTGAGTTGGTGTAGTTACACTGTGTCAACACTCAGGTTGCGTCAGGTGCGTCGGTGTAATTTGTTACACAGTTTCAACCCTCGGGTGATGTCAGGTGAGTCGGTACAATAACTCAGTGTCAACCCTCAGATGGCATTAGGTGAGTTGGTGTAGTTACTCATTATCAACAATCAGTTAGTGTCAGTTTCGTCGGTGTAGTTACTCAATGTCAACCATCAGGTGGTGTCAAGTGAGTCGGTGTAGTTACTTAATGTCACCCATCAGGTGGCGTCAGGTGATTCGGTGTAGTTACACAATGTCAACCCTCAAGTGATGTCAAGTGAATTGGTGTATTTAAACTGTGTCAAACCTCAGTTGGTGTCAGGTGAGTCGGTGTTGTTACTCAATGTCAACCTTCAGCTGGTGTCAGGTGAGTTTGTGTACTACTTAATATCAACGCTCAGTTAGTGTCAGGTGCGTCGGTGTAATTAGTTACACAGTGTTAACCCTCAGGTGATGTCAGGTGAGTCGGTATAGTTACTCATTGTCAACCCTCTGATGGCGTCAGGTGAGTCGGTGTAGTTACACAGTGTCAATCCTCAGTTGTTGTCAAGTGAGTCGGTGTAGTTACACAGTGTCAACCCTCAGGGCGCGTCAGGAGAGTCAGTGTAGTTACTCAATGTCAACCCGCAGTTAGTGTCAGTTTCGTCGGTGTAGTTACTCAATGTCAACCATCTGGTGGTGTCAGGTGATTTGGTGTAGTTACTCAATGTCACCCATCAGATGACGTCAGGTGAGCCGGTGAAGTAACACAATGTCAACCCTCAGGTGATGTCAGGTGAGTTGGTGTAGTTGAACTGTGTCAAACCTCTGTTGGTGTCAGATGAGTCGGTGTAGTTACTCAATGTCAACCATCAGTTGGTGTCATGTGAGTCGGTGTATTACATAGTATCAACGCTTAGTTAGTGTCAGGTGCGTCGGTGTAATTTGTTACACAGTGTCAACCCTCAGGTGATGTCACGTGAGTATATATTGTTACTCAGTGTCAACTCTCAGATGGCGTCAGGTGAGTCGGTGTAGTTACACAGTGTTAAACCTCAGTTGGTGTCAGGTGAGTCGGTGTAGTTACTCAGTGTCAACCCTCAGGGGGCGTCAGGTGAGTCGGTGTAGTTACTCAATGTCAACCGTCAGTTGGTGTCAGGTGAGTCGGTGTAGTTACTCATTATCAACGCTCAGTTAGTGTCAGTTTCGTCGGTGTAGTTACTCGAAGTCACTCATCAGGTGGCGTCAGGTGAGTCGGTGTAGTTACACAGTGTCAACCATGAGGTGATGTCAGGTCAGTTGGTGTAGTTACACAGTGTCAACCCTCAGGTGATGTCAGGTGTGTCGATGTAGTTACTCAATGTCACCCATCAGGTGATGTCAGTTGAGTCGGTGTAGTTACACAATGTTAACCCTCAGGTGGCGTCATGTGAGTCGGTGTCGTTACACAGTGTCAACCCCCAGTGGGCGTCAGGTGTGTCGGTGTAGTAACTCAATGTCAACCCTCAGTTGGTGCTAGGTGAGTCGGTGTTTCGTTGGTGTATTTACTCAATGTCAACCATCAGGTGATGTCAGGTGAGTCGGTGTAGTTATTCAATATCACCCACCAGGTGATGTCAGGTAAGTCGGTGTAGTTATACAATGTCAACCCTCTGATGGCGTCAGGTGAGTCGGTGTAGTTACACAGTGTCAATCCTCAGTTGTTGTCAAGTGAGTCGGTGTAGTTACACAGTGTCAACCCTCAGGGCGCGTCAGGAGAGTCAGTGTAGTTACTCAATGTCAACCCGCAGTTAGTGTCAGTTTCGTCGGAGTAGTTACTCAATGTCAACCATCTGGTGGTGTCAGGTGATTTGGTGTAGTTACTCAATGTCACCCATCAGATGACGTCAGGTGAGCCGGCGAAGTAACACAATGTCAACCCTCAGGTGATGCCAGGTGAGTTGGTGTAGTTGAACTGTGTCAAACCTCTGTTGGTGTCAGATGAGTCGGTGTAGTTACTCAATGTCAACCATCAGTTGGTGTCATGTGAGTCGGTGTATTACATAGTATCAACGCTTAGTTAGTGTCAGGTGCGTCGGTGTAATTTGTTACACAGTGTCAACCCTCAGGTGATGTCACGTGAGTAGATATTGTTAGTCAGTGTCAACTCTCAGATGACGTCAGGTGAGTCGGTGTAGCTACACAGTGTTAAACCTCAGTTGGTGTCAGGTGAGTCGGTGTAGTTACTCAGTGTCAACCCTCAGGGGGCGTCAGGTGAGTCGGTGTAGTTACTCAATGTCAACCGTCAGTTGGTGTCAGGTGAGTCGGTGTAGTTACTCATTATCAACGCTCAGTTAGTGTCAGTTTCGTCGGTGTAGTTACTCGAAGTCACCCATCAGGTGGCGTCAGGTGAGTCGGTGTAGTTACACAGTGTCAACCATGAGGTGATGTCAGGTCAGTCGGTGTAGTTACACAGTGTCAACCCTCAGGTGATGTCAGGTGTGTCGGTGTAGTTACTCAATGTCACCCATCAGGTGATGTCAGTTGAGTCGGTGTAGTTACACAATGTTAACCCTCAGGTGGCGTCATGTGAGTCGGTGTCGTTACACAGTGTCAAACCCCAGTGGGTGTCAGGTGTGTCGGTGTAGTAACTCAATGTCAACCCTCAGTTGGTGCTAGGTGAGTCGGTGTTTCGTTGGTGTATTTACTCAATGTCAACCATCAGGTGATGTCAGGTGAGTCGGTGTAGTTATTCAATATCACCCATCAGGTGATGTCAGGTAAGTCAGTGTAGTTATACAATGTCAAACCTCAGGTGGCGTCAGGTGAGTTGGTGTATTACTTAGTGCCAACGCTCAGTTAGTGTCAGGTGCGTCGATGTAATTAGTTACACAGTTTCAACCCCCAGGTAATGTCAGGAGAGTCGGTATAGTTACTCATTGTCAACCCTCTGATAGCATCAGGTGAGTCGGTGTAGTTACACAGTGTCATCCCTCATGGGGCGTCAGGAGAGTCAGTGTAGTTACTCAATGTCAACCCTCAGGTGCCGTGAGGTGAGTCGGTGTTGATACTCAATGTCAACCATCAGGGGGCGTCAGGTGAGTCGGTGTATTACTTAGTATCAACGCTCAGTTAGTGTCACGTGAGTCGGTGTAATTTGTTACACAGTGTCAACCATCAGGTGATGTCAGGTGAGTCGGTACAATAACTCAGTGTCAACCCTCAGATGGCGTCAGGTGAGTCGGTGTAGTTACTCATTATCACCAATCAGTTAGTGTCAGTTTCGTCGGTGTAGTTACTCAATGTCAACCATCAGGTGGTGTCAGGTGAGTAGGTGTAGTTACTTAATGTCACCCATCAGGTGGCGTCAAGTGATTCGGTGTAGTTACACAATGTCAACCCTCAAGTGATGTCAGGTGAATTGGTGTATTTAAACTGTGTCAAACCTCAGTTGTTGTCAGGTGAGTCAGTGTTGTCACTCAATGTCAACCTTCAGCTGTTGTCAGGTGAGTTTGTGTATTACTTAATATCAACGCTCAGTTAGTGTCAGGTGCGTCGGTGTAATTAGTTACACAGTGTCAACCCTCAGGTGATGTCGGGTGAGTCGGTATAGTTATTCATTATCTACCCTCTGATGGCGTCAGGCGAGACGGTGTTGTTACACAGTGTCAATCCTCAGTTGTTGTCAGGTGAGTCGGTGTAGTTACTCAGTGTCAACCCTCAGGGGGCGTCAGGAGAGTCAGTGTAGTTACTCAATGTCAACCCTCAGTTAGTGTCAGTTTTGTCGATGTAGTTACTCAATGTCAACCATCAGGTGGTGTCAGGTGAGTCGGTGTAGTTACTCAATGTCACCCATCAGGTGGCGTCAGGTGAGTCGGTGTAGTTACACAATGTCAACCCTCAGGTGATGTCAGGTGAGTTGGTGTAGTTGAACTGTGTCAAACCTCATTTAGTGTCAGGTGAGTCGGTGTAGTTACTCAATGTCAACCGTCAGTTGGTGTCACGTGAGTCGGTGTAGTTACTCATTATCAACGCTCAGTTAGAGTCAGTTTCGTCGGTGTAGTTACTCGTAGTCACCCATCAGGTGACGTCAGGTGAGTCGGTGTAGTTACACAGTGTCAAACCTGAGGTGATGTCAGGTGAGTGGGTGTAGTTACACAGTGTCAACCCTCAGGGTGCGTCAGGTGAGTCGGTGCAGATACTCAATGTCAACCCTCAGTTGGTGCCAGGTGAATCTGTGCAGTTACTCATTATCAACACTTAGTTAGTGTCAGTTTCGTCGGAAAAGTTGCTCAATGTTAACCATCAGGTGGTGTCAGGTGAGTCGGTGTAGTTATTCAATGTCACCCATCAGGTGGCGTCAGGTGAGTCGGTGTAGTTACACAATTTCAACCCTCAGGTGATGTCAGGTGAGTTGGTGTAGTTGAACTGTGTCAAACCTCAGTTGGTGTCACGAGAGTCGGTGTTGTTACTCAATGTCAACCATCAGTTGGTGAGTCTGTGAATTATTTAGTATCAACGTTCAGTTAGTGTCAAGTGCGTCGGTGAATGTACGCAGTGTCAACCCTCAGTTGGTTTCAGGTGAGTCGGTGTAGTTACTCAGTGTCAACCCTCAGGGGGCGTCAGGTGAGTCGGTGTAGTTACTCAATGTCAACCGTCAGTTGGTGCTAGGTTAATCATTATCAACACTTAGTTAGTGTCAGTTTCGTCGGAGTAGTTGCTGAATGTTAACCTTCAGTTGGTGTCAGGTGAGTTGGTGTATTACTTAGTATCAACGCTCAGTTAGTGACAGCTGCGTCGGTGTAATTAGTTACACAGTCTCAACACTCAGGTGATGTCAGGAGAGTCGGTATAGTTCCTCATTGTCAACCCTGTGATTGCGTCAGGTGTTACACAGTGTCAACCCTCAGGTGATGTCACGTGAGTAGGTATTGTTACTCAGTGTCAACTCTCAGATGTAGTCAGGAGAGTCGGTATAGTTACACAGTTTCAACCCTCAGTTGGTGTCAGGTGAGTCGGTGTAGTTACTCAGTGTCAACCCTCAGGGGGCGTCAGGTGAGTCGGTGTAGTTACTCAATGTCAACCGTCAGTTGGTGTCAGGTGAGTCGGTGTAGTTACTCATTATCAACGCTCAGTTAGAGTCAGTTTCGTCGGTGTAGTTACTCGAAGTCACCCAACAGGTGACGTCAGGTGAGTCGGTGCAGTTACACAGTGTCAACCCTGAAGTGATGTCAGGTGAGTGGGTGTAGTTACACAGTGTCAACCCTCAGGGTGCGTCAGGTGAGTCGGTGTAGTTACTCAATGTCAACCCTCAGATGGTGCCAGGTGAGTCTGTGCAGTTACTCATTATCAACACTTAGTTAGTGTCAGTTTCATCGGAGTAGTTGCTCAATGTCAACCATCAGGTGGTGTCAGGTGAGTCGGTGTAGTTATTCAATGTCACCCATCAGGTGGCGTCAGGTGAGTCGGTGTAGTTACACAATGTCAACCCTCAGGTGATGTCAGGTGAGTTGGTGTAGTTGAACTGTGTCAAACCTCAGTTGGTGTCACGTGAGTCGGTGTAGTTACTCAATGTCAACCATCAGTTGGTGTAAGGTGAGTCGGTGAATTACTTAGTATCAACGTTCAGTTAGTGTCAGGTGCGTCGGTGAAGTTACGCAGTGTCAACCCTCAGTTGGTTTCAGGTGAGTCGGTGTAGTTACTCAGTGTCAACCCTCAGGGGGCGTCAGGTGAGTCGGTGTAGTTATTCAATGTCAACCGTCAGTTGGTGCTAGGTGAGGCGGTGTTGTTACACATTATCAAAGCTCAGTTAGTGTCAGTTTCGGCGGTGTAGTTACTCAATGTCAACCATCAGGTGGTGTCAGGTGAGTCGGTGTAGTTACTCAATATCACCCATCAGGTGATGTCAGGTAAGTCGGTGTAGTTATACAATGTCAAACCTCAGGTGGCGTCAGGTGAGTTGGTGCATTACTTAGTACCAACGCTCAGTTAGTGTCAGGTGCGTCGATTTAATTAGTTACACAGTGTCAACCCCCAGGTGATATCAGGAGAGTCGGTATAGTTACTCACTGTCAAACCTCTGATAGCGTCAGATGAGTCGGTGTAGTTACACAGTGTCAACCCTCATGGGGCGTCAGGAGAGTCAGTGTAGTTACTCAATGTCAACCCTCAGGTGGCGTGAGGTAAGTAGGTGTTGTTACTCAATGTCAACCCTCAGCGGGCGTCAGGTGAGTCGGTGTAGTTACTCAGTGTCAAACCTCAGTTGGTGTCAGGTGAGTCGGTGTAGTTACTCATTATCAACACTCAGTTAGTGTCAATTTCGTCGTTGTAGTTACACAATGTCAAACGTGAGTTGGTGTCAGGTGAGTCGTTGTATTACTTAGTATCAACGCTCAGTTAGTGTCACGTGCGTCGGTGTAATTTGTTATACAGTGTCAAACCTCAGGTGTTGTCAGGTGAGTCGGTATAGTTACTCAGTGTCAACCCTCAGATTGCGTCAGGTGAGACAGTGTAGTTACTCATTAACAACACTCAGTTAGTGTCAGGTGCGTCGCTGTAATTAGTTACAAAATGTCAACACTCAGGTGATGTCAGGTGAGTCGGTTTATTTACTCAGTGTCAACCCTCAGGTGGTGTCAGGTGAGTTGGTGTAGTTACACTGTGTCAACACTCAGGTTGCGTCAGGTGCTTCGGTGTAATTTGTTACACAGTTTCAACCCTCGGGTGATATCAGGTGAGTCGGTACAATAACTCAGTGTCAACCCTCAGATGGCATTAGGTGAGTTGGTGTAGTTACTCATTATCAAAAATCAGTTAGTGTCAGTTTCGTCGGTGTAGTTACTCAATGTCAACCATCAGGTGGTGTCAAGTGAGTCGGTGTAGTTACTTAATGTCACCCATCAGGTGGCGTCAGGTGATTCGGTGTAGTTACACAATGTCAACCCTCAAGTGATGTCAAGTGAATTGGTGTATTTAAACTGTGTCAAACCTCAGTTGGTGTCAGGTGAGTCGGTGTTGTTACTCAATGTCAACCTTCAGCTGGTGTCAGGTGAGTTTGTGTACTACTTAATATCAACGCTCAGTTAGTGTCAGGTGCGTCGGTGTAATTAGTTACACAGTGTTAACCCTCAGGTGATGTCAGGTGAGTCGGTATAGTTACTCATTGTCAACCCTCTGATGGCGTCAGGTGAGTCGGTGTAGTTACACAGTGTCAATCCTCAGTTGTTGTCAAGTGAGTCGGTGTAGTTACACAGTGTCAACCCTCAGGGCGCGTCAGGAGAGTCAGTGTAGTTACTCAATGTCAACCCGCAGTTAGTGTCAGTTTCGTCGGTGTAGTTACTCAATGTCAACCATCTGGTGGTGTCAGTTGATTTGGTGTAGTTACTCAATGTCACCCATCAGGTGACGTCAGGTGAGCCGGTGAAGTAACACAATGTCAACCCTCAGGTGATGTCAGGTGAGTTGGTGTAGTTGAACTGTGTCAAACCTCTGTTGGTGTCAGATGAGTCGGTGTAGTTACTCAATGTCAACCATCAGTTGGTGTCATGTGAGTCGGTGTATTACATAGTATCAACGCTTAGTTAGTGTCAGGTGCGTCGGTGTAATTTGTTACACAGTGTCAACCCTCAGGTGATGTCACGTGAGTAGATATTGTTACTCGGTGTCAACTCTCAGATGGCGTCAGGTGAGTCGGTGTAGTTACACAGTGTTAAACCTCAGTTGGTGTCAGGTGAGTCGGTGTAGTTACTCAGTGTCAACCCTCAGGGGGCGTCAGGTGAGTCGGTGTAGTTACTCAATGTCAACCGTCAGTTGGTGTCAGGTGAGTCGGTGTAGTTACTCATTATCAACGCTCAGTTAGTGTCAGTTTCGTCGGTGTAGTTACTCGAAGTCACCCATCAGGTGGCGTCAGGTGAGTCGGTGTAGTTACACAGTGTCAACCATGAGGTGATGTCAGGTCAGTCGGTGTAGTTACACAGTGTCAACCCTCAGGTGATGTCAGGTGTGTCGGTGTAGTTACTCAATGTCACCCATCAGGTGACTGTCAGTTGAGTCGGTGTAATTACACAATGTTAACCTTCAGGTGGCGTCATGTGAGTCGGTGTCATTACACAGTGTCAACCCCCAGTAGGTGTCAGGTGTGTCGGTGTAGTAACTCAATGTCAACCCTCAGTTGGTGCTAGGTGAGTCGGTGTTTCGTTGGTGTATTTACTCAAGGTCAACCATCAGGTGATGTCAGGTGAGTCGGTGTAGTTATTCAATATCACCCTTCAATTGATGTCAGGTAAGTCGGTGTAGTTATACAATGTCAAACCTCAGGTGGCGTCAGGTGAGTCGTTGTATTACTTAGTATCAACGCTCAGTTAGTGTCACGTGCGTCGGTGTAATTTGTTATACAGTGTCAACCCTCAGGTGTTGTCAGGTGAGTCGGTATAGTTACTCAGTGTCAACCCTCAGATTGCGCCAGGTGAGACAGTGTAGTTACTCATTAACAACACTCAGTTAGTGTCAGGTGCATCGCTGTAATTAGTTACAAAATGTCAACACTCAGGTGATGTCAGGTGAGTCGGTTTATTTACTCAGTGTCAACCCTCAGGTGGTGTCAGGTGAGTTGGTGTAGTTACACTGTGTCAACACTCAGGTTGCGTCAGGTGCTTCGGTGTAATTTGTTACACAGTTTCAACCCTCGGGTGATGTCAGGTGAGTCGGTACAATAACTCAGTGTCAACCCTCAGATGGCATTAGGTGAGTTGGTGTAGTTACTCATTATCAAAAATCAGTTAGTGTCAGTTTCGTCGGTGTAGTTACTCAATGTCAACCATCAGGTGGTGTCAAGTGAGTCGGTGTAGTTACTTAATGTCACCCATCAGGTGGCGTCAGGTGATTCGGTGTAGTTACACAATGTCAACCCTCAAGTGATGTCAAGTGAATTGGTGTATTTAAACTGTGTCAAACCTCAGTTGGTGTCAGGTGAGTCGGTGTTGTTACTCAATGTCAACCTTCAGCTGGTGTCAGGTGAGTTTGTGTACTACTTAATATCAACGCTCAGTTAGTGTCAGGTGCGTCGGTGTAATTAGTTACACAGTGTTAACCCTCAGGTGATGTCAGGTGAGTCGGTATAGTTACTCATTGTCAACCCTCTGATGGCGTCAGGTGAGTCGGTGTAGTTACACAGTGTCAATCCTCAGTTGTTGTCAAGTGAGTCGGTGTAGTTACACAGTGTCAACCCTCAGGGCGCGTCAGGAGAGTCAGTGTAGTTACTCAATGTCAACCCGCAGTTAGTGTCAGTTTCGTCGGTGTAGTTACTCAATGTCAACCATCTGGTGGTGTCAGTTGATTTGGTGTAGTTACTCAATGTCACCCATCAGGTGACGTCAGGTGAGCCGGTGAAGTAACACAATGTCAACCCTCAGGTGATGTCAGGTGAGTTGGTGTAGTTGAACTGTGTCAAACCTCTGTTGGTGTCAGATGAGTCGGTGTAGTTACTCAATGTCAACCATCAGTTGGTGTCATGTGAGTCGGTGTATTACATAGTATCAACGCTTAGTTAGTGTCAGGTGCGTCGGTGTAATTTGTTACACAGTGTCAACCCTCAGGTGATGTCACGTGAGTAGATATTGTTACTCGGTGTCAACTCTCAGATGGCGTCAGGTGAGTCGGTGTAGTTACACAGTGTTAAACCTCAGTTGGTGTCAGGTGAGTCGGTGTAGTTACTCAGTGTCAACCCTCAGGGGGCGTCAGGTGAGTCGGTGTAGTTACTCAATGTCAACCGTCAGTTGGTGTCAGGTGAGTCGGTGTAGTTACTCATTATCAACGCTCAGTTAGTGTCAGTTTCGTCGGTGTAGTTACTCGAAGTCACCCATCAGGTGGCGTCAGGTGAGTCGGTGTAGTTACACAGTGTCAACCATGAGGTGATGTCAGGTCAGTCGGTGTAGTTACACAGTGTCAACCCTCAGGTGATGTCAGGTGTGTCGGTGTAGTTACTCAATGTCACCCATCAGGTGACTGTCAGTTGAGTCGGTGTAATTACACAATGTTAACCTTCAGGTGGCGTCATGTGAGTCGGTGTCATTACACAGTGTCAACCCCCAGTAGGTGTCAGGTGTGTCGGTGTAGTAACTCAATGTCAACCCTCAGTTGGTGCTAGGTGAGTCGGTGTTTCGTTGGTGTATTTACTCAAGGTCAACCATCAGGTGATGTCAGGTGAGTCGGTGTAGTTATTCAATATCACCCTTCAATTGATGTCAGGTAAGTCGGTGTAGTTATACAATGTCAAACCTCAGGTGGCGTCAGGTGAGTCGTTGTATTACTTAGTATCAACGCTCAGTTAGTGTCACGTGCGTCGGTGTAATTTGTTATACAGTGTCAACCCTCAGGTGTTGTCAGGTGAGTCGGTATAGTTACTCAGTGTCAACCCTCAGATTGCGCCAGGTGAGACAGTGTAGTTACTCATTAACAACACTCAGTTAGTGTCAGGTGCATCGCTGTAATTAGTTACAAAATGTCAACACTCAGGTGATGTCAGGTGAGTCGGTTTATTTACTCAGTGTCAACCCTCAGGTGGTGTCAGGTGAGTTGGTGTAGTTACACTGTGTCAACACTCAGGTTGCGTCAGGTGCTTCGGTGTAATTTGTTACACAGTTTCAACCCTCGGGTGATGTCAGGTGAGTCGGTACAATAACTCAGTGTCAACCCTCAGATGGCATTAGGTGAGTTGGTGTAGTTACTCATTATCAAAAATCAGTTAGTGTCAGTTTCGTCGGTGTAGTTACTCAATGTCAACCATCAGGTGGTGTCAAGTGAGTCGGTGTAGTTACTTAATGTCACCCATCAGGTGGCGTCAGGTGATTCGGTGTAGTTACACAATGTCAACCCTCAAGTGATGTCAAGTGAATTGGTGTATTTAAACTGTGTCAAACCTCAGTTGGTGTCAGGTGAGTCGGTGTTGTTACTCAATGTCAACCTTCAGCTGGTGTCAGGTGAGTTTGTGTACTACTTAATATCAACGCTCAGTTAGTGTCAGGTGCGTCGGTGTGATTAGTTACACAGTGTTAACCCTCAGGTGATGTCAGGTGAGTCGGTATAGTTACTCATTGTCAACCCTCTGATGGCGTCAGGTGAGTCGGTGTAGTTACACAGTGTCAATCCTCAGTTGTTGTCAAGTGAGTCGGTGTAGTTACACAGTGTCAACCCTCAGGGCGCGTCAGGAGAGTCAGTGTAGTTACTCAATGTCAACCCGCAGTTAGTGTCAGTTTCGTCGGTGTAGTTACTCAATGTCAACCATCTGGTGGTGTCAGTTGATTTGGTGTAGTTACTCAATGTCACCCATCAGGTGACGTCAGGTGAGCCGGTGAAGTAACACAATGTCAACCCTCAGGTGATGTCAGGTGAGTTGGTGTAGTTGAACTGTGTCAAACCTCTGTTGGTGTCAGATGAGTCGGTGTAGTTACTCAATGTCAACCATCAGTTGGTGTCATGTGAGTCGGTGTATTACATAGTATCAACGCTTAGTTAGTGTCAGGTGCGTCGGTGTAATTTGTTACACAGTGTCAACCCTCAGGTGATGTCACGTGAGTAGATATTGTTACTCGGTGTCAACTCTCAGATGGCGTCAGGTGAGTCGGTGTAGTTACACAGTGTTAAACCTCAGTTGGTGTCAGGTGAGTCGGTGTAGTTACTCAGTGTCAACCCTCAGGGGGCGTCAGGTGAGTCGGTGTAGTTACTCAATGTCAACCGTCAGTTGGTGTCAGGTGAGTCGGTGTAGTTACTCATTATCAACGCTCAGTTAGTGTCAGTTTCGTCGGTGTAGTTACTCGAAGTCACCCATCAGGTGGCGTCAGGTGAGTCGGTGTAGTTACACAGTGTCAACCATGAGGTGATGTCAGGTCAGTCGGTGTAGTTACACAGTGTCAACCCTCAGGTGATGTCAGGTGTGTCGGTGTAGTTACTCAATGTCACCCATCAGGTGACTGTCAGTTGAGTCGGTGTAATTACACAATGTTAACCTTCAGGTGGCGTCATGTGAGTCGGTGTCATTACACAGTGTCAACCCCCAGTAGGTGTCAGGTGTGTCGGTGTAGTAACTCAATGTCAACCCTCAGTTGGTGCTAGGTGAGTCGGTGTTTCGTTGGTGTATTTACTCAAGGTCAACCATCAGGTGATGTCAGGTGAGTCGGTGTAGTTATTCAATATCACCCTTCAGGTGATGTCAGGTAAGTCGGTGTAGTTATACAATGTCAAACCTCAGGTGGCGTCAGGTGAGTTGGTGTATTACTTAGTGCCAACGCTCAGTTAGTGTCAGGTGCGTCGATGTAATTAGTTATACAGTTTCAACCCCTAGGTAATGTCATGAGATTCGGTATAGTTACTCATTGTCAACCCTCTGATAGCATCAGGTGAGTCGGTGTAGTTACACAGTGTCAACCCTCAGGGGGCGTCAGGAGAGTAAGTGTAGTTACTCAATGTCAACCCTCAGGTGCCGTGAGGTGAGTCGGTGGTGTTACTCAATGTCAACCATCAGGGGGCGTCAGGTGAGTCGGTGTATTACTTAGTATCAACGCTCAGTTAGTGTCACGTGAGTTGGTGTAATTTGTTACACAGTGTCAACCATCAGGTGATGTCAGGTGAGTCGGTACAATAACTCAGTGTCAACCCTCAGATGGCGTCAGGTGAGTCGGTGTAGTTACTCATTATCACCAATCAGTTAGTGTCAGTTTCGTCGGTGTAGTTACTCAATGTCAACCATCAGGTGGTGTCAAGTGATTCGGTGTAGTTACTCAATGTCAACCATCAGGTGGTGTCAAGTGAGTCGGTGTAGTTACTTAATGTCACCCATCAGGTGGCGTCAGGTGATTCGGTGTAGTTACACAATGTCAACCCTCAAGTGATGTCAAGTGAATTGGTGTATTTAAACTGTGTCAAACATCAGTTGGTGTCAGGTGTGTCGGTGTTGTTACTCAATGTCAACCTTCAGCTGGTGTCAGGTGAGTTTGTGTACTACTTAATATCAACGGTCAGTTAGTGTCAGGTGCGTCGGTATAATTAGTTACACAGTGTTAACCCTCAGGTGATGTCAGGTGTGTCGGTATAGTTACTCATTGTCAACCCTCTGATGGCGTCAGGTGAGTCGGTGTAGTTACACAGTGTCAATCCTCAGTTGTTGTCAAGTGAGTCGGTGTAGTTACACAGTGTCAACCCTCAGGGCGCGTCAGGAGAGTCAGTGTAGTTACTCAATGTCAACCCGCAGTTAGTGTCAGTTTCGTCGGTGTAGTTACTCAATGTCAACCATCTGGTGGTGTCAGGTGATTTGGTGTAGTACTCAATGTCACCCATCAGGTGACGTCAGGTGAGCCGGTGAAGTAACACAATGTCAACCCTCAGGTGATGTCAGGTGAGTTGGTGTAGTTGAACTGTGTCAAACCTCTGTTGGTGTCAGATGAGTCGGTGTAGTTACTCAATGTCAACCATCAGTTGGTGTCATGTGAGTCGGTGTATTACATAGTATCAACGCTTAGTTAGTGTCAGATGCGTCGGTGTAATTTGTTACACAGTGTCAACCCTCAGGTGATGTCACGTGAGTAGATATTGTTACTCAGTGTCAACTCTCAGATGGCGTCAGGTGAGTCTGTGTAGTTACACAGTGTTAAACCTCAGTTGGTGTCAGGTGAGTCGGTGTAGTTACTCAGTGTCAACCCTCAGGGGGCGTCAGGTGAGTCGGTGTAGTTACTCAATGTCAACCGTCAGTTGGTGTCAGGTGAGTCGGTGTAGTTACTCATTATCAACGCTCAGTTAGTGTCAGTTTCGTCGGTGTAGTTACTCGAAGTCTCCCATCAGGTGGCGTCAGGAGAGTCGGTGTAGTTACACAGTGTCAACCATGAGGTGATGTCAGGTCAGTCGGTGTAGTTACACAGTGTCAACCCTCAGGTGATGTCAGGTGTGTCGGTGTAGTTACTCAATGTCACCCATCAGGTGATGTCAGTTGAGTCGGTGTAGTTACACAATGTTAACCCTCAGGTGGCGTCATGTGAGTCGGTGTCGTTACACAGTGTCAACCCCCAGTGGGTGTCAGGTGTGTCGGTGTTGTAACTCAATGTCAACCCTCAGTTGGTGCTAGGTGAGTCGGTGTTTCGTTGGTGTATTTACTCAATGTCAACCATCAGGTGATGTCAGGTGAGTCGGTGTAGTTATTCAATATCACCCATCAGGTGATGTCAGGTAAGTCGGTGTAGTTATACAATGTCAAACCTCAGGTGGCGTCAGGTGAGTTGGTGTATTACTTAGTGCCAACGCTCAGTTAGTGACAGGTGCGTCGATGTAATTAGTTACACAGTTTCAACCCCCAGGTAATGTCAGGAGAGTCGTTATAGTTACTCATTGTCAACCCTCTGATAGCATCAGGTGAGTCAGTGTAGTTACACAGTGTCAACCCTCAGGGGGCGTCAGGAGAGTCAGTGTAGTTACTCAATGTCAACCCTCAGGTGCCGTGAGGTGAGTCGGTGGTGTTACTCAATGTCAACCATCAGGGGGCGTCAGGTGAGTCGGTGTATTACTTAGTATCAACGCTCAGTTAGTGTCACGTGAGTCGGTGTAATTTGTTACACAGTGTCAACCATCAGGTGATGTCAGGTGAGTCGCTACAATAACTCAGTGTCAACCCTCAGATGGCGTCAGGTGAGTCGGTGTAGTTACTCATTATCACCAATCAGTTAGTGTCAGTTTCGTCGGTGTAGTTACTCAATGTCAACCATCAGGTGGTGTCAAGTGATTCGGTGTAGTTACTCAATGTCAACCATCAGGTGGTGTCAAGTGAGTCGGTGTAGTTACTTAATGTCACCCATCAGGTGGCGTCAGGTGATTCGGTGTAGTTACACAATGTCAACCCTCTAGTGATGTCAAGTGAATTGGTGTATTTAAACTGTGTCAAACCTCAGTTGGTGTCAGGTGAGTCGGTGTTGTTACTCAATGTCAACCTTCAGCTGGTGTCAGGTGAGTTTGTGTACTACTTAATATCAACGCTCAGTTAGTGTCAGGTGCGTCGTTGTAATTAGTTACACAGTGTTAACCCTCAGGTGATGTCAGGTGAGTCGGTGTAGTTACCCAGTGTCAATCCTCAGTTGTTGTCAAGTGAGTCGGTGTAGTTACACAGTGTCAACCCTCAGGGCGCGTCAGGAGAGTCAGTGTAGTTACTCAATGTCAACCCGCAGTTAGTGTCAGTTTCGTCGGTGTAGTTACTCAATGTCAACCATCAGGTGATGTCAGGTGAGTCGGTGTAGTTATTCAATATCACCCATCAGGTGATGTCAGGTAAGTCGGTGTAGTTATACAATGTCAAACCTCAGGTGGCGTCAGGTGAGTTGGTGTATTACTTAGTGCCAACGCTCAGTTAGTGACAGGTGCGTCGATGTAATTAGTTACACAGTTTCAACCCCCAGGTAATGTCAGGAGAGTCGTTATAGTTACTCATTGTCAACCCTCTGATAGCATCAGGTGAGTCAGTGTAGTTACACAGTGTCAACCCTCAGGGGGCGTCAGGAGAGTCAGTGTAGTTACTCAATGTCAACCCTCAGGTGCCGTGAGGTGAGTCGGTGGTGTTACTCAATGTCAACCATCAGGGGGCGTCAGGTGAGTCGGGGTATTACTTAGTATCAACGCTCAGTTAGTGTCACGTGAGTCGGTGTAATTTGTTACACAGTGTCAACCATCAGGTGATGTCAGGTGAGTCGCTACAATAACTCAGTGTCAACCCTCAGATGGCGTCAGGTGAGTCGGTGTAGTTACTCATTATCACCAATCAGTTAGTGTCAGTTTCGTCGGTGTAGTTACTCAATGTCAACCATCAGGTGGTGTCAAGTGATTCGGTGTAGTTACTCAATGTCAACCATCAGGTGGTGTCAAGTGAGTCGGTGTAGTTACTTAATGTCACCCATCAGGTGGCGTCAGGTGATTCGGTGTAGTTACACAATGTCAACCCTCTAGTGATGTCAAGTGAATTGGTGTATTTAAACTGTGTCAAACCTCAGTTGGTGTCAGGTGAGTCGGTGTTGTTACTCAATGTCAACCTTCAGCTGGTGTCAGGTGAGTTTGTGTACTACTTAATATCAACGCTCAGTTAGTGTCAGGTGCGTCGTTGTAATTAGTTACACAGTGTTAACCCTCAGGTGATGTCAGGTGAGTCGGTGTAGTTACCCAGTGTCAATCCTCAGTTGTTGTCAAGTGAGTCGGTGTAGTTACACAGTGTCAACCCTCAGGGCGCGTCAGGAGAGTCAGTGTAGTTACTCAATGTCAACCCGCAGTTAGTGTCAGTTTCGTCGGTGTAGTTACTCAATGTCAACCATCTGGTGGTGTCAGGTGATTTGGTGTAGTTACTCAATGTCACCCATCAGGTGACGTCAGGTGAGCCGGTGAAGTAACACAATGTCAACCCTCAGGTGATGTCAGGTGAGTTGGTGTAGTTGAACTGTGTCAAACCTCTGTTGGTGTCAGATGAGTCGGTGTAGTTACTCAATGTCAACCATCAGTTGGTGTCATGTGAGTCGGTGTATTACATAGTATCAACGCTTAGTTAGTGTCAGGTGCGTCGGTGTAATTTGTTACACAGTGTCAACCCTCAGGTGATGTCACGTGAGTAGATATTGTTACTCGGTGTCAACTCTCAGATGGCGTCAGGTGAGTCGGTGTAGTTACACAGTGTTAAACCTCAGTTGGTGTCAGGTGCATCGCTGTAATTAGTTACAAAATGTCAACACTCAGGTGATGTCAGGTGAGTCGGTTTATTTACTCAGTGTCAACCCTCAGGTGGTGTCAGGTGAGTTGGTGTAGTTACACTGTGTCAACACTCAGGTTGCGTCAGGTGCTTCGGTGTAATTTGTTACACAGTTTCAACCCTCGGGTGATGTCAGGTGAGTCGGTACAATAACTCAGTGTCAACCCTCAGATGGCATTAGGTGAGTTGGTGTAGTTACTCATTATCAAAAATCAGTTAGTGTCAGTTTCGTCGGTGTAGTTACTCAATGTCAACCATCAGGTGGTGTCAAGTGAGTCGGTGTAGTTACTTAATGTCACCCATCAGGTGGCGTCAGGTGATTCGGTGTAGTTACACAATGTCAACCCTCAAGTGATGTCAAGTGAATTGGTGTATTTAAACTGTGTCAAACCTCAGTTGGTGTCAGGTGAGTCGGTGTTGTTACTCAATGTCAACCTTCAGCTGGTGTCAGGTGAGTTTGTGTACTACTTAATATCAACGCTCAGTTAGTGTCAGGTGCGTCGGTGTGATTAGTTACACAGTGTTAACCCTCAGGTGATGTCAGGTGAGTCGGTATAGTTACTCATTGTCAACCCTCTGATGGCGTCAGGTGAGTCGGTGTAGTTACACAGTGTCAATCCTCAGTTGTTGTCAAGTGAGTCGGTGTAGTTACACAGTGTCAACCCTCAGGGCGCGTCAGGAGAGTCAGTGTAGTTACTCAATGTCAACCCGCAGTTAGTGTCAGTTTCGTCGGTGTAGTTACTCAATGTCAACCATCTGGTGGTGTCAGGTGATTTGGTGTAGTTACTCAATGTCACCCATCAGGTGACGTCAGGTGAGCCGGTGAAGTAACACAATGTCAACCCTCAGGTGATGTCAGGTGAGTTGGTGTAGTTGAACTGTGTCAAACCTCTGTTGGTGTCAGATGAGTCGGTGTAGTTACTCAATGTCAACCATCAGTTGGTGTCATGTGAGTCGGTGTATTACATAGTATCAACGCTTAGTTAGTGTCAGGTGCGTCGGTGTAATTTGTTACACAGTGTCAACCCTCAGGTGATGTCACGTGAGTAGATATTGTTACTCGGTGTCAACTCTCAGATGGCGTCAGGTGAGTCGGTGTAGTTACACAGTGTTAAACCTCAGTTGGTGTCAGGTGAGTCGGTGTAGTTACTCAGTGTCAACCCTCAGGGGGCGTCAGGTGAGTCGGTGTAGTTACTCAATGTCAACCGTCAGTTGGTGTCAGGTGAGTCGGTGTAGTTACTCATTATCAACGCTCAGTTAGTGTCAGTTTCGTCGGTGTAGTTACTCGAAGTCACCCATCAGGTGGCGTCAGGTGAGTCGGTGTAGTTACACAGTGTCAACCATGAGGTGATGTCAGGTCAGTCGGTGTAGTTACACAGTGTCAACCCTCAGGTGATGTCAGGTGTGTCGGTGTAGTTACTCAATGTCACCCATCAGGTGACTGTCAGTTGAGTCGGTGTAATTACACAATGTTAACCTTCAGGTGGCGTCATGTGAGTCGGTGTCATTACACAGTGTCAACCCCCAGTAGGTGTCAGGTGTGTCGGTGTAGTAACTCAATGTCAACCCTCAGTTGGTGCTAGGTGAGTCGGTGTTTCGTTGGTGTATTTACTCAAGGTCAACCATCAGGTGATGTCAGGTGAGTCGGTGTAGTTATTCAATATCACCCTTCAGGTGATGTCAGGTAAGTCGGTGTAGTTATACAATGTCAAACCTCAGGTGGCGTCAGGTGAGTTGGTGTATTACTTAGTGCCAACGCTCAGTTAGTGTCAGGTGCGTCGATGTAATTAGTTATACAGTTTCAACCCCTAGGTAATGTCATGAGATTCGGTATAGTTACTCATTGTCAACCCTCTGATAGCATCAGGTGAGTCGGTGTAGTTACACAGTGTCAACCCTCAGGGGGCGTCAGGAGAGTCAGTGTAGTTACTCAATGTCAACCCTCAGGTGCCGTGAGGTGAGTCGGTGGTGTTACTCAATGTCAACCATCAGGGGGCGTCAGGTGAGTCGGTGTATTACTTAGTATCAACGCTCAGTTAGTGTCACGTGAGTTGGTGTAATTTGTTACACAGTGTCAACCATCAGGTGATGTCAGGTGAGTCGGTACAATAACTCAGTGTCAACCCTCAGATGGCGTCAGGTGAGTCGGTGTAGTTACTCATTATCACCAATCAGTTAGTGTCAGTTTCGTCGGTGTAGTTACTCAATGTCAACCATCAGGTGGTGTCAAGTGATTCGGTGTAGTTACTCAATGTCAACCATCAGGTGGTGTCAAGTGAGTCGGTGTAGTTACTTAATGTCACCCATCAGGTGGCGTCAGGTGATTCGGTGTAGTTACACAATGTCAACCCTCAAGTGATGTCAAGTGAATTGGTGTATTTAAACTGTGTCAAACATCAGTTGGTGTCAGGTGTGTCGGTGTTGTTACTCAATGTCAACCTTCAGCTGGTGTCAGGTGAGTTTGTGTACTACTTAATATCAACGGTCAGTTAGTGTCAGGTGCGTCGGTATAATTAGTTACACAGTGTTAACCCTCAGGTGATGTCAGGTGTGTCGGTATAGTTACTCATTGTCAACCCTCTGATGGCGTCAGGTGAGTCGGTGTAGTTACACAGTGTCAATCCTCAGTTGTTGTCAAGTGAGTCGGTGTAGTTACACAGTGTCAACCCTCAGGGCGCGTCAGGAGAGTCAGTGTAGTTACTCAATGTCAACCCGCAGTTAGTGTCAGTTTCGTCGGTGTAGTTACTCAATGTCAACCATCTGGTGGTGTCAGGTGATTTGGTGTAGTACTCAATGTCACCCATCAGGTGACGTCAGGTGAGCCGGTGAAGTAACACAATGTCAACCCTCAGGTGATGTCAGGTGAGTTGGTGTAGTTGAACTGTGTCAAACCTCTGTTGGTGTCAGATGAGTCGGTGTAGTTACTCAATGTCAACCATCAGTTGGTGTCATGTGAGTCGGTGTATTACATAGTATCAACGCTTAGTTAGTGTCAGATGCGTCGGTGTAATTTGTTACACAGTGTCAACCCTCAGGTGATGTCACGTGAGTAGATATTGTTACTCAGTGTCAACTCTCAGATGGCGTCAGGTGAGTCTGTGTAGTTACACAGTGTTAAACCTCAGTTGGTGTCAGGTGAGTCGGTGTAGTTACTCAGTGTCAACCCTCAGGGGGCGTCAGGTGAGTCGGTGTAGTTACTCAATGTCAACCGTCAGTTGGTGTCAGGTGAGTCGGTGTAGTTACTCATTATCAACGCTCAGTTAGTGTCAGTTTCGTCGGTGTAGTTACTCGAAGTCTCCCATCAGGTGGCGTCAGGAGAGTCGGTGTAGTTACACAGTGTCAACCATGAGGTGATGTCAGGTCAGTCGGTGTAGTTACACAGTGTCAACCCTCAGGTGATGTCAGGTGTGTCGGTGTAGTTACTCAATGTCACCCATCAGGTGATGTCAGTTGAGTCGGTGTAGTTACACAATGTTAACCCTCAGGTGGCGTCATGTGAGTCGGTGTCGTTACACAGTGTCAACCCCCAGTGGGTGTCAGGTGTGTCGGTGTTGTAACTCAATGTCAACCCTCAGTTGGTGCTAGGTGAGTCGGTGTTTCGTTGGTGTATTTACTCAATGTCAACCATCAGGTGATGTCAGGTGAGTCGGTGTAGTTATTCAATATCACCCATCAGGTGATGTCAGGTAAGTCGGTGTAGTTATACAATGTCAAACCTCAGGTGGCGTCAGGTGAGTTGGTGTATTACTTAGTGCCAACGCTCAGTTAGTGACAGGTGCGTCGATGTAATTAGTTACACAGTTTCAACCCCCAGGTAATGTCAGGAGAGTCGTTATAGTTACTCATTGTCAACCCTCTGATAGCATCAGGTGAGTCAGTGTAGTTACACAGTGTCAACCCTCAGGGGGCGTCAGGAGAGTCAGTGTAGTTACTCAATGTCAACCCTCAGGTGCCGTGAGGTGAGTCGGTGGTGTTACTCAATGTCAACCATCAGGGGGCGTCAGGTGAGTCGGTGTATTACTTAGTATCAACGCTCAGTTAGTGTCACGTGAGTCGGTGTAATTTGTTACACAGTGTCAACCATCAGGTGATGTCAGGTGAGTCGCTACAATAACTCAGTGTCAACCCTCAGATGGCGTCAGGTGAGTCGGTGTAGTTACTCATTATCACCAATCAGTTAGTGTCAGTTTCGTCGGTGTAGTTACTCAATGTCAACCATCAGGTGGTGTCAAGTGATTCGGTGTAGTTACTCAATGTCAACCATCAGGTGGTGTCAAGTGAGTCGGTGTAGTTACTTAATGTCACCCATCAGGTGGCGTCAGGTGATTCGGTGTAGTTACACAATGTCAACCCTCTAGTGATGTCAAGTGAATTGGTGTATTTAAACTGTGTCAAACCTCAGTTGGTGTCAGGTGAGTCGGTGTTGTTACTCAATGTCAACCTTCAGCTGGTGTCAGGTGAGTTTGTGTACTACTTAATATCAACGCTCAGTTAGTGTCAGGTGCGTCGTTGTAATTAGTTACACAGTGTTAACCCTCAGGTGATGTCAGGTGAGTCGGTGTAGTTACCCAGTGTCAATCCTCAGTTGTTGTCAAGTGAGTCGGTGTAGTTACACAGTGTCAACCCTCAGGGCGCGTCAGGAGAGTCAGTGTAGTTACTCAATGTCAACCCGCAGTTAGTGTCAGTTTCGTCGGTGTAGTTACTCAATGTCAACCATCAGGTGATGTCAGGTGAGTCGGTGTAGTTATTCAATATCACCCATCAGGTGATGTCAGGTAAGTCGGTGTAGTTATACAATGTCAAACCTCAGGTGGCGTCAGGTGAGTTGGTGTATTACTTAGTGCCAACGCTCAGTTAGTGACAGGTGCGTCGATGTAATTAGTTACACAGTTTCAACCCCCAGGTAATGTCAGGAGAGTCGTTATAGTTACTCATTGTCAACCCTCTGATAGCATCAGGTGAGTCAGTGTAGTTACACAGTGTCAACCCTCAGGGGGCGTCAGGAGAGTCAGTGTAGTTACTCAATGTCAACCCTCAGGTGCCGTGAGGTGAGTCGGTGGTGTTACTCAATGTCAACCATCAGGGGGCGTCAGGTGAGTCGGTGTATTACTTAGTATCAACGCTCAGTTAGTGTCACGTGAGTCGGTGTAATTTGTTACACAGTGTCAACCATCAGGTGATGTCAGGTGAGTCGCTACAATAACTCAGTGTCAACCCTCAGATGGCGTCAGGTGAGTCGGTGTAGTTACTCATTATCACCAATCAGTTAGTGTCAGTTTCGTCGGTGTAGTTACTCAATGTCAACCATCAGGTGGTGTCAAGTGATTCGGTGTAGTTACTCAATGTCAACCATCAGGTGGTGTCAAGTGAGTCGGTGTAGTTACTTAATGTCACCCATCAGGTGGCGTCAGGTGATTCGGTGTAGTTACACAATGTCAACCCTCTAGTGATGTCAAGTGAATTGGTGTATTTAAACTGTGTCAAACCTCAGTTGGTGTCAGGTGAGTCGGTGTTGTTACTCAATGTCAACCTTCAGCTGGTGTCAGGTGAGTTTGTGTACTACTTAATATCAACGCTCAGTTAGTGTCAGGTGCGTCGTTGTAATTAGTTACACAGTGTTAACCCTCAGGTGATGTCAGGTGAGTCGGTATAGTTACTCATTGTGATGTAGTTACACAGTGTCAATCCTCAGTTGTTGTCAAGTGAGTCGGTGTAGTTACACAGTGTCAACCCTCAGGGCGCGTCTCAGTGTAGTTACTCAATGTCAACCCGCAGTTAGTGTCAGTTTCGTCGGTGTAGTTACTCAATGTCAACCATCTGGTGGTGTCAGGTGATTTGGTGTAGTTACTCAATGTCACCCATCAGGTGACGTCAGGTGAGCCGGTGAAGTAACACAATGTCAACCCTCAGGTGATGTCAGGTGAGTTGGTGTAGTTGAACTGTGTCAAACCTCTGTTGGTGTCAGATGAGTCGGTGTAGTTACTCAATGTCAACCTCAGTTGGTGTCATGTGAGTCGGTGTATTACATAGTATCAACGCTTAGTGTCAGGTGCGTCGGTGTAATTTGTTACACAGTGTCAACCCTCAGGTGATGTCACGTGAGTAGATATTGTTACTCAGTGTCAACTCTCAGATGGCGTCAGGTGAGTCGGTGTAGTTACACAGTGTTAAACCTCAGTTGGTGTCAGGTGAGTCGGTGTAGTTACTCAGTGTCAACCCTCAGGGGGCGTCAGGTGAGTCGGTGTAGTTACTCAATGTCAACCGTCAGTTGGTGTCAGGTGAGTCGATGTAGTTACTCATTATCAACGCTCAGTTAGTGTCAGTTTCGTCGGTGTAGTTACTCGAAGTCACCCATCAGGTGGCGGCAGGAGAGTCGGTGTAGTTACACAGTGTCAACCATGAGGTGATGTCAGGTCAGTCGGTGTAGTTACACAGTGTCAACCCTCAGGTGATGTCAGGTGTGTCGGTGTAGTTACTCAATGTCACCCATCAGGTGATGTCAGTTGAGTCGGTGTAGTTACACAATGTTAACCCTCAGGTGGCGTCATGTGAGTCGGTGTCGTTACACAGTGTCAACCCCCAGTGGGTGTCAGGTGTGTCGGTGTAGTAACTCAATGTCAACCCTCAGTTGGTGCTAGGTGAGTCGGTGTTTCGTTGGTGTATTTATTCAATGTCAACCATCAGGTGATGTCAGGTGAGTCGGTGTAGTATTCAATATCACCCTTCAGGTGATGTCAGGTAAGTCGGTGTAGTTATACAATGTCAAACCTCAGGTGGCGTCAGGTGAGTTGGTGTATTACTTAGTGCCAACGCTCAGTTAGTGTCAGGTGCGTCGATGTAATTAGTTACACAGTTTCAACCCCCAGGTAATGTCAGGAGAGTCGGTATAGTTACTCATTGTCAACCCTCTGATAGCATCAGGTGAGTCGGTGTAGTTACACAGTGTCAACCCTCAGGGGGCGTCAGGAGAGTCAGTGTAGTTACTCAATGTCAACCCTCAGGTGCCGTGAGGTGAGTCGGTGGTGTTACTCAATGTCAACCATAAGGGGGCGTCAGGTGAGTCGGTGTATTACTTAGTATCAACGCTCAGTTAGTGTCACGTGAGTCGGTGTAATTTGTTACACAGTGTCAACCATCAGGTGATGTGAGGTGAGTCGGTACAATAACTCAGTGTCAACCCTCAGATGGCGTCAGGTGAGTCGGTGTAGTTACTCATTATCACCAATCAGTTAATGTCAGTTTCGTCGGTGTAGTTACTCAATGTCAACCATCAGGTGGTGTCAGGTGAGTCGGTGTAGTTACTTAATGTCACCCATCAGGTGGCGTCAAGTGATTCGGTGTAGTTACACAATGTCAACCCTCAAGTGATGTCAGGTGAATTGGTGTATTTAAACTGTGTCAAACCTCAGTTGTTGTCAGGTGAGTCGGTGTTGTCACTCAATGTCAACCTTCAGCTGGTGTCAGGTGAGTTTGTGTATTACTTAATATCAACGCTCAGTTAGTGTCAGGTGCGTCGGTGTAATTAGTTACACAGTGTCAACCCTCAGGTGATGTCGGGTGAGTCGGTATAGTTATTCATTATCTACCCTCTGATGGCGTCAGGCGAGTCGGTGTTGTTACACAGTGTCAATCCTCAGTTGTTGTCAGGTGAGTCGGTGTAGTTATTCAATATCACCCATCAGGTGATGTCAGGTAAGTCGGTGTAGTTATACAATGTCAAACCTCAGGTGGCGTCAGGTGAGTTGGTGTATTACTTAGTGCCAACGCTCAGTTAGTGACAGGTGCGTCGATGTAATTAGTTACACAGTTTCAACCCCCAGGTAATGTCAGGAGAGTCGTTATAGTTACTCATTGTCAACCCTCTGATAGCATCAGGTGAGTCAGTGTAGTTACACAGTGTCAACCCTCAGGGGGCGTCAGGAGAGTCAGTGTAGTTACTCAATGTCAACCCTCAGGTGCCGTGAGGTGAGTCGGTGGTGTTACTCAATGTCAACCATCAGGGGGCGTCAGGTGAGTCGGTGTATTACTTAGTATCAACGCTCAGTTAGTGTCACGTGAGTCGGTGTAATTTGTTACACAGTGTCAACCATCAGGTGATGTCAGGTGAGTCGCTACAATAACTCAGTGTCAACCCTCAGATGGCGTCAGGTGAGTCGGTGTAGTTACTCATTATCACCAATCAGTTAGTGTCAGTTTCGTCGGTGTAGTTACTCAATGTCAACCATCAGGTGGTGTCAAGTGATTCGGTGTAGTTACTCAATGTCAACCATCAGGTGGTGTCAAGTGAGTCGGTGTAGTTACTTAATGTCACCCATCAGGTGGCGTCAGGTGATTCGGTGTAGTTACACAATGTCAACCCTCTAGTGATGTCAAGTGAATTGGTGTATTTAAACTGTGTCAAACCTCAGTTGGTGTCAGGTGAGTCGGTGTTGTTACTCAATGTCAACCTTCAGCTGGTGTCAGGTGAGTTTGTGTACTACTTAATATCAACGCTCAGTTAGTGTCAGGTGCGTCGTTGTAATTAGTTACACAGTGTTAACCCTCAGGTGATGTCAGGTGAGTCGGTGTAGTTACCCAGTGTCAATCCTCAGTTGTTGTCAAGTGAGTCGGTGTAGTTACACAGTGTCAACCCTCAGGGCGCGTCAGGAGAGTCAGTGTAGTTACTCAATGTCAACCCGCAGTTAGTGTCAGTTTCGTCGGTGTAGTTACTCAATGTCAACCATCAGGTGATGTCAGGTGAGTCGGTGTAGTTATTCAATATCACCCATCAGGTGATGTCAGGTAAGTCGGTGTAGTTATACAATGTCAAACCTCAGGTGGCGTCAGGTGAGTTGGTGTATTACTTAGTGCCAACGCTCAGTTAGTGACAGGTGCGTCGATGTAATTAGTTACACAGTTTCAACCCCCAGGTAATGTCAGGAGAGTCGTTATAGTTACTCATTGTCAACCCTCTGATAGCATCAGGTGAGTCAGTGTAGTTACACAGTGTCAACCCTCAGGGGGCGTCAGGAGAGTCAGTGTAGTTACTCAATGTCAACCCTCAGGTGCCGTGAGGTGAGTCGGTGGTGTTACTCAATGTCAACCATCAGGGGGCGTCAGGTGAGTCGGTGTATTACTTAGTATCAACGCTCAGTTAGTGTCACGTGAGTCGGTGTAATTTGTTACACAGTGTCAACCATCAGGTGATGTCAGGTGAGTCGCTACAATAACTCAGTGTCAACCCTCAGATGGCGTCAGGTGAGTCGGTGTAGTTACTCATTATCACCAATCAGTTAGTGTCAGTTTCGTCGGTGTAGTTACTCAATGTCAACCATCAGGTGGTGTCAAGTGATTCGGTGTAGTTACTCAATGTCAACCATCAGGTGGTGTCAAGTGAGTCGGTGTAGTTACTTAATGTCACCCATCAGGTGGCGTCAGGTGATTCGGTGTAGTTACACAATGTCAACCCTCTAGTGATGTCAAGTGAATTGGTGTATTTAAACTGTGTCAAACCTCAGTTGGTGTCAGGTGAGTCGGTGTTGTTACTCAATGTCAACCTTCAGCTGGTGTCAGGTGAGTTTGTGTACTACTTAATATCAACGCTCAGTTAGTGTCAGGTGCGTCGTTGTAATTAGTTACACAGTGTTAACCCTCAGGTGATGTCAGGTGAGTCGGTATAGTTACTCATTGTCAACCCTCTGATGGCGTCAGGTGAGTCGGTGTAGTTACACAGTGTCAATCCTCAGTTGTTGTCAAGTGAGTCGGTGTAGTTACACAGTGTCAACCCTCAGGGCGCGTCAGGAGAGTCAGTGTAGTTACTCAATGTCAACCCGCAGTTAGTGTCAGTTTCGTCGGTGTAGTTACTCAATGTCAACCATCTGGTGGTGTCAGGTGATTTGGTGTAGTTACTCAATGTCACCCATCAGGTGACGTCAGGTGAGCCGGTGAAGTAACACAATGTCAACCCTCAGGTGATGTCAGGTGAGTTGGTGTAGTTGAACTGTGTCAAACCTCTGTTGGTGTCAGATGAGTCGGTGTAGTTACTCAATGTCAACCGTCAGTTGGTGTCATGTGAGTCGGTGTATTACATAGTATCAACGCTTAGTTAGTGTCAGGTGCGTCGGTGTAATTTGTTACACAGTGTCAACCCTCAGGTGATGTCACGTGAGTAGATATTGTTACTCAGTGTCAACTCTCAGATGGCGTCAGGTGAGTCGGTGTAGTTACACAGTGTTAAACCTCAGTTGGTGTCAGGTGAGTCGGTGTAGTTACTCAGTGTCAACCCTCAGGGGGCGTCAGGTGAGTCGGTGTAGTTACTCAATGTCAACCGTCAGTTGGTGTCAGGTGAGTCGATGTAGTTACTCATTATCAACGCTCAGTTAGTGTCAGTTTCGTCGGTGTAGTTACTCGAAGTCACCCATCAGGTGGCGGCAGGAGAGTCGGTGTAGTTACACAGTGTCAACCATGAGGTGATGTCAGGTCAGTCGGTGTAGTTACACAGTGTCAACCCTCAGGTGATGTCAGGTGTGTCGGTGTAGTTACTCAATGTCACCCATCAGGTGATGTCAGTTGAGTCGGTGTAGTTACACAATGTTAACCCTCAGGTGGCGTCATGTGAGTCGGTGTCGTTACACAGTGTCAACCCCCAGTGGGTGTCAGGTGTGTCGGTGTAGTAACTCAATATCAACCCTCAGTTGGTGCTAGGTGAGTCGGTGTTTCGTTGGTGTATTTATTCAATGTCAACCATCAGGTGATGTCAGGTGAGTCGGTGTAGTATTCAATATCACCCTTCAGGTGATGTCAGGTAAGTCGGTGTAGTTATACAATGTCAAACCTCAGGTGGCGTCAGGTGAGTTGGTGTATTACTTAGTGCCAACGCTCAGTTAGTGTCAGGTGCGTCGATGTAATTAGTTACACAGTTTCAACCCCCAGGTAATGTCAGGAGAGTCGGTATAGTTACTCATTGTCAACCCTCTGATAGCATCAGGTGAGTCGGTGTAGTTACACAGTGTCAACCCTCAGGGGGCGTCAGGAGAGTCAGTGTAGTTACTCAATGTCAACCCTCAGGTGCCGTGAGGTGAGTCGGTGGTGTTACTCAATGTCAACCATCAGGGGGCGTCAGGTGAGTCGGTGTATTACTTAGTATCAACGCTCAGTTAGTGTCACGTGAGTCGGTGTAATTTGTTACACAGTGTCAACCATCAGGTGATGTCAGGTGAGTCGGTACAATAACTCAGTGTCAACCCTCAGATGGCGTCAGGTGAGTCGGTGTAGTTACTCATTATCACCAATCAGTTAATGTCAGTTTCGTCGGTGTAGTTACTCAATGTCAACCATCAGGTGGTGTCAAGTGAGTCGGTGTAGTTACTTAATGTCACCCATCAGGTGGCGTCAAGTGATTCGGTGTAGTTACACAATGTCAACCCTCAAGTGATGTCAGGTGAATTGGTGTATTTAAACTGTGTCAAACCTCAGTTGTTGTCAGGTGAGTCGGTGTTGTCACTCAATGTCAACCTTCAGCTGGTGTCAGGTGAGTTTGTGTATTACTTAATATCAACGCTCAGTTAGTGTCAGGTGCGTCGGTGTAATTAGTTACACAGTGTCAACCCTCAGGTGATGTCGGGTGAGTCGGTATAGTTATTCATTATCTACCCTCTGATGGCGTCAGGCGAGTCGGTGTTGTTACACAGTGTCAATCCTCAGTTGTTGTCAGGTGAGTCGGTGTAGTTACTCAGTGTCAACCCTCAGGGGGCGTCAGGAGAGTCAGTGTAGTTACTCAATGTCAACCCTCAGTTAGTGTCAGTTTTGTCGATGTAGTTACTCAATGTCAACCATCAGGTGGTGTCAGGTGAGTCGGTGTAGTTACTCAATGTCACCCATCAGGTGGCGTCAGGTGAGTCGGTGTAGTTACACAATGTCACCCATCAGGTGATGTCAGGTGAGTTGGTGTAGTTGAACTGTGTCAAACCTCAGTTGGTGTCAGGTGAGTCGGTGTAGTTACTCAATGTCAACCCTCAGTTGGTGTCACGTGCGTCGGTGTAGTTACTCATTATCAACGCTCAGTTAGAGTCAGTTTCGTCGGTGTAGTTACTCGTAGTCACCCATCAGGTGACGTCAGGTGAGTCGGTGTAGTTACACAGTGTCAACCCTGAGGTGATGTCAGGTGAGTGGGTGTAGTTACACAGTGTCAACCCTCAGGGTGCGTCAGGTGAGTCGGTGCAGATACTCAATGTCAACCCTCAGTTGGTGCCAGGTGAATCTGTGCAGTTACTCATTATCAACACTTAGTTAGTGTCAGTTTCTTCGGAAAAGTTGCTCAATGTTAACCATCAGGTGGTGTCAGGTGAGTCGGTGTAGTTATTCAATGTCACCCATCAGGTGGCGTCAGGTGAGTCGGTGTAGTTACAAAATTTCAACCCTCAGGTGATGTCAGGTGAGTTGGTGTAGTTGAACTGTGTCAAACCTTAGTTGGTGTCACGAGAGTCGGTGTTGTTACTCAATGTCAACCATCATTTGTTGAATCTGTGAATTATTTAGTATCAACGTTCAGTTAGTGTCAAGTGCGTCGGTGAATTTACGCAGTGTCAACCCTCAGTTGGTTTCAGGTGAATCGGTGTAGTTACTCAGTGTCAACCCTCAGGGGGCGTCAGGTGAGTCGGTGTAGTTACTCAATGTCAACCGTCAGTTGGTGCTAGGTTAATCATTATCAACACTTAGTTAGTGTCAGTTTCGTCGGAGTAGTTGCTGAATGTTAACCTTCAGTTGGTGTCAGGTGAGTTGGTGTATTACTTAGTATCAACGCTCAGTTAGTGTCAGCTGCGTCGGTGTAATTAGTTACACAGTCTCAACACTCAGGTGATGTCAGGAGAGTCGGTATAGTTACTCATTGTCAACCCTGTGATTGCGTCAGGTGTTACACAGTGTCAACCCTCAGGTGATGTCACGTGAGTAGGTATTGTTACTCAGTGTCAACTCTCAGATGTAGTCAGGAGAGTCGGTATAGATACACAGTTTCAACCCTCAGTTGGTGTCAGGTGAGTCGGTGTATTTACTCAGTGTCAACCCTCAGGGGGCGTCAGGTGAGTCGGTGTAGTTACTCAATGTCAACCGTCAGTTGGTGTCAGGTGAGTCGGTGTAGTTACTCATTATCAACGCTCAGTTAGAGTCAGTTTCGTCGGTGTAGTTACTCGAAGTCACCCAACAGGTGACGTCAGGTGAGTCGGTGCAGTTACACAGTGTCAACCCTGAAGTGATGTCAGGTGAGTGGGTTTAGTTACACAGTGTCAACCCTCAGGGTGCGTCAGGTGAGTCGGTGTAGTTACTCAATGTCAACCCTCAGATGGTGCCAGGTGAGTCTGTGCAGTTACTCATTATCAACATTTAGTTAGTGTCAGTTTCATCGGAGTAGTTGCTCAATGTCAACCATCAGGTGGTGTCAGGTGAGTCGGTGTAGTTATTCAATGTCACCCATCAGGTGGCGTCAGGTGAGTCGGTGTAGTTACACAATGTCAACCCTCAGGTGATGTCAGGTGAATTGGTGTATTTAAACTGTGTCAAACCTCAGTTGTTGTCAGGTGAGTCGGTGTTGTCACTCAATGTCAACCTTCAGCTGGTGTCAGGTGAGTTTGTGTATTACTTAGTATCAACGCTCAGTTAGTGTCAGCTGCGTCGGTGTAATTAGTTACACAGTCTCAACACTCAGGTGATGTCAGGAGAGTCGGTATAGTTCCTCATTGTCAACCCTGTGATTGCGTCAGGTGTTACACAGTGTCAACCCTCAGGTGATGTCACGTGAGTAGGTATTGTTACTCAGTGTCAACTCTCAGATGTAGTCAGAAGAGTCGGTATAGTTACACAGTTTCAACCCTCAGTTGGTGTCAGGTGAGTCGGTGTAGTTACTCAGTGTCAACCCTCAGGGGGCGTCAGGTGAGTCGGTGTAGTTACTCAATGTCAACCGTCAGTTGGTGTCAGGTGAGTCGGTGTAGTTACTCATTATCAACGCTCAGTTAGAGTCAGTTTCGTCGGTGTAGTTACTCGAATTCACCCAACAGGTGACGTCAGGTGAGTCGGTGCAGTTACACAGTGTCAACCCTGAAGTGATGTCAGGTGAGTGGGTGTAGTTACACAGTGTCAACCCTCAGGGTGCGTCAGGTGAGTCGGTGTAGTTACTCAATGTCAACCCTCAGATGGTGCCAGGTGAGTCTGTGCAGTTACTCATTATCAACACTTAGTTAGTGTCAGTTTCATCGGAGTAGTTGCTCAATGTCAACCATCAGGTGGTGTCAGGTGAGTCGGTGTAGTTATTCAATGTCACCCATCAGGTGGCGTCAGGTGAGTCGGTGTAGTTACACAATGTCAACCCTCAGGTGAGGTCAGGTGAGTTGGTGTAGTTGAACTGTGTCAAACCTCAGTTGGTGTCACGTGAGTCGGTGTAGTTACTCAATGTCAACCATCAGTTGGTGTAAGGTGAGTCGGTGAATTACTTAGTATCAACGTTCAGTTAGTGTCAGGTGCGTCGGTGAAGTTACGCAGTGTCAAACCTCAGTTGGTTTCAGGTGAGTCGGTGTAGTTACTCAGTGTCAACCCTCAGGGGGCGTCAGGTGAGGCGGTGTTGTTACACATTATCAAAGCTCAGTTAGTGTCAGTTTCGGCGGTGTAGTTACTCAATGTCAACCATCAGGTGGTGTCAGGTGAGTCGGTGTAGTTACTCAATATCACCCATCAGGTGATGTCAAGTAAGTCGGTGTAGTTATACAATGTCAAACCTCAGGTGGCGTCATGTGAGTTGGTGCATTACTTAGTACCAACGCTCAGTTAGTGTCAGGTGCGTCGATTTAATTAGTTACACAGTGTCAACCCCCAGGTGATATCAGGAGAGTCGGTATAGTTACTCACTGTCAAACCTCTGATAGCGTCAGATGAGTCGGTGTAGTTACACAGTGTCAACCCTCATGGGGCGTCAGGAGAGTCAGTGTAGTTACTCAATGTCAACCCTCAGGTGGCGTGAGGTAAGTAGGTGTTGTTACTCAATGTCAACCTTCAGGGGGCGTCAGGTGAGTCGGTGTAGTTACTCAGTGTCAAACCTCAGTTGGTGTCAGGTGAGTCGGTGTAGTTACTCATTATCAACACTCAGTTAGTGTCAATTTCGTCGTTGTAGTTACACAATGTCAAACGTCAGTTGGTGTCAGGTGAGTCGGTGTATTACTTAGTATCAACGCTCAGTTAGTGTCACGTGCGTCGGTGTAATTTGTTATACAGTGTCAACCCTCAGGTTTTGTCAAGTGAGTCGGTATAGTTACTCAGTGTCAACCCTCAGATTGCGTCAGGTGAGACAGTGTAGTTACTCATTAACAACACTCAGTTAGTGTCAGGTGCGTCGCTGTAATTAGTTACAAAATGTCAACACTCAGGTGATGTCAGGTGAGTCGGTTTATTTACTCAGTGTCAACCCTCAGGTGGTGTCAGATGAGTTGGTGTAGTTACACTGTGTCAACACTCAGGTTGCGTCAGGTGCGTCGGTGTAATTTGTTACACAGTTTCAACCCTCGGGTGATGTCAGGTGAGTCGGTACAATAACTCAGTGTCAACCCTCAGATGGCATTAGGTGAGTTGGTGTAGTTACTCATTATCAACAATCAGTTAGTGTCAGTTTCGTCGGTGTAGTTACTCAATGTCAACCATCAGGTGGTGTCAAGTGAGTCGGTGTAGTTACTTAATGTCACCCATCAGGTGGCGTCAGGTGATTCGGTGTAGTTACACAATGTCAACCCTCAAGTGATGTCAAGTGAATTGGTGTATTTAAACTGTGTCAAACCTCAGTTGGTGTCAGGTGAGTCGGTGTTGTTACTCAATGTCAACCTTCAGCTGGTGTCAGGTGAGTTTGTGTACTACTTAATATCAACGCTCAGTTAGTGTCAGGTGCGTCGGTGTAATTAGTTACACAGTGTTAACCCTCAGGTGATGTCAGGTGAGTCGGTATAGTTACTCATTGTCAACCCTCTGATGGCGTCAGGTGAGTCGGTGTAGTTACACAGTGTCAATCCTCAGTTGTTGTCAAGTGAGTCGGTGTAGTTACACAGTGTCAACCCTCAGGGCGCGTCAGGAGAGTCAGTGTAGTTACTCAATGTCAACCCGCAGTTAGTGTCAGTTTCGTCGGTGTAGTTACTCAATGTCAACCATCTGGTGGTGTCAGGTGATTTGGTGTAGTTACTCAATGTCACCCATCAGGTGACGTCAGGTGAGCCGGTGAAGTAACACAATGTCAACCCTCAGGTGATGTCAGGTGAGTTGGTGTAGCTGAACTGTGTCAAACCTCTGTTGGTGTCAGATGAGTCGGTGTAGTTACTCAATGTCAACCATCATTTGGTGTCATGTGAGTCGGTGTATTACATAGTATCAACGCTCAGTTAGTGTCAGTTTCGTCGGTGTAGTTATTCAATGTCACCCATCAGGTGGCGTCAGGTGAGTCGGTGTAGTTACACAATTTCAACCTCAGGTGATGTCAGGTGAGTTGGTGTAGTTGAACTGTGTCACACCTCAGTTGGTGTCACGAGAGTCGGTGTTGTTACTCAATGTCAACCGTCAGTTGGTGAGTCTGTGAATTATTTAGTATCAACGTTCAGTTAGTGTCAAGTGCGTCTGTGAATTTACGCAGTGTCAACCCTCAGTTGGTTTCAGGTGAGTCGGTGTAGTTACTCAGTGTCAACCCTCAGGCGGCGTCAGGTGAGTCGGTGTAGTTACTCAATGTCAACCGTCAGTTGGTGCTAGGTTAATCATTATTAACACTTAGTTAGTGTCAGTTTCGTCGGAGTAGTTGCTGAATGTTAACCTTCAGTTGGTGTCAGGTGAGTTGGTGTATTACTTAGTATCAACGCTCAGTTAGTGTCAGCTGCGTCGGTGTAATTAGTTACACAGTCTCAACACTCAGGTGATGTCAGGAGAGTCGGTATAGTTCCTCATTGTCAACCCTGTGATTGCGTCAGGTATTACACAGTGTCAACCCTCAGGTGATGTCACGTGAGTAGGTATTGTTACTCAGTGTCAACTCTCAGATGTAGTCAGGAGAGTCGGTATAGTTACACAGTTTCAACCCTCAGTTGGTGTCAGGTGAGTCGGTGTAGTTACTCAGTGTCAACCCTCAGGGGGCGTCAAGTGAGTCGGTGTAGTTACTCAATGTCAACCGTCAGTTGGTGTCAGGTGAGTCGGTGTAGTTACTCATTATCAACGCTCAGTTAGAGTCAGTTTCGTCGGTGTAGTTACTCAATGTCAACCATCAGGTGGTGTCAAGTGAGTCGGTGTAGTTACTTAATGTCACCCATCAGGTGGCGTCAGGTGATTCGGTGTAGTTACACAATGTCAACCCTCAAGTGATGTCAAGTGAATTGGTGTATTTAAACTGTGTCAAACCTCAGTTGGTGTCAGGTGAGTCGGTGTTGTTACTCAATGTCAACCTTCAGCTGGTGTCAGGTGAGTTTGTGTACTACTTAATATCAACGCTCAGTTAGTGTCAGGTGCGTCGGTGTAATTAGTTACACAGTGTTAACCCTCAGGTGATGTCAGGTGAGTCGGTATAGTTACTCATTGTCAACCCTCTGATGGCGTCAGGTGAGTCGGTGTAGTTACACAGTGTCAATCCTCAGTTGTTGTCAAGTGAGTCGGTGTAGTTACACAGTGTCAACCCTCAGGGCGCGTCAGGAGAGTCAGTGTAGTTACTCAATGTCAACCCGCAGTTAGTGTCAGTTTCGTCGGTGTAGTTACTCAATGTCAACCATCTGGTGGTGTCAGGTGATTTGGTGTAGTTACTCAATGTCACCCATCAGGTGACGTCAGGTGAGCCGGTGAAGTAACACAATGTCAACCCTCAGGTGATGTCAGGTGAGTTGGTGTAGTTGAACTGTGTCAAACCTCTGTTGGTGTCATATGAGTCAGTGTAGTTACTCAATGTCAACCATCAGTTGGTGTCATGTGAGTAGGTGTATTACATAGTATCAACGCTTAGTTAGTGTCAGGTGCGTCGGTGTAATTTGTTACACAGTGTCAACCCTCAGGTGATGTCACGTGAGTAGATATTGTTACTCAGTGTCAACTCTCAGATGGCGTCAGGTGAGTCGGTGTAGTTACACAGTGTTAAACCTCAGTTGGTGTCAGGTGAGTCGGTGTAGTTACCCAGTGTCAACCCTCAGGGGGCGTCAGGTGAGTCGGTGTAGTTACTCAATGTCAACCATCAGTTGGTGTCAGGTGAGTCGGTGTAGTTACTCATTATCAACGCTCAGTTAGTGTCAGTTTCGTCGGTGTAGTTACTCGAAGTCACCCATCAGGTGGCGTCAGGTGAGTCGGTGTAGTTACACAGTGTCAACCATAAGGTGATGTCAGGTCAGCGGTGTATTTACACAGTGTCAACCCTCAGGTGATGTCAGGTGTGTCGGTGTAGTTACTCAATGTCACCCATCAGGTGATGTCAGTTGAGTCGGTGTAGTTACACAATGTTAACCCTCAGGTGGCGTCATGTGAGTCAGTGTAGTTACTCAATGTCAACCCTCAGTTAGTGTCAGTTTTGTCGATGTAGTAACTCAATGTCAACCATCAGGTGGTGTCAGGTGAGTCGGTGTAGTTACTCAATGTCACCCATCAGGTGTCGTCAGGTGAGTCGGTGTAGTTACACAATGTCAACCCTCAGGTGATGTCAGGTGAATTGGTGTATTTAAACTGTGTCAAACCTCAGTTAGTGTCAGTTTCGGCGGTGTAGTTACTCAATGTCAACCATCAGGTGGTGTCAGGTGAGTCGGTGTAGTTACTCAATATCACCCATCAGGTGATGTCAGGTAAGTCGGTGTAGTTATACAATGTCAAACCTCAGGTGGCGTCAGGTGAGTTGGTGCATTACTTAGTACCAACGCTCAGTTAGTGTCAGGTGCGTCGATTTAATTAGTTACACAGTGTCAACCCCCAGGTGATATCAGGAGAGTCGGTATAGTTACTTACTGTCAAACCTCTGATAGCGTCAGATGAGTCGGTGTAGTTAAACAGTGTCAACCCTCATGGGGCGTCAGGAGAGTCAGTGTAGTTACTCAATGTCAACCCTCAGGTGGCGTGAGGTAAGTAGGTGTTGTTACTCAATGTCAACCCTCAGGGGGCGTCAGGTGAGTCGGTGTAGTTACTCAGTGTCAAACCTCAGTTGGTGTCAGGTGAGTCGGTGTAGTTACTCATTATCAACACTCAGTTAGTGTCAATTTCGTCGTTGCAGTTACACAATGTCAAACGTCAGTTGGTGTCAGGTGAGTCGGTGTATTACTTAGTATCAATGCTCAGTTAGTGTCACGTGCGTCGGTGTAATTTGTTATACAGTGTCAACCCTCAGGTGTTGTCAGGTGAGTCGGTATAGTTAATCAGTGTCAACCCTCAGATTGCGTCAGGTGAGACAGTGTAGTTACTCATTAACAACACTCAGTTAGTGTCAGGTGCGTCGCTGTAATTAGTTACAAAATGTCAACACTCAGGTGATGTCAGGTGAGTCGGTTTATTTACTCAGTGTCAACCCTCAGGTGGTGTCAGGTGAGTAGGTTTAGTTACACTGTGTCAACACTCAGGTTGCGTCAGGTGCGTCGGTGTAATTTGTTACACAGTTTCAACCCTCGGGTGATGTCAGGTGAGTCGGTACAATAACTCAGTGTCAACCCTCAGATGGCATTAGGTGAGTTGGTGTAGTTACTCATTATCAACAATCAGTTAGTGTCAGTTTCGTCGGTGTAGTTACTCAATGTCAACCATCAGGTGGTGTCAAGTGAGTCGGTGTAGTTACTTAATGTCACCCATCAGGTGGCGTCAGGTGATTCGGTGTAGTTACACAATGTCAACCCTCAAGTGATGTCAAGTGAATTGGTGTATTTAAACTGTGTCAAACCTCAGTTGGTGTCAGGTGAGTCGGTGTTGTTACTCAATGTCAACCTTCAGCTGGTGTCAGGTGAGTTTGTGTACTACTTAATATCAACGCTCAGTTAGTGTCAGGTGCGTCGGTGTAATTAGTTACACAGTGTTAACCCTCAGGTGATGTCAGGTGAGTCGGTATAGTTACTCATTGTCAACCCTCTGATGGCGTCAGGTGAGTCGGTGTAGTTACACAGTGTCAATCCTCAGTTGTTGTCAAGTGAGTCGGTGTAGTTACACAGTGTCAACCCTCAGGGCGCGTCAGGATAGTAAGTGTAGTTACTCAATGTCAACCCGCAGTTAGTGTCAGTTTCGTCGGTGTAGTTACTCAATGTCAACCATCTGGTGGTGTCAGGTGATTTGGTGTAGTTACTCAATGTCACCCATCAGGTGACGTCAGGTGAGCCGGTGAAGTAACACAATGTCAACCCTCAGGTGATGTCAGGTGAGTTGGTGTAGTTGAACTGTGTCAAACCTCTGTTGGTGTCAGATGAGTCAGTGTAGTTACTCAATGTCAACCATCAGTTGGTGTCATGTGAGTAGGTCTATTAAATAGTATCAACGCTTAGTTAGTGTCAGGTGCGTCGGTGTAATTTGTTACACAGTGTCAACCCTCAGGTGATGTCACGTGAGTAGATATTGTTACTCAGTGTCAACTCTCAGATGGCGTCAGGTGAGTCGGTGTAGTTACACAGTGTTAAACCTCAGTTGGTGTCAGGTGAGTCGGTGTAGTTACCCAGTGTCAACCCTCAGGGGGCGTCTGGTGAGTCGGTGTAGTTACTCAATGTCAACCATCAGTTGGTGTCAGGTGAGTCGGTGTAGTTACTCATTATCAACGCTCTGTTAGTGTCAGTTTCGTCTGTGTAGTTACTCGAAGTCACCCATCAGGTGGCGTCAGGTGAGTCGGTATAGTTACACAGTGTCAACCATAAGGTGATGTCAGGTCAGCGGCGTAGTTACACAGTGTCAACCCTCAGGTGATGTCAGGTGTGTCGGTGTAGTTACTCAATGTCACCCATCAGGTGATGTCAGTTGAGTCGGTGTAGTTACACAATGTTAACCCTCAGGTGGCGTCATGTGAGTCAGTGTAGTTACTCAATGTCAACCCTCAGTTAGTGTCAGGTGAGTCGGTGTAGTTACTCAATGTCACCCATCAGGTGGCGTCAGGTGAGTCGGTGTAGTTACACAATGTCAACCCTCAGGTGATGTCAGGTGAATTGGTGTATTTAAACTGTGTCAAACCTCAGTTGTTGTCAGGTGAGTCGGTGTTGTCGCTCAATGTCAACCTTCAGCTGGTGTCAGGTGAGTTTGTGTATTACTTAGTATCAACGCTCAGTTAGTGTCAGCTGCGTCGGTGTAATTAGTTACACAGTCTCAACACTCAGGTGATGTCAGGAGAGTCGGTATAGTTCCTCATTGTCAACCCTGTGATTGCGTCAGGTGTTACACAGTGTCAACCCTCAGGTGATGTCACATGAGTAGGTATTGTTACTCAGTGTCAACTCTCAGATGCAGTCAGAAGAGTCGGTATAGTTACACAGTTTCAACCCTCAGTTGGTGTCAGGTGAGTCGGTGTAGTTACTCAGTGTCAACCCTCAGATGGTGCCAGGTGAGTCTGTGCAGTTACTCATTATCAACACTTAGTTAGTGTCAGTTTCATCGGAGTAGTTGCTCAATGTCAACCATCAGGTGGTGTCAGGTGAGTTGGTGTAGTTATTCAATGTCACCCATCAGGTGGCGTCAGGTGAGTCGGTGTAGTTACAAAATGTCAACCCTCAGGTGATGTCAGGTGAGTTGGTGTAGTTGAATTGTGTCAAACCTCAGTTGGTGTCACGTGAGTCGGTGTAGTTACTCAATGTCAACCATCAGTTGGTGTAAGGTGAGTCGGTGAATTACTTAGTATGAACGTTCAGGTAGTGTCAGGTGCATCGGTGAAGTTACGCAGTGTCAACCCTCAGTTGGTTTCAGGTGAGTCGGTGTAGTTACTCAGTGTCAACCCTCAGGGGGCGTCAGGTGAGTCGGTGTAGTTATTCAATGTCAACCGTCAGTTGGTGCTAGGTGAGGCGGTGTTGTTACACATTATCAAAGCTCAGTTAGTGTCAGTTTCGGCGGTGTAGTTACTCAATGTCAACCATCAGGTGGTGTCAGGTGAGTCGGTGTAGTTACTCAATATCACCCATCAGGTGATGTCAGGTAAGTCGGTGTAGTTATACAATGTCAAACCTCAGGTGGCGTCAGGTGAGTTGGTGCATTACTTAGTACCAACGCTCAGTTAGTGTCAGGTGCGTCGATTTAATTAGTTACACAGTGTCAACCCCCAGGTGATATCAGGAGAGTCGGTATAGTTACTCACTGTCAAACCTCTGATAGCGTCAGATGAGTCGGTGTAGTTAAACAGTGTCAACCCTCATGGGGCGTCAGGAGAGTCAGTGTAGTTACTCAATGTCAACCCTCAGGTGGCGTGAGGTAAGTAGGTGTTGTTACTCAATGTCAACCCTCAGGGGGCGTCAGGTGAGTCGGTGTAGTTACTCAGTGTCAAACCTCAGTTGGTGTCAGGTGAGTCGGTGTAGTTACTCATTATCAACACTCAGTTAGTGTCAATTTCGTCGTTGCAGTTACACAATGTCAAACGTCAGTTGGTGTCAGGTGAGTCGGTGTATTACTTAGTATCAACGCTCAGTTAGTGTCACGTGCGTCGGTGTAATTTGTTATACAGTGTCAACCCTCAGGTGTTGTCAGGTGAGTCGGTATAGTTAATCAGTGTCAACCCTCAGATTGCGTCAGGTGAGACAGTGTAGTTACTCATTAACAACACTCAGTTAGTGTCAGGTGCGTCGCTGTAATTAGTTACAAAATGTCAACACTCAGGTGATGTCAGGTGTGTCGGTGTAGTTACTCAATGTCACCCATCAGGTGATGTCAGTTGAGTCGGTGTAGTTACACAATGTTAACCCTCAGGTGGCGTCATGTGAGTCAGTGTAGTTACTCAATGTCAACCCTCAGTTAGTGTCAGGTGAGTCGGTGTAGTTACTCAATGTCACCCATCAGGTGGCGTCAGGTGAGTCGGTGTAGTTACACAATGTCAACCCTCAGGTGATGTCAGGTGAATTGGTGTATTTAAACTGTGTCAAACCTCAGTTGTTGTCAGGTGAGTCGGTGTTGTCGCTCAATGTCAACCTTCAGCTGGTGTCAGGTGAGTTTGTGTATTACTTAGTATCAACGCTCAGTTAGTGTCAGCTGCGTCGGTGTAATTAGTTACACAGTCTCAACACTCAGGTGATGTCAGGAGAGTCGGTATAGTTCCTCATTGTCAACCCTGTGATTGCGTCAGGTGTTACACAGTGTCAACCCTCAGGTGATGTCACATGAGTAGGTATTGTTACTCAGTGTCAACTCTCAGATGCAGTCAGAAGAGTCGGTATAGTTACACAGTTTCAACCCTCAGTTGGTGTCAGGTGAGTCGGTGTAGTTACTCAGTGTCAACCCTCAGATGGTGCCAGGTGAGTCTGTGCAGTTACTCATTATCAACACTTAGTTAGTGTCAGTTTCATCGGAGTAGTTGCTCAATGTCAACCATCAGGTGGTGTCAGGTGAGTCGGTGTAGTTATTCAATGTCACCCATCAGGTGGCGTCAGGTGAGTCGGTGTAGTTACAAAATGTCAACCCTCAGGTGATGTCAGGTGAGTTGGTGTAGTTGAATTGTGTCAAACCTCAGTTGGTGTCACGTGAGTCGGTGTAGTTACTCAATGTCAACCATCAGTTGGTGTAAGGTGAGTCGGTGAATTACTTAGTATGAACGTTCAGGTAGTGTCAGGTGCATCGGTGAAGTTACGCAGTGTCAACCCTCAGTTGGTTTCAGGTGAGTCGGTGTAGTTACTCAGTGTCAACCCTCAGGGGGCGTCAGGTGAGTCGGTGTAGTTATTCAATGTCAACCGTCAGTTGGTGCTAGGTGAGGCGGTGTTGTTACACATTATCAAAGCTCAGTTAGTGTCAGTTTCGGCGGTGTAGTTACTCAATGTCAACCATCAGGTGGTGTCAGGTGAGTCGGTGTAGTTACTCAATATCACCCATCAGGTGATGTCAGGTAAGTCGGTGTAGTTATACAATGTCAAACCTCAGGTGGCGTCAGGTGAGTTGGTGCATTACTTAGTACCAACGCTCAGTTAGTGTCAGGTGCGTCGATTTAATTAGTTACACAGTGTCAACCCCCAGGTGATATCAGGAGAGTCGGTATAGTTACTCACTGTCAAACCTCTGATAGCGTCAGATGAGTCGGTGTAGTTACACAGTGTCAACCCTCATGGGGCGTCAGGAGAGTCAGTGTAGTTACTCAATGTCAACCCTCAGGTGGCGTGAGGTAAGTAGGTGTTGTTACTCAATGTCAACTCTCAGGGGGCGTCAGGTGAGTCGGTGTAGTTACTCAGTGTCAAACCTCAGTTGGTGTCAGGTGAGTCGGTGTAGTTACTCATTATCAACACTCAGTTAGTGTCAATTTCGTCGTTGTAGTTACACAATGTCAAACGTCAGTTGGTGTCAGGTGAGTCGGTGTATTACTTAGTATCAACGCTCAGTTAGTGTCACGTGCGTCGGTGTAATTTGTTATACAGTGTCAACCCTCAGGTGTTGTCAGGTGAGTCGGTATAGTTACTCAGTGTCAACCCTCAGATTGCGTCAGGTGAGACAGTGTAGTTACTCATTAACAACACTCAGTTAGTGTCAGGTGCGTCGCTGTAATTAGTTACAAAATGTCAACACTCAGGTGATGTCAGGTGAGTCGGTTTATTTACTCAGTGTCAACCCTCAGGTGGTGTCAGGTGAGTTGGTGTAGTTACACTGTGTCAACACTCAGGTTGCGTCAGGTGCGTCGGTGTAATTTTTTACACAGTTTCAACCCTCGGGTGATGTCAGGTGAGTCGGTACAATAACTCTGTGTCAACCCTCAGATGGCATTAGGTGAGTTGGTGTAGTTACTCATTATCAACAATCAGTTAGTGTCAGTTTCGTCGGTGTAGTTACTCAATGTCAACCATCAGGTGGTGTCAAGTGAGTCGGTGTAGTTACTTAATGTCACCCATCAGGTAGCGTCAGGTGATTCGGTGTAGTTACACAATGTCAACTCTCAAGTGATGTCAAGTGAATTGGTGTATTTAAACTGTGTCAAACCTCAGTTGGTGTCAGGTGAGTCGGTGTTGTTACTCAATGTCAACCTTCAGCTGGTGTCAGGTGAGTTTGTGTACTATTTAATATCAACACTCAGTTAGTGTCAGGTGCGTCGGTGTAATTAGTTACACAGTGTTAACCCTCAGGTGATGTCAGGTGAGTCGGTATAGTTACTCATTGTCAACCCTCTGATGGCGTCAGGTGAGTCGGTGTAGTTACACAGTGTCAATCCTCAGTTGTTGTCAAGTGAGTCGGTGTAGTTACACAGTGTCAACCCTCAGGGCGCGTCAGGAGAGTCAGTGTAGTTACTCAATGTCAACCCGCAGTTAGTGTCAGTTTCGTCGGTGTAGTTACTCAATGTCAACCATCTGGTGGTGTCAGGTGATTTGGTGTAGTTACTCAATGTCACCCATCAGGTGACGTCAGGTGAGCCGGTGAAGTAACACAATGTCAACCCTCAGGTGATGTCAGGTGTGTCGGTGTAGTTACTCAATGTCACCCATCAGGTGATGTCAGTTGAGTCGGTGTAGTTACACAATGTTAACCCTCAGGTGGCGTCATGTGAGTCGGTGTCGTTACACAGTGTCAACCCCCAGTGGGTGTCAGGTGTGTCGGTGTAGTAACTCAATGTCAACCCTCAGTTGGTGCTAGGTGAGTCGGTGTTTCGTTGGTGTATTTACTCAATGTCAACCATCAGGTGATGTCAGGTGAGTCGGTGTAGTTATTCAATATCACCGATCAGGTGATGTCAGGTAAGTCGGTGTAGTTATACAATGTCAAACCTCAGGTGGCGTCAGGTGAGTTGGTGTATTACTAAGTGCCAACGCTCAGTTAGTGTCAGGTGCGTCGATGTAATTAGTTACACAGTTTCAACCCCCAGGTAATGTCAGGAGAGTCGGTATAGTTACTCATTGTCAACCATCTGATAGCATCAGGTGAGTCGGTGTAGTTACACAGTGTCAACCCTCAGGGGGCGTCAGGAGAGTCAGTGTAGTTACTCAATGTCAACCCTCAGGTGCCGTGAGGTGAGTCGGTGTTGTTGCTCAATGTCAACCATCAGGGGGCGTCAGGTGAGTCGGTGTATTACTTAGTATCAACGCTCAGTTAGTGTCACGTGAGTCGGTGTAATTTGTTACACAGAGTCAACCATCAGGTGATGTCAGGTGAGTCGGTACAATAACTCAGTGTCAACCCTCAGATGGCGTCAGGTGAGTCGGTGTAGTTACTCATTATCACCAATCAGTTAGTGTCAGTTTCGTCGGTGTAGTTACTCAATGTCAACCATCAGGTGGTGTCAGATGAGTCTGTGTAGTTACTTAATGTCACCCATCAGGTGGCGTCAAGTGATTCGGTGTAGTTACACAATGTCAACCCTCAAGTGATGTCAGGTGAATTGGTGTATTTAAACTGTGTCAAACCTCAGTTGTTGTCAGGTGAGTCGGTGTTGTCACTCAATGTCAACCTTCAGCTGGTGTCAGGTGAGTTTGTGTATTACTTAATATCAACGCTCAGTTAGTGTCAGGTGCGTCGGTGTAATTAGTTACACAGTGTCAACCCTCAGGTGATGTCGGGTGAGTCGGTATAGTTATTCATTATCTACCCTCTGATGGCGTCAGGCGAGTCGGTGTTGTTACACAGTGTCAATCCTCAGTTGTTGTCAGGTGAGTCGGTGTAGTTACTCAGTGTCAACCCTCAGGGGGCGTCAGGAGAGTCAGTGTAGTTACTCAATGTCAACCCTCAGTTAGTGTCAGTTTTGTCGATGTAGTTACTCAATGTCAACCATCAGGTGGTGTCAGGTGAGTCGGTGTAGTTACTCAATGTCACCCATCAGGTGGCGTCAGGTGAGTCGGTGTAGTTACACAATGTCAACCCTCAGGTGATGTCAGGTGAATTGGTGTATTTAAACTGTGTCAAACCTCAGTTGTTGTCAGGTGAGTCGGTGTTGTCACTCAATGTCAACCTTCAGCTGGTGTCAGGTGAGTTTGTGTATTACTTAATATCAACGCTCAGTTAGTGTCAGGTGCGTCGGTGTAATTAGTTACACAGTGTCAACCCTCAGGTGATGTCGGGTGAGTCGGTATAGTTATTCATTATCTACCCTCTGATGGCGTCAGGCGAGTCGGTGTTGTTACACAGTGTCAATCCTCAGTTGTTGTCAGGTGAGTCGGTGTAGTTACTCAGTGTCAACCCTCAGGGGGCGTCAGGAGAGTCAGTGTAGTTACTCAATGTCAACCCTCAGTTAGTGTCAGTTTTGTCGATGTAGTTACTCAATGTCAACCATCAGGTGGTGTCAGGTGAGTCGGTGTAGTTACTCAATGTCACCCATCAGGTGGCGTCAGGTGAGTCGGTGTAGTTACACAATGTCAACCCTCAGGTGATGTCAGGTGAGTTGGTGTAGTTGAACTGTGTCAAACCTCAGTTGGTGTCAGGTGAGTCGGTGTAGTTACTCAATGTCAACCGTCAGTTGGTGTCACGTGAGTCGGTGTAGTTACTCATTATCAACGCTCAGTTAGAGTCAGTTTCGTCGGTGTAGTTACTCGTAGTCACCCATCAGGTGACGTCAGGTGAGTCGGTGTAGTTACACAGTGTCAACCCTGAGGTGATGTCAGGTGAGTGGGTGTAGTTACACAGTGTCAACCCTCAGGGTGCGTCAGGTGAGTCGGTGCAGATACTCAATGTCAACCCTCAGTTGGTGCCAGGTGAATCTGTGCAGTTACTCATTATCAACACTTAGTTAGTGTCAGTTTCGTCGGAAAAGTTGCTCAATGTTAACCATCAGGTGGTGTCAGGTGAGTCGGTGTAGTTATTCAATGTCACCCATCAGGTGGCGTCAGGTGAGTCGGTGTAGTTACACAATTTCAACCCTCAGGTGATGTCAGGTGAGTTGGTGTAGTTGAACTGTGTCAAACCTCAGTTGGTGTCACGAGAGTCGGTGTTGTTACTCAATGTCAACCATCAGTTGGTGAGTCTGTGAATTATTTAGTATCAACGTTCAGTTAGTGTCAAGTGCGTCGGTGAATTTACGCAGTGTCAACCCTCAGTTGGTTTCAGGTGAGTCGGTGTAGTTACTCAGTGTCAACCCTCAGGGGGCGTCAGGTGAGTCGGTGTAGTTACTCAATGTCAACCGTCAGTTGGTGCTAGGTTAATCATTATCAACACTTAGTTAGTGTCAGTTTCGTCGGAGTAGTTGCTGAATGTTAACCTTCAGTTGGTGTCAGGTGAGTTGGTGTATTACTTAGTATCAACGCTCAGTTAGTGACAGCTGCGTCGGTGTAATTAGTTACACAGTCTCAACACTCAGGTGATGTCAGGAGAGTCGGTATAGTTCCTCATTGTCAACCCTGTGATTGCGTCAGGTGTTACACAGTGTCAACCCTCAGGTGATGTCACGTGAGTAGGTATTGTTACTCAGTGTCAACTCTCAGATGTAGTCAGGAGAGTCGGTATAGTTACACAGTTTCAACCCTCAGTTGGTGTCAGGTGAGTCGGTGTAGTTACTCAGTGTCAACCCTCAGGGGGCGTCAGGTGAGTCGGTGTAGTTACTCAATGTCAACCGTCAGTTGGTGTCAGGTGAGTCGGTGTAGTTACTCATTATCAACGCTCAGTTAGAGTCAGTTTCGTCGGTGTAGTTACTCGAAGTCACCCAACAGGTGACGTCAGGTGAGTCGGTGCAGTTACACAGTGTCAACCCTGAAGTGATGTCAGGTGAGTGGGTGTAGTTACACAGTGTCAACCCTCAGGGTGCGTCAGGTGAGTCGGTGTAGTTACTCAATGTCAACCCTCAGATGGTGCCAGGTGAGTCTGTGCAGTTACTCATTATCAACACTTAGTTAGTGTCAGTTTCATCGGAGTAGTTGCTCAATGTCAACCATCAGGTGGTGTCAGGTGAGTCGGTGTAGTTATTCAATGTCACCCATCAGGTGGCGTCAGGTGAGTCGGTGTAGTTACACAATGTCAACCCTCAGGTGATGTCAGGTGAGTTGGTGTAGTTGAACTGTGTCAAACCTCAGTTGGTGTCACGTGAGTCGGTGTAGTTACTCAATGTCAACCATCAGTTGGTGTAAGGTGAGTCGGTGAATTACTTAGTATCAACGTTCAGTTAGTGTCAGGTGCGTCGGTGAAGTTACGCAGTGTCAACCCTCAGTTAGTTTCAGGTGAGTCGGTGTAGTTACTCAGTGTCAACCCTCAGGGGGCGTCAGGTGAGTCGGTGTAGTTATTCAATGTCAACCGTCAGTTGGTGCTAGGTGAGGCGGTGTTGTTACACATTATCGAAGCTCAGTTAGTGTCAGTTTCGGCGGTGGTACTAGTGAACCATCAGGTGGTGTCAGGTGAGTCGGTGTAGTTACTCAATATCACCCATCAGGTGATGTCAGGTAAGTCGGTGTAGTTATACAATGTCAAACCTCAGGTGGCGTCAGGTGAGTTGGTGCATTACTTAGTACCAACGCTCAGTTAGTGTCAGGTGCGTCGATTTAATTAGTTACACAGTGTCAACCCCCAGGTGATATCAGGAGAGTCGGTATAGTTACTCACTGTCAAACCTCTGATAGCGTCAGATGAGTCGGTGTAGTTACACAGTGTCAACCCTCATGGGGCGTCAGGAGAGTCAGTGTAGTTACTCAATGTCAACCCTCAGGTGGCGTGAGGTAAGTAGGTGTTGTTACTCAATGTCAACCCTCAGGGGGCGTCAGGTGAGTCGGTGTAGTTACTCAGTGTCAAACCTCAGTTGGTGTCAGGTGAGTCGGTGTAGTTACTCATTATCAACACTCAGTTAGTGTCAATTTCGTCGTTGTAGTTACACAATGTCAAACGTCAGTTGGTGTCAGGTGAGTCGGTGTATTACTTAGTATCAACGCTCAGTTAGTGTCACGTGCGTCGGTGTAATTTGTTATACAGTGTCAACCCTCAGGTGTTGTCAGGTGAGTCGGTATAGTTACTCAGTGTCAACCCTCAGATTGCGTCAGGTGAGACAGTGTAGTTACTCATTAACAACACTCAGTTAGTGTCAGGTGCGTCGCTGTAATTAGTTACAAAATGTCAACACTCAGGTGATGTCAGGTGAGTCGGTTTATTTACTCAGTGTCAACCCTCAGGTGGTGTCAGGAGAGTTGGTGTAGTTACACTGTGTCAACACTCAGGTTGCGTCAGGTGCGTCGGTGTAATTTGTTACACAGTTTCAACCCTCGGGTGATGTCAGGTGAGTCGGTACAATAACTCAGTGTCAACCCTCAGATGGCATTAGGTGAGTTGGTGTAGTTACTCATTATCAACAATCAGTTAGTGTCAGTTTCGTCGGTGTAGTTACTCAATGTCAACCATCACGTGGTGTCAAGTGAGTCGGTGTAGTTACTTAATATCACCCATCAGGTGGCGTCAGGTGATTCGGTGTAGTTACACAATGTCAACCCTCAAGTGATGTCAAGTGAATTGGTGTATTTAAACTGTGTCAAACCTCAGTTGGTGTCAGGTGAGTCGGTGTTGTTACTCAATGTCAACCTTCAGCTGGTGTCAGGTGAGTTTGTGTACTACTTAATATCAACGCTCAGTTAGTGTCAGGTGCGTCGGTGTAATTAGTTACACAGTGTTAACCCTCAGGTGATGTCAGGTGAGTCGGTATAGTTACTCATTGTCAACCCTCTGATGGCGTCAGGTGAGTCGGTGTAGTTACACAGTGTCAATCCTCAGTTGTTGTCAAGTGAGTCGGTGTAGTTACACAGTGTCAACCCTCAGGGCGCGTCAGGAGAGTCAGTGTAGTTACTCAATGTCAACCCGCAGTTAGTGTCAGTTTCGTCGGTGTAGTTACTCAATGTCAACCATCTGGTGGTGTCAGGTGATTTGGTGTAGTTACTCAATGTCACCCATCAGGTGACGTCAGATGAGCTGGTGAAGTAACACAATGTCAACCCTCAGGTGATGTCAGGTGAGTTGGTGTAGTTGAACTGTGTCAAACCTCTGTTGGTGTCAGATGAGTCGGTGTAGTTACTCAATGTCAACCATCAGTTGGTGTCATGTGAGTCGGTGTATTACATAGTATCAACGCTTAGTTAGTGTCAGGTGCGTCGGTGTAATTTGTTACACAGTGTCAACCCTCAGGTGATGTCACGTGAGTAGATATTGTTACTCAGTGTCAACTCTCAGATGGCGTCAGGTGAGTCGGTGTAGTTACACAGTGTTAAACCTCAGTTGGTGTCAGGTGAGTCGGTGTAGTTACTCAGTGTCAACCCTCAGGGGGCGTCAGGTGAGTCGGTGTAGTTACTCAATGTCAACCGTCAGTTGGTGCTAGGTTAATCATTATCAACACTTAGTTAGTGTCAGTTTCGTCGGAGTAGTTGCTGAATGTTAACCTTCAGTTGGTGTCAGGTGAGTTGGTGTATTACTTAGTATCAACGCTCAGTTAGTGTCAGCTGCGTCGGTGTAATTAGTTGCACAGTCTCAACACTCAGGTGATGTCAGGAGAGTCGGTATAGTTCCTCATTGTCAACCCTGTGATTGCGTCAGGTGTTACACATTGTCAACCCTCAGGTGATGTCACGTGAGTAGGTATTGTTACTTAGTGTCAACTCTCAGATGTAGTCAGGAGAGTCGGTATAGTTACACAGTTTCAACCCTCAGTTGGTGTCAGGTGAGTCGGTGTAGTTACTCAGTGTCAACCCTCAGGGGGCGTCAGGTGAGTCGGTGTAGTTACTCAATGTCAACCGTCAGTTGGTGTCAGGTGAGTCGGTGTTGTTACTCAATGTCAACCTTCAGCTGGTGTCAGGTGAGTTTGTGTACTACTTAATATCAACGCTCAGTTAGTTTCAGGTGCGTCGGTGTAATTAGTTACACAGTGTTAACCCTCAGGTGATGTCAGATGAGTCGGTATAGTTACTCATTGTCAACCCTCTGATGGCGTCAGGTGAGTCGGTGTAGTTACACAGTGTCAATCCTCAGTTGTTGTCAAGTGAGTCGGTGTAGTTACACAGTGTCAACCCTCAGGGCGCGTCAGGAGAGTCAGTGTAGTTACTCAATGTCAACCCGCAGTTAGTGTCAGTTTCGTCGGTGTAGTTACTCAATGTCAACCATCTGGTGGTGTCAGGTGATTTGGTGTAGTTACTCAATGTCACCCATCAGGTGGCGTCAGGTGAGTCGGTGTAGTTACACAATGTCAACCCTCAGGTGATGTCAGGTGAGTTGGTGTAGTTGAACTGTGTCAAACCTCAGTTGGTGTCACGTGAGTCGGTGTAGTTACTCAATGTCAACCATCAGTTGGTGTAAGGTGAGTCGGTGAATTACTTAGTATCAACGTTCAGTTAGTGTCAGGTGCGTCGGTGAAGTTACGCAGTGTCAACCCTCAGTTGGTTTCAGGTGAGTCGGTGTAGTTACTCAGTGTCAACCCTCAGGGAGCGTCAGGTGAGTCGGTCTAATTTTTCAATGTCAACCGTCAGTTGGTGCTAGGTGAGGCGGTGTTGTTACACATTATCAAAGCCCAGTTAGTGTCAGTTTCGGCGGTGTAGTTACTCAATGTCAACCATCAGGTGGTGTCAGGTGAGTCGGTGTAGTTACTCAATATCACCCATCAGGTGATGTCAGGTAAGTCGGTGTAGTTATACAATGTCAAACCTCAGGTGGCGTCAGGTGAGTCGGTGTTGTTACTCAATGTCAACCTTCAGCTGGTGTCAGGTGAGTTTTTGTACTACTTAATATCAACGCTCAGTTAGTGTCAGGTGCGTCGGTGTAATTAGTTACACAGTGTTAACCCTCAGGTGATGTCAGGTGAGTCGGTATAGTTACTCATTGTCAACCCTCTGATGGCGTCAGGTGAGTCGGTGTAGTTACACAGTGTCAATCCTCAGTTGTTGTCAAGTGAGTCGGTGTAGTTACACAGTGTCAACCCTCAGGGCGCGTCAGGAGAGTCAGTGTAGTTACTCAATGTCAACCCGCAGTTAGTGTCAGTTTCGTCGGTGTAGTTACTCAATGTCAACCATCTGGTGGTGTCAGGTGATTTGGTGTAGTTACTCAATGTCACCCATCAGGTGACGTCAGATGAGCTGGTGAAGTAACACAATGTCAACCCTCAGGTGATGTCAGGTGAGTTGGTGTAGTTGAACTGTGTCAAACCTCTGTTGGTGTCAGATGAGTCGGTGTAGTTACTCAATGTCAACCATCAGTTGGTGTCATGTGAGTCGGTGTATTACATAGTATCAACGCTTAGTTAGTGTCAGGTGCGTCGGTGTAATTTGTTACACAGTGTCAACCCTCAGGTGATGTCACGTGAGTAGATATTGTTACTCAGTGTCAACTCTCAGATGGCGTCAGGTGAGTCGGTGTAGTTACACAGTGTTAAACCTCAGTTGGTGTCAGGTGAGTCGGTGTAGTTACTCAGTGTCAACCCTCAGGGGGCGTCAGGTGAGTCGGTGTAGTTACTCAATGTCAACCGTCAGTTGGTGGTAGGTTAATCATTATCAACACTTAGTTAGTGTCAGTTTCGTCGGAGTAGTTGCTGAATGTTAACCTTCAGTTGGTGTCAGGTGAGTTGGTGTATTACTTAGTATCAACGCTCAGTTAGTGTCAGCTGCGTCGGTGTAATTAGTTACACAGTCTCAACACTCAGGTGATGTCAGGAGAGTCGGTATAGTTCCTCATTGTCAACCCTGTGATTGCGTCAGGTGTTACACAGTGTCAACCCTCAGGTGATGTCACGTGAGTAGGTATTGTTACTCAGTGTCAACTCTCAGATGTAGTCAGGAGAGTCGGTATAGTTACACAGTTTCAACCCTCAGTTGGTGTCAGGTGAGTCGGTGTAGTTACTCAGTGTCAACCCTCAGGGGGCGTCAGGTGAGTCGGTGTAGTTACTCAATGTCAACCGTCAGTTGGTGTCAGGTGAGTCGGTGTTGTTACTCAATGTCAACCTTCAGCTGGTGTCAGGTGAGTTTGTGTACTACTTAATATCAACGCTCAGTTAGTTTCAGGTGCGTCGGTGTAATTAGTTACACAGTGTTAACCCTCAGGTGATGTCAGATGAGTCGGTATAGTTACTCATTGTCAACCCTCTGATGGCGTCAGGTGAGTCGGTGTAGTTACACAGTGTCAATCCTCAGTTGTTGTCAAGTGAGTCGGTGTAGTTACACAGTGTCAACCCTCAGGGCGCGTCAGGAGAGTCAGTGTAGTTACTCAATGTCAACCCGCAGTTAGTGTCAGTTTCGTCGGTGTAGTTACTCAATGTCAACCATCTGGTGGTGTCAGGTGATTTGGTGTAGTTACTCAATGTCACCCATCAGGTGGCGTCAGGTGAGTCGGTGTAGTTACACAATGTCAACCCTCAGGTGATGTCAGGTGAGTTGGTGTAGTTGAACTGTGTCAAACATCTGTTGGTGTCAGATGAGTCGGTGTAGTTACTCAATGTCAACCATCAGTTGGTGTCATGTGAGTCGGTGTATTACATAGTATCAACGCTTAGTTAGTGTCAGGTGCGTCGGTGTAATTTGTTACACAGTGTCAACCCTCAGGTGATGTCACGTGAGTAGATATTGTTACTCAATTTCAACTCTCAGATGGCGTCAGGTGAGTCGGTGTAGTTACACAGTGTTAAACCTCAGTTGGTGTCAGGTGAGTCGGTGTAGTTACTCAGTGTCAACCCTCAGGGGGCGTCAGGTGAGTCGGTGTAGTTACTCAATGTCAACCGTCAGTTGGTGCTAGGTTAATCATTATCAACACTTAGTTAGTGTCAGTTTCGTCGGAGTAGTTGCTGAATGTTAACCTTCAATTGGTGTCAGGTGAGTTGGTGTATTACTTAGTATCAACGCTCAGTTAGTGTCAGCTGCGTCGGTGTAATTAGTTACACAGTCTCAACACTCAGGTGATGTCAGGAGAGTCGGTATAGTTCCTCATTGTCAACCCTGTGATTGCGTCAGGTGTTACACAGTGTCAACCCTCAGGTGATGTCACGTGAGTAGGTATTGTTACTCAGTGTCAACTCTCAGATGTAGTCAGGAGAGTCGGTATAGTTACACAGTTTCAACCCTCAGTTGGTGTCAGTTGAGTCGGTGTAGTTACTCATTATTAACGCTCAGTTAGAGTCAGTTTCGTCGGTGTAGTTACTCGAAGTCACCCAACAGGTGACGTCAGGTGAGTCGGTGCAGTTACACAGTGTCAACCCTGAAGTGATGTCAGGTGAGTAGGTGTAGTTACACAGTGTCAACCCTCAGGGTGCGTCAGGTGAGTCGGTGTAGTTACTCAATGTCAACCCTCAGATGGTGCCAGGTGAGTCTGTGCAGTTACTCATTATCAACACTTAGTTAGTGTCAGTTTCATCGGAGTAGTTGCTCAATGTCAACCATCAGTTGGTGTCAGGTGAGTCGGTGTAGTTATTCAATGTCACCCATCAGGTGGCGTCAGGTGAGTCGGTGTAGTTACACAATGTCAACCCTCAGGTGATGTCAGGTGAGTTGGTGTAGTTGAACTGTGTCAAACCTCAGTTGGTGTCACGTGAGTCGGTGTAGTTATTCAATGTCAACCATCAGTTGGTGTAAGGTGAGTCGGTGAATTACTTAGTATCAACGTTCAGTTAGTGTCAGGTGCGTCGGTGAAGTTACGCAGTGTCAACCCTCAGTTGTTTTCAGGTGAGTCGGTGTAGTTACTCAGTGTCAACCCTCAGGGGGCGTCAGGTGAGTCGGTGTAGTTTTTCAATGTCAACCGTCAGTTGGTGCTAGGTGAGGCGGTGTTGTTACACATTATCAAAGCCCAGTTAGTGTCAGTTTCGGCGGTGTAGTTACTCAATGTCAACCATCAGGTGGTGTCAGGTGAGTCGGTGTAGTTACTCAATATCACCCATCAGGTGATGTCAGGTAAGTCGGTGTAGTTATACAATGTCAAACCTCAGGTGGCGTCAGGTGAGTCGGTGTTGTTACTCAATGTCAACCTTCAGCTGGTGTCAGGTGAGTTTGTGTACTACTTAATATCAACGCTCAGTTAGTGTCAGGTGCGTCGGTGTAATTAGTTACACAGTGTTAACCCTCAGGTGATGTCAGGTGAGTCGGTATAGTTACTCATTGTCAACCCTCTGATGGCGTCAGGTGAGTCGGTGTAGTTACACAGTGTCAATCCTCAGTTGTTGTCAAGTGAGTCGGTGTAGTTACACAGTGTCAACCCTCAGGGCGCGTCAGGAGAGTCAGTGTAGTTACTCAATGTCAACCCGCAGTTAGTGTCAGTTTCGTCGGTGTAGTTACTCAATGTCAACCATCTGGTGGTGTCAGGTGATTTGGTGTAGTTACTCAATGTCACCCATCAGGTGACGTCAGGTGAGCTGGTGAAGTAACACAATGTCAACCCTCAGGTGATGTCAGGTGAGTTGGTGTAGTTGAACTGTGTCAAACCTCTGTTGGTGTCAGATGAGTCGGTGTAGTTACTCAATGTCAACCATCAGTTGGTGTCATGTGAGTCGGTGTATTACATAGTATCAACGCTTAGTTAGTGTCAGGTGCGTCGGTGTAATTTGGTACACAGTGTCAACCCTCAGGTGATGTCACGTGAGTAGATATTGTTACTCAGTGTCAAATCTCAGATGGCGTCAGGTGAGTCGGTGTAGTTACACAGTGTTAAACCTCAGTTGGTGTCAGGTGTGTCGGTGTAGTTACTCAGTGTCAACCCTCAGGGGGCGTCAGGTGAGTCGGTGTAGTTACTCAATGTCAACCGTCAGTTGGTGTCAGGTGAGTCGGTGTAGTTACTCATTATCAACGCTCAGTTAGAGTCAGTTTCGTCGGTGTAGTTATTCGAAGTCACCCAACAGGTGACGTCAGGTGAGTCGGTGCAGTTACACAGTTTCAACCCTGAAGTGATGTCAGGTGAGTGGGTGTAGTTACACAGTGTCAACCCTCAGGGTGCGTCAGGTGAGTCGGTGTAGTTACTCAATGTCAACCATCAGGTGGTGTCAGGTGAGTCGGTGTAGTTATTCAATGTCACCCATCAGGTGGCGTCAGGTGAGTCGGTGTAGTTACACAATGTCAACCCTCAGGTGATGTCAGGTGAGTTGGTGTAGTTGAACTGTGTCAAACCTCAGTTGGTGTCACGTGAGTCGGTGTAGTTACTCAATGTCAACCATCAGATGGTGTAAGGTGAGTCGGTGAATTACTTAGTATCAACGTTCAGTTAGTGTCAGGTGCGTCGGTGAAGTTACGCAGTGTCAACCCTCATTTGGTTTCAGGTGAGTCGGTGTAGTTACTCAGTGTCAACCCTCAGGGGGCGTCAGGTGAGTCGGTGTAGTTTTTCAATGTCAACCGTCAGTTGGTGCTAGGTGAGGCGGTGTTGTTACACATTATTAAAGCCCAGTTAGTGTCAGTTTCGGCGGTGTAGTTACTCAATGTCAACCAACAGGTGGTGTCAGGTGAGTCGGTGTAGTTACTCAATATCACCCATCAGGTGATGTCAGGTAAGTCGGTGTAGTTATACAATGTCAAACCTCTGGTGGCGTCAGGTGAGTTGGTGCATTACTTAGTACCAACGCTCAGTTAGTTTCAGGTGCGTCGATTTAATTAGTTACACAGTGTCAACCCCCAGGTGATATCAGGAGTGTCGGTATAGTTACTCACTGTCAAACCTCTGATAGCGTCAGATGAGTCGGTGTAGTTACACAGTGTCAACCCTCATGGGGCGTCAGGAGAGTCAGTGTAGTTACTCAATGTCAACCCTCAGGTGGCGTGAGGTAAGTAGGTGTTGTTACTCAATGTCAACCCTCAGGGGGCGTCAGGTGAGTCGGTGTAGTTACTCAGTGTCAAACCTCAGTTGGTGTCAGGTGAGTCGGTGTAGTTACTCATTATCAACACTCAGTTAGTGTCAATTTCGTCGTTGTAGTCACACAATGTCAAACGTCAGTTGGTGTCAGGTGAGTCGGTGTATTACTTAGTATCAACGCTCAGTTAGTGTCACGTGCGTCGGTGTAATTGGTTATACAGTGTCAACCCTCAGGTGTTGTCAGGTGAGTCGGTATAGTTACTCAGTGTCAACCCTCAGATTGCGTCAGGTGAGACAGTGTAGTTACTCATTAACAACACTCAGTTAGTGTCAGGTGCGTAGCTGTAATTAGTTACAAAATGTCAACACTCAGGTGATGTCAGGTGAGTCGGTTTATTTACTCAGTGTCAACCCTCAGGTGGTGTCAGGTGAGTTGGTGTAGTTACACTGTGTCAACACTCAGGTTGCGTCAGGTGCGTCGGTGTAATTTGTTACACAGTTTCAACCCTCGGGTGATGTCAGGTGAGTCGGTACAATAACTCAGTGTCAACCCTCAGATGGCATTAGGTGAGTTGGTGTAGTTACTCATTATCAACAATCAGTTAGTGTCAGTTTCGTCGGTGTAGTTACTCAATGTCAACCATCAGGTGACGTCAGGTGAGCCGGTGAAGTAACACAATGTCAACCCTCAGGTGATGTCAGGTGAGTTGGTGTAGTTGAACTGTGTCAAACCTCTGTTGGTGTCAGATGAGTCGGTGTAGTTACTCTATGTCAACCATCAGTTGGTGTCATGTGAGTCGGTGTATTACATAGTATCAACGCTTAGTTATTGTCAGGTGCGTCGGTGTTATTTGTTACACAGTGTCAACCCTCAGGTGATGTCACGTGAGTAGATATTGTTACTCAGTGTCAACTCTCAGATGGCGTCAGGTGAGTCGGTGTAGATACACAGTGTTAAACCTCAGTTGGTGTCAGGTGAGTCGGTGTAGTTACCCAGTGTCAACCCTCAGGGGGCGTCAGGTGAGTCGGTGTAGTTACTCAATGTCAACCGTCAGTTGGTGTCTGGTGAGTCGGTGTAGTTACTCATTATCAACGCTCAGTTAGTGTCAGTTTCGTCGGTGTAGTTACTCGAAGTCACCCATCAGGTGGCGTCAGGTGAGTCGGTGTAGTTACACAGTGTCAACCATGAGGTGATGTCAGGTCAGTCGGTGTAGTTACACAGTGTCAACCCTCAGGTGATGTCAGGTGTGTCGGTGTAGTAACTCAATGTCACCCATCAGGAGATGTCAGTTGAGTCGGTGTAGTTACACAATGTTAAACCTCAGGTGGCGTCATGTGAGTCGGTGTCGTTACACAGTGTCAACCCCCAGTGGGTGTCAGGTGTGTCGGTGTAGTAACTCAATGTCAACCATCAGGTGATGTCAGGTAAGTCGGTGTAGTTATACAATGTCAAACCTCAGGTGGCGTCAGGTGAGTTGGTGTATTACTTAGTGCCAACGCTCAGTTAGTGTCAGGTGCGTCGATGTAATTAGTTACACAGTTTCAACCCCCAGGTAATGTCAGGAGAGTCGGTATAGTTACTCATTGTCAACCTTCTGATAGCATCAGGTGAGTCGGTGTAGTTACACAGTGTCAACCCTCAGGGGGCGTCAGGAGAGTCAGTGTAGTTACTCAATGTCAACCCTCAGGTGCCGTGAGGTGAGTCGGTGTTGTTACTCAATGTCAACCATCAGGGGGCGTCAGGTGAGTCGGTGTATTACTTAGTATCAACGCTCAGTTAGTGTCACGTGAGTCGGTGTAATTTGTTACACAGTGTCAACCATCAGGTGATGTCAGGTGAGTCGGTACAATAACTCAGTGTCAACCCTCAGATGGCGTCAGGTGAGTCGGTGTAGTTACTCATTATCACCAATCAGTTAGTGTCAGTTTCGTCGGTGTAGTTACTCAATGTCAACTATCAGGTGGTGTCAGGTGAGTCGGTGTAGTTACTTAATGTCACCCATCAGGTGGCGTCAAGTGATTCGGTGTAGTTACACAATGTCAACCCTCAAGTGATGTCAGGTGAATTGGTGTATTTAAACTGTGTCAAACCTCAGTTGTTGTCAGGTGAGTCGGTGTTGTCACTCAATGTCAACCTTCAGTTGGTGTCAGGTGAGTTTGTGTATTACTTAATATCAACGCTCAGTTAGTGTCAGGTGCGTCGGTGTAATTAGTTACACAGTGTCAACCCTCAGGTGATGTCGGGTGAGTCGGTATAGTTATTCATTATCTACCCTCTGATGGCGTCAGGCGAGTCGGTGTTGTTACACAGTGTCAATCCTCAGTTGTTGTCAGGTGAGTCGGTGTAGTTACTCAGTGTCAACCCTCAGGGGGCGTCAGGAGAGTCAGTGTAGTTACTCAATGTCAACCCTCAGTTAGTGTCAGTTTTGTCGATGTAGTTACTCAATGTCAACCATCAGGTGGTGTCAGGTGAGTCGGTGTAGTTACTCAATGTCACTCATCAGGTGGCGTCAGGTGAGTCGGTGTAGTTACACAATGTCAACCCTCAGGTGATGTCAGGTGAGTTGGTGTAGTTGAACTGTGTCAAACCTCAGTTGGTGTCAGGTGAGTCGGTGTAGTTACTCAATGTCAACCGTCAGTTGGTGTCACGTGAGTCGGTGTAGTTACTCATTATCAACGCTCAGTTAGAGTCAGTTTGGTCGGTGTAGTTACTCGTAGTCACCCATCAGGTGACGTCAGGTGAGTCGGTGTAGTTACACAGTGTCATCCCTGAGGTGATGTCAGGTGAGTGGGTGTAGTTACACAGTGTCAACCCTCAGGGTGCGTCAGGTGAGTCGGTGCAGATACTCAATGTCAACCCTCAGTTGGTGCCAGGTGAATCTGTGCAGTTACTCATTATCAACACTTAGTTAGTGTCAGTTTCGTCGGAAAAGTTGCTCAATGTTAACCATCAGGTGGTGTCAGGTGAGTCGGTGTAGTTATTCAATGTCACCCATCAGGTGGCGTCAGGTGAGTCGGTGTAGTTACACAATTTCAACCCTCAGGTGATATCAGGTGAGTTGGTGTAGTTGAACTGTGTCAAACCTCAGTTGGTGTCACGAGAGTCGGTGTTGTTACTCAATGTCAACCATCAGTTGGTGAGTCTGTGAATTATTTAGTATCAACGTTCAGTTAGTGTCAAGTGCGTCGGTGAATTTACGCAGTGTCAACCCAAAGTTGGTTTCAGGTGAGTCGGTGTAGTTACTCAGTGTCAACCCTCAGGGGGCGTCAGGTGAGTCGGTGTAGTTACTCAATGTCAACCGTCAGTTGGTGCTAGGTTAATCATTATCAACACTTAGTTAGAGTCAGTTTCGTCGGAGTAGTTGCTGAATGTTAACCTTCAGTTGGTGTCAGGTGAGTTGGTGTATTACTTAGTATCAACGCTCAGTTAGTGTCAGCTGCGTCGGTGTAATTAGTTACACAGTCTCAACACTCAGGTGATGTCAGGAGAGTCGGTATAGTTCCTCATTGTCAACCCTGTGATTGCGTCAGGTGTTACACAGTGTCAACCCTCAGGTGATGTCACGTGAGTAGGTATTGTTACTCAGTGTCAACTCTCAGATGTAGTCAGGAGAGTCGGTATAGTTACACAGTTTCAACCCTCAGTTGGTGTCAGGTGAGTCGGTATAGTTACTCAGTGTCAACCCTCAGGGGGCGTCAGGTGAGTCGGTGTAGTTACTCAATGTCAACCGTCAGTTGGTGTCAGGTGAGTCGGTGTAGTTACTCATTATCAACGCTCAGTTAGAGTCAGTTTCGTCGGTGTAGTTACTCGAAGTCACCCAACAGGTGACGTCAGGTGAGTCGGTGCAGTTACACAGTGTCAACCCTGAAGTGATGTCAGGTGAGTGGGTGTAGTTACACAGTGTCAACCCTCAGGTGATGTCAGGTGAGTTGGTGTAGTTGAACTGTGTCAAACCTCAGTTGGTGTCGCGTGAGTCGGTGTAGTTACTCAATGTCAACCATCAGTTGGTGTATGTTGAGTCTGTGAATTACTTAGTATCAACGTTCAGTTAGTGTCAGGTGAGTCGGTGTAGTAACTCAGTGTCAACCCTCAGGGGGCGTCAGGTGAGTCGGTGTAATTTTTCAATGTCAACCGTCAGTTGGTGCTAGGTGAGGCGGTGTTGTTACACATTATCAAAGCTCAGTTAGTGTCAGTTTCGGCGGTGTAGTTACTCAATGTCAACCATCAGGTGGTGTCAGGTGAGTCGGTGTAGTTACTCAATATCACCCATCAGGTGATGTCAGGTAAGTCGGTGTAGTTATACAATGTCAAACCTCAGGTGGCGTCAGGTGAGTTGGTGCATTACTTAGTACCAACGCTCAGTTAGTGTCAGGTGCGTCGATTTAATTAGTTACACAGTGTCAACCCCCAGGTGATATCAGGAGAGTCGGTATAGTTACTCACTGTCAAACCTCTGATAGCGTCAGATGAGTCGGTGTAGTTACACAGTGTCAACCCTCATGGGGCGTCAGGAGAGTCAGTGTAGTTACTCAATGTCAACCCTCAGGGGGCGTCAGGTGAGTCGGTGTAGTTACTCAGTGTCAAACCTCAGTTGGTGTCAGGTGAGTCGGTGTAGTTACTCATTATCAACACTCAGTTAGTGTCAATTTCGTCGTTGTAGTTACACAATGTCAAACGTCAGTTGGTGTCAGGTGAGTCGGTGTATTACTTAGTATCAACGCTCAGTTAGTGTCACGTGCGTCGGTGTAATTTGTTATACAGTGTCAATCCTCAGTTGTTGTCAAGTGAGTCGGTGTAGTTACACAGTGTCAACCCTCAGGGCGCGTCAGGAGAGTCAGTGTAGTTACTCAATGACAAGCCGCAGTTAATGTCAGTTTCGTCGGTGTAGTTACTCATTGTCAACCATCTGGTGGTGTCAGGTGATTTGGTGTAGTTACTCAATGTCACCCATCAGGTGACGTCAGGTGAGCCGGTGAAGTAACACAATGTCAACCCTCAGGTGATGTCAGGTGAGTTGGTGTAGTTGAACTGTGTCAAACCTCTGTTGGTGTCAGATGAGTCGGTGTAGTTACTCAATGTCAACCATCAGTTGGTGTCATGTGAGTCGGTGTATTACATAGTATCAACGCTTAGTTAGTGTCAGGTGCGTCGGTGTAATTTGTTACACAGTGTCAACCCTCAGGTGATGTCACGTGAGTAGATATTGTTACTCAGTGTCAACTCTCAGATGGCGTCAGGTGAGTCGGTGTAGTTACACAGTGTTAAACCTCAGTTGGTGTCAGGTGAGTCGGTGTAGTTACCCAGTGTCAACCCTCAGGGGGCGTCAGGTGAGTCGGTGTAGTTACTCAATGTCAACCGTCAGTTGGTGTCAGGTGAGTCGATGTAGTTACTCATTATCAACGCTCAGTTAGTGTCAGTTTCGTCGGTGTAGTTACTCGAAGTCACCCATCAGGTGGCGGCAGGAGAGTCGGTGTAGTTACACAGTGTCAACCATGAGGTGATGTCAGGTCAGTCGGTGTAGTTACACAGTGTCAACCCTCAGGTGATGTCAGGTGTGTCGGTGTAGTTACTCAATGTCACCCATCAGGTGATGTCAGTTGAATCGGTGTAGTTACACAATGTTAACCCTCGGGTGGCGTCATGTGAGTCGGTGTCGTTACACAGTGTCAACCCCCAGTGTGTGTCAGGTGTGTCGGTGTAGTAACTCAATGTCAACCCTCAGTTGGTGCTAGGTGAGTCGGTGTTTCGTTAGTGTATTTACTCAATGTCAACCATCAGGTGATGTCAGGTGAGTCGGTGTAGTTATTCAATATCACCCATCTGGTGATGTCAGGTAAGTCGGTGTAGTTATACAATGTCAAACCTCAGGTGGCGTCAGGTGAGTTGGTGTATTACTTAGTAAGTCCGCGCAAAGAGTGCACTTGATAATACCGTTTTGGAGTGATATGCGTGAAATCTTTTCGATCACTTTTACATGGGACATGTTTGTTTCGAGAATACTGAATGTACTACTCAATGCATTAGACAAGATAAAACATCAACAGGAATGAGTTTCCAATTCCATAACTTACGCAATTACCTCTTGTAACTTGAAGCGTGACGGAGATGAAAGGGTACCCATACATTCCACATTGAGGTTAATCTAGGTATATGTGTAGTTTGATATCAGTCTAGCCTCGTGTGAAGATTTGTAACATGCAGGACATCAATTAGGTAAGACCACATTACGGGATCCGTCCGCGCATAGAAAGCGTACTAGAAAATACCGTTTTGGAGCATATGCACCTTTTCGATCACTGACATGTATTACGTTTGTTTCGAGAATACCAAACAGTCATCGGCATTAGGACAAGATGCTCCACCATCAAACAGGAATGAGTTTCCACCCTCATAACTTACGTACTATTTTCTTGTAACTTACGTGACGGAGATGAAAGGGTACCATACATTCCCCTTTGAGGTTAATCTAGTTATATGTGTAGCTTGATATCAGTCTAGCCGTCCTGAAGATTTGTAACATGCAGGACATCAATTAGGGGTAAGACCACATTACGGATCCGTCCGCGCAAAGAGTGCACTAGAAAATACCGTTTTGGAGTGATATGCGTGAATTGTTTTCGATCACTTTGACATGGGTCATGTTTGTTTCGAGAATAATAAATGTACGACTGCATTAGACAAGAAAAAACATCAAACAGGAATAAGTTTCCACTGCCATAACTTACGTACTATTTTCTTGTAACTTACGTGACGGAGATGAAATGGTACCATACATTCCCCTTTGAGGTTAATCTAGTTATATGTGTAGCTTAATATCAGTCTAGCCGTCGTGAAGATTTGTAACATGCAGGACATCAATTAGGGGTAAGACCACATTACGGATCCGTCCGCGCAAAGAGTGCACTAGAAAATACCGTTTTGGAGTGATATGCGTGAATTGTTTTCGATCACTTTGACATGGGACATGTTTGTTTCGAGAATAATAAATGTACGACTGCATTAGACAAGATAAAACATCAAACAGGAATAAGTTTCCACTGCCATAACTTACGTACTATTTTTTTGTAACTTACGTGACGGAGATGAAAGGGTACCATACATTCCCGTTTGAGTTTATCTAGTTATATGTGTAACTTGATATCAGTCTAGCCTTCGTGAAGATTTGTAACATGCAGCACATCAATTTGGGGTAAGACCATATTATGGATCCGTCTGCGCAAAGATTGCACTTGATAATACCGTTTTGGAGTGATATGCGTGAATTGTTTTCGATCACTTTGACATGGGACATGTTTGTTTCGAGAATAATAAATGTACGACTGCATTAGACAAGATAAAACATCAAACAGGAATAAGTTTCCACTGCCATAACTTACGAACTATTTTCTTGTAACTTACGTGACGGAGATGAAAGGGTACCATACATTCCCCTTTGAGGTTATCTAGTTATATGTGTAACTTGATATCAGTCTAGCCTTCGTGAAGATTTGTAACATGCAGGACATCAATTTGGGGTAAGACCACATTACGGATCCGCCCGCGCAGAGAGTGCACTTGAAAATACCGTTTTGGAGTGATATGCGTGAATTTGTTTCGATCACTTTGACATGGGACATGTTTGTTTCGGGAATGCTAAATGTACTCCTGCATTAGACAAGATAAACATCAAACAGGAATGAGTTTCCACTGCCATAACTTACGTACTATTTTCTTGTAACTTACGTGACGGAGATGAAAGGGTACCATACATTCCCCTTAGAGGTTATCTAATTATATGTGTAACTTGATATCAGTCTAGCCTTCGTGAAGATTTGTAACATGCAGCACATCAATTTGGGGTAAGACCATATCATGGATCCGTCTGCGCAAAGATTGCACTTGATAATACCATTTTGGAGTGATATGCGTGAATTCTTTTCGATCACTTTTACATGGGACCTGTTTGTTTCGAGAATACTGAATGTACTACTGCATTAGACAATATAAAACATCAAACAGGAATGAGTTTCCACTCCCATAACTTAAGTACTATTTTCTTGTAACTTACGTGACGGAGATGAAAGGGTACCATACATTCCACATTGAGGTTAATCTAGTTATATGTGTAGCTTGATATCAGTCTAGCCTTCGTGAA
>CM034534.1:25417-63997 GCA_020002185.1 Paraescarpia echinospica | reverse complement strand
AGTGGAAACTCATTCCTGTTTGATGTTTTATCTTTTGATGTTTTATCTTGTCTAATGCAGTAGTACATTTATTATTCTCGAAACAAACATGTCCCATGTCAAAGTGATCGAAAATAATTCACGCATATCACTCCAAAACGGTATTTTGTAGTGCACTCTTTGAGCGGACGGATCCGTAATGTGGTCTTACCCCTAATTGATGTCCTGCACGTTACAAATCTTTACGAAGGCTAGACAGATATCAAGCTACACATATAACAAGATTAACCTCAATGTGGAATGTATGGTACCCTTTCATCCCCGACACGTAAGTTACAAGAAAATAGTACGTAAGTTATGGGAGTGGAAACTCATTCATGTTTTATGTTTGATCTTGTTTAATGCAGTAGTACATTCAGTATTCTCGAAACAAACATGTCCCATGTAAAAGTGATCGAAAAGAATTCACGCATATCACTCCAAAACGGTATTATCAAGTGCACTCTTTGCGCGGACGGATCCATAATGTGGTCTTACCCCAAATTGATGTCCTGCATGTTACAAATCTTCACGAAGGCTAGACTGATATCAAGCTACACATATAACTAGATTAACCTCAAAGGGGAATGTATGGTACACTTTCATCTCCGTCACGTAAGTTACAAGAAAATAGTACGTAAGTTATGGCAGTGGAAACTCATTCCTGTTTGATGTTTCATCTTGTCTAATGCAGTAGTACATTTATTATTCTCGAAACAAACATGTCCCATGTCAAAGTGATCGATAACAATTCTCGCATGTCACTCCAAAACGGTATTTTCTAGTGCACTCTTTGCGCGGACGGATCCGTAATGTGGTCTTACCCCTAATTGATGTCCTGCATGTTACAAATCTTCACGAAGGCTAGACTGATATCAAGATACACATATAACTAGATTAACCTCAAAGGGGAATGTATGGTACCCTTTCATCTCCGTCACGTAAGTTACAAGAAAATAGTACGTAAGTTATGGCAGTGGAAACTCATTCCTGTTTGATGTTTTATCTTGTCTAATGCAGTAGTACATTTATTATTCTCGAAACAAACATGTCCCATGTCGAAGTGATCGAAAACAATTCACGCATATCACTCCAAAACGGTATTTTGTAGTGCACTCTTTGCGCGGACGGATCCGTAATGTGGTCTTACCCCTAATTGATGTCCTGCACGTTACAAATCTTCACGAAGGCTAGACAGATATCAAGCTACACATATAACAAGATTAACCTCAATGTGGAATGTATGGTACCCTTTCATCCCCGTCACGTAACTTACAAGAAAATAGTACGTAAGTTATGGGAGTGGAAACTCATTCCTGTTTGATGTTTTATCTTGTTTAATGCAGTAGTACATTCAGTATTCTCGAAACAAACATGTCCCATGTAAAAGTGATCGAAAAGAATTCACGCATATCACTTCAAAACGGTATTATCAAGTGCACTCTTTGCGCGGACGGATCCATAATGAGGTCTTACCCCAAATTGATGTCCTGCATGTTACAAATCCTCACGAAGGCTAGACTGATATCACGCTACACAGATAACTAGATTAACCTCAAAAGGGAATGTAAGGTACCCTTTCATCTCCGTCACGTAAGTTACAAGAAAATAGTTCGTAAGTTATGGCAGTGGAAACTCATTCCTGTTTGATATTTCATCTTGTCTAATGCAGTAGAACATTTATTATTCTCGAAACAAACATGTCCCATGTCAAAGTGATCGAAAACAATTCACGCATATCACTCCAAAACGGTATTTTCTAGTGCACTCTTTGCGCGGACGGATCCGTAATGTGGTCTTACCCCTAATTGATGTCCTGCATGTTACAAATCTTCACGAAGGCTAGACTGATATCAACATACACATATAACTAGATTAACCTCAAAGGGGAATGTATGGTACCCTTTCATCTCCGTCACGTAAGTTACAAGAAAATAGTACGTAAGTTGTGGCAGTGGAAACTCATTCCTGTTTGATGTTTTATCTTGTCTAATGCAGTAGTACATTTAGTATTCTCGAAACAAACATGTCCCATGTCAAAGTGATCAAAAACAATTCACGCATATCACTCCAAAACGGTATTATCAAGTGCACTCTTTGCGCGGACGGATCCATAATGTGGTCTTACCCCAAATTGATGTCCTGCATGTTACAAATCCTCACGAAGGTTAGACTGATATCAAGCTACACATATAACTAGATTAACCGCTAAGGGGAATGTATGTTACCCTTTCATCTCCGTCACGTAAGTTACAAGAAAATAGTACGTAAAGTTTTGGTGTGAAAACTCATTCCCATTTGATGTTTCATCTTGTCACAATGCAGTAGTACATTTTATTATTCTCGAAACAAACTGTCCCCATGTCAAAGTGATCGAAAACAATTCACGCATATCCTCCAAAACGAGTATTTTCAAGTGCACTCTTTGCGCGGACGGATCTGTAATGTGGTCTTACCCCAAATTGATGTCCTACATGTTACAAATCTTCACGAAGGATAGACTGATATCAAGCTACACATATAACTAGATTAACCTCAAAGGGGAATGTATGTTACCCTTTCATCTCCGTCACGTAAGTTACAAGAACATATTACGTAAGTTATAGGTGTGAAAACTCATTCCCATTTGAAGTTTTATCTTGTCTAATGCAGTAATACATTCAGTATTCTCGAAACAAACGTGTCCCATCACAAAGTGATCAAAAAAAATTCACGCATATCACACCAAAACGGTATTTTCAAGTGCACTCTTTGCGCGGACGGATCTGTAATGTGGTCTTACCCCAAATTGATGTCCTGTATGTTACAAATCTTCACGAAGGATAGACTGATATCAAGCTACACATATAACTAGATTAACCTCAAAGGGGAATGTATGTTACCCTTTCATCTCCGTCACGTAAGTTACAAGAAAATAGTACGTAAGTTATGGCAGTGGAAACTCATTCCTGTTTGATGTTTTATCTTGTCTAATGCAGTAGTACATTTATTATTCTCGAAACAAACATGTCCCATGTCAAAGTGATCGAAAATAATTCACGCATATCACTCCAAAACGGTATTTTGTAGTGCACTCTTTGAGCGGACGGAACCGTAATGTGGTCTTACCCCTAATTGATGTCCTGCACGTTACAAATCTTTACGAAGGCTAGACAGATATCAAGCTACACATATAACAAGATTAACCTCAATGTGGAATGTATGGTACCCTTTCATCCCCGTCACGTAAGTTACAAAAAAATAGTACGTAAGTTATGGGAGTGGAAACTCATTCATGTTTTATGTTTGATCTTGTTTAATGCAGTAGTACATTCAGTATTCTCGAAACAAACATGTCCCATGTAAAAGTGATCGAAAAGAATTCACGCATATCACTCCAAAACGGTATTATCAAGTGCACTCTTTGCGCGGACGGATCCATAATGTGGTCTTACCCCAAATTGATATCCTGCACGTTACAAATCTTCACGAAGGCTAGACTGATATCAAGCTACACATATAACTAGATTAACCTCAAAGGGGAATGTATGGTACCCTTTCATCTCCGTCACGTAAGTTACAAGAAAATAGTACGTAAGTTATGGCAGTGGAAACTCATTCCTGTTTGATGTTTTATCTTGCCTAATGCAGTAGTACATTTATTATTCTCGAAACAAACATGTCCCATGTCGAAGTGATCGAAAACAATTCACGCATATCACTCCAAAACGGTATTTTGTAGTGCACTCTTTGCGCGGACGGATCCGTAATGTGGTCTTACCCCTAATTGATGTCCTGCACGTTACAAATCTTCACGAAGGCTAGACAGATATCAAGCTACACATATAACAAGATTAACCTCAATGCGGAATGTATGGTATACTTTCATCCCCGTCACGTAACTTACAAGAAAATAGTACGTAAGTTATGGGAGTGGAAACTCATTCCTGTTTGATGTTTCATCTTGTCTAATGCAGTAGTACATTTATTATTCTCGAAACAAACATGTCCCATGTCAAAGTGATCGATAACAATTCACGCATGTCACTCCAAAACGGTATTTTCTAGTGCACTCTTTGCGCGGACGGATCCGTAATGTGGTCTTACCCCTAATTGATGTCCTGCATGTTACAAATCTTCACGAAGGCTAGACTGATATCAAGATACACATATAACTAGATTAACCTCAAAGGGGAATGTAAGGTACCCTTTCATCTCCGTCACGTAAGTTACAAGAAAATAGTACGTAAGTTGTGGCAGTGGAAACTCATTCCTGTTTGATGTTTTATCTTGTCTAATGCAGTAGTACATTTAGTATTCTCTACACGACTCACCTGACACCAACTGAGGGTTGAAACTGTGTAACTATACCGACTCTCCTGACTACATCTGAGAGTTGACACTGAGTAACAATACCTACTCACCTGACATCATCTGAGGGTTGACACTGTGTAACACCTGACGCAATCACAGGGTTGACAATGAGGAACTATACCGACTCTCCTGACATCACCTGAGTGTTGAGACTGTGTAACTAATTACACCGACGCAGCTGACACTAACTGAGCGTTGATACTAAGTAATACACCAACTCTCCTGACACCAACTGAAGGTTAACATTCAGCAATTACTCCGACGAAACTGACACTAATTAAGTGTTGATAATGATTAACCTAGCACCAACTGACGGTTGACATTGAGTAACTACACCGACTCACCTGACGCCCCCTGAGGGTTGACACTGAGTAACTACACCGACTCACCTGAAACCAACTGAGAGTTGACACTGCGTAAATTCACCGACGCACTTGACACTAACTGAACGTTGATACTAAATAATTCACAGACTCACCAACTGATGGTTGACATTGAGTAACAACACCGACTCTCGTGACACCAACTGAGGTTTGACACAGTTCAACTACACCAACTCACCTGACATCACCTGGGGTTGAAATTGTGTAACTACACCGACTCACCTGACGCCACCTGATGGGTGATATTGAATAACTACACCGACTCACCTGACAACACCTGATGGTTAACATTGAGCAACTTTTCCGACGAAACTGACACTAACTAAGTGTTGATAATGAGTAACTGCACAGATTCACCTGGCACCAACTGAGGGTTGACATTGAGTATCCGCACCGACTCACCTGACGCACCCTGAGGGTTGACACTGTGTAACTACACCCACTCACCTGACATCACCTCAGGGTTGACACTGTGTAACTACACCGACTCACCTGACACCAACTGAGGGTTGAAACTGTGTAACTATACCGACTCTCCTGACTACATCTGAGAGTTGACACTGAGTAACAATACCTACTCACCTGACATCACCTGAGGGTTGACACTGTGTAACACCTGACGCAATCACAGGGTTGACAATGAGGAACTATACCGACTCTCCTGACATCACCTGAGTGTTGAGACTGTGTAACTAATTACACCGACGCAGCTGACACTAACTGAGCGTTGATACTAAGTAATACACCAACTCTCCTGACACCAACTGAAGGTTAACATTCAGCAATTACTCCGACGAAACTGACACTAATTAAGTGTTGATAATGATTAACCTAGCACCAACTGACGGTTGACATTGAGTAACTACACCGACTCACCTGACGCCCCCTGAGGGTTGACACTGAGTAACTACACCGACTCACCTGAAACCAACTGAGAGTTGACACTGCGTAAATTCACCGACGCACTTGACACTAACTGAACGTTGATACTAAATAATTCACAGACTCACCAACTGATGGTTGACATTGAGTAACAACACCGACTCTCGTGACACCAACTGAGGTTTGACACAGTTCAACTACACCAACTCACCTGACATCACCTGAGGGTTGAAATTGTGTAACTACACCGACTCACCTGACGCCACCTGATGGGTGACATTGAATAACTACACCGACTCATCTGACACCACCTGATGGTTAACATTGAGCAACTTCTCCGACGAAACTGACACTAACTAAGTGTTGATAATGAGTAACTGCACAGATTCACCTGGCACCAACTGAGGGTTGACATTGAGTATCTGCACCGACTCACCTGACGCACCCTGAGGGTTGACACTGTGTAACTACACCCACTCACCTGACATCACCTCAGGGTTGACACTATGTAACTACACCGACTCACCTGTCGTCACCTGATGGGTGACTACGAGTAACTACACCGACGAAACTGACTCTAACTGAGCGTTGATAATGAGTAACTACACCGACTCACGTGACACCAACTGACGGTTGACATTGAGTAACTACACCGACTCACCTGACACCAACTGAGGTTTGACACAGTTCAACTACACCAACTCACCTGACATCACCTGAGGGTTGACATTGTGTAACTACACCGACTCACCTGACGCCACCTGATGGGTGACATTGAGTAACTACACCGACTCACCTGATACCACCTGATGGTTGACATTGAGTAACTACATCGACAAAACTGACACTAACTGAGGGTTGACATTGAGTAACTACACTGACTCTCCTGACGCCCCCTGAGGGTTGACACTGAGTAACTACACCGACTCACCTGAGTTCACCTGAGGGTTGACACTGTGTAACACCTGACGCAATCACAGGGTTGACAATGAGGAACTATACCGATTCTCCTGACATCACCTGAGTGTTGAGACTGTGTAACTAATTACACCGACGCAGCTGACACTAACTGAGCGTTGATACTAAGTAATACACCAACTCTCCTGACACCAACTGAAGGTTAACATTCAGCAATTACTCCGACGAAACTGACACTAACTAAGTGTTGATAATGATTAACCTAGCACCAACTGACGGTTGACATTGAGTAACTACACCGACTCACCTGACGCCCCCTGAGTGTTGACACTGAGTAACTACACCGACTCACCTGAAACCAACTGAGGGCTGACACTGCGTAAATTCACCGACGCACTTGACACTAACTGAACGTTGATACTAAATAATTCACAGATTCACCAACTCATGGTTGACATTGAGTAACAACACCGACTCTCGTGACAACAACTGAGGTTTGACACAGTTCAACTACACCGACTCACCTGACACCACCTGATGGTTGACATTGAGTAACTACATCGACAAAACTGACACTAACTGAGGGTTGACATTGAGTAACTACACTGACTCTCCTGACGCCCCCTGAGGGTTGACACTGAGTAACTACACCGACTCACCTGACAACAACTGAGGATTGACACTGTGTAACAACACCGACTCGCCTGACGCCATCAGAGGGTAGATAATGAATAACTATACCGACTCACCCGACATCACCTGAGGGTTGACACTGTGTAACTAATTACACCGACGCACCTGACACTAACTGAGCGTTGATATTAAGTAATACACAAACTCACCTGACACCAGCTGAAGGTTGACATTGAGTGACAACACCGACTCACCTGACAACAACTGAGGTTTGACACAGTTTAAATACACCAATTCACCTGACATCACTTGAGGGTTGACATTGTGTAACTACACCGAATCACTTGACGCCACCTGATGGGTGACATTATGTAACTACACCGACTCACCTGACACCACCTGATGGTTGACATTGAGTAACTACACCGACGAAACTGACACTAACTGATTGGTGATAATGAGTAACTACACCGACTCACCTGACGCCATCTGAGGGTTGACACTGAGTTATTGTACCGACTCACCTGACATCACCTGATGGTTGACTCTGTGTAACAAATTACACCGACTCACGTGACACTAACTGAGCGTTGATACTAAGTAATACACCGACTCACCTGACGCCCCCTGATGGTTGACATTGAGTAACAACACCGACTCACCTCACGGCACCTGAGGGTTGACATTGAGTAACTACACTGACTCTCCTGACGCCCCCTGAGAGTTGACTCTGTGTAACTACACCGACTCACCTGATGCTAACAGAGTGTTGACAATGAGTAACTATACCGACTCTCCTGATATTACCTGGGGGTTGAAACTGTGTAACTAATTACATCGACGCACCTGACACTAACTGAGCGTTGGCACTTAGTAATACACCAACTCACCTGACGCCACCTGAGGTTTGACATTGTATAACTACACCGACTCACCTGACATCACCTGATGGTTGACATTGAGTAAATACACCAACGAAACTCCGACTCACCTAGCACCAACTGAGGGTTGACATTGAGTTACTACACCGACACACCTGACACCCACTGGGGGTTGACACTGTGTAACGACACCGACTCACATGACGCCACCTGAGGGTTAACATTGTGTAACTACACCCACTCACCTGACATCACTTCAGGGTTGACACTGTGTAACTGCACCGACTCACCTGACGTCACCTGTTGGGTGAATTCGAGTAACTACACCGACGAAACTGACTCTAACTGAGCGTTGATAATGAGTATCTACACCGACTCACCTGACACCAACTGACGGTTGAAATTGAGTAACTACACCGACTCACCTGACGCCCCCTGAGGGTTGACAATGAGTAACTACACCGACTCACCTGACACCAACTGAGGGTTGAAACTGTGTAACTATACCGACTCTTCTGACTACATCTGAGAGTTGACACTGAGTAACAATACCTACTCACGTGACATCACCTGAGGGTTGACACTGTGTAACACCTGACGCAATCACAGGGTTGACAATGAGGAACTATACCGACTCTCCTGACATCACCTGAGTGTTGAGACTGTGTAACTAATTACACCGACGCAGCTGACACTAACTGAGCGTTGATACTAAGTAATACACAAACTCACCTGACACCAGCTGAAGGTTGACATTGAGTGACAACACCGACTCACCTGACAACAACTGAGGTTTGACACAGTTTAAATACACCAATTCACCTGACATCACCTGAGGGTTGACATTGTGTAACTACACCGACTCACCTGACGCCACCTGATGGGTGACATTGAGTAACTACACCGACTCACCTGACACCACCTGATGGTTGATATTGAGTAACTACATCGACAAAACTGACAATAACTGAGGGTTGACATTGAGTAACTACACTGACTCACATGACGCCACCTAAGGGTTAACATTGTGTAACTACACCGACTCAACTGACATCACCTGATGGGTGACATTGAGTAACTACACCGACACACCTGACATCACCTGAGGGTTGACACTTTGTAACTACACCGCTGACCTGACATCACCTTATGGTTGACACTGTGTAACTACACCGACTCACCTGACGCCACCTGATGGGTGACTTCGAGTAACTACACCGACGAAACTGACACTAACTGAGCGTTGATAATGAGTAACTACACCGACTCACCTGACACCAACTGACGGTTGACATTGAGTAACTACACCGACTCACCTGACGTCCCCTGAGGGTTGACACTGGGTAACTACACCGACTCACCTGACACCAACTGAGGTTTAACACTGTGTAACTACACCGACTCACCTGACGCCATCTGAGAGTTGACACTGAGTAACAATATCTACTCACGTGACATCACCTGAGGGTTGACACTGTGTAACAAATCACACCGACGCACCTGACACTAACTAAGCGTTGATACTATGTAATAGACCTACTCACATGACACCAACTGATGGTTGACATTGAGTAACTACACTGACTCATCTGACACCAACAGAGGTTTGACACAGTTCAACTACACCAACTCACCTGACATCACCTGAGGGTTGACATTGTGTTACTTCACCGGCTCACCTGACGTCACCTGATGGGTGACATTGAGTAACTACACCAAATCACCTGACACCACCAGATGGTTGACATTGAGTAACTACACCGACGAAACTGACACTAACTGCGGGTTGACATTGAGTAACTACACTGACTCTCCTGACGCGCCCTGAGGGTTGACACTGTGTAACTACACCGACTCACTTGACAACAACTGAGGATTGACACTGTGTAACTACACCGACTCACCTGACGCCATCAGAGGGTTGACAATGAGTAACTATACCGACTCACCTGACATCACCTGAGGGTTAACACTGTGTAACTAATTACACCGACGCACCTGACACTAACTGAGCGTTGATATTAAGTAGTACACAAACTCACCTGACACCAGCTGAAGGTTGACATTGAGTAACAACACCGACTCACCTGACACCAACTGAGGTTTGACACAGTTTAAATACACCAATTCACTTGACATCACTTGAGGGTTGACATTGTGTAACTACACCGAATCACCTGACGCCACCTGATGGGTGACATTAAGTAACTACACCGACTCACTTGACACCACCTGATGGTTGACATTGAGTAACTACACCGACGAAACTGACACTAACTGATTGTTGATAATGAGTAACTACACCAACTCACCTAATGCCATCTGAGGGTTGACACTGAGTTATTGTACCGACTCACCTGACATCACCCGAGGGTTGAAACTGTGTAACAAATTACACCGACGCACCTGACGCAACCTGAGTGTTGACACAGTGTAACTACACCTACTCACCTGACACCACCTGAGGGTTGACACTGAGTAAATAAACCGACTCACCTGACATCACCTGAGTGTTGACATTATGTAACTAATTACAGCGACGCACCTGACACTAACTGAGTGTTGTTAATGAGTAACTACACTGTCTCACCTGACGCAATCTGAGGGTTGACACTGAGTAACTATACCGACTCACCTGACAACACCTGAGGGTTGACACTGTATAACAAATTACACCGACGCACGTGACACTAACTGAGCGTTGATACTAAGTAATACACCGACTCACCTGACACCAACTGACGTTTGACATTGTGTAACTACAACGACGAAATTGACACTAACTGAGTGTTGATAATGAGTAACTACACCGACTCACCTGACACCAACTGAGGTTTGACACTGAGTAACTACACCGACTCACCTGACGCCCCCTGAAGGTTGACATTGAGTAACAACACCTACTTACCTCACGCCACCTGAGGGTTGACATTGAGTAACTACACTGACTCTCCTGACGCCCCATGAGGGTTGACACTGTGTAACTACACCGACTCATCTGACGCTATCAGAGGTTTGACAGTGAGTAACTATACCGACTCTCCTGATATCACCTGGGGGTTGACACTGTGTAACTAATTAAATCGACGCACCTGACACTAACTGAGCGTTGGTACTAAGTAATGCACCAACTCACCTGACGCCACCTGAGGTTTGACATTGTATAACTACACCGACTTACCTGACATCACCTGATGGGTGATATTGAGTAACTACACCGACTCACCTGACACCACCTGATGGTTCACATTGAGTAACTACACCGCCGAAACTGACACTAACTGAGCTTCGATAATGTGTAACAACACCGCCTCACCTAGCACCAACTGACGGTTGACATTGAATAACTACACCGACTCACCTGACGCCCCCTGAGGGTTGACACTGAGTAACTACACCGACTCACCTGAAACTAACTGAGGGTTGACACTGCGTAACTTCACCGACGCACCTGACACTAACTGAACGTTGATACTAAGTAATTCACCGACTCACCTTACACCAACTGATGGTTGACATTGAGTAACTACACCGACTCACGTGACACCAACTGAGGTTTGACACAGTTCAACTACACCAACTCACCTGACATCACCTGAGGGTTGACATTGTGTAACTACACCGACTCACCTGACGCCACCTGATGGGTGACATTGAATAACTACACCGACTCACCTGACACCACCTGATGGTTGACATTGAGCAACTACTCCGATGAAACTGACACTAACTAAGTGTTGATAATGAGTAACTGCACAGACTCACCTGGCACCATCTGAGGGTTGACATTGAGTAACTACACCGACTCACCTGACGCACCCTGAGGGTTGACACTGTGTAACTACACCCACTCACCTGACATCACTTCAGGGTTGACATTGTGTAACTGCACCGACTCACCTGACGTCACCTGTTGGGTGAATTCGAGTAACTACACCGACGAAACTGACTCTAGCTGAGCGTTGATAATGAGTAACTACACCGACTCACCTGACACCAACTGACGGTTGACATTGAGTAACTACACCGACTCACCTGACGCCCCCTGAGGGTTGACATTGAGTAACTACACCGACTCACCTGACACCAACTGAGGGTTGAAACTGTGTAACTATACCGACTCTTCTGACTACATCTGAGAGTTGACACTGAGTAACAATACCTACTCACGTGACATCACCTGAGGGTTGACACTGTGTAACACCTGACGCAATCACAGGGTTGACAATGAGGAACTATACCGACTCTCCTGACATCACCTGAGTGTTGAGACTGTGTAACTAATTACACCGACGCAGCTGACACTAACTGAGCGTTGATACTAAGTAATACACCAACTCACCTGACACCAACTGAAGGTTAACATTCAGCAACTACTCCGACGAAACTGACACTAACTAAGTGTTGATAATGATTAACCTAGCACCAACTGACGGTTGTCATTGAGTAACTACACCGACTCACCTGACGCCCCCTGAGGGTTGACACTGAGTAACTACACCGACTCACCTGACACCAACTGAGGTTTAACACTGTGTAACTACACCGACTCACCTGACGCCATCTGAGAGTTGACACTGAGTAACAATATCTACTCACGTGACATCACCTGAGGGTTGACACTGTGTAACAAATTACACCGACGCACCTGACACTAACTAAGCGTTGATACTATGTAATACACCGACTCACATTCCACCAACTGATGGTTGACATTGAGTAACTACACCGACTCATCTGACACCAACAGAGGTTTGACACAGTTCAACTACACCAACTCACCTGACATCACCTGAGGGTTGACATTGTGTTACTTCACCAGCTCACCTGACGTCACCTGATGTGTGACATTGAGTAACTACACCAAATCATCTGACACCACCAGATGGTTGACATTGAGTAACTACACCGACGGAACTGACACTAACTGCGGGTTGACATTGAATAACTACACCGACTCTCCTGACGCCCCCTGAGGGTTGACACTGAGTAACTACACCGACTCACCTGACAACAACTGAGGATTGACACTGTGTAACAACACCGACTCGCCTGACGCCATCAGAGGGTAGATAATGAATAACTTTACCGACTCACCCGACATCACCTGAGGGTTGACACTGTGTAACTAATTACACCGACGCACCTGACACTAACTGAGCGTTGATATTAAGTAATACACAAACTCACCTGACACCAGCTGAAGGTTGACATTGAGTGACAACACTGACTCACCTGACAACAACTGAGGTTTGACACAGTTTAAATACACCAATTCACCTGACATCACTTGAGGGTTGACATTGTGTAACTACACCGAATCACTTGACCCCACCTGATGGGTGACATTAAGTAACTACACCTACTCACCTGACACCACCTGATGGTTGACATTGAGTAACTACACCGACGAAACTGACACTAACTGATTGGTGATAATGAGTAACTACACCGACTCACCTGACGCCATCTGAGGGTTGACACTGAGTTATTGTACCGACTCACCTGACATCACCTGATGGTTGACACTGTGTAACAAATTACACCGACTCACGTGACACTAACTGAGCGTTGATACTAAGTAATACACCGACTCACCTGACGCCCCCTGATGGTTGACATTGAGTATCAACACCGACTCACCTCACGGCACCTGAGGGTTGACATTGAGTAACTACACTGACTCTCCTGACGCCCCCTGAGGGTTGACACTGTGTAACTACACCGACTCACCTGACACCAACTGAGGGTTGAAACTGTGTAACTATACCGACTCTCCTGACTACATCTGAGAGTTGACACTGAGTAACAATACCTACTCACGTGACATCACCTGAGGGTTGACACTGTGTAACACCTGACGCAATCACAGGGTTGACAATGAGGAACTATACCGACTCTCCTGACATCACCTGAGTGTTGAGACTGTGTAACTAATTACACCGACGCAGCTGACACTAACTGAGCGTTGATACTAAGTAATACACCAACTCACCTGACACCAACTGAAGGTTAACATTCAGCAACTACTCCGACGAAACTGACACTAACTAAGTGTTGATAATGATTAACCTAGCACCAACTGACGGTTGACATTGAGTAACTACACCGACTCACCTGACGCCCCCTGAGGGTTGACACTGAGTAACTACACCGACTCACCTGAAACCAACTGAGGGTTGACACTGCGTAAATTCACCGACGCACTTGACACTAACTGAACGTTGATACTAAATAATTCACAGACTCACCAACTGATGGTTGACATTGAGTAACAACACCGACTCTCGTGACACCAACTGAGGTTTGACACAGTTCAACTACACCAACTCACCTGACATCACCTGAGGGTTGAAATTGTGTAACTACACCGACTCACCTGACGCCACCTGATGGGTGACATTGAATAACTACACCGACTCACCTGACACCACCTGATGGTTAACACTGTGTAACTACACCGACTCACCTGACGCCATCTGAGAGTTAACACTGTGTAACTACACCGACTCACCTGACGCCATCTGAGAGTTGACACTGAGTAACAATATCTACTCACGTGACATCACCTGAGGGTTGACACTGTGTAACAAATTACACCGACGCACCTGACACTAACTAAGCGTTGATACTATGTAATACACCGATTCACATGACACCAACTGATGGTTGACATTGAGTAACTACACCGACTCATCTGACACCAACAAAGGTTTGACACAGTTCAACTACACCAACTCACCTGACATCACCTGAGGGTTGACATTGTGTTACTTCACCGGCTCACCTGACGTCACCTGATGGGTGACATTGAGTAACTACACCAAATCACCTGACACCACCAGATGGTTGACATTGAGTAACTACACCGACGAAACTGACACTAACTGCGGGTTGACATTGAGTAACTACACTGACTCTCCTGACGCGCCCTGAGGGTTGACACTGTGTAACTACACCGACTCACTTGACAACAACTGAGGATTGACACTGTGTAACTACACCGACTCACCTGACGCCATCAGAGGGTTGACAATGAGTAACTATACCGACTCAACTGACATCACCTGAGGGTTAACACTGTGTAACTAATTACACCGACGCACCTGACACTAACTGAGCGTTGATATTAAGTAGTACACAAACTCACCTGACACCAGCTGAAGGTTGACATTGAGTAACAACACCGACTCACCTGACACCAACTGAGGTTTGACACAGTTTAAATACACCAATTCACTTGACATCACTTGAGGGTTGACATTGTGTAACTACACCGACTCACCTGACGCCCCCTGAGGGTTGACATTGAGTAACTACACCGACTCACCTGACACCAACTGAGGGTTGAAACTGTGTAACTATACCGACTCTTCTGACAACATCTGAGAGTTGACACTGAGTAACAATACCTACTCACGTGACATCACCTGAGGGTTGACACTGTGTAACACCTGACGCAATCACAGGGTTGACAATGAGGAACTATACCGACTCTCCTGACATCACCTGAGTGTTGAGACTGTGTAACTAATTACACCGACGCAGCTGACACTAACTGAGCGTTGATACTAAGTAATACACCAACTCACCTGACACCAACTGAAGGTTAACATTCAGCAACTACTCCGACGAAACTGACACTAACTAAGTGTTGATAATGATTAACCTAGCACCAACTGACGGTTGTCATTGAGTAACTACACCGACTCACCTGACGCCCCCTGAGGGTTGACACTGAGTAACTACACCGACTCACCTGACACCAACTGAGGTTTAACACTGTGTAACTACACCGACTCACCTGACGCCATCTGAGAGTTGACACTGAGTAACAATATCTACTCACGTGACATCACCTGAGGGTTGACACTGTGTAACAAATTACACCGACGCACCTGACACTAACTAAGCGTTGATACTATGTAATACACCGACTCACATTCCACCAACTGATGGTTGACATTGAGTAACTACACCGACTCATCTGACACCAACAGAGGTTTGACACAGTTCAACTACACCAACTCACCTGACATCACCTGAGGGTTGACATTGTGTTACTTCACCAGCTCACCTGACGTCACCTGATGTGTGACATTGAGTAACTACACCAAATCATCTGACACCACCAGATGGTTGACATTGAGTAACTACACCGACGGAACTGACACTAACTGCGGGTTGACATTGAATAACTACACCGACTCTCCTGACGCCCCCTGAGGGTTGACACTGAGTAACTACACCGACTCACCTGACAACAACTGAGGATTGACACTGTGTAACAACACCGACTCGCCTGACGCCATCAGAGGGTAGATAATGAATAACTTTACCGACTCACCCGACATCACCTGAGGGTTGACACTGTGTAACTAATTACACCGACGCACCTGACACTAACTGAGCGTTGATATTAAGTAATACACAAACTCACCTGACACCAGCTGAAGGTTGACATTGAGTGACAACACTGACTCACCTGACAACAACTGAGGTTTGACACAGTTTAAATACACCAATTCACCTGACATCACTTGAGGGTTGACATTGTGTAACTACACCGAATCACTTGACCCCACCTGATGGGTGACATTAAGTAACCACACCTACTCACCTGACACCACCTGATGGTTGACATTGAGTAACTACACCGACGAAACTGACACTAACTGATTGGTGATAATGAGTAACTACACCGACTCACCTGACGCCATCTGAGGGTTGACACTGAGTTATTGTACCGACTCACCTGACATCACCTGATGGTTGACACTGTGTAACAAATTACACCGACTCACGTGACACTAACTGAGCGTTGATACTAAGTAATACACCGACTCACCTGACGCCCCCTGATGGTTGACATTGAGTATCAACACCGACTCACCTCACGGCACCTGAGGGTTGACATTGAGTAACTACACTGACTCTCCTGACGCCCCCTGAGGGTTGACACTGTGTAACTACACCGACTCACCTGACACCAACTGAGGGTTGAAACTGTGTAACTATACCGACTCTCCTGACTACATCTGAGAGTTGACACTGAGTAACAATACCTACTCACGTGACATCACCTGAGGGTTGACACTGTGTAACACCTGACGCAATCACAGGGTTGACAATGAGGAACTATACCGACTCTCCTGACATCACCTGAGTGTTGAGACTGTGTAACTAATTACACCGACGCAGCTGACACTAACTGAGCGTTGATACTAAGTAATACACCAACTCACCTGACACCAACTGAAGGTTAACATTCAGCAACTACTCCGACGAAACTGACACTAACTAAGTGTTGATAATGATTAACCTAGCACCAACTGACGGTTGACATTGAGTAACTACACCGACTCACCTGACGCCCCCTGAGGGTTGACACTGAGTAACTACACCGACTCACCTGAAACCAACTGAGGGTTGACACTGCGTAAATTCACCGACGCACTTGACACTAACTGAACGTTGATACTAAATAATTCACAGACTCACCAACTGATGGTTGACATTGAGTAACAACACCGACTCTCGTGACACCAACTGAGGTTTGACACAGTTCAACTACACCAACTCACCTGACATCACCTGAGGGTTGAAATTGTGTAACTACACCGACTCACCTGACGCCACCTGATGGGTGACATTGAATAACTACACCGACTCACCTGACACCACCTGATGGTTAACACTGTGTAACTACACCGACTCACCTGACGCCATCTGAGAGTTAACACTGTGTAACTACACCGACTCACCTGACGCCATCTGAGAGTTGACACTGAGTAACAATATCTACTCACGTGACATCACCTGAGGGTTGACACTGTGTAACAAATTACACCGACGCACCTGACACTAACTAAGCGTTGATACTATGTAATACACCGATTCACATGACACCAACTGATGGTTGACATTGAGTAACTACACCGACTCATCTGACACCAACAAAGGTTTGACACAGTTCAACTACACCAACTCACCTGACATCACCTGAGGGTTGACATTGTGTTACTTCACCGGCTCACCTGACGTCACCTGATGGGTGACATTGAGTAACTACACCAAATCACCTGACACCACCAGATGGTTGACATTGAGTAACTACACCGACGAAACTGACACTAACTGCGGGTTGACATTGAGTAACTACACTGACTCTCCTGACGCGCCCTGAGGGTTGACACTGTGTAACTACACCGACTCACTTGACAACAACTGAGGATTGACACTGTGTAACTACACCGACTCACCTGACGCCATCAGAGGGTTGACAATGAGTAACTATACCGACTCACCTGACATCACCTGAGGGTTAACACTGTGTAACTAATTACACCGACGCACGTGACACTAACTGAGCGTTGATACTAAGTAATACACCGTCTCACCTGACACCAACTGACGTTTGACATTGTGTAACTACAACGACGAAATTGACACTAACTGAGTGTTGATAATGAGTAACTACACCGACTCACCTGACACCAACTGAGGTTTGACACTGAGTAACTACACCGACTCACCTGACGCCCCCTGAGGGTTGACATTGAGTAACAACACCTACTTACCTCACGCCACCTGAGGGTTGACATTGAGTAACTACACTGACTCTCCTGACGCCCCATGAGGGTTGACACTGTGTAACTACACCGACTCATCTGACGCTATCAGAGGTTTGACAGTGAGTAACTATACCGACTCTCCTGATATCACCTGGGGGTTGACACTGTGTAACTAATTAAATCGACGCACCTGACAATAACTGAGCGTTGGTACTAAGTAATGCACCAACTCACCTGACGCCACCTGAGGTTTGACATTGTATAACTACACCGACTTACCTGACATCACCTGATGGGTGATATTGAGTAACTACACCGACTCACCTGACACCACCTGATGGTTGACATTGAGTAACTACACCGCCGAAACTGACACTAACTGAGCTTTGATAATGTGTAACAACACCGCCTCACCTAGCACCAACTGACGGTTGACATTGAATAACTACACAGACTCACCTGACGCCCCCTGAGGGTTGACACTGAGTAACTACACCGACTCACCTGAAACCAACTGAGGGTTGACACTGCGTAACTTCACCGACGCACCTGACACTAACTGAACGTTGATACTAAGTAATTCACCGACTCACCTTACACCAACTGATGGTTGACATTGAGTAACTACACCGACTCATGTGACACCAACTGAGGTTTGACACAGTTCAACTACACCAACTCACCTGACATCACCTGAGGGTTGACATTGTGTAACTACACCGACTCACCTGACGCCACCTGATGGGTGACATTGAATAACTACACCGACTCACCTGACACCACCTGATGGTTGACATTGAGCAACTACTCCGATGAAACTGACACTAACTAAGTGTTGATAATGAGTAACTGCACAGACTCACCTGGCACCATCTGAGGGTTGACATTGAGTAACTACACCGACTCACCTGACGCACCCTGAGGGTTGACACTGTGTAACTACACCCACTCACCTGACATCACTTCAGGGTTGACACTGTGTAACTGCACCGACTCACCTGACGTCACCTGTTGGGTGACTTCGAGTAACTACACCGACGAAACTGACTCTAACTGAGCGTTGATAATGAGTAACTACACCGACTCACCTGACACCAACTGACGGTTGACATTGAGTAACTACACCGACTCACCTGACGCCCCCTGAGGGTTGACACTGAGTAACTACACCGACTCACCTGACACCAACTGAGGGTTGAAACTGTGTAACTATACCGACTCTCCTGACTACATCTGAGAGTTGACACTGAGTAACAATACCTACTCACGTGACATCACCTGAGGGTTGACACTGTGTAACACCTGACGCAATCACAGGGTTGACAATGAAGAACTATACCGACTCTCCTGACATCACCTGAGTGTTGAGACTGTGTAACTAATTACACCGACGCAGCTGACACTAACTGAGCGTTGATACTAAGTAATACACCAACTCACCTGACACCAACTGAAGGTTAACATTCAGCAACTACTCCGACGAAACTGACACTAACTAAGTGTTGATAATGATTAACCTAGCACCAACTGACGGTTGACATTGAGTAACTACACCGACTCACCTGACGCCCCCTGAGGGTTGACACTGAGTAACTACACCGACTCACCTGAAACCAACTGAGGGTTGACACTGCGTAAATTCACCGACGCACTTGACACTAACTGAACGTTGATACTAAATAATTCACAGACTCACCAACTGATGGTTGACATTGAGTAACAACACCGACTCTCGTGACACCAACTGAGGTTTGACACAGTTCAACTACACCAACTCACCTGACATCACCTGAGGGTTGAAATTGTGTAACTACACCGACTCACCTGACGCCACCTGATGGGTGACATTGAATAACTACACCGACTCACCTGACACCACCTGATGGTTAACATTGAGCAACTTTTCCGACGAAACTGACACTAACTAAGTGTTGATAATGAGTAACTGCACAGATTCACCTGGCACCAACTGAGGGTTGACATTGAGTATCTGCACCGACTCACCTGACGCACCCTGAGGGTTGACACTGTGTAACTACACCCACTCACCTGACATCACCTCAGGTTTGACACTGTGTAACTACACCGACTCACCTGACGTCACCTGATGGGTGACTACGAGTAACTACACCGACGAAACTGACTCTAACTGAGCGTTGATAATGAGTAACTACACCGACTCACGTGACACCAACTGACGGTTGACATTGAGTAACTACACCGACTCACCTGACACTAAATGAGGTTTGACACAGTTCAACTACACCAACTCACCTGACATCACCTGAGGGTTGACATTGTGTAACTACACCGACTCACCTGACGCCACCTGATGGGTGACATTGAGTAACTACACCGACTCACCTGACACCACCTGATGGTTGATATTGAGTAACTACATCGACAAAACTGACACTAACTGAGGGTTGACATTGAGTAACTACACTGACTCTCCTGACGCCCCCTGAGGGTTGACACTGAGTAACTACACCGACTCACCTGACAACAACTGAGGATTGACACTGTGTAACAACACCGACTCGCCTGACGCCATCAGAGGGTAGATAATGAATAACTATACCGACTCACCCGATATCACCTGAGGGTTGACACTGTGTAACTAATTACACCGACGCACCTGACACTAAATGAGCGTTGATATTAAGTAATACACAAACTCACCTGACACCAGCTGAAGGTTGACATTGAGTGACAACACTGACTCACCTGACAACAACTGAGGTTTGACACAGTTTAAATACACCAATTCACCTGACATCACTTGAGGGTTGACATTGTGTAACTACACCGAATCACTTGACCCCACCTGATGGGTGACATTAAGTAACTACACCGACTCACCTGACGCCATCTGAGGGTTGACACTGAGTTATTGTACCGACTCACCTGACATCACCTGATGGTTGACACTGTGTAACAAATTACACCGACTCACGTGACACTAACTGAGCGTTGATACTAAGTAATACACCGACTCACCTGACGCCCCCTGATGGTTGACATTGAGTATCAACACCGACTCACCTCACGGCACCTGAGGGTTGACATTGAGTAACTACACTGACTCTCCTGACGCCCCCTGAAGGTTGACACTGTGTAACTACACCTACTCACGTGACATCACCTGAGGGTTGACACTGTGTAACACCTGACGCAATCACAGGGTTGACAATGAGGAACTATACCGACTCTCCTGACATCACCTGAGTGTTGAGACTGTGTAACTAATTACACCGACGCAGCTGACACTAACTGAGCGTTGATACTAAGTAATACACCAACTCACCTGACACCAACTGAAGGTTAACATTCAGCAACTACTCCGACGAAACTGACACTAACTAAGTGTTGATAATGATTAACCTAGCACCAACTGACGGTTGACATTGAGTAACTACACCGACTCACCTGACGCCCCCTGAGGGTTGACACTGAGTAACTACACCGACTCACCTGAAACCAACTGAGGGTTGACACTGCGTAAATTCACCGACGCACTTGACACTAACTGAACGTTGATACTAAATAATTCACAGACTCACCAACTGATGGTTGACATTGAGTAACAACACCGACTCTCGTGACACCAACTGAGGTTTGACACAGTTCAACTACACCAACTCACCTGACATCACCTGAGGGTTGAAATTGTGTAACTACACCGACTCACCTGACGCCACCTGATGGGTGACATTGAATAACTACACCGACTCACCTGACACCACCTGATGGTTAACATTGAGCAACTTTTCCGACGAAACTGACACTAACTAAGTGTTGATAATGAGTAACTGCACAGATTCACCTGGCACCAACTGAGGGTTGACATTGAGTATCTGCACCGACTCACCTGACGCACCCTGAGGGTTGACACTGTGTAACTACACCCACTCACCTGACATCACCTCAGGTTTGACACTGTGTAACTACACCGACTCACCTGACGTCATCTGATGGGTGACTACGAGTAACTACACCGACGAAACTGACTCTAACTGAGCGTTGATAATGAGTAACTACACCGACTCACGTGACACCAACTGACGGTTGACATTGAGTAACTACACCGACTCACCTGACACTAAATGAGGTTTGACACAGTTCAACTACACCAACTCACCTGACATCACCTGAGGGTTGACATTGTGTAACTACACCGACTCACCTGACGCCACCTGATGGGTGACATTGAGTAACTACACCGACTCACCTGACACCACCTGATGGTTGACATTGAGTAACTACATCGACAAAACTGACACTAACTGAGGGTTGACATTGAGTAACTACACTGACTCTCCTGACGCCCCCTGAGGGTTGACACTGAGTAACTACACCGACTCACCTGACAACAACTGAGGGTAGATAATGAATAACTATACCGACTCACCCGATATCACCTGAGGGTTGACACTGTGTAACTAATTACACCGACGCACCTGACACTAACTGAGCGTTGATATTAAGTAATACACAAACTCACCTGACACCAGCTGAAGGTTGACATTGAGTGACAACACTGACTCACCTGACAACAACTGAGGTTTGACACAGTTTAAATACACCAATTCACCTGACATCACTTGAGGGTTGACATTGTGTAACTACACCGAATCACTTGACCCCACCTGATGGGTGACATTAAGTAACTACACCGACTCACCTGACGCCATCTGAGGGTTGACACTGAGTTATTGTACCGACTCACCTGACATCACCTGATGGTTGACACTGTGTAACAAATTACACCGACTCACGTGACACTAACTGAGCGTTGATACTAAGTAATACACCGACTCACCTGACGCCCCCTGATGGTTGACATTGAGTATCAACACCGACTCACCTCACGGCACCTGAGGGTTGACATTGAGTAACTACATTGACTCTCCTGACGCCCCCTGAGGGTTGACACTGTGTAACTACACCGACTCACCTGATGCTATCAGAGGGTTGACAATGAGTAACTATACCGACTCTCCTGACATTACCTGGGGGTTGAAACTGTGTAACTAATTACATCGACGCACCTGACACTAACTGAGCGTTGGCACTAAGTAATACACCAACTCACCTGACGCCACCTGAGGTTTGACATTGTATAACTACACCGACTTACCTGACATCACCTGATGGGTGATATTGAATAACTACACCGACTCACCTGACATCACCTGATGGTTGACATTGAGTAAATACATCAACGAAACACCGACTCACCTAGCACCAACTGAGGGTTGACATTGAGTTACTACACCGACACACCTGACACCCAATGGGGTTTGACACTGTGTAACGACACCGACTCACATGACGCCACCTGAGGGTTAACATTGTGTAACTACACCGACTCAACTGACATCACCTGATGGGTGACATTGAGTAACTACACCGACACACCTGACATCACCTGAGGGTTGACACTGTGTAACTACACCGACTGACCTGACATCACCTCAAGGTTGACACTGTGTAACTACACCGACTCACCTGACGCCACCTGATGGGTGACTTCGAGTAACTACACCGACGAAACTGACACTAACTGAGCGTTGATAATGAGTAACTACACCGACTCACCTGACACCAACTGACGGTTGACATTGAGTAACTACACCGACTCACCTGACGCCCCCTGAGGGTTGACACTGAGTAACTACACCGACTCACCTGACACCAACTGAGGTTTAACACTGTGTAACTACACCGACTCACCTGACGTCATCTGAGAGTTGACACTGAGTAACAATATCTACTCACGTGACATCACCTGAGGGTTGACACTGTGTAACAAATTACACCGACGCACCTGACACTAACTAAGCGTTGATACTATGTAATACACCGACTCACATGACACCAACTGATGGTTGACATTGAGTAACTACACCGACTCATCTGACACCAACAGAGGTTTGACACAGTTCAACTACACCAACTCACCTGGCATCACCTGAGGGTTGACATTGTGTTACTTCACCGGCTCACCTGACGTCATCTGATGGGTGACATTGAATAACTACACCAAATCACCTGACACCACCAGATGGTTGACATTGAGTAACTACTCCGACGAAACTGACACTAACTGCGGGTTGACATTGAGTAACTACACTGACTCTCCTGACGCGCCCTGAGGGTTGACACTGTGTAACTACACCGACTCACTTGACAACAACTGAGGATTGACACTGTGTAACTACACCGACTCACCTGACGCCATCAGAAGGTTGACATTGTATAACTACACCGACTTACCTGACATCACCTGATGGGTGATATTGAATAACTACACCGACTCACCTGACATCACCTGATGGTTGACATTGAGTAAATACACCAACGAAACACCGACTCACCTAGCACCAACTGAGGGTTGACATTGAGTTACTACACCGACACACCTGACGCCCACTGGGGGTTGACACTGTGTAACGACACCGACTCACATGACGCCACCTGAGGGTTAACATTGTGTAACTACACCGACTCAACTGACATCACCTGATGGGTGACATTGAGTAACTACACCGACACACCTGACATCACCTGAGGGTTGACACTGTGTAACTACACCAACTGACCTGACATCACCTCATGGAAGAGAACTACAAAGAGACACTCAAAGTCGGTCAACCAAACTGTGTCTACTATTACGACTACAAATACTGCTGAGAAACCAACAACCTCAGTACCTTCATCAGCATCATCGTCGTCAACAACAACAATGACAACGACACTAACAACCGCAAAACCCAGCCAACCACCACGACCTACGACAACACCCAGCCAACCACCACGACCTACGACATCACCAAGCCAACCACCACGACCTACGACATCACCCAGCCAACCACCACGACCTACGACATCTCCTCTTAAAACTCCTACAACAGCAGCTTCTGCAACAAGGACAACATCAAAGACATCAAACCAAAATAAAGACATACTGATACCAACGACAGTAGTATGCTCGCGTTTTTGGATCGGTATCCTGCGGTGTTTAAGCGATATTAGGGAGGTTTCGAAAGCCTCCCCCCTGAGCAAAGTTAGTCACGTGACCTGCGCCACCTAGCGGAAAGAAGTGTACCTAAGTACCCGTAGCGCCACCTAGCGACTCGGACTTTAAAACATGTGATTTATGTATGTATGAAGAATTAGTACTAAGGGAATAACTATTAAAAACCACAGTTTGAAAGTTGATTAGGTTGTTAATGATAACGAGGAGTGTAGAGAGGTATTAGTTGTGTATGAATGTGCGTGTATGAAAGAACTAACGAAACACAAGAGTATACGAGTGCACACGTATTTTATTGACGAATGATACAAGCGTATAATATGAAACCGTGTTTTATTAAGCGAAGTACACGAACATCAAGACTTGTGGGTGAGTGAACACCACGACAGAGGTCGTGAGCTTAGGGGTCAATACGACCACGCCAGTGGCTCGTGGGATGACGATGATGGTACGACTTACGGGTGAGTGAACACCGCGTCAGAGGTCGTGAGCTTACGGGTGTGTGACCACCGCACCATAGGCTCGAATCGTTAATGACGATGATGATGATGATATCTGTTCGTTAATGAAACACGGTTATTGCAGTTGTTTAAGCCAATCGAATACGCGGCAATCGTTTGCTACCAGATCAGTGCCGAAACCTTTTACGAAATCCTTCATGACAAGTCCACGACATCGAAACATGAGATAAGCAACACAGTATCGTCCACAAACGTTAGACACGGGACTCTGCAGTCTCTTAGAATTATGAGTCCACGTTACACAATGTTTATTCAAGAAACGTCGAAACTCGACGTGTCGTGGCGGCAAGCCGTAAGAGCAGAAGTATTCACCGCAACCGTTGGCATCTACGTAGATAGCTATCCAATGTTCTCCGGGTTTACCCGTGTCATGCGTGTTGCACACGAAGGCGACGGGGTAAGCGTCTATCTGGAGTTCGTTGAGTACGTCTTTGGGTACGATCCCACGCATGACGACACGGGCGTGCGTATCGCGGGTGAGTAGACGGACGAGCTGCATGGTTTCCATCAGTTGTCGTAGATGACGTTACGATTCCTGTCGATCTCCAGCACCTTCTCGAACTCGGCGTAGGCGACGACGTTCACAGTGGTTGTCAGTGCGTCGCGGAAATTAATCTCGACGCGCAAGTTGCCCTTTTGTACCAGATGGAAGCAACAGTCGTCGCACGCATCGGGGGTGAGGTCCACACCGAAGAAGGTGTAGCCGTGTCGGAAGTCGTAGCGAGTCAAGCCGTTCCCTTCGTCCTGCCACGCCTTACCCGTCGAGGTGAACAGGTTATGGTAGCATCTGACAAAGAGGTTGTTGTCGAAGTCGGGCTGGAAAGGTTTGGCGGGTATCTGTCGTCCGTCGACGTACACGGCGAAGAAGTTGATGTGGTTGTTTTTAGCGTGAAAGGGATTTTTGGCGTAGCATCCGTTGTAGGCGTCGTTATCGATGCAGCATATCACAAGACGTTTCGGAATAGTACCAAGAAAGAGGTTCTCGCGCGTGTACGAATGGGTACCTGTGGGAATAGAGTAGACCTTGCATTCGACAGGTCGCAGCGGATACTTGGCGGTGGCCTTTTCGAGGGCTTTGATGTGTGCCATCTGCACACTCGGATTCAGGGTGACTTTCTTGACGAACAGTGTAGCGTTGACGATCTGTATCTTGTAGGCGGGGTTGGCTCCACCAGCAATGAGAGCGAACGCATCCTTGCTGCGTACGAAACGCATCTTGAGCTCGACACCGTTGATGAGGAGTTTATCCTGAAGCAAGAGGTCGACGTGGACACGACCTATCATGTCGACCACACGACTCTGGGCGATCATGTGACGTCTGGCAACGAACCCCGCGTTGGCTGTCGGATCGGCACCATCAATGACGACGGCATCCATACGACCGGCCGTGTCCTTGTACCACATCTGACTCGTCAGTTGCGTCTCCTTGGCATCGTCACCGTAACTGAGCAGCGTCTCTATGTAGGCCCGGTATGGATACGTGTTGGTCGAGGGAGTCACGAGCGTTCCGTTCAGGTAGAAATCGACCTGACCGAACAGCGAATGGAGCCAGTTATTCACGGGAGCGACGGGGTCGGCGGGGTCGAGGTCACTTCCGTCGGCACGCGTCACCTTCGCCCGAACGTGTAGTTTCGTGTCGGCGAGATCCAAGTAATCGTCTCCCGAACCGGGTACGACGAATTCGATCGGTCCACCTGAGTCGAGAGAGGACACCGGCTGGTGATGGACCGTGTGACTGTCGATGATGGCGGTCTGAGTCAGAGGTACGGTGAAGAGATCGAGTTCGCTCTTGAGTCCCTCACACGATAGTTTATGAACGAACGCCATCGTCGAATATATCGGGTTCACGACGTACCTTCGGTTTCTGCTGTTTCCTCCGACGTCTCGCTGGTGTACTGACTCGTTTCGCAGGGTGTGTGCGTCTTATACGCTTACGGGGTCGCACGCCAGGGGTCAAGAGATCACTCATCATATCTCTACCGGCAGTGGTGACGCGACGTTTGGCGGCCGTTCTGATGTTCTGTCCCGACAGGACGTCGTCGGCTATGTGTGCGCCGGTCGACAGAGCTCTCTTTCCCAACGCCACGGCTCCTCTCTTGACGAGTGGCATGACGCTACGCAGTAGACTTCCGAATAGACTTCCCAGACCGTGTCCCCGTTGGTGTCGGGCACCCACGAAATAAGGAATCGCACCTCCCGCTTGACGATCGTAGTAGTCGGTGTAATTCATCTTTCTCTCTCTCTCTCTCTCTCTCTCTCTCTCTAGAACAGTGCCGTCCGTTGCCGTTGGAAATGAAGTGTCACCGTCACCTTACCAACCTCGAATGGCACGCGATTTCCGGTGTCGTCTCTTATATCTATCTCGATCGTGCCAAATTCTTTGTAGAGCACGGGTACGTAGTGAATCTTATCGAAGGTCTTCGATACGATGTCGCCATGGCGACCGCTCACCGGGATGATGCGCAGCAGCGGCACGAGACTGTCACCAACAACTCGTGGTTCCACGACATCCGTGTAGATGTAGAGTGAGTCGAGTCCTCGTTCCATGGTGATCACGGTGTTGGCTTCCGTGATCAATACCTTGAACTCGGGTGCATCGGGATCCTTCGGGAGATAGTCCAGCGTAGTGGTACGAAAGCCGAGAACGGCAGTCAGTATAGCAGCACGGAAGACGGTATTCGGTGCCATGTGCACCGATACCTTATGCGTAATGATGTTGTAGCTCAGTTTCACTCGTCCCTCTCCCACCACACGACGTAGAGAGGCGTTAATGGAGAGGATCAGTGACCACGGATCTTTATAGTATCCGGTTCCGATTCGGACAGTCTTCGTGTGCAGGGACCGTGGGTGCTCTTCGTCTATCGGTAGTGTTACAGCGAACCCCGCGTCATCGTCTACGATGTTGTACCAACTGTGTGGATACTGTACCTCCACCAGACCGCATTCCCATTGTCCCCGTAGTAGGATACGTTTCGGTAGCGTCGTGATGTAGTGGGTCAGCGTGTTGGTGGGGTGCGTGTGCATGGAAGCATTGCTGGGCAACGTGAGATAGAAATCACTCGGTTCCATGTTGTTGTTGTTTCAACGTCGGACTGGGTAGCAGGTAACCCAACGAACTGCTCAACAGGGCCGTCCACAGAGTCGGATCGTGGTGGCCAAACGTCAGGTTGTAGATGCTGACCAAGATGACCGTGTACAAGACGACGACCTGACACAGAAAGACGATCTCCTCTTTGGGACACGCTGTACCGAATATGTGCCACGGAGTCCTCTCTTTCTGTAGTGGGGGTGGCGGTAGAGTGTCGACGTCGTCTTCTTCTTCTTCTTCTTCTTCTTCTTCTTCTTCTTCTTCTTCGTCACTAACGGTGATGCGTGATGTTGTCTCGTCTGCCATACGTGGACGACTGACATCGTAACAGACGCACAATTAGTCTTTATAGTCCGACGAGACCCTTGGCATCGATCCAGCTGTTGAACTTCGAAGGATATCCGACCCATTTCACCAACACCTCCCGTCGACTGCCTACCTTGCGGCGCTGTACTATCGATTCCACACGGTACAGTTTATCGACCGGAACTGTCACCTTCTGTATCTCCGGTTCGTAGAAGGTACCGTCCAGTATCTCGCCGAGATCGTCCGTTAGACGATAGACGGGTGGTTCGGACGGATGGACTTCGCGTATCGTGAATAGTTCCTCTGTCCAATTTATCGTGTAACCTTTATCGAACCGTCTCTTAGCCTTGCTGATACGTACGCGATCCCCCACGTGGTACTTGGGCACCCCCTTACCGTGATGACCACCGTACAGACGCTGCCACACCTCTTCCTGATTAGTTGCATCCACCTGTGACGGAGACATCCCGATACTGCGGTGAGGTGTGTCGTTGTACGTGCGCACCAGATCCGGAAGGATATCGATGTACCGCCACGCTTCTTTGTGTGTCAGGTATCGCCACATACGTGACATTAGTGTGCGATTGAAGCGTTCCACGATGCTCGCCTTGATCTCTGCGTTGAAGGTGGAGAAGTGGTGGATACCGTATCTGTCCAATACACCCCGAACGCTACGGTTATAGAATTCCAGACCTCTATCGGTCTGCAACGACAGTGGTTGAATGTCGGTGAAGAGACCGTTCAGTGCCTTCGATACAGACGTCGCCGACTTGTTCTTCAGTGGAACGCATCGGGCGACTTTCGAGAAGACGTCGATCACCGTGAGCAGGAACGTTGTACCGTCGTTTTCTTTTTTCAGACTGGACACGTCAACGAGATCGGCCTGCCACTGTTGATTCCGTCCTCCGACGATCGTGCGCCGACGCGTGAAACGAACTCTGACCGGTTTATGTAGTGTATAGGCGTTCTGTTCCGATAGCCATTGTTCGACGATTTTTCTCGGTACACGTGGTATGGCGGTTCGTCGCAAAGACGCGATTCCTCCGTAGCTACCCACCTTGGTGGGGTTGAAGTAGACGTCCTCCAGCTGTTTACGACGGCGCCCCATGATGACGTACGTATGATATAATCGATGGTAATCCCAAACACGATGGGGAGTCCGCTGTAAGCAACACCGGTAAACAGACGTGTTAGACTGTCCCGTAGATCACACATTATGTCGGTGAATCGAGATGATGCGTCTCTTTTATTCGAGACGTTCCCATGTCTTACTAGTCGACGCCGGTGGGGTAGGTAGAGTAGACGGGCTCATTCGAGATCGTCTCCGCGAGAGGGGTGTCCACTGCAGCGTTCGACGCGCTCTACTGAGCGATCGTGTGGCCGCCGCTTCTATGGTACGCTTCCTTTGATCCTGTCGAATAGCCAGTCTCCTGGCCTCGTTACCCACCAACTCCATGGGTAGATTCATGTCACCGAGTTGATGCGCAAACACCTCCCACCCCGTTGGAGAACCGATGGTCTTGCGATGACGCAACAAATCGTTCACGAGGTCCACCACGTTACTTCCGGGTACCGCTACGCCTTTGTTCATGAGCTCTCCGCGCGCATTCCACGCGACGTCTCGTTTCAGACGTTCCATCAGTCGTCTGGCTTTGGTCTGGAGGCGTTTGGGAACACTGTCGATGACTTCCGCTTCCACCCCCACCTCCGGTGGGGTCTGATCCGTATTAGTTCCCGCCACCACCGCCGTGACCACCGGGGACGTGTCCTTGTTGACCGTTGTCACGCGTATTGGTTCGCGCGTGCGTCGATCGGACAACGCGTTGTAGCGTTGCAACACTTGATTATACATGACGACCTTGTCACCGTCGGTGAGATCTTGTCTGTCGAGTATGACTTTCATCTCGTCATCGAGTACCTGTACTTTGCGTCCTAGGGTATCCGTCGGTGCTGGTGCGCGTAGACTGTCCAACAGTCGTGGATCTACCAAGGCCATCTTCCGTACGTGTTCCATCGTTGTCTACTTGAGTAGCACCTGTTTTAGCAAGGGTAGCAAGACCGCACCTGCCAAAGGTGCCAGCAGTGCCGACAGGAAACCACCGGTCTGTCCTCTTCCGCCCTGGTTGTTACCCCGTAGCAAGATGCGACGTCTCCTCGCTGCAGGTGCGTCTCTCTGTGCCAAAGCACGTAGGTTTGTTTTGTACACGTTCAGAGCACGTCTCTGCGCGTCGGTCAAGGGCAAGTTCTTCTTCAATATGTTGTAGGCACACTCGGCTAGTGCACACAACAGATCGGCGTCGGCGTTTCTGATGATGGCTCGTCTCAATTTCGTGCTCTTGTATCTGTTTAGCGTCTGTATGCAGAGGATATGTTTCTTCACGAGTTCGGACATGCTGTTGTCTTCACGAGCATGCTGCGACTGAAGGAACGAGGTGCTACGCGGACGTCTTATACCTTGGGTTGGTACACGTACTGGACACTGTCGTCCGGAAGGACACCCGTGCGCAGACGCATATCGTCGAGCGTGCCCTGTTTCAGATCGACGAGGAGATAACCGTACGGGAGTGACGTGGCGTCTCGGAACGCTTCCTGTACAAACTTCAGGCGACCCGGATACATCTGTCGTGCCAAGTGTCCGATCTGTGACGCGTCACGAGGATTCTTGAAGATCACCATGTAGTGTGCGTTCAGACTGATCGTACGACTCTCCTTGTTCTTTGGAAACAGGTTCTGCACGAGATACAGTACGGACGTGTTCTGGTGATGACTCTTTTTTGTGAACAAGGTCGTGACCCGTTCGTCCGTTTCTGCCATCAGATCATCGATGACCACGAGGTTACGTGTCGATGCGTCGAACGCACCGCTCGGTAAGCCTTCTTCGAATCGTACCAGATCGTTGTCAACATAGGCACTCTGCCATACACCGTAACACCACGTGATCTTCTCTGGAGGTGGATCGATCATCGTTGCGGCGTGACGTAGCAGACGCATCACGAACGTAGTCTTACGGCATCCCGTCGGGCCCGCAACGATACAGGTGAAGGGGTGTTTCCATCGCGTGTCCATCTAGTAGTCACCGGTGGTGTTCGACAATGTTGCGTTGACCACTGTGCTGTTAGTTGCGACGACGACACCTCCACCACACCAACGAAGGAAGGGATCGCGGAACAAGACGTACAAGACGTACAGATACAGACCGAGTATTCCCACTAGTGTTACAACTACAAGCGTTCCCGTCCGTGACATGCTACGTTATGACTATCGATTGTGTGGCATCTGACTAAATAGTGTTATTTTTTTTTTTTTTTTTTTTTTTCGTGTGTCTCCGCCTACTAACCGCGTGACAGCTAGAGGCGCCTATAACCCCAACTGACGTAGGGGCGCATTTCCTCATCGTATCAGCAGTGGTTCGGCATTACACGTCCACAGGTCCCGTGGTGATTCCGTCTTCGTTGACAACGCGCTTGGCATAGAAGTAGGTCAACGCCGCACGTTCCTGGATGTACGTCAGCACGGACGAGTGATTGACCCGGAACCCACGGTTCTTCCCACTTCCACTGGAACGATTGGTCAACACGTCCAGGAACGACTGCTTGTCGATGGTGTTGAGTCGTTTGTTCAGACCTTTGGTGCTGTATTTATCGATTGTACCCGAACAATAGTAGGTCTTGCTGCACAGACCCAGGAAACAGTCACCGGACCATTCGACCTTGAAGAGTCCCGGTGTTCTCTTGTCGTACGCCTTGCGCTCCTTGCAACACGTCTCGGTGCCGTTCCACGGACGTCCGGCCAGCCGACAGCGCACGTAGTCGTTCTGATGTTCGTCGCAACATTCGGACGGTAGCCATTCGGAGCGGTGACGATAGTAGTGGTCGCGCAGTGCCGGGGTCACGAGGTCGTCGACGGACTCACCGGCCAGAGCCAAATAGGCACTGTCCGTATCGGTTTCGCAGTACTCGAACAGCGGACGATCCACGTATCTGACCATGAAGTCGTAGTAGAACTCCAACATACGCAGTTTGGCCCACTGCAACACGAAGAATCCCACGTGTGTGGGCAGTGCGTATTTGACGGTGCGTTTGTGCATTTCGATCTCGTATGCATCGGCAGTGACGACGTCGAGTTGACGGAAGCGACGATTGTTGATCGCGGTCGATGCACTCTTCTCCGTGCAGTAGGTGACCTCGCGGTGCTTATCGACGTTGGTGATAAATTTCCCATAGGACGAATTGCCCATAAGTTTGTTGGTATCTGCGATCATGGCCTTGTCGGGATGGGCGTCTCCTTCGCGACGTGCGGTGGACACCGCCTCGCCGAATCGTCGGAAGCAGGCAACCGGTGTGTACTCGATGACCTGGTAGACATGCGTCACCTCGAGACCGTGTGCGAGGTACCATCGCAAGAGAGGTGTGGCGAGCAAGATCTTATCCCCTCGATAACTCCCGACGAGCATGCGTCGCGGAGTTGCCATGATGTTGTGTTCTTCAGCGTAGCGACGCATGAACGGTCCGAGATCATCACGGGTCAGGTGAATGTTCTTGAAGATGGGCTGCATCTCGGCAAAGTGTGCGCGCAGGTCCTCCGGTACACGTATGTCGCACTGAATCATACCGAACACGCTACCGTTGCACACACCTGTCAGGATCTGTTGTGACGTCATTTTCCCGCGCACGTGTCGACGACGTTGGCGAACGTCCAGAAACTTTTGTACGCACGGATCGCGTCTCGTGACCTTCCACTCGCATTCCCACAATTCGATGACCCTCACAAAGTGTCGAAGATAGGCTGTGTTCTTTCGTGTTTCGGCGAGCAGTTGCATCATGGGTTTCCAATTGACCTCGTTGAACTCGCGTCCGGTGCACGGACACCCGTGGTAGTAGCATCCGTGAAACTGATAGGCCGTCTTCGTTTCACTGCACCAACCGTCCACCGACAGTTTACCGATGCGCTTCTCTCGACCGTTGGACTGATGACGTATGGCGAGTCCCGTGTTTTCGGACTCCCACGTAAGCCATTCGACAGCCATCTGACCTGTGGGCTGTGCTACTTCGGGTCGGAACTCCTTCTCTTCCCGTCGCCGCGTGTACCATCTAGTCGGCATCTCTTGTGATATCGACCACAGATACAATGCATTTGCATCGTAGCCCACAATGGACTGACACGTTCGAGCCGCGACGCCGTAGTCGTTACGACGTATCTTCGTGACCCCCTTCTCGTGATGTCTGGTGAAGATGAGTGACGGTCCTCCGACGATGTTCTCTCTGATGAGCTGGTGGACGTCCTTGTTCGTCTCGTTGAAGAGCGTAAAGAACGTCCTCTCCGGCACGTAGGTGAACAGATAGGACAAGGTCAAACCAGGTATACTGATCCCTTGTTTGAACATGTCGAGACCACGGTGTTGATAGAAGTCGAACTATTTGGCGATGGCCTCCAAGAACGGTACGACATCTCTGTTGTTATACCAGACGAGAAAGTCTCGCAAAGTCTCCATGTCGTTGTCTCGCCACACCTTCTGACATCGTGTGTAGTCGTCGTCTGATATACCTTCGTTCTTCAGACAACTGAAGAAGGCCTCTTTGGGAGGTAGAACGGTGTCGTCGAGTCTCTCCAAGCTGTCCATGTATTCGTACGGGAAGTGACCTTTCGTGACTGTACAACCGTACGCTTTCAGGTACTTGTCGTACGAGAATCCCGGGGCAATGTAATGAGTCATATCGAGGAATTTGAGGTTGTCCGTAGATAGACACATAAACGTGTTGCCACGTTTGATCACGTGAAACGTCTCCTCCTTCTCATCCTCCTCTCCGTCCTCTGTTGCTTTCTTTTCGGACAGGAAGTAGGGTACCAGGAACTGTTTGACGACGTTCTGATCGTACCTGGCTGAGTTGAAACCGATGACGGGCAACTGATGAAGCCAACCGTACAATTGACCCATGAGAGTTTTGTAGGGATTGGTCGGTTGTCGCTGTGACTCGTTGTTCCCTGCCTCCTCCACGGCGGCCGCTTCCTGTTCGTTCCACTTTCTGATAGCCTCTGTGAGTTCGTGTAGGATGCCCTCGTACCTGTCTACGATGACTTCGTAGGCTGCTTCGCTCATGTTCTGAAGGATGGTCATCATGTCGGATACCAACTTGTTGCTGTCACCATCCGTGATGAGACATTGCACCTGTTCGAATCCGGGTACGTTACTCGCCAGGGACACACTCAACGGTACGTGACGAGCCACCCAATGGACCTTGGCGCTGTCCGACGGAAGGTGCGATGTATCGAACCAGGACTCGAAGTCGAAGGTGGCACGATACGGATAGTAACGCAACCATTCGGCAACGTGAATGTTTTCGTCGTCCAATCGCTGGAAGACTGTCGGCGACGGATGGTAGACACCACCGGAATAGATCTTTCGCACACCTCCCGTACACCCACGCTCGTGTCGTTCTAGTTCGGATACGCGGCTCCATAGTGCATCGCCACACTTCCTACATCGATACGAATGACAGTACATGTTCACGTCTTGTATGTAGGAAAAGTGTGTCTCGTGAAGATTGATGTACATCGTTTCAGGATAGTGACACAAGGAACGGCGTACGAGTTCAGCAGTCGGCTTTCCCCCCTCTTCCGGTTCGACGAGCGTGTAGACGCACACGTTGGTCTCAAAGGTGGTCTCGACACGATAGAGATCGTCCATCGTCACTCCGTCAAAGTTTTTCATTGCCACCCCGTCACGGTCGTACTTTGCGTAGAGTACCCGCACAGCGGGTTCCAGGTGGGATCGGTCGCATCCACGATGCAGAGCCAGACATCGGAAGAGACACAGATTGTCGGTGTACTTTGTGTTTTGGACGGAGTCTCTTTCCAATCCGATGACGGCTTTGAATCGTTTGATGTACCTCGGCAGTGTGATGTCCACACATCCTATCGGATGATGTACGATGTGATTGACGAAGAAGGTAACATTCGTGACCACCTCACATACCAATTGACTGTCCGGACGCTGATTGATGACCCACTGCAGCACGTCTGTTTCTCGGATACGTTCCAGAAACGCATCAAAGTCTGCAGTGTTTGTGATCAGACACGGTTCGTCAAGGTAACGCCCGCAACAGTTACAGGACGAATGATAATACCTGTACCTGTTCGTGGTCTTGTTTCTTAACACAAACCCGTAACTAAGATTAATCTTAAACGCGTGCGTCTGTTCGCGGAACATGCGTTTCAGTGACGGTTCTAGGGCACTCGTGTCCGGTGTCGACACTCTGTAGTTGTACCTGGATTGTACGGGTCCTCTAGCCGTGTGGGTTCGAATGGTCGACCAGTGATCTCGGACGACGTCTTGTAGTTCCCTCGATAGAGTATCGGCGAAGGGAAGTCGGGGTGGTGGTTGTATCGGGTCGTCGTCGTCGTCGTCGACAGCAACACTCACACGGGGTCGCTCTGTGCGTCTCGCACGTTTGCATAGGGGTGGGTCGTTCGCTTCCATACATACCGACTTCGCAACACTCACACGTGGTCGCTCTGTGCGTCTCGCTCGTTTGCGTAGGGGTGAGTCGTTCGCTTCCATACATACCGACTTCATATGACGTAACAGGCTGTCACGTCTCGTGAACTCACGTGCACATCTCTCACAACGATGCAGTGTAGCGCTAGATGGCGCCACTCGTGACGGTGATTTACTGTAGGCATGATCGTCGTGTGTTGTTGTTGATGATGAATGTGTTTGGGCTATATGACGTTGTATGTCGGCATGTGTATCGAGCACGAGACCGCAGTGACGACACGTGTGATGTTTCATCGTACCTACAACTGAAGGATGGGAGATCCTTGCACGTGTCTATATAACCTACACTGTGTGACGTCATAAGAGGTGTGTCTTGTATGAGTGTGCGTGTATGTATTCACCGATCACAACGAGCTATGAAGGTAACAAGAACAACAGACATCAGAATCCTGGATTACATATCATCTTTATTCATGGAATTACAATCAAAGCGAGTAATAAAGCGAGTATATATGAAAGCTAAGCTAAGCACCTGCAGTAACAGACAAGCGGCGCCTATAACCCCAGCTATAGCGTAGGGGCGCATTTCCTCTTGTCGTCACTGCAGGCGCTTCTGAAGACTGTTCACTATGTATGAGACGTGGTCGTCGCGCACAACATTTCGTGCGATCTCCTCGCATATTGTGCGCACGGCCACGTCTAAGCTGCATTTTTGTGTAGCGAAGAGTGTCCCCGCTAGGGATTCAATATTCAGTTCAAGGTGTCTGACACTGTTAAATGGGGCCGAGTACGCCCACGGGATCGATGTGTCCGTTTTCGACCAAACAATATGGCCGTCGTACGCCAGGTCGAGCGTTGATGCGTCCCTTTGAAGTGTCTCGTATTCCGAGGCGGTCATGGTGACGTCATAGTCATCATCCTGGTCACATATCAACTCCAGTGATGCTTCGGCGGGAGTTGAAGGTGACATGTCCTCGCATGTCAACTCCAGTGGTGAGTTGTGTCGCTCGTGTAGCTGTGTTAGTAATGCCTGACGCAATGGCATGGGGGTGTGGTGGCGGCGCCGTTTCTGTGGCGCCCACTCTATTGGATTCTGCTCATACGATTGCCGAATCATCTCCAGCCCACTAGAGGGAGCATCGGTGACCTGTTAGCAACACAACAACAACAACAACATTAGCAGGGTGTTTTTACATCCATCATTGGAATACCACGTGTGCGCAGGATGGCTTGTACACGTGATACGATGTCACGTGACCACTCCGGTGTGCTCGCCATAAACCTGTAATGCTGCACTGCATATCTCAAATTGTCATGGATCAGGTCACTACGCACCAGGTAGATGACGTTTGACTCACCTTCGAACAGGCGCCACAGTTCGTTGCTTATAAAACGAACGATTGCATCGAGTGCTACTGCACACAGCTCGGTGTACCAGATCTGCCTGTCATCCCCTCCGTCGTCTTGTTCGTCCCAGGGCAGTGACTCC
>CM034534.1:0-24417 GCA_020002185.1 Paraescarpia echinospica | reverse complement strand
CACTGTCACATACACCGTCCTATGGGCCCACGGTCACATAAACCCTCATATGCACCCACTGTCACATATACCCTACTATGCACCCACTGTCACATACACCCTCCTATGGGCCCACTGTCACATACACCCTATTATGCACCCACTGTCACATACACCCACCTCTGCAGACACTGTCACATACACCCTACTATGCACCCACTGTCACATACACCCTACAATGCACCCACTGTCGCATACACCCTCCTATGGGCCCACTGTCACATACACACTCCTATGGGCCTAATGTAACATAACCCCACTATGCACCCAATGTCACATACACCCTACTATGCACCCACTGTCACATACACCGTCCTATGGGCACACTGTAACATAACCCCACTATGCACCCATTGTCACATACACCCTCCTATGGGCCCACTGTCACATACACCCTCCTATGGGCCTACTGTAACATAACCCCACTATGCACCCATTGTCACATACACCCTACAATGCACCCACTGTCGCATACACCCTCCTATGGGCCCACTGTCACATACACACTCCTATGGGCCTACAGTAACATAACCCCACTATGCACCCATTGTCACATACACCCTACTATGCACCCACTGTCACATACACCGTCCTATGGGCCCACTGTAACATAACTCCACTATGCACCCATTGTCACATACACCCTACTGTGCACCCACTGTCACATACACCGTCCTATGGGCCCAAGGTCACATAAACCCTCATATGCACCCACTGTCACATCTACCCTACTATGCACCCACTGTCACATACACCCACTTATGCACCCACTGTCACATACACCCTCCTATGGGCCCACTGTCACATACACCCTACTATGCACCCACTGTCACATACACCCTCCTAAGCGGACACTGTCACACACACCTTACTATGCACCCACTGTCACATACACCCTCCTAAGCACCCACTGTCACAAACACCCTCATATGCGCAAACTGTAACATACACCCTCCTACGCACCCACTGTGACATACACCCTACTATGCACCCACTGTGACATACACCCTCCTATGCACCTACTGTCACATACACCCTCATATGCACTCACTGTCACATACACCCTACTATGCACCCACTGTCACATACTCCCTCCCATGGGCCCACTGTTACATACACCCTACTATGCGACCACTGTCACATACACCATACTATGCACCCACTGTCACATACACCCACCTATGGGCCCACTGTCACATACACACTCCTATCGGCCCACTGCCACATACACCCTCCTATGGGCCCACTGTCACATACACCCTCCCATGGGCCCACTGTCACATACACCCTCCTTTGGGCCCACTATCACATACACCCTCCTATGGGCCCACTGTCACATACACCTTCCTATGGGCCCACTGTCACATACACCCTCCCATGGGCCCACTGTCACATACACCCTCCTTTGGGCCCACTATCACATACACCCTCCTATGGGCCCACTGTCACATACACCTTCCTATGGGCCCACTGTCACATACACCCTACAATGCACCCAGCGTCGCATACAACCTCCTATGGGCCCACTGTCACATACACCCTCCTATGGGCCTACTGTAACATAAACCCACTATGTCACATACATCCTACTATGCTCCCACTGTCACATACACCATCCTATGGTCCCACTGTAACATAACCCCACTATGCACCCATTGTCACATAAACCCTCATATGCACCCACTGTCACATCTACCCTACTATGCACCTACTGACACATACACCCTCCTATGGGTCCACTGTCACATACACCCTATTATGCACCCACTGTCACATACACCCACCTCTGCGGACACTGTCACATACACCCTCCTATGGGCCCACTGTCAGATACACCCTCCTATGCACCCACTATCACATACACCCACCTATGGGCCCACTGTCACATACACCCCACTATGCACCCACTGTCACATACACCCTCCTATGGGCCCACTGTTACATACACCCTCCTATGCGCCCACTGTCACATACACCATACTATGCACCCACTGTCACATACACACTCCTATGGGCCCACTGTCACATACACCCTCCTATGGGCCCACTATCACATACACCCTCCTATGGGCCCACTGTCACATACACCTTCCTATGGTCCCAGTGTCACATACACCCTAATATACACAAACTTCACATACACCCTACTATGAATCCACTGTCACATACACCCTCCTATGGGCCCACTGTCACATACACCCTCCTATGGGCCAACTGTCACATACACCCTCCTATCTACCTACTGTCACACACACCTTCCTACACGCCCACTGTCACATACACCCTCCTATGCACCCACTGTCACATACATCCTACTATGCACCCACTGTCACATACACCCTCCTATGGGGCCACTGTCACATACACCCTACTTTGCACCCACTGTCACATACACCCTCCTATGCAGACACTGTCAGATACACCCTAATATACACCCACTGTTACATACATTCACCTATGGGCCCACTGTCACATCCAGCCTACTATGCACTCACTGTCCCATACACCCTCCTAAGCACCCACTGTCACAAACACCCTCATATGCGCCCACTGTCACATACACCATCCTACGCACCCACTGTCACATAAACCCTACTATGCACGCACTTTCACATACACCCTCCTATGGGCCCACTGTCACATACACCCTACTATGCACCCACTGTCACACACAACCTCCTATGCGGACACTGTCACATACACCCCCCTATGGGCCCACTGTCAGATACACCCTACTATGCACCCACTGTCACTTACACCCTCCTAAGCACCCACTGTCACAAAAACCCTCATATGCGCCCACTGTCACATACACCCTCCTATGCACCCACTGTCACATACACACTACTATGCACCCACTGTCACATCCACCCTACAATGCACCCACTGTCGCATACACCCTCCTATGGGCCCACTGTCACATACACCCTCCTATGGGCCTACTGTAACATAACCCCACTATGCACCCATTGTCACATACACCCTACTATGCACCCACACTGTCACATACACCGTCCTATGGGCCCACTGTAACATAACCCAACTATGCACCCACTGTCACATATACCCTACTATGCACCCACTGTCACATACACCCTCCTATGGGCCCACTGTCACATACACCCTATTATGCACCCACTGTCACATACACCCACCTTTGCAGACACTGTCACATACACCCTACTATGCACCCACTGTCACATACACCCTACAATGCACCCACTGTCGCATACACCCTCCTATGGGCCCACTGTCACATACACACTCCTATGGGCCTACTGTAACATAACCCCACTATGCACCCATTGTCACATACACGCTACTATGCATCCACTGTCACATACACCGTCCTATGGGCCCACTGTAACATAACCCCACTATGCACCCATTGTCACATACACCCTACAATGCACCCACTGTCGCATACACCCTCCAATGGGCCCACTGTCACATACACCCTCCTATGGGCCTACTGTAACATAACCCCACTATGCACCCACTGTCACATACACCGTCCTATGGGCCCACGGTCACATAAACCCTCATATGCACCCACTGTCACATATACCCTACTATGCACCCACTGTCACATACACCCTCCTATGGGCCCACTGTTACATACACCCTCCTATGCGCCCACTGTAACATACACCATACTATGCACCCACTGTCACATACACACTCCTATGGGCCCACTGTCACATACACCCTCCTATGGGCCCACTATCACATACACCCTCCTATGGGCCCACTGTCACATACACCTTCCTATGGTCCCAGTGTCACATACACCCTAATATACACAAACTTTCACATACACCCTACTATGAATCCACTGTCACATACACCCTCCTATGGGCCCACTGTCACATACACCCTCCTATGGGCCAACTGTCACATACACCCTCCTATCTACCTACTGTCACACACACCTTCCTACACGCCCACTGTCACATACACCCTCCTATGCACCCACTGTCACATACATCCTACTATGCACCCACTGTCACATACACCCTCCTATGGGGCCACTGTCACATACACCCTACTTTGCACCCACTGTCACATACACCCTCCTATGCAGACACTGTCAGATACACCCTAATATACACCCACTGTTACATACATTCACCTATGGGCCCACTGTCACATCCAGCCTACTATGCACTCACTGTCCCATACACCCTCCTAAGCACCCACTGTCACAAACACCCTCATATGCGCCCACTGTCACATACACCATCCTACGCACCCACTGTCACATAAACCCTACTATGCACGCACTTTCACATACACCCTCCTATGGGCCCACTGTCACATACACCCTACTATGCACCCACTGTCACACACAACCTCCTATGCGGACACTGTCACATACACCCCCTATGGGCCCACTGTCAGATACACCCTACTATGCACCCACTGTCACTTACACCCTCCTAAGCACCCACTGTCACAAAAACCCTCATATGCGCCCACTGTCACATACACCCTCCTATGCACCCACTGTCACATACACACTACTATGCACCCACTGTCACATCCACCCTACAATGCACCCACTGTCGCATACACCCTCCTATGGGCCCACTGTCACATACACCCTCCTATGGGCCTACTGTAACATAACCCCACTATGCACCCATTGTCACATACACCCTACTATGCACCCACACTGTCACATACACCGTCCTATGGGCCCACTGTAACATAACCCAACTATGCACCCATTGTCACATACACCCTACAATGCACCCACTGTCGCATACACCCTCCTATGGGCCCACTGTCACATACACCCTCCTATGGGCCTACAGTAACATAACCCCACTATGCACCCATTGTCACATACACCCTACTATGCACCCACTGTCACATACACCCTCCTATGGGCCCACTGTCACATACACCCTATTATGCACCCACTGTCACATACACCCACCTTTGCAGACACTGTCACATACTCCCTCCCATGGGCCCACTGTTACATACACCCTACTATGCGACCACTGTCACATACACCATACTATGCACCCACTGTCACATACACCCACCTATGGGCCCACTGTCACATACACACTCCTATCGGCCCACTGCCACATACACCCTCCTATGGGCCCACTGTCACATACACCCTCCCATGGGCCCACTGTCACATACACCCTCCTTTGGGCCCACTATCACATACACCCTCCTATGGGCCCACTGTCACATACACCTTCCTATGGGCCCACTGTCACATACACCCTACTATGCACCCACTGTCACACACACCCTCCTATGCGGACACTGTCACATACACCCTCATATGCGCCCACTGTCACATACACCCTCCTGTGCGCCCACTGTCACATACACCCTACTATGCACCCACAGTCACATACACCCTACAATGCACCCACTGTCGCATACACCCTCCTATGGGCCCACTGTCACATACACCCTCCTATGGGCCTACTGTAACATAACCCCTGTATTTAACAAGATTTAATAAGATTGCCACCCAGAGAATTAACTCTAGGTGGCAGGTGGACAAGGAAGCCCTTTGGCTAATCGAGAGTCCGACCCTTTTATCTATGTGTATCCCGCCCGTCTCAGGTATGTGTAGATTTTATTTTTAAACATATTCACGCTACTAGAACCCACACAATCAGGTAATCTGTTCCATTTATTTACAGTCCTTTGTGAAAATGAAAACTTTCTTATATCCAATGTACTCTGCTCCTTTGCCAATGTAAGTTCATGTCCTCTAGTCCTTTTATCTTTCTTAAATGAGAAAAAAATATTTCTATCAATATTTTCATAACCCTTCAATATTTTAAACACTTCTATCTGATCTCTCAATCTCCTGGTCTCTAGTGTTGTTAAACCGCAATTTTTTAGGCGTATTTCGTAACTAAGATCCCTCAGTTTTGGTATCATTTTAGTTGCTCTCCTCTGCACTCTTTCTAGCATATCTATGTCCTTCCTGCGATATGGCCTCCACGCTTGAATACAATATTCTAAATGAGGCCTAACTATTGTTTTGTACAGCGGTATTATTAGCTCTTTTTCCTTATACGTTATGTTTCGCCTAATTAATCCAAGGATTTGATTTCCCTTTGAAGCTGCAATTCCGCACTGCTCTGAAACCTTCATATCAGCACTAATGGTTAACCCTAAGTCATTTTCTTTTATAGTAGTACTTAGTACAGTACCCCCCATAGTATATTCTACCTCTTCGTTTCCATGTCCTGTGTGGAGGCATTTACATTTCCAAAAATTGAACAGCATTTGCCACTTTTCAGACCATTTGATCAACCTGTCAAGATCATCTTGTAAATGCTGTCTATCTCCATCACTTTTAATCCTTCTAAACACTTTTGTATCATCTGCAAATTTCAACACCTTGCTTGTTATTTCATCATCCAAATCGTTGATATATATTAAGAATAATGTAGGACCTAATACTGATCCCTGTGGTACCCCACTCAATACCAATTTCCAGTTTGAAGCCTCCCCATCAACTACTACACGTTGTCTTCTGTCAATCAGCCATTGTTCTATCCAGTTTATTATACCATTTCCTATGCCATGGGCCTTTAGTTTCAGCAGTAATCTTTGATGTGGTACTTTGTCGAAAGCTTTTTGAAAATCTAAGTAGACGGTATCTACTGGTGATCCCTCATCTACCCACTTAGTGATGTCTTCCAAAAAACATAACATATTTGTTAAGCATGACCTCGCTTTAAAAAAACCATGTTGAGATGGGTTTATCAAGTTTTGTTTAACAAGAAAATCCACCTTGTGATCTTTAATTACTCTTTCTACCAATTTACAAATCACTGATGTTAAACTCACTGGTCTATAGTTCTCCGACTTGTTTCTCGAACCTTTTTTGAATAACGGTATAATGTTTGCTTCTTTCCATTCTAAAGGAACCAATCCCTCTTCTAATGACAAATTGAAAACTGTTGCAAGCGGTATGCTAATTTGTTCTACAATTTCCAATACTAGTTTGGGTGGAATACCATCCACTCCAGGTGATTTATTATCCTTCATAGCCCTTATTTTCTTACCTACCATTTCCGGGGTTACAATTAATTGTCCTACATAGTCTGAATCTGCCCCCTTGAACTTAGCCTCTGGTACTGGCAGTGAACTAATATCTTCCCTGGTAAACACTGAACTAAAGTACTCATTCAGGTCTTCTGCCATTAAGAATCCCTCTGATATTATATTTCCAGCATTATCTTCTAGAGGACCGACTTTATCTTGAACTTTCTGTTTGCTTCGAACATACGCATAAAAACTCTTGCTGTCATGTTTTATATTCTAGCTAATTGTTGTTCATAGCTTCTCTTTGAATTTCTAATTTCAGCTGTAGCTTGGTTAAGTGCTTCTTTATAACTGTTGTAGTCTTCATAATTTCCAGTACATCTATATGACTTCCACATAATTTGTTTGTACTTAATTTTTCTAATGGCTTCTTTTGATAAGTGTTTCTTTTTGGACCGTTTTCCTTGTTTTTGAAGGGTACAAATTTATCGACTATGCACTTAATTTCACTCTTTAATACATTCCAGCATTCTGTTGCCGTCTTATTTTTCAGTGTGTTATTCCAGTCTATCTTTGCTAAATATTTCCTCATGTCCTTATACCTTCCTTTGTGGAAATTTCTCCTATAATGCTTTTTACTATTCCTTTCTGATTTTACTTTGATGGTAAAATGTATATGGTTGTCATCGCTACTCCCCAGTGGCTCACATATCTCGACATTGTCAACTAATTCATTCTGTGAGGACAAAACTATGTCTAACACATTCTCACCCTGGTTGGTTCTAGCACATGTTGAGAAAGGAATGTATCTTGAACTAAAACTAAAAACTTGTGGTCCTCACTCCCCATACTCTGTAGAGATTTCCATTGTATATGCCCGTGGTTAAAATCCCCCATAATAATACAGTCCTGTTTGCTTACTTCCCTTATAGCGTTTTGTATTTTTTCATTCTCTTCTATGCTTATGTTTGGACTTCGATAAACTAACCCAACTGTTAACGTTGAGTTTCCTGTAAATATGTTACACCAAACAGCTTCTTCGCAATCTGCTTCTCTTTCTAATTTTATTTCATGAGCCTGAATAGATTCTTTAATATATAAAATAACTCCACCTCCCTTTCTTCCTATTCTATCTTTTCTAAACATAACCCCACTATGCACCCATTGTCACGTACACCCTACAATGCACCCACTGTCGCATACACCTTCCTATGGGCCCACTGTCACATACAACCTCCTATGGGCCTACTGTAACATAACCCCACTATGCACCCATTGTCACATACACCCTACAATGCACCCACTGTCGCATACACCCTCCTATGGGCCCACTGTCACATACACACTCCTATGGGCCTACTGTAACATAACCCCACTATGCACCCATTGTCAGATACACCCTTCTATGCACCCACTGTCACATACACCGTCCTATGGGCCCACTGTAACATAACTCCACTATGTACCCATTGTCACATACACCCTACTGTGCACCCACTGTCACATACACCGTCCTATGGGCCCACGGTCACATAAACCCTCATATGCACCCACTGTCACATCTACCCTACTATCTATGCACCCACTGTCACATACACCCTCCTATGGGCCAACTGTCACATACACCCTATTATGCACCCACTGTCACATACACCCACGTCTGCGTACACTGTCACATACACCCTCCTATGGGCCCACTGTCAGATACACCCTCCTATGCTCCCACTATCATATACATCCACCTACGGGCCCAGTGTTACATACACCCTCCTATGGGCCCACTATCACATACACCCTCCTATGGGCCAACTGTCACATACACCCTCCGATCTACCCACTGTCACATAAACCCTCATATGCACCCACTGTCACATATACCCTACTATGCACCCACTGTCACATACACCCTCCTATGGGCCCACTGTCACATACACCGTACTATGCACCCACTGTCACACACACTCTCCTATGCGGACACTGTCACATACACCCTCCTATGGGCCCACTGTCAGATACACCCTCCTATGCACCCACTATCACATACTCCCACCTATGGGCCCACTGTCACATACACCCTCCTACACGCCCACTGTCACATACACCCTCCTATGCACCAACTGTCACATACACCCTACTATGCACCCACTGTCACATATACCCTCCTATGGGGCTACTGTCACATACACCCTACTTTGCACCCACTGTCACATACACCCTCCTACGCACCCACTATCACATACACCCTACTATGCAACCACTGTCACATACACCCTCATATGGGACCACTCTCACATACACCCTACTATGCACCCACTATGAGATACACCCTCCTATGGGCCCACTGTCAGATACACCCTCCTATGCACCCACTATCACATACTCCCACCTATGGGCCCACTGTCACATACACCCTCCTACACGCCCACTGTCACATACACCCTCCTATGCACCAACTGTCACATACACCCTACTATGCACCCACTGTCACATATACCCTCCTATGGGGCTACTGTCTCATACACCCTACTTTGTACCCACTGTCACATACACCCTCCTATGCACCAACTGTCACATACACCCTACTATGCACCCACTGTCACATATACCCTCCTATGGGGCTACTGTCACATACACCCTAATATGCACCCACTGTTACATACATCCACCTATGGGCCCACTGTCACATACAGCCTACTATGCACTCACTGTCACATACACCCTCCTAAGCACCCACTGTCAAATACACCCTCCTATGCGCCCACTGTCACATACACCCTCCTACGCACCCACTGTCACATACACCCTACTATGCAACCACTGTCACATACACCCTCATATGGGCCCACTGTCACATACACCCTACTATGCACCCACTATGAGATACACCCTCCTATGCGCTCACTGTCACATACACCCTCCTATGCAACCATTGTCACATACACCCTACTATGCACCCACTGTCACATACACCGTCCTATGGGCCCACTGTAACATAACCCCACTATGCACCCATTGTCACATACACCCTACTATGCACCCACTGTCACATACACCCTCCTACAGGCCCACTGTCAGATACACCCTACTATGCACCCACTGTCACATACACACTCCTATGGGCCCACTGACACATACACCCTCCTATGGGCCTACTATCACATACACCCTCTTATGGGCCAACTGTCACATACACCCTCTGATCTACCCACTGTCACGTACACCCTCCTATGCAGACACTGTCAGATACACCCTAATATACACCCACTGTTACATACATCCATCTATGGGCCCACTGTCACATACAGCCTACTATGCACTCACTGTCACATACACCCTCCTAAGCACCCACTGTCACAAACACCCTCATATGCGCCCACTGTCACATACACCCTCATATGGGCCCACTGTCACATACACCCTACTATGCACCCACTATGACATACACCCTCCTATGCGCCCACTGTCACACACACCCTCCTATGGGCCCACTGTCAAATACACCCTCCTACACGCCCACTGTCACATACACACTCCTACGTGCCCACTGTCACATACACCCTCCTAAGCGCCCACTGTCACATACACCCTCCTATGCACCCAATGTCACATACACCCTCCTATAGGCCCACTGTCAGATACACCCTACTATGTACCCACTGTCACATACACCCTCTTTTGCAGACACTGCCAGATACACCCGCCTATGCGGGCACTGTCACATACACTCTCCTACGCGCCCACTGTCAGATACACCCTCCTATCTACCCACTGTCACATACACCCTCCTACGTGCCCACTGTCACATACAACCTACTATGCACCCACTGTCACATACACCCTCCTATGCACCCACTGCAACATACACCCTCCTATGCACCCACTGTCACATACACCCTACTATGCACCCACTGTCACATACACCATACTATGCACCCATTGTCACTTACACCATACTATGCACCCACTGTCACATACACCTTCCTATGGGCCCACTGTCACATACACCCTACTATGCACCCACTGTCGCATACACCCTCCTATTGGCCCACTGTCACATACACCCTCCTATGGGCCCACTCTAACATAAACCTACTATGCACCCATTGTCACTTACACCCTACTATGCACCCACTGTCACATACACCCTCCTATGGGTGCACTGTCACATACACCCTACTATGCACCCACTGTCACACACACCCTCCTATGTGGACACTGTCACATACACCCTCCTATGGGCCCACTGTCAGATACACCCTCCTATGCATCCACTATCACATACACCCACCTGTGGGCCCACAGTCACATACACCCTACTATGCACCCACTGTCACATACACCCTCCTAAGCACCCACTGTCACAAACACCCTCATATGCACCCACTATCACATACACCCTCCTATGCGCCCACTGTCACATACACCCTACTATGCACCCGCTGTCACATACACCCTACAATGCTCCCACTGTCGCATACACCCTCCTATAGGCCCACTGTCACATACACCCTTCTATGGGCGTACTGTAACATAACGCCACTATGCACCCATTGTCACATACATCCTACTATGCACCCACTGCCACATACACCGTCCTATGGGCCCACTGTAACATAACCCCACTATGCACCCATTGTCACATACACCCTACAATGCACCCACTGTCACGTACACCCTCCTAGGTCCTATATTATTCTTAATATATATCAACGATTTGGATGATGAAATAACAAGCAAGGTGTTGAAATTTGCGGATGATACAAAAGTGTTTAGAAGGATTAAAAGTGATGGAGATAGACAGCATTTACAAGATGATCTTGACAGGTTGATCAAATGGTCTGAAAAGTGGCAAATGCTGTTCAATTTTGGGAAATGTAAATGCCTCCACACAGGACATGGGAACGAAGAAGAAGAATATACAATGGGGGGTACTGTACTAAGTACTACTGTAAAAGAAAAGGACTTAGGGTTAACCATTAGTGCTGATATGAAGGTTTCAGAGCAGTGCGGAATTGCAGCTTCAAAGGGAAATCAAATCCTTGGATTAATTAGGCGAAACATAACGTATAAGGAAAAAGAGCTAATAATACCGCTGTACAAAACAATAGTTAGGCCTCATTTAGAATATTGTATTCAAGCGTGGAGGCCATATCGCAGGAAGGACATAGATATGCTAGAAAGAGTGCAGAGGAGAGCAACTAAAATGATACCAAAACTGAGGGATCTTAGTTACGAAATACGCCTAAAAAAATGCGGTTTAACAACACTAGAGACCAGGAGATTGAGAGGAGATCAGATAGAAGTGTTTAAAATATTGAAGGGTTATGAAAATATTGATAGAAATATTTTTTTCTCAGTTAAGAAAGATAGAAGGACTAGAGGACATGAACTTACATTGGCAAAGGAGCAGAGTAGATTGGATATAAGAAAGTTTTCATTTTCACAAAGGACTGTAAATGAATGGAACAGATTACCTGCTGATTGTGTGGGTGCTAGTAGCGTGAATATGTTTAAAAATAAAATCGACACATACCTCAGACGGGCGGGATACACATAGATAAAAGGGTCGGACTCTCGATAAGCCAAAGGGCTTCCTTGTCCACCTGCCACCTAGAGTTAATTCTCTGGGTGGCAATCTTGTTAAATCTTGTTACTGTCACATACACCCTCGTATGGTCCTTCTGTAACATAACCCCACTATGCACCCATTGTCACATACACCCTACAATGCACCCACTGTCGCATACGCCGTCCTATGGGCCCACTGTCACATACACCCTCCTATGGGCCTAGTGTAACATAACCCCACTATGCACCCATTGTCACATACACCCTACTATGCACCCACTGTCACATACACCGACCTATGGGCGCACTGTAACATAACTCCACTATGCACCCATTGTCACATACACCCTACTATGCACCCACTGTCACATACACCGTCCTATGGGCCCACGGTCACATAAACCCTCATATTCACCCACTGTCACATCTACCCTACAATGCACCCACTGTCATATACACCCTCCTATGGGCCAACTGTCACATACACCCTCCTATCTACCTACTGTCACATACAACCTATTATGGGCCCACTGTCACATACACCCTCCTACACGCCCACTGTCACATACATCCTCCTATGCACCCACTGTCACATACACCCTACTATGCACCCACTGTCACATACACCCTCCTATGCAGACACTGTCAGATACACCCTAATATGCACCCACTGTTACATACATCCACCTAAGGGCCCACTGTCACATACAGCCTACTATGCACTCACTGTCACATACACCCTCCTAAGCACCCAGTGTCACATACACCCTACTATGCACCCACTGTCACATACACCCTCATATGGGCCCACTGTCACATACACCCTACTATGCACCCACTTTGAGATACACCCTCCTATGCGCCCACTGTCACATACACCCTCCTATGGGCCAACTGTCACATACACCCTCCGATCTACCCACTGTCACGTACACCCTCCAATTGGCCCACTGTCAAATACACCCTCCTACATGCCCACTGTCACATACACCCTCCTACGTGCCCACTGTCACGTACACCCTCCTAAGCGCCCACTGTCACATATACCCTCCTATGCACCCAATGTCACATACACCCTACTATGCACCCACTGTCACATACACACTCCTATAGGCCAACTGTCAGATACACCCTACTATGCACCCACTGTCACATACACCCTCGTATGCAGACACTGTCAGATACACCCGCCTATGCGGACACTGTCACATACACTCTCCTACGTGCCCACTGTCAGATACACCCTCCTATCTACCCTCTGTCACACACACCCTCCTACGTGCCAACTGTCACATACAACCTACAATACACCCACTGTCACATACACACTCCTACGCACCCACTGTCACATACACCCTACTATGGGCCCACTGACACATACACCCTCCTATGGGCCCACTATCACATACACCCTCCTATGGGCCAACTGTCACATACACCCTCCGATCTACCCACTGTCACGTACACCCTACTATGCACCCACTGTCACATACACACTCCTATGTGCCCACTGTCACATACACCCTCCTATGGGCCCACTATCACATACACCCTCCTATGGGCCAACTGTCAGATACACCCTCCTATCTACCCACTGTCACATACACCCTCCTACGTGCCCACTGTCACATACAACCTACTATGCACCCACTGTCACATACACCCTCCTATGCACCCACTGTCACATACACCCTCATATGCACCCACTGTCACATACACCCTACTATGCACCCACTGTCACATACACCTATCTATGGGCCCACTGTTACATACACGCTCCTATGCGCCCATTGTAACATAACCCTACTATGCACCCATTGTCACATACACCTTCCCATGGGCCCATTGTCACATACACCCTACTATGCACCCACTGTCGCATACACCCTCCTATGGGCCCACTGTCACATACACCCTCCTATGGGCCCACTTTAACATAAACCTACTATGCACCCATTGTCACTTACACCCTACTATGCACCTACTGTCACATACACCATCCTATCAGCCCACTGTCACATAAACCCTCATATGCACCCACTGTCACATATACCCTACTATGCACCCACTGTCACATACACCCTCCTATGGGCCCACTGTCACATACACCGTACTATGCACCCACTGTCACACACACTCTCCTATGCGGACACTGTCACATACACCCTCCTATGGGCCCACTGTCAGATACACCCTCCTATGCACCCACTATCACATACTCCCACCTATGGGCCCACTGTCACATACCCTCCTACACGCCCACTGTCACATACACCCTCCTATGCACCAACTGTCACATGCACCCTACTATGCACCCACTGTCACATATACCCTCCTATGGGCCCACTGTCAGATACACCCTCCTATGCACCCACTATCACATACTCCCACCTATGGGCCCACTTTCACATACACCCTCCTACACGCCCACTGTCACATACACCCTCCTATGCACCAACTGTCACATACACCCTACTATGCACCCACTGTCACATATACCCTCCTATGGGGCTACTGTCACATACACCCTACTTTGTACCCACTGTCACATACACCCTCCTATGCACCAACTGTCACATACACCCTACTATGCACCCACTGTCACATATACCCTCCTATGGGGCTACTGTCACATACACCCTAATATGCACCCACTGTTACATACATCCACCTATGGGCCCACTGTCACATACAGCCTACTATGCACTCACTGTCACATACACCCTCCTAAGCACCCACTGTCACAAACACCCTCATATGCGCCCACTGTCACATACACCCTCCTACGCACCCACTGTCACATACACCCTACTATGCAACCACTGTCACATACACCCTCATATGGGCCCACTGTCACATACACCCTACTATGCACCCACTATGAGATACACCCTCCTATGCGCCCACTGTCACATACACCCTCGTATGCAACCATTGTCACATACACCCTACTATGCACCCATTGTCACATACACCCTACTATGCACCCACTGTCACATACACCCTCCTACAGGCCCACTGTCAGATACACCCTACTATGCACCCACTGTCACATACACACTCCTATGGGCCCACTGACACATACACCCTCCTATGGGCCTACTATCACATACACCCTCTTATGGGCCAACTGTCACATACACCCTCTGATCTACCCACTGTCACGTACACCCTCCTATGCAGACACTGTCAGATACACCCTAATATACACCCACTGTTACATACATCCACCTATGGGCCCGCTGTCACATACAGCCTACTATGCACTCACTGTCACATACACCCTCCTAAGCACCCACTGTCACAAACACCCTCATATGCGCCCACTGTCACATACACCCTCCTACGCACCCACTGTCACATACACCCTACTATTCACCCACTGTCACATACACCCTCATATGGGCCCACTGTCACATACACCCTACTATGCACCCACTATGACATACACCCTCCTATGCGCCCACTGTCACATACACCCTCCTATGGGCCCACTGTCAAATACACCCTCCTACACGCCCACTGTCACATACACACTCCTACGTGCCCACTGTCACATACACCCTCCTAAGCGCCCACTGTCACATACACCCTCCTATGCACCCAATGTCACATACACCCTCCTATAGGCCCACTGTCAGATACACCCTACTATGTACCCACTGTCACATACACCCTCTTTTGCAGACACTGTCAGATACACCCGCCTATGCGGGCACTGTCACATACACTCTCCTACGCGCCCACTGTCAGATACACCCTCCTATCTACCCACTGTCACATACACCCTCCTACGTGCCCACTGTCACATACAACCTACTTTGCACCCACTGTCACATACACCCTCCTATGCACCCACTGCAACATACACCCTCATATGCACCCACTGTCACATACACCCTACTATGCACCCACTGTCACATACACCATACTATGCACCCATTGTCACTTACACCATACTATGCACCTACTGTCACATACACCTTCCTATGGGCCCACTGTCACATACACCCTACTATGCACCCTCTGTCGCATACACCCTCCTATTGGCCCACTGTCACATACACCCTCCTATGGGCCCACTCTAACATAAACCTACTATGCACCCATTGTCACTTACACCCTGCTATGCACCCACTGTCACATACACCCTCCTATGGGCGCACTGTCACATACACCCTACTATGCACCCACTGTCACACACACCCTCCTATGTGGACACTGTCACATACACTCTCCTATGGGCCCACTGTCAGATACACCCTCCTATGCATCCACTATCACATACACCCACCTGTGGGCCCACTGTCACATACACCCTACTATCCACCCACTGTCACATACACCCTCCTAAGCACCCACTGTCACAAACACCCTCATATGCACCCACTGTCACATACACCCTCCTATGCGCCCACTGTCACATACACCCTACTATGCACCCGCTGTCACATACACCCTACAATGCTCCCACTGTCGCATACACCCTCCTATGGGCCCACTGTCACATACACCCTCCTACACGCCCACTGTCACATACACCCTCCTATGCACCAACTGTCACATACACCCTACTATGCACCCACTGTCACATATACACTCCTATGGGGCTACTGTCACATACACCCTACTTTGCACCCACTGTCACATACACCCTCCTACGCACCCACTGTCACATACACCCTACTATGCAACCACTGTCACATACACCCTCATATGGGCCCACTCTCACATACACCCTACTATGCACCCACTACGAGATACACCCTCCTATGGGCCCACTGTCAGATACACCCTCCTATGCACCCACTATCACATACTCCCACCTATGGGCCCACTGTCACATACACCCTCCTACACGCCCACTGTCACATACACCCTCCTATGCACCAACTGTCACATACACCCTACTATGCACCCACTGTCACATATACCCTCCTATGGGGCTACTGTCACATACACCCTAATATGCACCCACTGTTACATACATCCACCTATGGGCCCACTGTCACATACAGCCTACTATGCACTCACTGTCACATACACCCTCCTAAGCACCCACTGTCACAAACACCCTCATATGCGCCCACTGTCACATACACCCTCCTACGCACCCACTGTCACATACACCCTACTATGCAACCACTGTCACATACACCCTCATATGGGCCCACTGTCACATACACCCTACTATGCACCCACTATGAGATACACCCTCCTTTTCGCCCATTGTCACATACACCCTCCTATGCAACCATTGTCACATACATCTTACTATGCAACCACTGTCACATACACCGTCCTATGGGCCCACTGTAACATAACCCCACTATGCACCCATTGTCACATACACCCTACTATGCACCCATTGTCACATACACCCTCCTACAGGCCCACTGTCAGATACACCCTAATATGCACCCACTGTCACATACACACTCCTATGGGCCCACTGACACATACACCCTCCTATGGGCCCACTATCACATACACCCCCCTATGGGCCAACTGTCACATACACCCTCCGATCTACCCACTGTCACATACACCCTCCTATGCAGACACTGTCACATACACACTCTTATGCAGACACTGTCAGATACACCCTAATATGCACCCACTGTTACATACATCCACCTATGGGCCCACTGTCACATACAGCCTACTATGCACTCACTGTCACATACACCCTCCTAAGCACCCAGTGTCACATACACCCTACTATGCACCCACTGTCACATACACCCTCTTATGGGTCCACTGTCACATACACCCTACCATGCACCCACTTTGAGATACACCCTCCTATGCGCCCACTGTCACATACACCCTCCTATGGGCCAACTGTCACATACACCCTCCAATCTACCCACTGTCACGTACACCCTCCTATGGGCCCACTGTCAAATACACCCTCCTACATGCCCACTGTCACATACACCCTCCTACGTGCCCACTGACACGTACACCCTCCTAAGCGCCCACAGTAACATATACCCTCCTATGCACCCAATGTCATATACACCCTACTATGCACCCACTGTAACATACACCCTCCTATAGGCCAACTGTCAGATACACCCTACTATGCACCCACTGTCACATACACCCTCGTATGCAGACACTGTCAGATACACCCGCCTATGCGGACACTGTCACATACACTCTCCTACGTGCCCACTGTCAGATACACCCTCCTATCTACCCTGTGTCACACACACCCTCCTACGTGCCAACTGTCACATACAACCTACAATACACCCACTGTCACATACACACTCCTACGCACCCACTGTCACATACACCCTACTACGCACCCACTGTCACATACACCCTCCTATGGGCCCACTGTTACATACACCCTCCTATGCGCCCACTGTAACATAACCCTACTATGCACCCATTGTCACTTAAACCATACTATGCACCCACTGTCACATACACCTTCCTATGGGCCCACTGTCACATACACCCTACTATGGGCCCACTGTCACATACACCCTCCTATGGGCCCACTGTCACACACACCCTCCTATGGGCCCACTGTAACATAAACCTACTATGCACCCATTGTCACTTACACCCTACTATGCACCCACTGTCACATACACCCTCCTATGGGCGCACTGTCACATACACCCTACTATGCACCCACTGTCACACACACCCTCCTATGTGGACACTGTCACATACACTCTCCTATGGGCCCACTGTCAGATACACCCTCCTATGCATCCACTATCACATACACCCACCTGTGGGCCCACTGTCACATACACCCTACTATGCACCCACTGTCACACACACCCTCCTATGTGGACACTGTCACATACACTCTCCTATGGGCCCACTGTCAGATACACCCTCCAATGCATCCTCTATCACATACACCCACCTGTGGGCCCACTGTCACATACACCCTACTATGCACCCACTGTCACATACACCCTCCTAAGCACCCACTGTCACAAACACCCTCATATGCACCCACTGTCACATACACCCTCCTATGCGCCCACTGTCACATACACCCTACTATGCACCCGCTGTCACATACACCCTACAATGCTCCCACTGTCGCATACACCCTCCTATAGGCCCACTGTCACATACACCCTTCTATGGGCGTACTGTAACATAACGCCACTATGCACCCATTGTCACATACATCCTACTATGCACCCACTGCCACATACACCGTCCTATGGGCCCACTGTAACATAACCCCACTATGCACCCATTGTCACATACACCCTACAATGCACCCACTGTCACGTACACCCTCCTAGGTCCTATAATATTCTTAATATATATCAACGATTTGGATGATGAAATAACAAGCAAGGTGTTGAAATTTGCGGATGATACAAAAGTGTTTAGAAGGATTAAAAGTGATGGAGATAGACAGCATTTACAAGATGATCTTGACAGGTTGATCAAATGGTCTGAAAAGTGGCAAATGCTGTTCAATTTTGGGAAATGTAAATGCCTCCACACAGGACATGGGAACGAAGAAGAAGAATATACAATGGGGGGTACTGTACTAAGTACTACTGTAAAAGAAAAGGACTTAGGGTTAACCATTAGTGCTGATATGAAGGTTTCAGAGCAGTGCGGAATTGCAGCTTCAAAGGGAAATCAAATCCTTGGATTAATTAGGCAAACATAACGTATAAGGAAAAAGAGCTAATAATACCGCTGTACAAAACAATAGTTAGGCCTCATTTAGAATATTGTATTCAAGCGTGGAGGCCATATCGCAGGAAGGACATAGATATGCTAGAAAGAGTGCAAAGGAGAGCAATTAAAATTATACCAAAACTGAGGGATCTTAGCTACGAAATACGCCTAAACAAATGCGGTTTAACAACACTAGAGACCAGGAGATTGAGAGGAGATCAGATAGAAGTGTTTAAAATATTGAAGGGTTATGAAAATATTGATAGAAATATTTTTTTATCAGTTAAGAAAGATAGAAGGACTAGAGGACATGAACTTACATTGGCAAAGGAGCAGAGTAGATTGGATATAAGAAAGTTTTCTTTTTCACAAAGGACTGTAAATGAATGGAATAGATTACCTGCTGATTGTGCGGGTGCTAGTAGCGTGAATATGTTTAAAAATAAAATCGACACATACCTCAGACGGGCGGGATACACATAGATAAAAGGGTCGGACTCTCGATAAGCCAAAGGGCTTCCTTGTCCACCTGCCACCTAGAGTTAATTCTCTGGGTGGCAATCTTGTTAAATCTTGTTACTGTCACATACACCCTCGTATGGTCCTTCTGTAACATAACCCCACTATGCAACCACTGTCACATACACCCTCATATGGGCCCACTGTCACATACACCCTACTATGCACCCACTATGAGATACACCCTCCTATGCGCCCACTGTCACATACACCCTCCTATGCAACCATTGTTACATACACCCTACTATGCACCCACTGTCACATACACCGTCCTATGGGCCCACTGTAACATAACCCCACTATGCACCCATTGTCACATACACCCTACTATGCACCCACTGTCACATACACCCTCCTACAGGCCCACTGTCAGATACACCCTACTATGCACCCACTGTCACATACACACTCCTATGGGCCCACTGACACATACACCCTCCTATGGGCCTACTATCACATACACCCTCTTATGGGCCAACTGTCACATACACCCTCTGATCTACCCACTGTCACGTACACCCTCCTATGCAGACACTGTCAGATACACCCTAATATACACCCACTTTTACATACATCCACCTATGGGCCCACTGTCACATACAGCCTACTATGCACTCACTGTCACATACACCCTCCTAAGCACCCACTGTCACAAACACCCTCATATGCGCCCACTGTCACATACACCCTCCTACGCACCCACTGTCACATACACCCTACTATTCACCCACTGTCACATACACCCTCATATGGGCCCACTGTCACATACACCCTACTATGCACCCACTATGACATACACCCTCCTATGCGCCCACTGTCACATACACCCTCCTATGGGCCCACTGTCAAATACACCCTCGTACACGCCCACTGTCACATACACACTCCTACGTGCCCACTGTCACATACACCCTCCTAAGCGCCCACTGTCACATACACCCTCCTATGCACCAAATGTCACATACACCCTCCTATAGGCCCACTGTCAGATACACCCTACTATGTACCCACTGTCACATACACCCTCTTTTGCAGACACTGTCAGATACACCCGCCTATGCGGGCACTGTCACATACACTCTCCTACGCGCCCACTGTCAGATACACCCTCCTATCTACCCACTGTCACATACACCCTCCTACGTGCCCACTGTCACATACAACCTACTATGCACCCACTGTCACATACACCCTCCTATGCACCCACTGCAACATACACCCTCATATGCACCCACTGTCACATACACCCTACTATGCACCCACTGTCACATACACCATACTATGCACCCATTGTCACTTACACCATACTATGCACCCACTGTCACATACACCTTCCTATGGGCCCACTGTCACATACACCCTACTATGCACCCTCTGTCGCATACACCCTCCTATTGGCCCACTGTCACATACACCCTCCTATGGGCCCACTCTAACATAAACCTACTATGCACCCATTGTCACTTACACCCTGCTATGCACCCACTGTCACATACACCCTCCTATGGGCGCACTGTCACATACACCCTACTATGCACCCACTGTCACACACACCCTCCTATGTGGACACTGTCACATACACCCTCCTATGGGCCCACTGTCAGATACACCCTCCTATGCATCCACTATCACATACACCCACCTGTGGGCCCACTGTCACATACACCCTACTATGCACCCACTGTCACATACACCCTCCTAAGCACCCACTGTCACAAACACCCTCATATGCACCCACTGTCACATACACCCTCCTATGCGCCCACTGTCACATACAACCTACTATGCACCCGCTGTCACATACACCCTACAATGCTCCCACTGTCGCATACACCCTCCTATAGGCCCACTGTCACATACACCCTTCTATGGGCGTACTGTAACATAACGCCACTATGCACCCATTGTCACATACATCCTACTATGCACCCACTGCCACATACACCGTCCTATGGGCCCACTGTAACATAACCCCACTATGCACCCATTGTCACATACACCCTACAATGCACCCACTGTCACGTACACCCTCCTAGGTCCTATATTATTCTTAATATATATCAACGATTTGGATGATGAAATAACAAGCAAGGTATTGAAATTTGCGGATGATACAAGTGTTTAGAAGGATTAAAAGTGATGGAGATAGACAGCATTTACAAGATGATCTTGACAGGTTGATCAAATGGTCTGAAAAGTGGCAAATGCTGTTCAATTTTGGGAAATGTAAATGCCTCCACACAGGACATGGGAACGAAGAGGTAGAATATACAATGGGGGGTACTGTACTAAGTACTACTGTAAAAGAAAAAGACTTAGGGTTAACCATTAGTGCTGATATGAAGGTTTCAGAGCAGTGCGGAATTGCAGTTTCAAAGTGAAATTAAATCTTTGGATTAATTAGGCGAAACATAACGTATAAGGAAAAAGAGCTAATAATACCGCTGTACAAAACAATAGTTAGGCCTCATTTAGAATATTGTATTCAAGCGTGGAGGCCATATCGCAGGAAGGACATAGATATGCTAGAAAGAGTGCAGAGGAGAGCAACTAAAATGATACAAAAACTGAGGGATCTTAGTTACGAAATACGCCTAAAAAATGCGGCTTAACAACACTAGAGACCAGGAGATTGAGAGGAGATCACGTAGAAGTGTTTAAAAATGAATGGTTATGAAAATATTGATAGAAATATTTTTTTCTCAGTTAAGAAAGATAGAAGGACTAGAGGACATAAACTTACATTGGCAAAGGAGCAGAGTAGATTGGATATAAGAAAGTTTTCATTTTCACAAAGGACTGTAAATGAATGGAACAGATTACCTGCTGATTGTGTGGGTGCTAGTAGCGTGAATATGTTTAAAAATAAAATCGACACATACCTCAGAAGGGCGGGATACACATAGATAAAAGGGTCGGACTCTCAATAAGCCAAAGGGCTTCCTTGTCCACCTGCCACCTAGAGTTAATTATCTGGGTGGCAATCTTATTAAATCTTGTTACTGTCACATACACCCTCGTATGGTCCTTCTGTAACATAACCCCACTATGCACCCATTGTCACATACTACAGTGGGTGCTACAATGCACCCACTGTCGCATACGCCGTCCTATGGGCCCACTGTCACATACACCCTCCTATGGGCCTAGTGTAACATAACCCCACTATGCACCCATTGTCACATACACCCTACTATGCACCCACTGTCACATACACCGACCTATGGGCGCACTGTAACATAACTCCACTATGCACCCATTGTCACATACACCCTACTATGCACCCACTATCACATACACCGTCCTATGGGCCCACGGTCACATAAACCCTCATATTCACCCACTGTCACATCTACCCTACAATGCACCCACTGTCATATACACCCTCCTATGGGCCAACTGTCACATACACCCTCCTATCTACCTACTGTCACATACAACCTATTATGGGCCCACTGTCACATACACCCTCCTACACGCCCACTGTCACATACATCCTCCTATGCACCCACTGTCACATACACCCTCCTATGCAGACACTGTCAGATACACCCTAATATGCACCCACTGTTA